>JAPDNY010000001.1:19509171-20123171 GCA_029375565.1 Gekko gecko | reverse complement strand
TGCTCAGCAATTTCATGGAGTGCCCACGAGTTCTTGTATTGTGAGAAAGGGAGACTTTTTACCAAAGGGCCTACCTGTAAGAGGATCTCTGGCCAAAAGATAGATGTTAGGTGGAGATGTAAGAATCAGTTGTTGCAGATCGTCCTGGACAAAGGGGGGGGAAAGTTTAATCAGGTTATGTGGAACGCCTTCTACTTCAGAATAATAAACACTTTACATACATTATCGAAGGCTTTCACGGCCGGAGTTCATTAGTTGCTGTAGATTTTCCCGGTTGTATGGCCATGGTCTTGGCATTGTAGGACCTGATGTTTCGCCAGGAGCTGTGACTGGCATTCTCATAACACAAAGATGGCGTACTCTCTGTGTCAATGTGAGAAGAAAAATGATAGGCAGGTAATTTATATTTTTCTTCTCACCTTGACACAGAGAGTACTCCATCTTTCTGTGTTATACCTCTAAGGATGCCAATCACAGCTACTGGCGAAACGTCAGGTCCTACAATGCCAAAACCACCGCCATACAACCCAGAAAATCTACAGCAACTTTACATATGCATTTGGCTGTATGGGTAGACGATACCCCCTGGTCACATGCCTTGATGTGTGTCAGAGCACAGAACACGTGTCTTCCACTGAATGACATGTGAATCAGCTCTGAGCTCTAGAGCCGGAGCACAAATGAAGAGTTCCTTAACAAAGCCCACCCCCCACGCCGTTTTTGGTAGCAGTGGTTGATGATGAACAAGGCCTATAATAATAGTATTTATGTGCTTCTAAAGGCACTTAAAATCTGCTCCCGTTTTTCTCCTTCTGGCCTGTAGGTTGCCAGGACAACTGGGGAACTCAGGGCAGAAACCGCAGAGATGAGGCATGCAAGTAGGTCGGATCCTTACCCACCTGGTAGAATCTGTGCAGCCGCTGCAGAAGCGCCTGCAACTTCTGCAACTTCTGGGCCTCGTCGCTTAGCTTGCTGCAAGGAGGCTGTGCTCCCCCAGGAATCAGGTCTCTTGGGAGCAGAAACATAGCCAGGCACAGAGGAGAACAACAAGGGTCACGTTAGAACAATGAGGCTCACGAATGGACATCCCACTTTATCTTTTATTTAGGTCACCGCTGTAGAGGTAGGGTTGCCAACCTCCAGGTGGCGCCTGGAGACCGTCCGCCATTACAGTTGATCTCCAGGTGACCAAGATCAGTTCCCCTGGAGAAAATGGCTGCTTTGAAAGGCAGACTCTATGGCATTGTGCCCCACTGAGGTCCGTCCCCTCCCCAGACCCCCAAATCCTGCCCTCACCAGGCTCCTCCCAGGATTCTTTGGAGGAATCTGTGTCAATCAAGCCAGAATAAAAACAGTGTGAAGTGGGGATATACCTATGGGTTGCAAGCTTTTCATTGCTTCCCTATAAGGCCCCAAAAGTGATGACTGCACCAGGGATTTCAGCAGCTGGGCCCACATGTAGTTTCCTTAGCTTGCAAGTAAAGACATTGCACAACAATAGTGCCTCTAGCATAGACGGCCAATGATGTGCTACATTTTTCTGTCTAGATTAAGTGTTGGGAGGATGACTTCCACTGGGCCTCATATGGCCATTCACTCTGGCATGAATCCTCAGCCTGAGGCACCTCTTTCAAACTTTGCCTGAACAGGCCTCTGGGATGTCCTTGTTATTCCCTGGCACACTGTTCAAAATTTCATACCACCCACCAACATTCCTTCATATATCTTTATTCAGTTCGATTTAAGGGTATATCTACACCACACATTTAATTGGTTTAACATCCATTCCCTCGTACCCAGGAATCCTGGGATATGTAGTTCAGTGAGGAGAATGCTAGGAATTTCTAAGAAAGGATTCACAGCATCTCACTGAATGATAACTTCTTTGATTCTCTGAGGGGAAGGTACATCACAAAACAGTGACTCACATTATTTCCATGACATGAATGAGGAAGTCGCCAGCAGCTAGCTGAAGGAAATACTCCTTAGGGTCCTCTTGTCTCTTCTTTTTCCAGGGAAAAGGAGACTGATCACTCACTGAGTCTGTCATACTCTCCAGGGTTTCTACCTGTTGAGGTAAAAAGGCAAAAGTAAGCTAGAATATCATTCCAGCCCTACCTTAACAATACAGTTCCAGCCTTCCTGGACTCAACACTAAGCAAAACACCCCAAACCATCACTATTCTGATCTTCAACCGTAAACAGGTACCTCTCATGCACCCTGACCCCACTGCACCCTGAGATTTGACTCTTCTACAGGGCAAAATCATCCTTCCAATATTCTTGTTCCATCTGTTTCAAATCTAAGACGTGCCTAACAGAGCTGATATCTTTTTTTCTACTCTAGCTATGCACCGATTAAAAGAATGTTTGGGTTAACCACCTAGGGTAGAAGCAACAGGTGATGTCCTCTCAACATCCCCGGCTCTAGCATGGCACCCATTCTCTCCCCAAAACGTGGCAGGGATTCCCCCACCTCTTTTGTTGGATGTTCCAGCAGAACAAGCTCACTCTCCAATATGCACACACACACACACACACACACACACACACACACAAGGGATCCTCACCCAAGTGACAAGAGGGCCAGATACGAAGTCTTCCAGCATCTCAGAGATATCTTCGTCCATCCTGCCATCAAAGCCCGTGAGCGCTTCTGAGCAGAGGGGTTCCTGTAGGAGTCAGGTGCACTTGCTGTCCTGCGCTATGTGCTTTAGTATGACTTACTTTTGAACTTCCTTCCGCAATCGTGGTTGGGGGAGGAGGAAGGAAGCTGAGACGCAGCCATAACTGGAAACGAAGAGACTCTCTTCTGATTTTCCACCTTGGAGGAAGTCCCAAAGCTGGAATGTGTTCTTTATCACACACTTTTGATGCTCGGGGGACATTAAGTGCATCACTGCACACAAAGTACCAAAAGTGCGGTTCGCAGAAGTTCCCCTGTCGGCTTCGTTTCCTGCTCCGATCTAATTGTGACTGCTGCAGGAAAACCACACGCAGGCTGGCAATGAAGAAATACAGGGCAGGCGAGAAGTTCTCCATCACCTCCTGCAATTGGTTTGTGAGCGGGACTGTTTTGATACTAGAAGAGACCGGGGCCCTGTATCATGAATCCATTCACCATTTCTCCAGAATCGTGAAAGTGCGCCTGACTTTGAAGGCATCATGAGGCAGAGAGTTCCAATGGCTCCTCACAAATCATCTACATTCATTGTGTGAGATTAAGAACCTCATGTGAAAGAATTATCTCTGGCTAGCCTTCATTCAGAAGAACATAAGAGAAGCCAATGTTGAATCAGGCCAATGGCACATCTAGTCCAACACTCTCTCACACAGTGGCCAAAAATACCAGGTGCCATCAGGAGGTCCAGCAGTGGGGCTGGGACACTAGAAGCCCTCCCACTGCTGCCCTCCCAGCACCAAGAATAGAGTGCATCACCTGCCCCAGACTGAGAGTTCCCATCTATACCCTGTGGCTAACAGCCACTGATGGACTTCTGCTCCATATGTTTATCTAATTCCCTCTTGTAACTGTCCATGCTTGTAGCTGCCCCCACCTCCTGTGGCAGTGAATTCCATGTGTTAATCACTCTTTGGGTGAAGAAGTACTTCCTTTTATCTGTTCTAACCCAACTGCTCAGCAATTTCATTGAGTGCCCACGAGTTCTTGTATTGTGAGAAAGGGAGAAAAGTGCCTCTTTCTCAACCTGGTCTATCCAATGCATAATCTTATAAACCTTAATCATGTCACCCCTCAGCCGTCGTTTCTCCAAGCTAAAGAGCCCCAAGCATTTTAACCTTTCTTCATAGGGAAGGTGTTCCAACCCTTTTATGATTCTAGTTGCCCTTCTCTGCACTTTTTCCAATGCTATAATATCCTTTTTGAGGTATGGCGACCAGAACTGTACACAGTATTCCAAATGAGGTTGCACCAATGATTTATATAGGGGCATTATAATACTGGCTGATTTGTTTTCAGTTCTCTTCCTTATAATTCCCAGCATAGCATTGGCCTTCTTTATTGCAGTTACAACCTGTCTAGACATTTTCCTTGAGTTATCTATTATGACTCCAAGATCTCTCTCTTGGTCAGTCTCTGCCAGTTAAGACCCCATCAATGTGTATTTATATTTAGGATTTTTGGCTCCAATGTGCATCACTTTGCACTTGGCCACATTGAACCCCATTTGCCACGTTGACGCCCACTCACCCATCCTCGACAGATCCCTTTGGAGTGCCTCACAATCCTCCCTGGTTTTCAACACCCTGAACAACTTCGTGTCATCTGCAAATTTAGCCACTTCAGTGCTAAAGGTAAAGGTAAAGGTTCCCTTGCTTGAAAGCCAGTCGAAAGCAGTGCTACCAAATTGTTAATAACAAGTTAAAAAGCATTGGACCGAGTACTGATCCCTGTGGTACCCCACTGCTTACCACCCTCCACTGAGAAAGTTTCCCATTTATACTGACTCTCTGTTTCCTATTTATAAGCCAGTTTTTGATCCGCAAGAGGACTTGTCCTTTTATCCCATGACTATTGAGCTTACTTAGGAGCCTTTAATGAGGAACTTTACCAAAAGCTTTCTGAAAGTCAAGGTAAACAACATCTACTCAGTCCCCCTTGTCCACATGTTTGTTCACTCCCTCAAAAAACACTAACAGGTTAATGAGACAAGATCTTCCCTTACAGAACCCATGCTGAGTTTGCCTCAGTAGTTTTTGTTCATCAATGTGCCTACTAATTCTTTCCTTAACAGTTTCCACCAACTTACCTGATATCGACATCAGACTGACTGGCCTGTAATTCCCTGGATCTCCCCTGGAGCCCTTTTTAAAGATGGGAGTGACATTAGCTACCTTCCAGTCCTCAGGAATGGAGGCAGATTTTAAAGAAAGATTACATATTTTTGTAAGGAGATCCACAAGTTCACATTTGAGTTCTTTCAGAACTCTCGAATGAATACCATCCGGGCCTGGTGATTTATTAGTTTTTAAATTGCCCATCAGTCATAGGACTTCCTCTCTTGTCACCTCAATCTGATTCAGGACTTTCAAACCCCCTCCCGAAATCGGTGGTTCTGGAGTGGGCAAGCACTTCTCATCTTCCACAGTAAAGACAGAGGCAAAAAATGCATTCAGCTTCTCAGCCATTTCCCTGTCATCCTTCAGTAGTCCTCTTACCCCTTGGTCATCCAAGGGCCCAACTGCCTCCTTGGCTGGTTTCCTACTTCAAATACATTAAAATAAAGTTTTATTGTTTGCCTTTATGCTTTTTGCGATATGCTCCTCATATTCCCTTTTTGCTTGCCTGATCACAGACTTGCATTTTATTTGCCACAGCCTGTGTTCCTTTTTATCAACCTCACTGAGACTAGCTTTCCACCGCTTAAAAGAATCCTTCTTACGTTTTACAGCTTCCATTACTTTATTTGTTAACCATGCAGGCTTTTTTCTATACCTATTTGTGCCTTTCCTAACCTGCGGTATATATTTTTTCTGAGCTTCTAGGATTGTCTTTTTCAGGGTTCTTTTTGTAGAAAAAGCCCAGCAGGAACTCATTAGCATATTAGGCCACACCCCCATGTTACCAGAAGTGTGGTCATCCAGCCACACCCACCTTTTGCTTCTTATTCTGTTTACCTTGTTTGTTGTCAAAATCCAGGGCTTCTTTTGTAGCAGGAACTCCTTTGCATGTTAGACCACACAGCCCTAATGTAGCCAATCCTAATGAGTTTCTGCTGTTGGGTGTGGCCTGTTATGCTAATGAGTTCCTGCTGGAGGTGGCCAACTCAGGAACCAGCCAGAACTCCGTTCCTGTGCGTTCCTGCCCAAAAAGAGCCCTGGTTTTTTTAAATAATCTCCAAGCTTCCCCAATGGTTTTGACCTTTGCCATTTTTCCTTTCAATTTCTTCCTCACATGCCATTTTTCCCCCCATCCCCTATACAGTGGTAAATGGATATCCGGTTCAAATTGCCTTTGTGCAATCAACTGTTCCAGCTAAAGCTAGACTAGCATTGTGGAAATGTGTGCATATCTAAGTAGGTACAAGAGAAGGGTGTTCTGGAAATATGGATACAAGATAATGGGCTCAGGCTAGGGGGGAAATGGGAGACTATGGTAAAGATTAATGGTTAAGGTTGGACTAGTATCTGGGTGAGTTGGCTTCAAATCTATCCATGCTCATGTTTGCTGGGAGACCTTGGGCCAGTCACTCTCCTTCTCAGCCTAACCCACTTCACAGCATTTTTGTCATGATAACATGAGGAAGAAGAAGAGTTGGATTTATACCCTGCCCTTCACTCAAGAGTCTCAGAGCAGCTTACTATCCCCTTTCCCTTCCCCTCCCCACAACAGGCACCCTGTGTGAGGTAGGTGAGGCTGAGAGAGCTCTTTTGAGAACTGCTCATGAGAGAACAGCTCTGAAAGAACTTGTGACTGACCCAAGGTCACACCAGCAACTGCATGTGGAGGAGGGGGGAATCAGACCCAGTTCTCCCAGATTAGAGTCCCTGCTCCTAACCACTACACCAAAGTGGCTGGAAGGGAGAAGCTTATAGATTGCTCTGAGTTCCTCAGAGAAAGGGTGGGCTAAAAATGTGAAAGCAATTAATTTCTAAAAAGAGCTGCCTCAGTAATCAACCTTGACAGGAAACCACATTCTTAGAAAGGAAAGTGCTTCCCCATGACAGACATGGTTGTCTAGCAGTGAGTGAATGTACTCTGCAGATGCACAGAGGCTCTGTCATCTCCAGACCTTCCTGCATGGAAACCATCTGATACTATGAACAGGTTCAAATTAAGAAAAGGTGTAAATGTAGTGTGGTGGCCACAGATTGAAAGCTCCAGAGTGTTAGTGGATACTCCATGGGTCTGGAACGACCTGTAGGCAAACCGATGTATGTGATTCTAAATTGATGCCTTCTTGAATTCTCTAGTCAGGAAAGCAATTGTCACAATTTCCCATCTTGTGGTCAGACGCATTATGAGGTAAACAGAAAAATGATAACATCGTCATAGATCTGAAAATAGATCTGGCCGCAAGACAGAGTAATCAGATAAATGCTTGTCTGTGCTGCCCTTACAAATATAGGATTTTTTGTGTTGCCCATACAAATATAGGATTTAGAGCTGTCTTTTCTTTTTTATGGTCTGTAAATTTATTTTTAAAGTATTGGTGTCAAATTTTAAATATTGACCGATACAATGAAAATCAAATTGATTCACTAGACTTCCTTAAATGAGCTAAAGATCACTTTTAGGAAAGTCTTTTAAAATCTGCTAAAGGCTGGTTTAGTAAACTGTAGGAAGTTCTTTAGTTTTTTTCATTTGGATGTTCATCCCCAAGTTTTTCCTCAATGGGGACCCAGAGGATCTTACAATATAATTCTCCCCTCTTCTATTTTATCTTCACAACAATAATGTGAAGTATATTCAGGGGTCTTTTGTGGGGAGAGCGCACCGGAGTACAGTTCCGGGAGCTCAGGAGCCAAGCCCCGCCCCCAGCCGGTGTCCCGGGAAGTCTTTCAGGCAGCCGAATGTCAATTTCAGCTCCATTATAACCTATGGGCCATTGAAGTCAATGGTTAAAACATAGGGTATATTCTGGGGGCTGGAGGGGAGGGGTTTGAGGGAGAGGCTCCAAACTCACAGGCTAGCTGATGACGCCTCTCCTCAAGATACCCACCAAGTTTCAAGAACATTGGATCAGGGGGTCCAATTCTATGGGCCCCAAAACAGGTTGCCCCTATTCCCTCCATTGTTCTCTATGGTGGGAAAAAGTTACTTTTTCCCACCATAGGGAACTTGGACCCCTTGATCCAATGTTCTTGAAACTTGGTGGGTATCTTGGGGAGAGGCACCATCAGCTACCCTGTGAGTTTGGAGCCTCTCCCTCAAACTCCCTTCCCTCCAGCCCCCAGAATATACCCTATGTTTTCACCATTGACTTCAATGGCCCATAGGATATAATGGGGCCGAACTGCCGCCAAATTTCTTTCATTCCCTCCTTTCCTTCTCTCTTTTTCCTCTTTCCCTCCTTCTTCTCTTTTCTCTTTCTTTCTTTCCCACCTTCTTCTCTTCTCTTTTTTCCTCCTTTCCCTGTTTCCCTCCTTTTCCCCTCTCTTTCTTTCCCTCCCCTTTCCTTCTCTTTCTTTCCCTCTTTCCTTCCTTCTCTCTACTCTCTCTTTCCTTCCCTCTTTCCTCCTTCTGTGGCTCAACTCTAGTGAGAAGGAGTTTAAACTTTAAACTCCTTCTCAGCTCTCCCACCCAGACCAACTGGGGAAGGGAAGGGGAGGCTTTTGAAGATGCCTCCCCCCCTTTTGCTTCCCCTTCTGACATCACTTCTGGTGCTGTCAGGGGGCGTGGCATATGCTAATAGCCTAATAGCTCATTAGCATATCATATGCTAATGAGCTCCTGCAGCTGTTTTTCTAGGAAAAGACCCCTGAGTATATTAGACTGTGAGGGATTATTCTAAGGTCACCCAACAATTTTCTATGGCAGAGTGGGAACTTGAACCTGGGACTCTTAAAACCTAGTCTGACATTCTAACCACTTGTTCATACTGGCTCTTTAAGCCCAGGGAACCTTCTTGGTACCACGAAAGTGGAAAAACTTAGCTGCTTTCGTTCCAGTGAGAGATGGAACACTGTGACTAATAGTCCTCAGTCGATTCCATGGCGGAGCTAAGGAACAGTAGAAGAGGTTTCAGGGTGGGCCAACACAACAGGAAGTGAAAGGGACAGTCAAAATTCAAGCAGCTCTGGAACTGGTGTAGTGATTAAGAGTGGCGGACTCTAATCTGGAAAACCGGGTTTGATTCCCCACTCCTCCACATGAAGCCTGCTGGGTGACCTCGAGCCAGTCACAGTTCTCTCAGAACTGTCAGCCTCACCTACCTCACAAGGTGCCTGTTGCAGGGAGAGGAATGGAAGGGAATTGTAAACCACTTTGAGACTCCTTAGGGTAGAGAAAAGGAGGGTATAAGCACCAACTCTTCTTCTATATTGCATTGTTTGTTGGGATTTCTTATGCTGTCTGCATTGTTTTATATTTTGTAGTCTGCCTTCACTTTCAGTGAGAACGGTGGGTTATAAAATAAATAAAAATGCAATTTCCCCCTTCCAATACAGAATAAGAGCTTGGGGGGGGTTTACACCTATCCAACCTCTAGTTGTTGTTGCTGTTTTTCCACTCAGTTCGCTTCCAAAAAGAGGCGATTGCAAACAAGAGCGGGGAAACCCTTGAGGAAGAAACACAAGATCCCCTTCTACCACAAATGCCAAAGCACAGCGTTGGCAGGGAGATGAACAAAATTAATTTTCACAGAGAGTAGAAATTTCGCTTATGGCAGTTTGTGGTTTAAATAATACTAATATTTGTGGGCCCTCAAGTTGCTGCTGACTCATAGCAACCCCTTGTAGGGTGTTCAAGGTGAGAGCTGAGCAAAAGGGTGGTTTGCCATTGCCTGCCTTTCTCTAGTAGGCTTGGATTTCCTTGGTGGTCTCCCATCCAAGCACTAAGCAAAGCTGACCTTGCTTAGCTTCTGAGGCATGACAAGATTGGGTTACCTTGGAATAACCAGGTTCCTTTGCAGTTAAAAGGAACAGCAGAAAGAAGTAACAATAAAAAGTAGACAGGGGAAGGAAAACTGGAAAACGGGTGCACAACACCAGGAACTTAAAAAGAAGAAGAGTTAGATTTATGCTCCGCCCTTCACTTGAAGTCTCAGAGCAGCTTACAATCTCCATTACTTTCCTCTCCCCACAATAGGCACCCTGTGAGGTAGATGGGGCTGAGGGAACTGCTCTTGAGAGAACAACTCTGAGAGAGCTGTGACTGCCCCACGGTCACCCAGCTGGCTGCATGTGGAGGGGTGGGGAATCAAACCCGGTTCTCCAGATTAGAGCCCGCCACTCTTAACCACTACACCAAATTTACGGAGACTACTGTTTTGAGATGTTGATTTGAAATAAGCATATATGTTTTTGGATATTGTTCTGTAGTTAACATATTAAGCCGCCTTATACCGAGTAAGACCGTTGTTCCAACAAGCTGAATATTGTCTACTCTGATTGGGCCCTAGGTCCAGGTCTATCCTGTGACCTATCATCTGATCCTTTTCATTCAAACCCCCCTTATCCACAATGGCTTGCATTGTTCTTCCATTTTATTCTCATAAGAACTCTGTGAGGTAGGTTAGGTTGAGAGTACCTAGCCCAAGGTCACCCAGCAAGTTTCCATGCCCGATCATGGATTCAGACTTGGGTCTCCCAGATCCTAGCCTTTAACCACAGTGGCCCACACTTTTGAACTGTGTGTGGCACCTTTAAGACCAAACAAGTTTAATTCTGTGTATAAGCTTCCCTGGGCATGTGTGCACTTCTTCTGATCCATTGAAACAAGACGTTCTCAACTATTACGTATAGCTGTGGGGGGTTAGTTGCCAGGAAGGGCTAATTAAGAGTCAAGCTGCATACGTAACTGAGTGATAAGTATAGCTAAGACTGGACTAAAGCAGTTGGTAAGACCTGTGAATAGCAGCAAATTAGCATACAAATAAAAAGTTAGCAAACAGATGTGAGAGCTTAGTTTGAGTCCAGTGGCAAATTCAAACTTCGTTCTCACTTCTGTTTGTGAACTCTTTCATTATCTGTATACTAATTTGCTTCTGTTCACAGTTTGGTGTAGTGGTTTAGTGCGCGGATTCTAATCTGGGAGAACCGGGTTTGATTCCCCACTCCTCCACTTGCACCTGCTGGATGACCTTGGGCAAGCCATAGTTCTGGCACAGCTGACCTTGAAAAAGAGCAGTTTCTGTCAGAGCTCTCTCAGCCCCGCCTACCTCTACAGGGTGTCTGTTGCGGGGAGGGGAAGGGAAAGGAATTGGTAAGCCGCTCTGAGACTCCTTTGGGTAGTGAAGGGCAAGGTATAAATCCAATCTCTTCTTCTTGCCAACTGCTTTAATCCAGAATTAAACTTAGTTGTTCTTAAAGGTGCTACTGGAGTCAAACTTTGTTCTGTTGCTTCAGACCAACACGACTACCCACCAGAATCTACCTTCGAAGCGGAGATATTAAACTTTCTTAAGAGCAAAAGCTGAGCCAGGGCCCCTTCCCATTAAATACCTATGCTGCCCTCAAGAGTGGTTTCCTCAGCCCCACCTAGGCCATTTCCTCTCAGCACTAGCCAGCCTGAGAGAACTGGTTTGCTTTCACAATTTAAACAGAATTGCGTGCCTCCAGCAGGTTGCATAATCCAGACCCACACAGAGTTTGTGACATGACCTGAGTGAAATGCGGCCTACCAGTCAGGCCTCTGATACATTTTTGAAGGGCTATGTTGTTAGTAGGACTCGTGTTGTTCAGTCCTGGTCTAATCTCGTGGCTTTGAACAATCATCAACCCTATGTTTGGTTTTTGCTCAAACTGAGGGTCCAATTGATCTTCCCCAAGGTGAAAAACAGGTGGTTCCTGAATGTAGGCTTTATTTTGCTCTCCCCAAGCTACACCATGGCAGTCATAACCTACATCTGGATCTTGTGCTCTCTGTCCTGACTGAGTTGCGTGAGCTCAGCTCTGAAATACTGCAGGAAGAATCCTTGCAAGGGAGCAGAAGACAGAAATCCCAACCTTATCTCCACCCTGTACCCTTATTGTAGGGAAAGTATTGCTAACTCCATTTTAGGAAACTCCTGGACATTTGGAGGTGAAGCATGGGGTGGGGAGAGAACTCAGCGGGGTAGAATGCCATAGTGTCCAACTCCACACAACCGTTTTCTCCAAGGGAATGGATCTCTGTTGTCTAGAGATCAGCTTTAATTCTTGGGAAATCTCCAGGCCCCACCTGAAGATTGGTAACCCCAGGGCTTTTTTTGCAGAAAAAGCCCAGCAGGAACTCATTATGATAATAGGCCACACCCAACAGCAGAAACTCATTAGTATAGTAGGCCACACCCCGACAACACAGCCCATTAGCATATTAGGCCACAACCCCCATGCTACCAAAGTGTCATTCAGCCACATCCACCTTTTGCTTTTTATTCTGTTTACCTTGTTTGTTGTCAAAACCCAGGACTTTTTTAGTAGCAGGAACTCCTTTGCATGTTAGGCCACATCCCTTATGTAGCCAATCCTGATGAGTTTCTGCTGTTGGGTGTGGCCTGTTATGCTAATGAGTTCCTGCTGGGCGTGGCCAACTCAGGAGCCAGCCGGAACTCCGTTCCTGTGCGATCCTGCCCAAAAATAGCCCTGACACTCAAAGGGATGGGGAGTCTCCCCTGGCCCCAGCTCCTTTGCAAAATAACTAAATTGTAGATTCAGCTTCTTCTTTACTTGAATCACAAGAGTTCACAAGTTGGGAGGGGCCAGATATCAACCCTCTCCTCAGTACAGGAAATCTAAAGCTAGAGACTGTGTATTCCACTTGCAGGACCGGCCCCAGGTGTCTGGGCGCCCTAGGCAGGATAGCCTGGGGCGCCCACCCCACCGGGGATGCCAACCTCCTGGTGGGGCCTGGAGAGGGCCCAGCCTTGTCCTGGGTGCCTCGCGCAGCTGCGAAGCGCCCGGGGAGAGCCGGGAACGGGGCGGCGCGGCTCTCCCGGGCCCCTCGCAGCTGCCAGGCGCCCGGAGAGAGCCGGGGAAGGGGTGGCGCGGCTCTCCCGGGCCCCTCGCAGCTGCCAGGTGCCTGAGGAGAGCCGGGAACGGGGCGGCGCGGCTCTCCCGGCCCCCTCACAGCTGCCAGGCGCCCGGAGAGAGCTGGGAACGGGCGGGCTTGGAATGCCCGCCCCTTCCCTCCCAGCGGCGGCACGGCTGGGGGGGGAGAGAAGCCGCTCCGCCGCCCCTGCCTCCTCTCCCCCCGGCTTTGGGGAGAGGGCGGGCAACCTCCGCTGCCGCCTGCCGCCTCCTGAGCCCGGGCGGGGCGCTCGGGGAAGTGGGGGGGGCTTTTCCTGGGAGGGGCCGGGCGCAGTTTGGCGCCCCTGCAGCCGGCGTGCCATGCCCCCAGGGAGGAGGGCGACTTGCGCCCTCGGTGGGCGCTTTTCCGTGGCGGCGGTAGCAGGGGGATCCTGCTGGCCGCCGCCGGCCACTCCTCCTCCTCCCCCACCCCAGGGAGGAGGGGGAGGGCGACTTGCGCCGTAGCCGGGTGCTTTTTTGCGGCGGGGCGCCCGGTTAGGGCGGCGGTGGGGGGCTTTGGGGGGGGAGCGGGGCGCCATTTGGCGCCCCTGAGGCCGGCACACCCTAGGCAAGCGCCTAGTTTGCCCAATGGGCGATCCAGCCATGGCCGTGAACAGAGAAAGCAAGGCCAGTTCTTTGTCACGGGGTGTATGTGTGTGTAAAACGCTGGACCGCCCTACCCGAGGACTCTTGATGTTGATTTTCCTGCATCAGCTTAAAACTCTTCTGATTCAGGTTTGTTCCCCCCTGCATGAAACATTACCATTGGTTTTCTACTTAAATCTATGGGTCTTTTTTATAGTACTGCTGACTAGGTTGTGTGTGGGTTTCTGATTTTGGCCTTCTTAGATGTTATCATTTCAGACAGGCTGCATTGGGATGTCAAAACAAACAAACAGTCTTTGGTTCCTTCATGACAGGAACAAGCCCGCTTTATTCTCGGGCTCCCACGCTCCCTCTATCCTCCCCCTCACACACAGTTTCTTTCAAACTAGGAAGTTTTCAGCATGGACTCCACACACACACGAGGGAAGGAGGGAGGGAGCATATTAGCCTGAAGATAAACCCAGCCTGTTACCCTCATGAAGAAACTCAAGACAGAGCTTTTGTGATACAAAATACAGAAGATTTTGGCCGTTAAAAACCAGTTTTGCAGTACGAGGGGGCCGGGAGACCTTGCCTCCCCTGGCCTTTTCAAGTGCTGGAACGGGCTGTTTTGGTATTTGAAAAGGCTCCTGGTCTCCACCATGCTTACAGCATTTTTTTAATTTAAGAAGGATATAGACAAGCTGGAACGTGTCCAGAGGAGGGCAACGAAGATAGTGAGGGGTCTGGAGAAGCAATTTTTCTCCAGGCCAGTGTGGCTGGAGATCCTGGAGGTTTTTTGTCATCTTCTGGGCCTGGAACAGCGGTCACTGGGGGTGTGGGGGAGGTATTTGTGAATTTCCTGCATTGTGCAGGGGCTTGGACTAGATGACCCTGGAGGTCCCTTCTGTGATTCTATGAAGTGACCAAAATCTTCTCTAAAATGACATCGGTGGCCACAGGTTGGCCTCACGGCCACTGTAATGTCTCATTTGGCCCTCACTGTAAGCTGTTTTGGGGAAAACAGAAACAAAAAGTCATCTTATGGCCAGTTAATGTCTAATGGACGAAAGGCTGGTGTAAATAATATTTTAATTCAATGGATAATTCAATATAGCTTTATTTCAGATGATTATACCCAAGAATATTGAACTTCCAGAGCTGGGGTTAAAGCAGCTAAATAAAGCACCCTTCTCCCTGGGGTGTCGTTTATACTGTGTCCTAGGTTTGTGCGTGGCATCTGGGTGTGCCACCCTTTCCACCTGAGAGCCATGCCGAGGGATTGGTGGTTAGTATTGCTCTTCAGATGGAGAGATGGGACAACCTCTGGAAGAGACCCAGGTATCTGGGACTCAGAGCTGGGAGACAATGTTGGTGGCCAAGCTGCAGGTAAGACCTGTCCCATCCTCTTCCACATTTAAGGCCTTCACCACGGCATCCTCCACCACCATGGAGAACCTGCAGGGAGGGAGACAGAGGTGGGATGAGCATCACGGCTTGGGCTGAGCTGTCAGCTTTCACAACACAAATTCCTGACAGAGATGAAATCTATTTAGCAGCCAGGCTTGCTTGCTAGGGCTGCTGTTTTTCAACCAAGCTCAACAATGGATTTATTTCTGACTGACGAAGACTTCTGCATAAGCCGAAGGCTTGCTGTGTTTTTGAATACCAGTTGGTTCAGCAAGATACACTATCATCTGAAGAACAAGGCCTTGCCCACAAAGAATCCCAGAGACCGCAGGAAGGGGCGGTGGAAGTTTACTGGGTTCTAGGACAGGGGTCCCCCACCTTGCTAAGCATGTGAGCACTTTTGGAATTTTGAGAATAGGTGCGCCACCATCACAAAATGGCCACTGTGGGAGATGGGGCTGGTCACAAAATGTCGGGAGGTGCCAAGTCTAGTCTGCTGATTGAGGTAGCTGTTTCCAGATGGGTGCCCCTGTTCAGTCTCCTAAACTACTACCACTTAACTCCATTTTTGAGAAGTAATTGAGAAATTAGGAAATTATTGAGAAATAAGGACATTTTTTTCGCATTGCACAAGGCATCAGTCAGCTGTAGATGACGCCTCCTGAGCTCTCCTGAAGAAGTTCCTGCTCCAGTGAGGCACAAGAAAGCTTAGGAATGGCTTGATACTTTGGGTAAGAAGGAAGTGGGCACCAGGAAAGACGGTGGCAGGCACCACAGTGCCCAACAAGGATGGGGAATCACCAGTCTAAGAGGCAAATGATTACCCCACCCGTCTCAAGACAGGAAATTCTGCTTACCGTTTGGATCGGTTAGTCCCAAAGAGGTCCCGAAGCGGCTCTTTATCCAGCAACAGGTTTGTGGCCTGTAAAGAGAGATTTGGGAGGGATCTTAAGAACATGGAGACGGGGGGAGCAGATTTTAGTTCACTTGCTCTTTAGCATCTGTACCACATTTTCAAATGTTCAAAGCACTTCCCACAAATAAAGTTCTTTGATTATTTGCAACAACCCTGTAAAGCAGGTCAATATTATTTTTCCAAAACTTCAGGTGAGGGTGGTAAGATCAAGGTCCCCTAGCAAGTTCATGGCTACCCAATGAAGGTGATTGTTAACAGATTCAGGACGAACAAAATGAAATAATGGGTAGTTAAATTGTGGAATTCACTGCCAGAGAAGGCCACAAGCATAAAGGTAAAGGTTCCCTTGCTCGAAAGCCAGTCGAATCCGACTCTAGGGTTGCGGTGCTCATCTCCGTTTCAAAGCCGAAGAGCCAGCCCTGTCCGAAGACATTTCCATGGTCATGTGGCCGGCATGACTAAACACCAAGGTGCATGGAACGCTGTTACCATTTCCAGGTTAGGCCTTGGCTTTTATGTTCTGTTTGTTTTGCCCTTTAGGGCAGCTGCTTGGCCACTGGTTAAAACAGGATGTTGGACTAGATGGACCACTGGTCTGATTCAGCACAGCATGCCTTATGATCATGGTGGGCTTGTAACTCAGTAGCAGAGCATCTTATTGACGTGCAAAAGGTCCCAAGTTCTATCTCTACTATCTCCAGTTAAAGGGATCAGGTTTCAGGTAATGTGAAAGACCTTCCTCTGCCTGAGACCTATGAGAGCCACTGCTAGAGAGCAATACTGGTCTTGGATAATAAAGTTAACCTATTGCCAACATGACCAAGGTTGCCTCAGGTGAGACAGATGTCCTTATGACCTATGGAACAAACTGCTGTTTGCTATGCATTTTGTGGTGCATTCAGCAGAATCGGCTACCAAAATCTTCTCGCATTGTTACCCCACCTCAGACTGCGGACGTAGGTTTTTATACCCACCTTTTCTCTACTTTAAGGAGTCTCAAAGTGGCTTACAACTGCCTTCCCTTCCTCTCCCCACAAGAGGCACCTTGTGAGGCAGGTGGGGCTGAGAGAGGTCTGAGAGAACTGTGATTGGTCCAAGGTCACCCAGCAGGTTTCATGTAGAGGAGAGGGGACTCCAACCTGGCTCTCCAGATTAGAGGCCACCACGTTTAACCACAACACCACGCTGGCTCTCATTTGCCTTCATGGGAGGACAAGTCCACCTACTGTCATCTGCTGTGATGGCTACATTAAATTATAATTATTAAATTATAGGATGGGGGAGAGTTGTCTTGGCAGTAGTATGTGTGAAAAGGACTTAGGGGTCTTAGTAGACCATACACTGAACATGAGTCAGCAGTGTGATGCAGTAGCTAAAAAGGCAAATGTAATTTTAGGCTGTATCAACAAAAGTATGGGTGTCCAGATCACACGAAGTGATGGTATCGCTTTGCTCTGGTTAGACCTCACCTAGAGTATTGTGTTCAGTTTTGGGCACCACAATTTAAGAAGGATATAGGCAAGCTGGAATGTGTCTAGAGGAGGGCAACAAAGATGGTGAGGGGGTCTGGAGACCAAGTCCTATGAGGAAAGGTTGACGGACCTGGGTATGTTTAGACTGGAGAGGATATGACTGACAGGTGATATGATAACCATCTTCAAGTACTTGATGGGCAGTCATATAGAGGATGGTATGGAGTTCTTTTCTGTTGCCCCAGAAGGTTGGACCAGAATCAATGGGTTGATATTAAATCACAAGAGTTTTTGGCTAAACATTAGGAGGAACTTCCTAACAGTTAGAGCGGTTCCTCAGTGGAACAGGCTTCCTCGGGAGGTGGTGGGCTCTCCTTCATTGGAGGTTTTTAAGCAGAGGCTAGATGGCCATCTGACACCAGTGCTGTTTGTGTGAACTTAAGCAGATCATGAGAGGGAGGGCAGGAAGGGACGCATCAGTACTTAGTTCTTGTGGCCCTTTCTTACACGCCCAGGGAAATGCCAATTTCCACTTTGGGGTCAGGCAGCAATTGTCCTCCAGGCCAGTTTGGCTAGAGATCCTGGAGGGTTTTTTGACATCTTCTGGATGAGGAACAGCAGTCACTGGTGGTCTGGAGAGGGAGGTATTTGTGGATTTCCTGCATTGTGCAGGGGGTTGGACTAGATGACCCTGGAGGTCCCTTCCAACTCTAGGATTCTGTGATTCTAAACCTCCATGTACCTGTAAACACCAGTTGCGGGGGGGTGGGTTAACTGTAGGGAAAGGCTAATGCTTTCATGCTTTGCTTATGGGCTTCCCAGAACCATAGGGTTCAATCATTGTTAGTAAAAGGGCATTGCCACTAGACATTTCCCTACCTTTCCAAATGCCCCTGTAGGATCCGCCAACATCCGCACCTGAGGAGAGAAAGTGAAAAATAGTTAAAAGAACCATGGTTGGTTAATCATTACACTGAGGATTTATGCATCAAAGCACAGCACCCAGGTTATCTTGTCGCAGTTCTTTCATCAGTTTTGTAAACTACATAAACAGACAAACCAGGGAGAAGGAGGGGGAGGAGGAGGAGGAGGAGAAGAAGAGCTGGTTTTTATACCCTGCTTTTCACTATCCAAAGGAGTCTCAGAGTGGCTTACAATCGCCTTCCCTTCCTCTCCCCACAACAGACGCCCTCTGAGGGAGGTAGGGCTGAGAGAGCTCTGAGAGAGAACTTGTGACTGGCCCAAGGTCACCCAAACTGGCTTCAGGTGGAGGCGTGGGGAATCAAACCTGGTTCTCCAGATTAAAGTCTGCTGCTCTTAACCACTACACCAAACTGGATTAGAGCCATCAGCCAGAGAGACCCAGTCTCTTGCCTCTAGCTATGTTATGCTCCAAAAGTCCACATTCTTCATGGAGTCAGAAGGCCACCTAGTCTAACTCCCCTCCCCTGAGCTGAATTCAAACTAGGCTGCAAACCTCCAACCAAGCTTTGGTGTTGAGGCCTATGAAGCAGTAATCAAAAGTGGGCCTTTTGAGCATGTGCAAAGTGACACATCAATGAATGTTACGGCTTATGTTTTAGTTTCAGGTGGGCAGCTGTGTTAATCTGCAGTGGAAGAGCACAGTTCAGTAAGATTTCCCAGGAAATCAATAAGATTTCTCAGGGCCAGTTTGGTGTAGTGGTTAAGTGCGCGGACTCTAATCTGGGAGAACCAAGTTTGATTCCCCACTCCTCCACTTGCACCTGCTGGATGACCTTGGGCAAGCCATATTTCTGACAAGAGCTGTCCTTGAAAGGGCGGTTTCTCTCAGAGCTCTCTCAGCCCCACCTACCTCTGTTGTGGAGAGGGGAAGGGAAAGGAGTTTGCAAGCCGCTCTGAGATTCCGAGTTATGGGCGGGGTATAAATCCAATCTCCTCCTCCTCCTCCTCCTCCTCTTCTTTTGAGAGTTAAGGCTCCCTTCGTCAGAACTGAAGGGAGCTTTCTCTTGAAAGCTTATACCCTGGAAATATTGTTGGTCTCTAAGATGCTCCTGGGCTTATGTTTTAATATGGTTGAGGCTGTAAGATGCTTTGAAAGAATGAATTATTATGCCTAAGAAATGCCTTTTCCAGGGCATCTGCGTGACGGAAACTCTCTCCAAACCCATTTTCAACGTCTGTCTTTTCTGTGGAAGCCTTCAGCAATATTATGCAATTATGCCTCTGGCAGATTCCAAAGACACTGCGGGATATAAAGCTTTTAGAGAAATACTGCTAAAGAAATACATTGCTGACAGGGACTGGGACAGAATGGCTTGCCTAAGGCCACTGGGTGACTTTGTGGTGACACTGATAGCCAGCAATGTGTAGTGGTTAGAGCGAGCGTCAAGACTAGGATCTGGGCTTCCGGTCGGAGAAAATGGCGAATTGACACACTTTGCGAGTTGTGCAGAGTGTACTGCGGCATCTGACGACAGTCTGGGCTTTATCTGGCCCAGCGCAGCACTCTCCAGGCGGGGGAGTGGCAAGCAAGCAGCGAAGCCTGAGGGGGGGTTGAGATCGGTGTGGATAAGCTTCGGAGGAAGCTTGTTTACACTTTGATCTCCTTCCGTGAAGAGGGCAGTTGCAAATCAACTCTACAGATGCCAGCCGGGCTGAGAATTCAGCATAAATTCACCATCTACCGATCTCTTTACCATCAAGATTAACATCGTTTACAGAAGAAGCACCGCGAAACCCCGAGATTACAAGCAAGGTAACAAATGAATAAGCGCTTACCGGTTTAAAGAAGAATCAGAAATTGAAATGTATGGATAAGCGTAGAAACCTTTAAGGAACTATTCCGCTTGAATTAAAAGTAAAACGAAAGCTTTCCTTTAGAGAAAACGGCTGAAAAGTGACTTTGTTTTGCATTCCTGTGGTCAGTCAAGTCTAAACTTTACGTAGCAGAAACGAAACCAACTGTGACTCTATGATACAGGAAGTGGGCTAGAGTGGAGGTTTTAGAGCTTGTTGTGCTGGAAACGGACGGACGTTTTATTGTGTGACACCATCCTTACCGGAAGTCGGATTATAGAGACGGACAGATGAACAGGAAGTTTGGAAGGAGCCTACTCTAGCCGGAAAATCATAGAGAAATTGCGCCCGACATTTTTGGGAGGACTAAAATTTAAAAAGTTATTTTCAAGCCGAAAAAGCGTTAAAATAAGTATTAAAGGTGGCGATTTGGCTGGAAGACTGCTTATATAAAGACTGACTAGTATTGAAATTGTCTCCAAGACGGATTTGAGGTCAAGACCCAGAGCTGCTTCATCACCTAGCCCAAGAATGACTGCAAAGGAAAAAAGAGTGGCAAGCAGCTATGGAAGCGATGGAAAAACGGATGACCGAAGTGGTGCAGAATTTTGGAAAACAAATAGAGTCACAGCTGCAACAACAACTGCAACAACAGCTGCAAATTCAATTGGAGCAAATAGAACAAGTGCAAGTCCAAGTACAGAAAAAAAATATGGAAGAACTGAAAGAACTGGTACTTACAGAAGTGTCAGGGATAAAAAAAGATACAGAAGAACTTAAAAAGGAAGTTAAAAGTCTGGTGACAAAATCGGAAGATATGGAACAAAAGGTTAAAAAAACCCTGTCAGAAAATACAAGGCTGGAGACCATGATGGAATACAGGGCTACCCAAAATCATCTGAGATTGAGAGGGATAGAAGAGGAGGAAGATCAGGATCTACGGGCTCTAGTAATTAAGACATTGACAACTTATGTAGGGGAAGATGAGGGAGATTTGGATGCAGACTTTGACTTGATTTATAGAGTAAATTCAGCTTATGCCAAAAGAAAGCAATTACCCAGAGATGTGATTGTTCAATTTGTGACAACAAAGATGAAGGAAGACGTTTTCAAGAAACAATTTACACAACCGTTGGAAATTAATGGAAAGAAAATAATAATTCTGAGAGAAATTCCGAGATCGATCCTACAAGACAGAAAGAAATTTAAGAAACTGACAGACAGACTAAAAGAAATGAACATTAGGTTCAGATGGGAGATTCCATATGGACTTACATTTATGTACAACTCGGTGAGATCTACTCTTAAATCTGAAGGAGATCTATATAGATTTAAAGAGAGCAATTTGGATGATTTTAAAGATATTTAATTCGATACCATTATGGATTACAAATTTTTATCTTGGAACGTAAATGGATTAAATTCACCAAGTAAAAGAAGATTAGTGAATCATTGGCTGGAGAAACAAAAATGTAATATAATTTGTTTACAAGAAACACATATTAGAAAACAGGACAATAAATATCTGACTAATAAAAAATTGGGAGAAGAATTTCATTCTTCAGCAATTAATAAGAAAAAAGGAACAGTGATTTATATTTCAAAAGAATTGGACCCTAAACAAATTTTCTCGGATAAAGAAGGAAGATATGTTGGCGTGGAAATATGGATGAACAGGAAAAAGACATTGCTTGTAAATATATATGCACCCAATGGTGCAAAAGAGACTTTCTTTAATGATTTAACCAAAGAGTTGGAGTGCTTAAATTATGATCAAATTGTTCTTGCTGGAGACTTTAATGGTACAGTGAACAACACATTGGATAGAAAATCCAAAGCAAGTGGAGAGACAGTCGGAAAGTTACCAAAAAATTTCTTTCAATTGATGAAGCAAGAGAAATTGGAAGATGTTTGGAGGAAGTGGAATCCCAAGACTAAGGACTATACGTTTTATTCGAATAGACATGACTCTTTTTCTCGAATTGACATGATTTGGATGTCAGAGGAGATGGCGCAAAAAACTTATAAAATACAAATTTTACCGAAAATTAATTCTGATCATAATCCCCTACTTTGGATATCTAAAGGAAAATTTAAACAATTATATTGGAGAATTAATGAAGATTTATTGGACCAAAAACAAACTAATGAAATCTTAAAAAAGGAAACGAAAAGCTTTTTTGAAGTGAATTTAAATAAAGGTACGGATGTACAAGTTGTATGGGATGCATATAAAGCGGTAATGAGAGGCACGCTTATCTCTCTGAACTCCAAGGATAGAAAGCAAAAGACGCAACAACAGAATGACCTTTGTGAAAAAATTCGACAAAAAGAAAAGGAATTAAAGAAAAGACCAGGGAAGAAAAAGATTATTATCCACTTTCTGCAAGATCAACTGAATGTTTTATTAAACAGAGAATTATATTGGAATCTGAAGAAATTACAGCAAAAATCATTTGAGGGTGCAAATAAACCTGGAAAGTTTTTAGCGTGGCAATTGAAAAATAGAAAAGAAAGGAACTTTATATCTAAGATTATTGAAGATGGAAAAGATGTTATAAACTTGAATGGAATAAAAAGAGCTTTCTTCAAATATTACGCTAAATTATTTAAAAAGAAAGGAATTGATCAACAGAGAATTAAGAAATATTTGGAGACTATTGAAGTCCCAGAGCTGGGAAAACAAATTAAGGACTCTTTAAATGGTTTAGTTACTAAAGAAGAAGTGACAATGGCGATAGAAGACGCAAAGTTGGGCAAAGCTCCAGGACCAGATGGCTTTACAGCAAAGTTTTACAAGAAATTTAAAGAGGAGCTAACCCCTATTTTAGTACTTCTGTCGAATGAGATAAGAGAGACTAAACGGATCCCAGACTCATGGAAAGAAGCAAATATTTCACTGATACCTAAAGAAGGTTTGGATTTAACCCAAGTAAAAAATTATAGACCAATATCGCTATTAAATAATGATTACAAATTATTTGCCAAAATAATTTCGGAGAGACTGAAAAAATATCTGAGAGATACTATAGCGGAAGAACAAGCTGGATTTTTACTAAATAGACAAATCAGAGACAATTTAAGAGTGGTGATTGATGCAATTGAATACTATGATAAACATCCTGAAAAAGAAGTTGGCTTCCTCTTCCTTGATGCGGAAAAAGCCTTTGACAATTTAAATTGGGAGTTTATGCTGCAAGTTATTGAAAAAATGGATATTGGACAGTCCTTTTTAAACATGATTGTGGCAATATATTCAGAACAAAAAGCGGCTTTGAATATAAATAAAGAAAGGACGGACTTTTTCCAAGTCCAAAAGGGAACACGTCAAGGCTGCCCGTTATCCCCGTTGTTGTTTATTTGGATATTGGAAATATTATTGACAGCGATAAGAAAAGATAATAATATTGAAGGACTTACAGTGAAAGGTTTTGTTTATAAATACAGGGCATTTGCAGATGATGTAATGTTTATGATCCAAGACCCAATCGAGAAAATACCACAATTGATGGAAAAAATTGAAGAATTTGGTGCAGTTGCGGGATTTTATGTCAATAAAAGTAAAACTAAAGTGATGTGTAAAAATATGACGAAACAAAGACAAACAGAACTTCAAGAGAAAATTCAATGTGAAGTAGTTACAAAGACTAAATACTTAGGAATTGAATTGACCATGAAAAATATTGACTTGTTTAAAAATAATTATGAAAAAGTATGGCATAGGATACAACAAGATATGAAGAAATGGGATACTTTGAATTTATCGCTATTGGGAAGGATTGCAACTGTAAAAATGAATGTATTGCCGCGTTTGATGTTTTTATTTCAGACTATTCCAATATTAAAACAAAGGAAAATACTGGATACGTGGCAGAAAGAATTATCGAAATTCGTATGGGCGGGAAGAAAGCCAAGGATTAAAATGAAAATTTTATGCGATGCAAAGGAAAGAGGAGGTCTGCAGTTACCAAATTTAAGACTGTATTATGATGCCGTCTGTCTAACATGGTTGGAACAGTGGATTAATTTGGAGAACAAGAAGTTATTGGCTCTGGAAGGACATGATAATAAATTTGGATGGCATGCATATTTATGGTATGGAAAAGTAAAAATGGATAAATTTTTTAAACACCACTTTGTAAGACAATCACTGTTCGAGACATGGATGAGATATAGAAAATTCTTCTCAGAAGAAAGACCACTTTGGATTGTACCAGCAGAAGTGATTAACCCTTATTCAAGAAATCAAGGGTTAGACTGGCTACCTTATAAAAATCTTTTAAAATCTGAAGGGAAAAATGTTGTGTTAAAAGATAGATTTGATGTTGAATTTGAATATGATTGGTTGAAGTATAGACAGATTTATGATTTGTTTAAGACCGATAAAAGAGAACATGGTTTTAGAGAAAAGAACATCAAAATTGAAATTGTATGGCTTGAGAAAGACAAAAAAATGATTTCTAAACTGTACAAGGTGTTATTGAAATGGTATACGGAGGATGAAATTGTAAAAGAGCAAATGATAAAATGGGCTGTAAATGTTAATAATGAGATATTAATGACATCTTGGGAATACTTGTGGAAAAAGTCAATGAAAATTTCAACTTGTGTAAATGTTAAAGAGAATTGTTATAAAATGATGTACAGATGGTATATGACGCCTAAAAAAATTGCTATCATAAATGAAAGTATGTCTAACAAATGTTGGAAATGTAAGAAACATGAAGGGTCTTTTTACCATATGTGGTGGACATGTGACAAAGCAGTAAAATATTGGACTAAGATCCACAATGAGATACAAAAGATTTTGAAATGTACTTTTAAGAAAGACCCACAGATGTTACTGTTAGGTCTTAAAATGGAAGAAATAAATGTAGCCAAGAGAACACTACTATGGTACTTGACTACAGCAGCTAGACTGACTTTTGCTCAATGTTGGAAACAAGATAGAGTACCTGAAACATGGGAATGGATTAAAAAGACGTTGTTTTTGGCTGAAATGGACAAGTTAACAAGAAAGCTAAACAACGAAGAAGATGAAACTTTTTTTAAAGATTGGAAAGACTTTCAAAAATATTTGTTGAAAAACTGGGACATTAAACGTGGTTTGATGTGTTTTGATATTTATTAAGAAGAAACGGAAAGAGAATTAGACCTTGGAATTGTTACCGTTAGTAAAAGAAATTAAGTTTAGAAGTAATAGTAACAAAATAAGAGAGATATTAATGGGGTTGGAGCAGTGCGGGAAGCCTGGGCTGGAGGGGGAGAAGGGAAAAAAGAAAAAAGGATATGTATTGTTATGATTAAACTGTATGAGCATGTGATATATCCAATAATAAATTGTATTTACTAAAAAAAGACTAGGATCTGGATGATGATAACGATGATGACAATTATGACAGTTGATTTATAAAATGCCCTCCCCCATATTGGGCTCAGGGCGGTGAACATTTCAATAAAAACATTCAGTAAAAACATAATACAATCACATTAGCAATTAAAACAATAACAGTTCTAAACAATATCAGATGGCACTAAAAGGCAGATTATATCTTTAACCCCATGGGGGGAAGAAAAATGAAGGAAGCCAGGCTTGATGGGAAACTGCTGCTGTCCTCAACCATAGGCCTGGTGGAACATCTGTCTTACAGGCCCTGTGGAACTGTACTAAGTCCGGCAGGGCACGGATGTCATTTGGTAGATACGAATCCTCACTCTGCCAGGGAAGCTTGTTGGGTGATCTTCAGCCGGTCACTCACTCTCAGCCTAGCCTACCTCACAGGGTTGTTGTGAGGATAAAATGGAGAAGAGGAGAATTATGTAAGCCACCTTGGCTCCCCACTGGGGAGAAGGTAAAGGTTTCCCTTGCTTGAAAGCCAGACAAATACGACTCTAGGGGGCAGTGCTCATCTCCGTTTCCAAGTCAAAGAGCCAACGCTGTCCGAAGACATTTCTGTGGTCATGTGGCCGGCATGACTAAACGCTGAGGCGCACAGAACGCTGTTATCTTCCCACCAAAGCGGTACCTATTTATCTACTTCCATTTTGTTGCTTTTGCACTGCTAGGTTGGCAGGAGCTGGGACCAGAGACGGGAGCTCACTCCATCACGTGGCACTAGGGTCTTGAACTGCCGAACTACAGATCTTCCGGTCTGCAGCTCAGCGTCTTGACCTCTGAGCCACCGCGGCCCCTACTGGGAAGAAAGGGGAGTACAAATGAGGTAGTAAATAATAATAACCAAGGACCCCCTATATTTTGGCTTGTTCTCTCAGCCATTGAGCTGTGCTGTACTTCAGTGCTAGAGGAAGCACTGTGAAATGCAAGAACTGTGAACTTAAAAAGCGCTGTAAGCATATGGCAAATGCCACTGATTGATTACAGCAGCCGCTGGGATGGGAGGAACGGTGGATGTTCCAAGCCCACTGCAAAACTTCAGGTTTTAAGTGCTGAACCACGCATTATGCCCGTTGCTCTAGCATGCAAGGCATTTTAGGTACACATCTTAAAACATCAAGGGTGAATGGGACAAGCAAATGATTGGCACAGGTACACTGGTCCATGGAGCAGGGACAGCCAATGCAGCTGATCGGTGATATGTTCAGCGCAGACAAAACGAAGACACTTCTTTGCACAAATACGTATGGAACTCGCTGTCTTGGGCTGCAACAATATCTACTAGTTTATACAACTTCAAAAATGAAGGGAAAAAAAGGATTAGACATCTTCATGGAGATGCCTGTGTAGTGGTCTAGAATGTCAAATTAGGTTTTGGAAGGTTAAAGGTAAAGGTTCCCTTGCTCGAAAGCCAGTCGAATCCGACTCTAGGGTTGCGGTGCTCATCTCCGTTTCAAAGCCGAAGAGCCAGCACTGTCCGAAGACGTTTCCGTGGTCATGTGGCCGGCATGACTAAACACCAAGGTGCACGGAACGCTGTTACCTTCCCACCGAAGTGGTACCTATTTATCTACTTGCAATTTCTTGCTTTCGAACTGCTAGGTTGGCAGGAGCTGGAACTAGAGACAGGAGCTCACCCTGTCATGCGGCACCCGGGTCTCGAACTGCTGAACTACTGACCTTCCAGAGCCTGCAGTTCAGCGTCTTAACCACTTGAGCCACCGCAGCTCCACAGCTGGTTTTGGAAGACCTGCGTTCAAATCCCCACTCTGCCATGAAGCTTTGCTGGGTAGCAGTGTTCCCTTTAAGCTGAGTGTGAGCTAGCTCACCGTTTTGTAGCCTCCGGCTCACACATTTTTTGTCTTAGCTCGGGAAGGATGACTCCAGAGCAAACTAATTTACACAGTAGCCAAATTGCTCGCTCACAAAGTAGGATTTTTGCTCACAAGACTCCATAGCTTAGAGGGAGCATTGCTGGGCACCAGGTCCTACTTTCTCAGCCTAATCTACCTCACAGGGTCGTTATTGTATTTTACTGATTTATTTACGTTATCTATAGTCCACCTTTCTCACTTAAGGCTGATTATAGATAGTGAGCCAGCAGACTCACAAAAATGGGACGTTCAATAAGTCTGGATCCATCAGAAAGAACTGAGGCATAGCATAAGTATTCACATGAAGAAGAAGAGATTGAATTTATACTCTGCCCTTCACTAGGGGAAGGAGTCTCAGAGCAGCTAACAATCTCCTTTCCCTTCCCCTCCCCACAACAGACACCCTGTGGGGTAGGTGGGGCTGAGGGAGCTCTTTCGAGGACTGCTGGTGAAAGAATGGCTCTGAGAGAACTTGTGACTGACCCAAGGTCACACCAGCGGCTGCATGTGAAGGAGTGGGGAATCAAACCTGGTTCTCCCAGATTAGAGTCCACCCTCCTAACCACTACACCAAATTGGCTCATTTAAGTGGTGCAGAAATCATATAAATAGTATTCTACTTACAATCGTCACCCTGACCTGGATAGCCCAGGCTTGCTCGATCTCATCAGATCTCAGAAACCAACAGGGTTGGTCGGCCCTGGCTAGTATTTGGACGGGAGATCGCCAAAGAACACCAAGGTCGTGACGCGGAGGCAGGCCGTGGCAAACCACCTCTGAACGTCTCTTGTCTTGAAAACCCTACGGGGTCGCCAGAAGTCAGCTGTGACTTGACAACTCTTTCCACCATCACAGCCATTGCAAGGACCAAACAGGGAAGGGAGAATCGCACACTCTGTCTCCCGAGCTCTTTGGAAGAAGGGCAGGACAGAAGGATAGACAGAGAGGTCTATCTTAAGCTGTTAGCAAGGACAGCCAAATAGAACCTCCATGTTCAAAGGCCATCTACCTCTGTATACCAGACACGGTGGGGAGGAGAATGGGGGAGGGGCAGAGCTGCCAGCAGCATACCTTGAGGTGGGGCCAGACCCCTACCTGCGCATCCCCTCTTGCGTGTCATTTGCCCACTTACTCGTAAGCATTCCACTTCCTGTGCTCCTGGCTGTCTGGGCTGCCCAGCAGTGAAAAGTGTTTGGATAGTGTAAACAGTGCTCCTCACGGTCACAGCAGTGGCACTTCCAGCCACATCCATTGCCCAGTGGGGAGGGGCTGTGGCTCAGTGGTAGAGCATCTGACTGGCATGTAGAAGGTCCCAGAAGGTCCCAGTTCAGAAGATCAGGCAGTAAAGGATGGCTCCGCTGGTGGACCTCCTGAGGGCATCTGAGTTTTGGCCCATGTGTGACAGAGAGTGTTGGGACTGGATGGGCCATTGGCCTGATCCAACATGGCTTCTCTTATGTTCTTATGATGTGAAAGATCTCATCCTGAGAGACTGGACAGCCGCTCCCAGTCTGAATAGACAATACTAACCTCAATGGACCAATAGTCTGGATTCAGTATAAGGCATGCATAAGGAAAGGGCATGCAGGTCACTGTGAGTATGGGAGAAGGGAGGGACTGTAAGCAGGCTGGGGCAGATGCTCAGGCAGATGTGGGGTACGTGGGTGGGGCAGAAAGGGAGGTGTGAGTAAGGGTGAGTGGGTGGTGGGTAAAGGGAGGGAGCCCTGAGCATTCTCTGCCTAGGGCCCTCAAAACTTGGAACTAGCCCTAGAGAAAGGGTATCCCTTTCATACCCTGCTTTGTGAGCTTCTCAGTGGAAAAGTCTCTTCTTGGAGAGCCAGTTTGGTTTAGTGGTTAAGAGTGTGGACTCTAATCTGGGAGAACTGGGTTTGATTCCCCACTCCTGGGTTTGATTCCCCATGCGCTGGTATGACCTTGGGTCAGTCACAAGCTCTTTCAGAGCTGTTCTCTCAAGGGCAGTTTCTCTCAGAGCCCTCTCAGCCCCACCTACCTCACAGGGTGTCTGTTGTGGGGAGGGGAAGGGAAAGGAGATTGTAAGCCGCTCTGAGACTCCTTCAGGTACTGAAAGACGGGGTATAAATCCAATTTCTTCTTCTTCTTCTTCTTGGCATGCAGAAGGCCCCAGGTTCAATCCCCGGCATCTCCAGCTAAAAGGGTCAGGTAGCAGGTGATGTGAAAGTCCTCTACCTGAGATCCCAGAAAGCCACTGCCTGTTTGAGTAAACAAGACTGACTTTCATGGACCAATGGACTGAATCAGTATAAGGCAGCTTCATGTGTATTCATATCTGAATGCTGATGGAAACAGTGCACTGGGACTAGACGGACTCTGAATCCGTCTGACAGCTATCCTTCTAAAGTCTCAGGGTTTGGCTATTGCACAATGAACGGAATGCAGCGTAGGCCAGAACAGTTGCTCGGAAGGCAGACCAGAAATTCCTTCCAAGAAGAGGGGGGGGAGGCTCTTTTGGGAGAGAGGTTTCCCAGGACACAATCCCAGCCTTCTCATCCCCCCACCCCTATTGCCAACACTTATTCTTGCTCCAGTTTCCTTCATAGTTAGGCAAGAAGTCTTGAATGGCAAATTTTTGAACAGGGGAAAATCCCTTTGGATTTGTCTGGGCAAGACGAAGTCTGTGAGGCAGCATTTTCGGGAAATTTCCAGTCACCGAGGCACCCTCCCCTGCCAAATAAAAACGGGAAGGCACGCTCCCCTCCTCCATGCTTTTAGAGCCCACAAATAACAGTGTGATATCACGGTTAGAGTGCTGGATTAGGATCTGGGGAGAGCTGGGTTCAAAACCCCACTCTGCCACGGAAGCTTGCTGGGTGACTTTGGGCCTGCTATACGCTCTCAGCCAAAACTACCTCACAGGGTTGGTTGTGAGGATAAAATGGAGGAGAATAATGTAAGCCACTCTGGGAGGAAAGTGGGGTATAAATGAATTATATAATAAAGCATAATCATCATCTGGCTGTCCTCTCTGCAAAGGCAGCATCTCTGTATCCGGGGTGCCGAACAGTTCTGTCCTAGGTAGGTGTACTCAGAATCCTATCTAGGTCAATGCAATGGGGTCTCCTCCCAGAAAATGTTCTTAGAATTGCTCTGTAAATGCTTCGATCACACATGAAGTCATGGCATAAGACCATATGTACATAAGAGAAGCCATTGTTGAATCAGGCCAATGGCCCATCCAGTCCAACACTCTGTCACACAGTGGCCAAAAATACCAGGTGTCAGCAGAAGGTTCAGCAGTGGGGGCCAGGACACTAGAGGCCCTCCCACTGTTGCCCTCCCCCCAAGCACCAAGAATACAGAGCATCCCTTGCCCCAGACTGAGAGCTCCTATCTATACCTTGTGGCTAATAGCCACCGATGGGTCTCTGCTCCATTCATTTACCCAGTTCCCTCTTGAAGCTGTCCATGCTTGTAGCTGCCACCACCTCCTGTGGCAGTGAATTCCATGCGTTAATCACTCTTTGGGTGAAGAAGTACTTCCTTTTATCCATTCTAACCCAACTGCTCAGCAATTTCATTGAGGGCCTGCGAGTTCTTGTATTGTGAGAAAGGGAGAAAAGTACTTCCCTGCCTCCCCTGAAGAAGCAGATGGCCAAGAAGTGAGGCTGGAGCAGAGCTGTAGCAGGCAACCTCTTTTGCTAGTGTGCAACTCAATTCATTTTGCCCACAGCATCACATCGTAAGGACTGCTGCAGGGTTCGGGGACTTGCATTCATTCTCAAAACAGGCAGCAATTCACCCCGCCTTGCCACTTGGGGAATGGAAAAAAATGTTCCCTCTGGCCCCATTAACTTTACCCTCCTTCCCCCACCCCCTACTCCTCCAGTTTATCAACAGACAGACTTCAAAGAAGAAGCTTTGCTTAATTAAGAGCCTCCAGCGATCTGGAGACACAGGACCCAGGAGAGCCAAGGCCGCAGTTGGGGGAGGGATTTATACTCTGGCAGGTTTGATCTTTGCACTTTTCTGGGTGTAGACAGAGCATTTCATTGCTCCTGATCTCTATCCACATACCCAGCCCTTCGTTGCCAAATTTGGTGTGGGCTTTGCTGCTAGCACGTAACAGACTTTCGCCCTATTCCCCGCAGGCAGACATTTTCTGGTATTGCAAATAAGTAAAATGCACAGGGTTGCCAGCCTCCAGGTGGGGCCTGGAGATCTCCCGCTTTTACAGCTGATCTCCAGCTGACAGAGGTCAGCTCCCCTGGAGAAAATGGCTGCTTGGAAGGGTGGACTCTGGGGCATGGTACCATGCTGAGGCCCCTCCCCTCCCCTCCCCACACCCCGCCCTCTCCTGGATCCACCCCCAAAGTCTCCAGGTATTTTCCAGTCCAGACCTGGCAACCCTAAAAATGCAGCTTTGCTCCAAAACAAAAAGAAAACCCCTATGCAAGGCCCTAACTCGATAAAGGTCCGCAGTTTGCAGAGACCCAAGCAAGGCTGTTAACGATAGGACATTTTGGAGGATGTTGAGAGCCAGTTTGGTGTAGTGGTTAGGAGGGCAGAATCAGACTCTAATCTAGGAGAACCTGGTTTGATTCCCCACTCCTCCATATGCAGCTGCTGGTGTGACCTTGGGTCAGTCACAGTTTATCTCAGAGCTGTTCTCTCAAGAGCAGTCCTCGAAAGAGCTCTCTCCGCCCCACCAACCTCACAGGGGGTCTGATGTGGGGAGGGAAAGGAGATTGTAAGCCACTCTAAGACTCCTCCGGGTAGCAAAGGACAGGGTATAAATCTAATCTCTTCTTCTTCTTCATTAATTCATAAGGTCACCAAAAGTCGGAAGTGACCTGGCGGCACTTAACACGCAACACAAAGGGCCCTGACCCACAGAAAGGTTCTTTGTGGCTCCCCCTGCCCTCTGAGACTGCATCGAGCCGTGCCTGCAATGCTTTCGAGTGAATCTTTTGCAAACCAAAGTAGAAACTTGTGTTTTTGGATTTATACCACAATCTCTCCCGCCCTCACCTTGCCCTCAGCGTGCTGAGCTTTCCCCCACTCGTTCATGACAAAGACATCGTTGACCGAGAGGCAGGCGATGATCTCCACCCCTTTGCCTTTCAGCTGTCCGGCTTTCTCCACGTAGCCTGGGAGGTGGGTCTGGAGGAGGGAAAGGAGAGAGAAGTGAAGAGACGGTCTTGATGTAACCAAAAGGAAATGGGGGGGCAATGAACAGAGTATTTCAAAACAATATAATATTTATGAAGTGCTTTTTCTTCAAGTATCTGACCTCAGTCTTCTTTACAATACCCCTGTGAGGATCTGCTCCAGGTAAAAGATGATTGGCCGGGGGAGGGATCTAGAACCCCCCACCCCACTTCTTCGGCAAGATCAACTCAGAAGGTCTTGCAGTCAGCCCAAAATTAGTACATACCAGGGGTCCCCAGCATGGTGCCCACCAGCACCTTTCCTGCTGCCTACCAAGTGTTTTTAGAAAGTGGAGGTCTTGCTCAGCAGGGCTTTTGACTGCCTGTGCGGGTTAAAGTAAAGTTGTTTCAGTTGCAGCTGCCCCCACAGTATTGGTTTTATTTTCCCTTACTCCTTTTTTTATTTTTAAATTACCTCATTTTATTTTTAAATTACCTAATTTCTCCCCTGCACTTGAGCTTCCTCTCTGTGTTTGGCTCTGCCTCTTGTGGCAGCCATTTTGCAGAAGAAGAGAAGACGTTGGATTTATACCCTGCCCTTCACTACCCAAAGGAGTCTCAGAGCTGCGTACAATCCCTTTCCCTTCCCCTCCCCACAAAAGATACCCTGTGAAGTAGGTGGGGCTGGGAGAGCTCTTTCGAGAACTGCTCTTTCCAGAACAGCTCTGAGAGAACTGTGACTGACCCAAGATCACACCAGCAGCTGCATGTGGAGGAGTGGGGAATCAAACCCAGCTCTCCCAGATTAGAGTCCGCGCTCCTAACCACTACAGCAAACTGGCTCTCTGTAGTTGAACACACCAGGATTCTAAAGGTGCCTGCAGGCTGGAAAAGGCTGGGGACCCCTGGTTTACACCCTGCATGCCCATATATAACTTTTGTGGTCAAGGAAGAATGGAAAACTAGCATTGTCATTTCTTTGCATGGCCACCTGGAAGCAATGTTTACCCACCGCAGGTGAGCGGTACAAACTAAGAGACAAGCACAGCAAGAATCCTCCCTGCAATTTCTCCCTCTACCGGGTTCCCTTCTGGTACCTTCCACTATTTTTGTACATTCTGCGGAAACATGAAATAGCAGCGTAGGTAGATGCGCCGATTAGGGGTTCTGGGGGGGGTGCTGTGGCATCACTGCCATAACGCACCAAGCATCAGAGCACGTTTCAAGCAGCTGTCTCTTAAGTTTCCGTTCCGTTCGTGCATATTTTTTTTCTTCTGTCAGCAACCAGATCTCATTAATTTAAAAAAAGAGAGAGAGAGAGAGAACAGTCAGCCAACTGTTCTTTAAAACCGTGAAGAAAGCATTCCGACTGATGTCCTCACTCGGAAACTAAGCTTAGGCCCATATGGTGCAGATCAAGTGGCTAGATTTGCAGAAGGAATTGGGTGGATTTTTGAAAAAAACATGGGGGGGGGGAGCTCAAGCAGCGCATATTTAACAGTGAGGAGCCCGAGGGTACACAGTGGCGCTGCCTTCCCTCTCAGGAAGGACCACCGAGAATGGACCTCATCTCAGATCTCAGCCAGGCTTGGCCTGCTGTTCTTGAAGGATGGATTTAATGACAATCACAGCCCTGGCCTGACTGGATTTTTTTTTTTTTTACTGCTGACCTGCGTTTCCCACACCTCTTGTTTTATTCTGTCGAGTCTGGATTTGAAGGATTGGGGCGGCATCAAGAAACAGCACCCCATACCCAGGCCTTACCTTTGAGCAACCAGGGGTGAATGCCCCGGGCACTCCGAAAAGGATCCCTTTCTTGCCCTTGAAGAGGGTGGCCACATCCACCTTGTTGCCAGGGTCTCCCTCATAGACCTCCACGCTGGGGAGCTTATCTCCAACCTGTTGAGGGAAGCAAGGGTTTCAGTGTAGTGTGTAGTGACAGCACTATGGCTTAGAGGGCAGGGAAACGGCATCATATTTAGACTCCTCTCCACAAAAAGAAAAGAAACAAACAATGACCACAACTCCCAGGAGTGGCTACAAGGCTCGGTCATGCTTGTCCACAAAGCCCTGTACGGTTTGGGACCACCATGCCTGAAGGACCATCTATCCCCTTATGAATCTGCACGACCACTATGGTCATCTTCAGAGGCCCTGCTCTGGAGACGGGTGGCAACTGGGGAGAGGGCCTTCTCAGTGGCACCAAAACTCTAGAACTTTCTCTGGTCCCTTCCGATGCTGTCTTCCGCCAGCACGTGAAGAAATTTTTTTGTTTCGTTTGGCATTCTCTCAATGATCTCTCCTTCCCATCCAATGCTTTAGTTGTTGTTTTTTAAGTTTTGTAGGCATTTTAATTGTTCTTTAAAATGTTTTAATGATGCCAGTTTGGGGAGGGGCAGGTGATTTTAATGGTTTTAAAATGTGCCTTTATCACTGTATGTTTTAAAACTGTTAGCTGCAATCGGGGGCCCTTGTAAAGGCAGAAAGGCAGGATCAAATCTGGGGAAGGAAGGAAGGAAGGAAGGAAGGAAGGAAGGAAGGAAGGAAGGAAGGAAGGAAGGAAGGAAGGAAGGAAGGAAGGCTCTCTATGGCAGGCCTCTTCTTGCCTCAGTCACATCATTCTCTTCCATCCCATCCAACGCTCTCCAATGGAGGGAGTGGAGAATGACTTTTTCAGTTATGTTGTTAGTGTCAGGTTTGAAAGGAACAAGGAAGAGTTACTGCAGTGCCCATGGCAAAGGAGGTAAGAGAGCAGGTACCCACAAGAATAGAGGAGATCAATCTAGCCTCCCCAGTTGGGTGTGCCCACTACCAAGCTGTGAGCTTCCGACAGGTGCCAGACATTTTTTCTATTTAAAAAATCCCCCCAGTTCAAACCCAGCCTGAACTTTCTTCCTAAAGTAGATTCCCCAAAGAAAGTAAAGCCACCATTCATGGTTGTGCCAATTCTTCCCCCCACAACCCTCACCTAACTAGGGTTGCTGGCTCGAGGTTGGGAGCTACGGGGAGATTTGGGGGGTGGAGCTTGAGGAGGGCGGAGTTTGGGGAGAAGGACTTCAATGGGGTATACCATAGAATCCACATTCCAAAGTGGCCATCTTCTCCAGGTGAACTGATCTCTGTTGCCTAGAGATCAGTTGGAATAGCAGGAGATCTCCAGCCACCACCTGGAGGTTGGCAACCCTGTACCTAACTGCAGGGCTATTTTTGGGCAGGAACACACAGGAACGGAGTTCCAGCTGGCTCCCAAGGTGGCCACGCCCAGCAGGAACTCATTAGCATAATAGGCCACAACCAACAGCAGAAACTCATTCGGATTGGCTGCATTAGGGGTGTGTGGCCTAACATGTAAAGGAGTTCCTGCTACAAAGAAAGCCCTGGGTTTTGACAACAAACAAGGTAAATAGAATAAGCAGCAAAAGGTGGGTGTGACTGCACGACCACACTTCTGGTAACATGGGGGTGTGGTCTAATATGCTAATGAGCTGCACTGCCAGGGGTGTGGCCTAATATGCTAATGAGCTTCTGCTGTTGGGCGTGGCCTGTTATGCTAATGAGATCCTGCTGGGCTTTTTCTACAAAAAAAGCCCTGTCTAACTGATCTGTGAAATTCCATGGAGCTAAAGGGGAATCTATTCCAAGAGGCAGAAACAAATGGATGTCAACTCAACAGGTTGGGAGGGCTATTTTTGGAGCTTTTGAAGATGATGGCAGTTTTATGGCTGTGGTCAGGTTTATTTATTTACTTCCAAAATTTATATCCTGCTTTTCTGCCCAATCAGGGCTACCAAGGCAGCTAATACTCAAAAAAAGACCAAAAGGAAAATACCTATATAACAACATAAGGTCGGCAACTAAAACACAGGGTAGAGAGAAACAGGTGGGTAGCCATGTTGGTCTGACGCAGCAGAACAAAGTCTGAGTCCAGTGGCACTTTTAAGACCAACAGAGTTTAATTCAAGGTATAAGCTTTTGTGCGCATGCACACTTCTTCAGATATAATGAAATGGAAGTTACCAGTCCATATATATAGATAGAAGGTGGGCAGCAAGTTAGCATACAGCATAATAAAGATATTTAACAGATGCAAGGACCAAACAAGAATAACAAGCTGACGTTACCATTGGTTTGGGTTTTCATTCTGGGGGAAAACATGACGAAGGACATAAATATGTCAGAATTGGAGATTGACAGGCGGACGTATCCTTAATTGTGGAATGCTGACAGTAATTAACGGAGACCTTGCCATTACGCTCCATCCATCTCCTCTCAAGAACGGAGGCGACCTTACAGCACCTCCTTCTTTGAAGTGGGGCGATTGCCTGTCCCCAGACCAGAGAAATACGTTCTAGTCTACCATTCTGAATTACATTCCATTCTACTCTTCATTATGTTACACTACAATCTACTATTCTAATCTATTGTTTCAAATAAGTAGAGAGGAGAGGTTATTGAGAACCACCAGATGAAACCCAAAGAATGTTCACCTGCTGACGGAAGACAGGGATGGAAGGTTTTTGCATTCTATGTGGTGCAGGTTCTCCTAAGAAGTCTCTGTCAGATTGTTTAAGGGTTTGTAAAGCAATTTTGGGAAACAGAAAGAGGGCTTGTTCGACACACCATTTTACAGGGGCTAAGGGCCTGGTTATACATCACTCAATGGGCAACTGTAACATATTGACCTGGCAGGGCTTCTGGATTATCTAGGGCAGAGGTCCCCCACAATGTGGCACCCACTAACACTTTTTTTGGCGCCCACCAAGTGTTCGTAGGAAGAAGAGATTGGATTTATACCCCCGCCCATCACTCGGAGTCTCAGAGTGGCTTACAATCAATCACCTTCTCTTCCCCTCCCCACAACAGACACCCTGTGAGGTAGGTGGGGCTGAGAGAGCTCTGAGAGAATTGCTCTTGAGAGAACAGCTCTGTGAGAGCTGTGGCTGACCCAAGGTCACCCAACAGCTGCAAGTGGAGGAGTGGGGAATCAAACCTGGTTCTCTCAAATTAGTGTCCACGTACTTAATCACTACCCCAAAAGTAGGTGGGGCCAGGCAAGGCTTTTCAGTTTTCAGAAGGTTTTCTCTAAACTGAGTTAGTATGAGCTAGCTCACAGATTTTTAGCCTCCAGCTCACAGATTTTTGTCTTAGCTCAGGAAGAATAGCTCCAGAGCAAACTAATCTATGCAGTAGCCAAATCGCTTGCTCACAGATTTAATGCCAGTAGCTCACAAAGTAGAATTTTTGCTCACAGGGCTCCACAGTTTAGAGTAGCATTGGGGCTTTTGCCCAGCAAGGCTTCTGATTGGCTGTGCAGATTTTGTTTAAAAAAATGTTGCTTTGGTAGCAGCTGCCCCCACAGCACAAGGATTTGCTCTGTGTTACTTAAGTTAAGCTGTGGCAATGATTTTGTGGCTGGCTCCACTTCCTGCAGCAGCTGTTTTGTTGTTGCACCCACCATGCCATGTCAGAATTCCAAATGTGCTTGTGGGCACAAAAAGAGGAGGAGGAGGAGTAGATTGGATTTATACCCTGCCCTTCACTTGGGAGTCTCAGGGTGGTTTACAAACTCCTTTTCCTTCCACTCCCCACGATAGACACCCTGTGAGGTAGGTGGGACTGAGAGAGCTCTTTCGGAAACTGCCCTTTCAAGGACAGCTCTGACAGAACCATGGCTTGCCCAAGATCATCCAGCAGCTGCAAGTGGAGGAGCAGGGAATCAAACTCAGTTCTCTCAGATTAGAATCCGTGCACTTAACCACTACACCAAACTGGCCCTGAGAAATCTTATCAGTTTCCTGGGAAATCGTACTGTGCGCCAAGCATTAGTATTCTATAGGACCGCCAGCTTTGCAGTATGGCCTTCCTATGAAATTTCTATTAAACAGGTATTCTGTGTCTCTAGGGATGCTCTGTTCTCGAAGGTTTCCAATTATACAGACCTGAGGTTAGTATCCCCTGCGTTTGCAGAATATACTGGCTGATTCTGCATTGGCTTTTCTCTCCATTGTTTTACCAAACCCATGTTGGGATAGAAAAGGTGCCACTCAAAACCACATTCAAATACTCTGGGGCAATGCCGTACTGACTGCAAAGTCACCCCTGAAGGGTCATAAATCTATGCAGAAGGTACCATAAAACCCATAAAACCCAATGATCAAAGAAAGTGAAAGCGGCATGCAGTGTAGAAGGTACCATAAAATCCGATGATCAAAGAAAGTGACAGCAGCATGCAATACAAAAGGGAATCTCTGTTCCAACGTGAGTTTGGTATAACAACAAAGGGAAAAGCCAATGCAGAATCGCCCACTCTCTCCTGTGGGACTCTTACTAAGGCCTATAAACGGTATTCTGGGGAGTTACGGTTGCTCTTTTCTCCAGTATAGATCCACGGGTTAGCATGCAACGGGTTTGGGGGTTTGCTATGGCGGGATCCTACTGTACAGTCCAGGGACCTCGAGGAGTGCTTCCCCTCTATGGGGTAGCAAGGGGGGAAGGGCTTTCCCATAGGGATCCGGAGCGGACGTCCCTCCCCTCGGGCCTCACCTTGAGGGCCGCCATGGCCGCCGATCGGGACCCAAAACTGCGCTGGACAACCACCGCCTGAGACGAAGCAGTCAAGCCTCTTGCAAGGGGGGAGCCTGAACTTGCTCCCCAGCGGTGCACCAAGCACAACACCCCCGCCCCTCTCCACCCCGTTGCCATGGTAATCGCCTGAGTGACAGCTGCCATGGCAACCTGCAGCCTTTGAAGTTTCTTTCCCCACCTCCTCCTCCTGCCGCTTCTTAAGTGGCGCAAGCGCCTCGGTTCGGATTCTGCCGAAAAGGGGAGGGGAGGGGAAAAAGAAATCTGCATGCTCATTTGCATACTTTATACTTTTCGCGGTATGCGCGCGATGATTGACGGCCGCGTTTGTACGGCGTGAACTTCCACTGAGCATGACTTAAATATATAAATACAGATGGAGGGGGAGGGGAATTAAAATTACGTCCACTGGCGAGCAAGTCCTGTTGAGTTTATTGTGAATTTACTTCCGAAGAAAAATGCCTTGGATCTGGCTGGGAAGCTGCAAAGCTCCGACTTGCATATGCCTGCTCAGTTGTTTGCAAATGTAACTGAACTCAGTTGGGATTTACTTCTGAGCAAACATACCAAGTATCTTGCAGTAAAGGCACAGATCCCGCGTACTGATTGGGGCAACTGTAATCAATTGATGAGTTTTTGAAGGTGCCCCACCAGGCTTCTTTGCTGCCCGAATTTGGGAGGAAGCCGTAGTGATCTCAGTAAAAATTTCTAAGCAAAGCTATTCAAAAGATTCTGGTTGTCAGGGTCCTATGCATCTACTGACCAGAGAGATTTACTTCCGTCCAACAAGCACAGCATTTGGGACTACAGCCTAGAAGGCTGCATTCTTTGCTACGCTTCCTTGAGAGTAAGGCCGCATTAAATCGACGGATGTACTTCCGAACAAACATGCTTAACAAGTCTCTGAAGCTGCAAACTCGTGTATATCTACAGATCGGACGGGACAGTAGGGTAGTAAATCCATCGAATGCAGAAGGATTTATTTCCAATTAAAAATGCATGGCAGATCGGGCTTGTAAGGGTTGCTTGCGTACAATTTCAGTCAAATTTGAATTTAAACTACATAAGAACGCCGGCTTCGAAGCTGCATTTTTAGAATATATATCAGTTGCACAGCTTGCAAACTCCCCGCTATATGTCTACTTAATATGTGCAAATAAACAAAACAACTGGTCAGGAATCGAAATCACTCGGAACAGTTATGACTGAGGGTCGCACTTCCCGGACGTGCAGTCAAACCAGAGTGCACAAAAGCCGGAAGTTCTTTGTCAGGACAGGAAGTTAATATGCATCGCACCGGAAGTCGCGAGAGGTAGACATATTCGCTCACCTCTGCTGTTTCCGGTAAACGGTGTCCCGAAAAGATGAAGCTCTTAACGCACAATATGCTCACTTCACACGTGCGGGGCGTTCGCCCTGGTGGGGGTTTCCCCCTTCGTATTCAGGTAAGAGGCTACTCTCGCTTTTCCATTATGGAAATAGGAGTCTGGAAAATGAGGTTTTAGCTAATAATTCTCTCCTTCCCCGCCGTTAGAATCTGCCCCGCGGGAGGGGAGGGACAGATTTTAAAATATAATCATTGTGCATTTGCTGTAATGTGCCTTGAGCCACTCAAAGAACTGGTAGGGTTTCAATATTTCAAATACTGAGTCAGGGTTTGACAAAATTTCTTTCTCCTTTGGCTCTCGGAGCCAGCACAGAAAATTAGGAGCCATGCTCATTGTCCATCCTTCAGGGTTTGTATTTCAATGATTATATTTTCTAACCACTGAACTGAACCGTAAATGATTCACAGTTAAAGCTGTGACAAAATTGCTGTATATAGATAAATATAGGTTTTGTATGTTTATCATCACCACAACAAACAAGCTAATCTAACAGTACATTTCTCACTAGTTTCTCATAATTAATTTTTTTGCTTTAAGAAGCTCTGTTTAATTGAATATTGAAGCCTGGCTAGAAAGCAATTGGTTAAGAAATTATCTACCATCACTGATTGGAGTAAAGTTAACATAAACAAGCCATGATGAGAACTTCATGGATGTGCATTCTTATGTTGTGCAGCAAAACATTCTGATGTGAAATGATCATCACTGAGAGACACTACAATAAAACCACTGCTGAAAATGATGCCACAATGATACTAGGTGCCTTGATGCCATGGCAACTTGGCGGCTGGGATTTGTCGAGCTCTGTACCGAATACAAATGGCAAGTTTGTGACTGTGGTGGCATTTTTACCCTGGACTTTTCATACTTAGGATTACTTATAGATTTTATTAATTTTAATATTGTTTTAACTGTTGTACATCGCCCAGAGCCTTGTGTGTGCAGGGATTGGGCAATTCACAAATACAAAGTAATAATAATTTTAAAAAAGTAGCACAAAAGGAATTCAATCTTTCTACTGTTTGCAGTCTCTTTTATCTACCTGTGCTTGATATAGGAAGATCCAAAAGGAGCCAGTTTGGTGTAGTGGTTAAGTGCGCGGACTCTAATCTGGGAGAACCGGGTTTGATTCCCCACTCCTCCACTTGCTGCTGATGTGACTTTGGGTCAGTCACAAGCTCTGGCACAGCTGTCCTTGAAAAAGAGCGGTTTCTGTCAGAGTTCTCTCAGCCCCACCTACCTCACAGGGTGTCTGTTGTGGGGAGGGGAAGGGAAAGGAGTTTGTACGCCGCTCTGAGGCTCCGAGTGAAGGGCGGGGTATAAATCTAGTCTGTTCTCTCATCTCTTCTTCATCCTTTCATATTCCTGATCCAAGGAGATCCCCCAATGTTTTCTTCATTTTATGACTCCTCCAGTTCCTGCCCTTCTACCTCAGGTGATGGAAAAGGAAATTATCCTTTTTGTTACCAAGCTGTCTTCATTTTCCTCTAACAGGCCACGGAGGTGAAGGTGAACAACTTGGATTTCAACCAGGAGTTCACTGCACGGATGGTGCCCAAAGTGGAGTGGCAGGCCTTGGTGGAGGCAGCTGAGAGTGTGAGCAATTGGGGCTTGTCAACAGCTTATTTTTTGTTCATGGTACCACGCTTTGTGGAACAGGCAGTGACACAGGACACAGAAGAGATGATTTGCACTTGCATAATGAAGGAAGGGAGATATTGCTTAGGAAAAGGGTGGTGGAAAGTGCTGTCAAGTTGCAACCAACTTATGACAACCCTTTAAAGCAAGAGATGAGCGGATGTGGTTTGCCATTGCCAACCTCTGCTCAGCAATTTTGGACTTCCTTGGTGGCCTCCCATCCAAGTGTTCTGAGATCTGATGGGATCAGGCTAGCATGAGCCATTCTACCTTGGGCAAAGGTAAGGTGTGAAAATGGATCCTAATATGCTCCAGTTAGCCAGGAAGGTAAAAAAATTGCAGAAGTGGTCAGAGAAAGGCATGGGCCAGGCATAGTATCATCAAAGAAGGATTGTGGAGGAAGGATTAACCAAGTTTACAGGATTGTGTTGAGTCAGACTAGTAAGGTTTGGCCAAACTCAACATCCTATCTGCTGTTTCATGAGCAGCCAAATGTCACTGGGGAAATGTATGAGCAGGGCAAGATTTTCCAGCATCTGGTGATTAGAGAAAGGAGAGCTCCAGAATTTAGCAGGCTGAGCTGCAAAAATTCTAATTTCCATCTTATCTTTCACCCTCTTGCAGTTGGGTCACCGGTCTGACCTGCCCTCTGAGCCCATCCCTGATTATGAGAAGAACGAGGAGTTTCTTCGAAAAGTACATCACGTGCTGATGGAGGTAAGGGCCCCCCAGTTCTTCTCCTCCCCACACACTGGTTCAGTCCTATGGAACAGATCCAACTGCTACAAAAAAATCATGGCTGTCCCTCAGATGGAAACTACAGGGCTGGAAGGGACCCCAAGGTCCATCAACTTCCTGCACCATGGAGGAAATTCACAACTACCTTCCCTCCCCTCCTCCCCCAATGACCCCTGCTCTATGTCCAGAGGAAGGCAAAACCCTCCAGGATCCCTGGGCCAATCTGGCCTGGAGAAAAATTCCTTCCTGACCCCAAAGTGGCGATCAGCATTACCCTGAGTATATAAGAAAGGACACAGTAGCCAAGCACTGGCCCATCCTTTCCTGCTGTCCCTCTGACAGTCTGCCTAAATGAAAGACATCTTACTTGATCGACACTGAATTAAATTGGTGCAATGTTGCATGTGATAAATTTCTGGAGGGGGGGGGAAGGAGTGCTTTGTTTTTTAGCTAATCATTCATGTGGCAAAGCAGGTGTTTGCTCACAAAAGGCTTTCCCTCCTGGGTGATAGTGTGTGTGTGGGGGAGGGGGGGGGGACACCTCTGCTCAGGCTGTGCCTGTTGCCTATAAATTTGTACAGCTTACCTTAGAAAAAAATCAGGTGCTTTATCTTTTTAATCAGTTAAAAAAATCAGCTAGTGCACAATTTTTGCAGTAAGTGTTGTTGCATAGTATACAAGGGAACGAAGATGTGAGGGCCGGCTGCCATTGCTAGGAACAGAATCCACCCCCTCCGTTTATGGTGCAGGCAGATCGATCCCTTTTCTTCTTCCTTTCAATGCACCAAGCTGATGAGGCTCCGCCTCCAAGCCGCTCTTTACTTTGTATTTCTTCCTGCGCAGGTGGAAGTGATAGAAGGTGTGCTGAAATGTCCAGACACCGGCCGGGAGTTCCCCATCACCAAAGGCATACCCAACATGTTGCTGAGCGAAGAGGAGACCTGAGGGAATTCTTTCTTTCTTTCAAAGGAAGTCCAAGGAGGAGGACTGGGGGGGATAGGACAGGGCAGAATTAAACCTCTTATTTTTCTGTTTGAATTGGAGACTTTTGCAATGGTTTCAGGGTGGGAAGAGGCGTTTCTCCAGCTGTATCATTTTGTGTGTAAATAAATGGTCATTTTCTCTTTAAGAAGCTAAGGATAATTGGCTTTTAACTTAACAAACAACTGAGTTTCCCTCCTGCCCTTCACCCTCCTCGTCCAGCTCAGCTCATGCCGTTTGACCGTGCCCCTCGTGGTTTTATCAGGTCTTGAGCACCCCCCCAATCCAAAGCTGCACTAGAAAGTGATGGCAGAGGCAGAGGACTAAGGCACTGGAATGAACTTACCCATTTCTGACTGTATTGGGGGGGGGGCTGCCATTTTAAAAATTCTCCTTGACAGTGAAACAAAATCTCATCCTAGCAAGTAGAAAACTGGCACAGAAGGGCTCTGTCCTGGTTTGCTTACTTTCAGAGGAGTTGTTTAGGTGCCTGGATGAGTTTAAAAGACATCCTAACCCTTCTGCCTTCCACACTGTAGTTCATTCTGCTACCATGCCTGCTGGTTTAAGTGGCTGAAGGTCAGATGACTCCTTTGCCAACATTCAAGCTTGCCTGTGCTGCAAGAGTTAATTCTTCCTGCCTTGAGATTTGAATGTAAAAATGTCCTGTTTTGAGACGTTTCCAGCATGGAACAGAAGCCGGCAGGATGTCTGGGACTATGTGTGCCCCAAACTTCAGCTTTCTGTTTAGTGTGGAAATCAACGTAAACTGTTTGGAGGTATACACCAGTGGCCTTTCTATTGGATAACAGACGTACATGCTTCTATTCATAGGTTGCAGTGAAAGTACAATCTGTGTACACTTATTACAAACAGATGCACACATATATATGTAGGGTATATGTGCCGAGCACCAAAGAATAGATGCTTTCGAATTATTGTGCTGGAGAAGACTCTTGAACTGCAAGGAGATCAGATCAGTCAATCCTAAAAGAAATCCTAAAAGACTGTTCCCTGGAAGGCCTGATACGTAACGGAAGCTGAAGCTGAAATACTTTGGCCACGAAATGAGAAGGGAGCACTCACTGGAGAAGACCCTGATGTTGGGAAAGAGTGAAGGTAAAAGAAGGAGGGGACGGCAAAGGATGAGATGGTTAGACGGTGTTATCAAGGCAACGAACATGAAATTGAGCAAACTCCAGAGGACAGGAGGGCCTGGCGTGATGTGGTCCATGGGGTTGGGAAGAGTCAGACTCAACTGTGCGACTGAACAACAACATGTGCATTCACTGTAACCTGAACAATGGTATCAGCATCCCATTTTTCAGACTTCCTTAGCTATTCGGGTACTTTGACATGTGCCAAGCTTCAGATTTTGTGGGTGACGTGGAAGTTCTCTAACACCTGTGAAACTCCTATGAGCCAGTTATAGTAACAAATGCACATGGCCGGGGGGGGGGACTACTCAAGGAAGGGGCTCCTCTAACCTGTGTGTTTTCTGTCTAGTAAATTTTTATCATGCCCCCCCCCCCCCCGAAACTATGGCTATCTGTCCCCCACTTTATCCTTGCAGGAGCCCTGCTAGGTGGGTTAGGTCAAGAGTGTATTAAGAGCAACTCTCTTGGAAAAGACAGTGCTAGAAAAAATTGCAGTAGGAAAAGTTGAAGACCTAACATGAGATGGATTGACTCGAACAAGGAAGCCGCAGCCCTCAGTTTGCAAGACCTGAGCATGGTTGTCAACAATGTTTTGGAGGTCATTTATTTTTAGGGTTGTTGTTGGTCAGAAGTAACTAGACAGAACATAATGAATGCAAGAGCAACCCTAAGCAACTGACTTAAAAAGGTGCTTAGGATTGCCCTTCACAGCAGTTTGGGATTTCACCCTGGACAAACAATACGGTATCTTATTCCAAGACACTGGAAGGCTGGACAACACATCCAATTACCATGTCAGATTACACAGGGAAGCCATTGAAATTCATAAACATAAACACAATTTCAACAGGAAAGAAGAGAATTTAAAAATAAATAGGGCATGGTTTCCTGTCCTGAAAAACACAAAATGTTCTACATCTTATAACAGCACTACAGATAAGATTAGAATTTCAACAGCCAATCCATATGCAAAAAAAAAACCTCAGGAAAGCTCCTCCATTAGCACTTCACAGCCTGGGGAACCGTACAAGAAAATGACTCAGCCCTACGCCACCTTCCTGAGTAGATATAAATTACCTGCCTACCATTCTTCTCACATTGACACAGAGAGTACTCCATCTTTCTTGTCATACCTCTAAGGATGCCAGTCACAGCTGCTGGCAACGCCAGGTACTACAATGTTAAGACGATGGCCATACAGCCTGGAAAATCTACAACAACTAATTTCACCTTGAATCTCTCCAAGATCCCGAAATGCCACCAATCCCCATTTTCTCAATCCCCATCACCTATGGTCAAAAAGACAATAGACAGCAAATGATTTTTTATTAGGCTATGACAGCCTCTTTAATTTGTTCGGTAATAGAGCTCTCTATGTATGTGTATGTGCAGGCGCCTACACACAAATCAAGAGGTATTTATAATATGTACACACACATAATTTAATTTAAAAAAAATTCTCCAACTTCTCCTAACTTCCCCCCAGGGCAGGGCCAGGGAGGCTGCAGCCCCACCCGTGGGGAGGGAAAGCGAGCCGGAAATGGGGTAGATTTAGTTTCCTGCAACAAATATACAGTAAAATATATTGCTATGTACACGGCTCTCGGCTTCTGGCCATGCAGCCTCCCTTCTTAGTTCAGTGGGTCGGAAGGATGGGGTTTATTGCTTTGGGTAGAAGATGGAGTTGGCTTGATTGGTCTTGGGGTGTGCGGGGGGGGGGAGAGGAATAGCTGCTCAGCCTCTCTATGGCAGTGGGGAAGGAGGAAGGAAGAAGAAATCACCCCTGAAAAAAAAGCATTAATTGCCTTTTCAACTATTGCTACAAGGGAACTACGTGAAGGAACTCTGCCGGATGGAGCGCTAAAGCCGTTTTCCGTAATGAACACCCCCCTCCCCCTCCTTGAACCTTAAGGCAGGTTCTCCGCAAAGCATGAGATAGCATACTGCCCCCTCCCTCTGCATCAGAGAGATCTCCCTCCCCCGTATTTATTTATTGCTTAAAAGTGATAATGCAACATTCTTGGGAGTGGGAGAGCATGGAGGGGGGTGGGGATTGTCATGGGGTGGTGAAGAACGAGGGGAGGATTTCTCTCCAGCTTTTCCAGAGATGCCGGGTAGATACCAGACAGGCAAGGCAAAAAGTGTCATTTCCCCCACTCCCGTCCCAATCCCGTTTTGTCTCCCTCATCATTCCTGGATCTGTGAAGCTTTATTATTTTTTTTAATCTCAACACCCCCACCCAACCCCTTAAGGTGCATTTGGTTGGGCCCAGCCCAGGGGAAAACAGAAGCGGAGTTAAGGAGGGGATGTCGGTCAATATGAATCACGTGGAGGAGGGGGTGACATCTCTGCTCCACGTCCCTTACCTGACTCCTGGGGAAGGAGGAGTCAATCATTCCCCCACCCTCCCCACACATACGCACGCGCACACACACACACAACAAGGTGACATTCCCTCCCCCTCCCCCACCATCACGCCACTCAAATCCAATATGGCTTCCAAGCTAAGTCTACAATGGCTAAAACCCCACCCGCCTCCCTCCCCTGCATTAATAAATTAAAATATGGCTTCCAGTGTGACTGTCCAAAATTTCCCCCACACCCCACCCCAGTCCCGCTGCTACATATGGGAAAGGTTTCCCCGTAGCCTGGTTTCAAAACAGCTGTTCTTCATGGCTGGGTCCGTTCCCGTTAGCCTCAGTGCAAAGCAGTGGGCGGTTATTACGCTTGCATACATTTTGAAATGTAGTAACATATGCAGATGGACGGCGGCAGGGATTCGGTGGGACGAGGAGCCCCATCCGGGCCTTGAGTCCGTTTCCCCCCTCACTTCCTGTCCTTGATCCCGGCCCACCTGCGCTGCACTCCCAGGACCTCCGCTCCCCCCACCCATCCCCAATCCTGCCCCCTACGGCCTGTCCTTCAGTCCATCATGGCCTCCAGCATCTCCAGGAAAAGCTTATGCATGGGAACTTTGCCCTCCAGCTTGAGGCTGTAGAAATGGTGGAGGACGCGGGTGGCCGTCTGGCGTAGCAGGGGCAGGGTGAGGAGGAGGCGCCCGGCGCGGCGGGGTTCCTCAGGACGCCGCGATGCTTCGTATTCCAGCAGCGCCTCGTGCAGCACGTCCCGGAGCCTTTGGACGGCAGACATGTCTTCGATATGGACAGAGTCTGGAAGAAAGGAGGGGGGAGGGATTTGGGTTGAGGGAGAGAGACAGGCCACCGTTGGTGCTGGCTACCTTGGAGCACCATCATGCGGTCCAGGGCTTGTAGATCAGTGCCGCAAAGCAGAGAGAGACATCCAATAATCTGATGTGCCTAAAGATCTTTCCCCTCCACCATTAAATCGCTTCAGTTAAATAACTCCCAAATAAAAAAAACCCCTAGATTTGAATCCAGTAGCACCTGGGATTGAGCAGGTTGAGAAAGAAGTACTTTTCTCCCTTTCTCACAATACAAGAACTCGTGGGCACTCCATGAAATTGCTGAGCAGTCGGGTTAGAACAGGTAAAAGGAAGTACGTCTTCACCGAAAGAGTGATTAACACATGGAATTCACTGCCACAGGAGGTGGTGGCAGCTGCAAGCATGGACAGTTTCAAGAGGGAATTAGATAAACATATGGAGCAGAGGTCCATCAGTGGCTATTAGCCACAGGATATAGATGGGAACTCTCAGTCTGGGGCAGGTGATGCACTCTATTCTTGGTGCTGGAGGGGGCAGCAGTGGGAGGGCTTCTGGTGCCCTGGCCCCACTGCTGGACCTCCTGATAGCACCTGGTATATTTTGGCCGCTGTGTGACACAGAGTGTTGGACTAGATGGGCTATTGGCCTGATTCAACATTAGCTTCTCTTATGTTCTTATGTTCACCTTAGAGACTAACAAGTTTTTTGGGGTATAAGCTTCTGAGAATCAAAGCTCCCTTTGTCAGATATGATGAAGGGAGCTTTGAGTCCCGAAAGCTTGTACTCTACATATCTTGGTGGTGGTGGTGATGGAGGAGGAGGCTGGATTTATACCCTTCACTTTCCGAAGGAGTCTCAAGAGTGGCTTACAATCCCTTTCCCTTCCCCTCCCCACAACAGACACCCTGTGAGGTAGGTGGGGCTGTGATGTCCTTGGTTACTGGGGAGACGGCTTTACCTTTAAACCACCCTCTGTGTACATAAAACTTGGTAGTTTTCTGCTGCCACCAGGAATTAAAAATTCCATTTCTTTCTCTTTTGTTAGTATGACCTAGGGTCTGGGCACTTCAGAGGCCTATGTGGCCGTGAGAAAGTACTGTACTGGTTTCTGGGATAAGTTTAAACAAAAATTGATTTATTTAATAAAGAACAAAATAGGTTCCAGGTTATTTTGAACAGCTGCTGAAGAAAGGAACTTGTAAATATAACTGGCAAAGTTTGGTGCTACAAACAGTCTCTCAAACGCCAAACTCCACTCTGACAGGCTTATAAATTCAGTATAATCTCTCTCGAGCTCCTATATATAGATATAGCCACACAGGCTAGTTTCTTTGTTTCATTCACACAAAATGGAATCAACTCTTAGTCACACAGACTAAGTTCTCTCTTCAAACTTCACACACAGAATCCTTCATAACTCTCAGAGTCACACAGACTCTCTTCAAAACGCTTCCATACTTGTCTCTCCCATACCATAGAATCTCCTCTCAGACACCCCTCCTCCCACACTCTCAGTCAGCAGCTAATCAAATCACTCTTCTATCACTCTTCTCATATTACTGCACTCAAACTAAACATTTAAAGGAACATACACACCAAAACATGGAATTATTACAGGGGTTGAGAGAGCTCTCTCTCGAGAACTGCCCTTGAGAGAACAGTAGCTGCATGTGGAGAAGTGGGGAATCAAACCTGGTTCTCCCAGATTAGAGTCCACACTCCTAACCACTGCAACAAACTGGCTATTGGACTCAAAGGTGCTACTGGACTCAAATCCAGCTTTTCTACTTCAGACCAAACTAGTTATCCTCTGAAATAAAAAACCCTATTTGCTTTAAAGCCAGTTAAAAAGGGATGCCCTCTGATTTGTTTGCAAGCCGGGAAAATAATATGCCAACACACGCTGATGTTAGCGTATTATGATGCTGGAGGGAAACATATACATCCTGCTCCTGTCTCCTTCACTGGTCAGTACACCCAGTGGAAGAAACTGAAAGGAAAGAGGAGGCAATTGTAAGCTGCTCTGAAACTCCTTAAGGTAGAGAAAAACAGAGTATAAAAACCTAAAACGGCGTCTCGGCACTTCCCTCCCATCCCAGAAACTTTTCACTAATTCACAGGAATGCTGGAAGTTGGGAGCAGGTTTACACCTCACTGAGCAATTGGGTGGAATCCAGTTGGCCCATTTCGCCATCTGTCTCGGGAAGGATTAGCAATCATCTCTCCGAGAGAACTGGCCCCTGCAGTCTTAAGTGACATCTTTAAAAGACTGAAAAGGCCCCAAAGCTCAGGGATCAGTAAGTCATTTAGTGAAAAACCACACCGCAGGGAAATAAAATGTTCAGTGGACATTTATGGTTGAATATTACAGTCCGGGTGGGGAGACTGTGGATATTGTGTTCTATGTACAGGCTTTTGATATTATGGATTTTGCTACCTATCTTGGGTTTCCCCCACTGAAACAATGGCACAGTAAACTCTGGGTTATTTTCTTTAAAAGAAATGAATATATTGCCCCGACTAAGATAGCCCAGGTTGGCCCAATCTCATCAGATCTTGAAAGCTAAGCAGGGTCAGCCCTGGACAATATCTGGATAGGAGACCTCCAAGGAAGTGTAGGGTTGCCCTGCATAGGAAGGCAATGGCAAACCACCTCTGTTTGTCGCTTGCCTTGAAAATCCTTTTTTTTGGCTGTTAATTTGCAATTGATTTATGGCAATCCCCACAGGGTTCCCAAGCCAAGAGACATTCAGGGGCAGTTTGCCAGTTTGCCTGCCTCTCTGTAGCGACCCCGGGACTTCCTAGGTGGCCTCCCCTCCAAATACTGACCACGGCTGACTCTGCTTACCTTCCAAGCAGTGTTAGTGTGAGCTAGTTCACAGTCCGGCTCACACATTTTTGTCTTTGCTCAGGAAGGAGGGCTCCAGAGCAAACTGATTTATGCAGCAGCCGAATTGCTCGCTTACAACTTTAACGCCGGTAGCTCACAAAGCAGAAGTTTTGCTCACAAGACTCCACAGCTTAGAGGGAGCATTGCTTCCGAGATCCGGTGAGATCGGGCTAGCCTGGGCTGTCCAGTTCAAGGCTGAAAGTCCTACGCAGTTGCCATGTGGCTACGGCGAGGCCCTCCCCCCAAATTAGCTCTCCCATTTGTTTCCTGCAAAGCAGTTTCCAAACAGATAAGCAAAAACATTATGTGTGGAAGCCATCTTCGCTCCTTCCTTCCTCTTTCGCAAACCACCCTCCCACCAGATCCTCCCCACCCTGCACTGGGACTTACCTGAGTTAGCAAGCGCCAAAGCCTTGAGGAGCACGTACTCTTCCCGCTCCAGGCGCAGGGCACGGTATTTGCGCACCAGCTGCAGGACCACGCCGCTGAGCTCCAGCAGCCCCGCCGCCCGAGCCGCTTCCTCATCTAACGCAAAGTCCTCCGCAAAGACAATCTCATCTTCACAGGGCAGCGAGCGCCAGGCGACTCCCAGCAGCAACACTTCCAGCCACACGCTCTGCAGGACGGACATCTGGTCAGCCAAGGAGAGCGCTGGAAATCCTGCCTCGGGGAGAACCAACCAGGAAAGCAAGAGGAGGGGGATTAACACAGACATCAGCAGCCGTTTGCTTGGTCAGCTGGGGCAAGTTGAGAATTATCTCCAGGTGACCAAGCCTGAGAATTTTACAGTATTGGTTGTTTTTTCCTTCTTCTAAGGCCGCAAATTATTAAAAAGCTGAATCAATAAAATAGCACAGAAAGAGCAAAGGGCAGAGCTGTATGATGCCTGCTTCATTGTGTGAGGGGTGCTGATGGCAGTATATGGTCAAGAGAGAATTAGGAAACAGTGCGGGGCTCCGCGGATGGTAAACAGGAGGAAGTTCAAGAGCCACTTCTGCTCTGCTCTCATCCCATTCTCACCTGGTATGTTTTTGGCCCAGCCAATGATGACCACAATCTCCCGGTCAGCCAGGTCACACAAAGTGCTCGCAGCCTTGGTGGGTCCATCAGGAAGCGCAGGGTCGGGCATGGCATACAGCTTTTCAGGCTCCGCCACCAGCAAGTGTGACACCATTGTGTTCATTGGAGCTAGAGGGGAACATAAGAAGAGGCCGGCCAGATCAGGCCGATGCCGGATCGGTCCCGCTTCTTTTTTTACAACTAGTTTCCCGTGGAAGGCCTATCAGCAGGGAACGCAGGCCAATGGCCTCCTGTATTACTGTCCCTGAACCGCGGCGCTGATGCTCACAGGTACGCTGCCTCTGGACATGCAGGCTTCATTTAGCCATGATGGCTAATAATCACTGTCAGACCTCTCCTCCTCCATGAGTTTGTCTAATCCCTTAAAGTCATCTAAATTTAATGGCCATCACCACATCCTAAAGCAGTGAGTTCCACAAGTTAATTATGCTTTGTCTGAGGAAGTACTTTATTTGTCCTAACAAGCAGGACACCTAGGTGTCGGGAGGTTACACTCCTCAAATTTCCTTCCTCTCACCATCTCTTTGTACTTGAAAAGGATGGGAACACTCATTAGTAGTAGCAGTAGTAGAAGAAGAGTTGGTTTTTATACCCCGCACTTCACTACCTGAAGGAGTCTCAGAGTGGCTTACAATCTCCTTCCTCTCCCCACAACAGGCAACCTGTGAGGTAGCTGGGGCTGAGAGCAGTGTTCCCCCTAAGCTGAGTCAGTGTGAGCTAGCTCACAGTTCTTTAGCCTCCGGCTCACACGTTTTTGTCTTAGCTCAGGGAAGATGGCTCCAGAGCCAACTAATTTATGCAGTAGCCAAATCGCTCGCTCACAACTTTAATGCCAGTAGCTCACAAAGTAGAATTTTTGCTCACAAGACTGCACCGCTTAGAGGGAACATTGGCTGAGAGTGCTCTGAGAGAACTGTGACCGACCAAAGGCCGCCCGGCTGGCTTCATGTGGATGAGTGGGGAGTCAAATGTGCTTCTCCAGATTAGAGTCCACCAATCTTAACCACTACACCAAACTGGCTGGTAGAACTCCTCCTTCACTTCCCGCCTTTTTGTAATGTCCATGGATGCACTTGTTTGGCTTGGTACCACAGTGGCACCTAGACTGGCAAAAGCGCTAATGTATTGATGCAGCCTCATACCAAGGTCAGTATTGTCTGGCAGCGGCTCTCCAGGGTCTCAGGCTGAGGCCTTTTCACATCACGTACTGCCTGGTCCTTTTAACTGGAGATGCCAGTTAAACTTGGGACCTTTTGAACTTGGATTGAACTTGGGACCTTTTGCATGCCAAGCAGAGGCTCTTCCATGGAGCTGCAGCCCTTCCCCAAACATCGGGCATGGATACAAAGAGGCCACGTCCCTTCCATTTTCCTCCTGAAAGAGGAGTTGTCAACCTCCAGCTGGGGCCTGGCAATCCCCCAGAATTACAACTGATCTCCAGTTATAGAGATAAGTTACCCTGGGGAAAATGGCTGCTTCGGAGGGCAGACTCTACAGCATTGCACCCTGCTAAAGCCCTTCCCCTCCCCAAGTTTCATTCCAAATCTCCAGGAAGCTCCCACCCCGGAGTCTACAACCCTAGCGGAAAGCTTCATCAACCTACACATCAGGACAAACCACACGGGGGCAATCTCACAATGGGGGTCCAAAATTCACCTTGCTTGAGGATTGCTTTCACGTCAGGAAGAAGAGATCGAGCATAGCCTTCTCCCCAGTGCGTTGCTTTTTTATACTGTTTATTTTACATGGGGGAGCCTGAGGTACCACTCCCCGCTTGCCTTCTGAATGGCCCAGGAAAGCAGTACAAATTGTATATCCCCCCCCGCCCGCCCCGTGAACATATTAAATCCTTCAAACCTCCTCCCACTCTCTCCCCTTCCTTCCTGGCTGCCAGCCTTCCTCCGGTGGTGCCAGTCATGTTGCCATGGCAATGGGAATTGCTCACTTATGGAACCAGTGCCTGGGCCAATCCTGCCAGTAACTTCATCAGGCTTGCGATTTGTTGCTGGTGGCAAGTCAACAGTGTCTCCAGGTGGCCAGCTGTCTGGCACACTTCCACCTGTGGCTCGTCTCACCTTCTCCCTTGCATAGTTGGCAGCAGCGGCCCCAGCCCACATGCCTCTTGAAGGAACTGAAGTATTGGAGCAAGAGTCCTTTTTGTTCCAGTTGTGCCCCTGATCCCTCAGGTGTGTGGTGAAGAGGGGCGGGACTTTCCCTCTTCCTGCTCACCTGGTTTCTTGGCGGTTGCCATGGAGATCTGCGGGCTGACAAAGGCGCTGGGGTAGGTGGCACCCTCCACCTCAGGCCGGCGCTTGTACTTCTGACGCCCTCCTCGGACCCGGTCTAGACGTACCCCTGAAGAATTAACCAGGATAGAAAAGACTAAAAGAGAGAAATAATGAAGGGGAAATGTTCTGGACAACCACTAAATACTGTAATTTTGAAAAAGGCAGGGGAGGAACTGGCACTCAGCCTACAAACTGTTAAATCTAATCCAGAATCCCTGGCTTCCAGTCCCAGAGATGTATAGCTGAGCTGAGCTAATCTACTATTGTAAGCCGCCTTGAACCAAGAGGGAAAGGTGGGATATAAATATTTTAATAAATAAATAAACATGGTGGCAAGGAGGAAAGGCCGTCTTCACATGCTCAGAGCATCTCTCCTATGAATTTGGCCTCCCCTAAAGCAAGCACATAGGCAATCCCTAAGTCTCTAGGCATAAATCAAGCTGCTAGTTTTGACCTACAACTTCCTTTTGAAGGATGCCTCTCTCTCGATGAGCTTCTCTGCCTATTACAATCCGATTCTCAGCAATCTCCCTCCTTCTCTAAAGTCAGGCATAAGATGGAGCACGGCCTTCTTTACTTTGGCACCGTTGTTACAGAACTTATTGTGGAGCAAGGTCTGCTAGAAGAACACCACTCTGAAGGCCTTTCAAGGTCTTCTAATAGTTGGTGAATCGTTGTAATGGTCTGGTAACAACCCGCTTAGAACTTCTTATAGCTGAACCTCTTACTGAACGTTTATATAGAAGTTTATTCCAGTTCAGCTTTGAACTTGCTGAGTAAGAGAACCAGAACTGAAACAATGAGGGGGAAACATAGCTAGAAACCCAAGTTGCAAATGAACTAAAAAAAAAAAAAAAGGTAATCATATACAGCATCTGCAATGCCCGGTTGGATCAGAAGTTCAGATAGCAATCTTAGCTTCAATTTCCTTGGGCTGCCTCCAAAGGGGCTCTTTTTCCAGCATAACATAACAGCACTTATACCAACAGAATGGCTCTTGCATTTGTGAAGGGGGGGTCTACATTTTGCTCCCATAGTGTGCAGAAGTCCCATGACTGCAAGGAGCAGAAATTCATGAGAAAGGGGAGTCTCAGTGGCTGCAGCAGAAAGGCGCAGAGTCCCATTCCGCAAGCATGCTTTACTCATGGTACCACGGATCCAGCCCCTTCTCCTTCGGGGCACATACGAAATTGGAACTGCCTTCGCTCTTCAGTGACTGTGCAAGCACTCATAACTCACCTTAGGTCCATTGAACTTTTGAAATGGGAACTTGGAAATCTCATAATAACTTTAGTAAACATGCAACATTTTTTTTTAACCAAACCAGTGCATGCAAGGTTCCTGGGATACTGGTGAATTGTTGACAGAATGTTAACAAGAGAGAAAGAAACCGAAGGCATGTTGTGGGTATACCTACAACTCAGCCACTTTAAGTTGGATTTTTTTCCCCCCAGAATGAAATTTGGGCAGCTGTGCTTCTTTTTACCTGCATGAGCTCCGTCAGTTTGATGGCCAAAGATCTTGATTTTATAATGAATGAAGCCTTCAGAGATCATAACAGAACACTGAAAAACCCACATATTGTGTCAAATAGAACCAGTCTTATGACTCCATAATTGCATATGTAGAGAAGTCTAGGCTTAAACTTCCTTCCTGACATTACTAGTTTCTTATATGTTCAGGGAGGCTTGGGTTTGTTTTTTCCTCTCTGGTGGAGGAACACTCAGATAGACTGGGCCCCCATCTGCTCTCTGATGTGGTACCGTTCAGGAAATGCAATATCACCATTAAACTGATCTCTAGCTCAGAGGCTTTTTTTAAAAAAACTGCCTGTTAGCAGCCTTTAGGGGGATTGTCCAATCAGCGTGCATAACTGTTGCATCTACTTGGTTACATATTTTATATTATTAAACGCTTCCTGTGTGTAATTCCGCCATATGATAAATAAATAAATAAATAATAGCAGCCTTGATTTTTTTGGAAGGATAGGATTCAGGAGCACCTTATATGGTTTTAATGGTATCTTAATGCTAATATTAATTGATGTTATTTATGTATTTGGGTTTTACCTGATTGCAAGCCGCCCTGAGCCGGCTACGGCCAGGATAAAAGTTTAATAAATAAAAATAAAATAAATTAAAGACGGTCAGAATTTGTGGCAGGGTAGGAGCTTTCGTGAGTCACTGATCACGTGTTCCGAAGAAGCGTCTGAAGAAGTGAGCGGTGGCTCACGAAAACTCATCCCCTACCACAAATGTTTGTTAGTCTTTAAAGGTGCTCCTGGACTCTTGCTCTTTTCCACTGCTCAAGACAAACTAACACGGCTACCCATCTTGATCTATCTGGAAAGAGGAATATACGTCTTTTGTTTAGGTCTGCCTAAAAATTCTCAGGTTGATCTGCCTTTTAAACAAATCCCTTTAAATAAATGCGCGTTACAAATGCTTGGTGGAAGAGCATTTTTTAGATATTTCAGACAATAAATAAAAGCCATACCGTAGGATGAAATGACACATTTAATACTCTCTATGATAGTAAGTCACCAGAACCAAAACACCTTTGAAGACATATAAATGCCCCCCTTAACAGTTAGAAACACTGATTCAAATTTAAGCTCCATTATTTTTTTCCCCCAAAGGGCCTCACGGATTATTCAACCAAAGTGTTGATTTTCAGCCTTTCCCTCTTGAGTGATCCTTTTTCACACTGACTTCCCCTGTGAAGGAACCCTGGCATGACTTGTTATGGTTCTTCTGTACTTTGCAAAGGATTATGGAGCATATCCTAGGACAAACACTTGCTTCATGTGTAAGCATTTGAGGCTTCATCTTCACCTTGCCGGTACCAAGACTAGAAAACACACCAATACTGGAACGATTGATAGCGGACAGCTTTCGAATGAAGTTTGTCTGCCATTAAGCTGTTCAGAAACCCTAGAGTTCCCTCAGATACCATTTGGAAGCCAGTGAATCCTTCCCTTTCCGCACTTGGATCTCACCCCAGGTTTTCTCTGTGTTCGACTCGTGGCCATTTGTTTTCTGCACTAATTTTGTCCCACTCCAATTTACTTGGCTGCCCTGGGTTATAAATTCTGCATTGCAAACAGTAAACCTGAGTTTAATGTCCTAGGTATGGGGTGAAAGGAGCAGGGGGGAATCAAAACTGATCGGATCAAGGGAAAGCCTGCGGCAAAACAGGATCCATATACCCCAGGGCAACGGTGGTCCAATGTAATGCAAAACTGACCCAAAAACCTGTGATAAAAAGAGGGGTTCCTGCCAACCTAGCAATTTGAAAGCAAGAAATTGCAAGTAGATAAATAGGCACCACTTTGGTGGGAAGGTAACAGCATTCTGTGCACCTCGGCATCTAGTCATGCCGGCCACATGACCACGGAAACGTCTTCGGACAGCGCTGGCTCTTCGGCTTTGAAACAGAGTTGAGCACCGCAACCCTAGAGTCGGATTCGACTGGCTTTCGAGCAAGGGAACCTTTACCTTTACTAAAAAAGAGGGGTGAATTTGAATGTAGTGCAGAATAGCTGGTAGAAGACAGCGTTGAACCAGGATTAAAGATCTAGTGAGGAAAGAACCCAAGTGTGGTCAGAGGCCACGTGGAACTTCCCCCCAAGCTTTAGGATTTTTTTTAGCATAGACCAAATCAATTAAAGCTTGCAGCCCTAGTATCTAATTAGGCAAACAAGCAGTTCAGCTCTGCTTGTAGTCCAGCAGTTCCACTCCTTTCTCCCAAAAGGTCGCCTGCCCCATCCCTTCTCAACCCTGAGTCTTTCATGCCCTTCTGCTCATTTTCCATCCTGTCTTGCACCACCCTCTCCGAATGATTCTTTATTTTTTTGGTACACTTCTCCTGGCCTCCTTTAGGTTTAGGGCACATCTCCCAAAGCCATACCTTCTTTGAGCATGCCCACGCGCAGGCACTTGGTGAAACGGCACGCCTGACACGCCTTCCGACGCCGCTTTGTTATCTCGCACTCGTTGGTGGCTGGACAGCTGTACTCAATGCTGCCTGAGAGAGAATGAGAGACAGAGGCCATGGCTCAGTGATAGAACATCTGCCCCATATGCAGAAAGTCCCAGGTTCAGGACCTGGCATCGCCAGTTTACAGCTGCATCCACACATTCTTGGATGCTGCACCACTGCAGTTGTTTGCAACTGGATTTTCCTGTGAGGACACGACAATCCAGGAAGTGCAATATCCCTCGTAACAATCAGGCAGCAGGTGGTGGAACACTTTCTCTGCCGGAGGCCCTAGAGTTAAAATCCTTTCCTCCCTGAAATCTGTCACATTATGCTGGACGTTGTAACTCTACATGCAAGAGAATCTGAGAGGGAAAGGGTTACGAGAATTCTCTCACTCCAGGTACACCTGGCAGTTGGCCCCAACCCTCTCATCGGTTAGATGTTGAGCCTCCTTGGCCATTGCTTGCCTTCTGTTTCATCTTATATAGGGCCTCTCTTCTTCTCTCTTACCTGGGCTCGGAGCTGCAGCACGTTAACCTTTTTGAAGTTAATCTGTTCACAGTAAGAAGGATTTCAGACAGCCTATCTATTCCGTTTCAGGAACTGGTTACTAACTTTTCTCCCCTGTCATGTCAGACAGACCCATTTTAGTAACCGGCTGTTAACAGAATATATTTACCTGTTCATACAACACCAGTTGTCTCCCATTTGGGAAGCATGTCTGAGGCACTGTTGACAAAAACTTGTTTCCTCAGGTCTTTAATCCCCTCTTCCGCATCTGAATCGCTATAGTGGGCTGTGTAAAGTGCTTCCTCCAGTGATGGGTTTTTCGCACCCTTTTCCCCCCAGTGTGCAATTTCTCCTCTTTTTTAAAAAAATGTTCTATTGGGAGCACTATGATGCTGAAACAGGATGTCAAATCAGCGCCACGGCACTCCCAATAGAATGGTAAAAAACCCACAAACCTCTCAGGGAGATTGTGCGCGTGGAGGAAAATGGCGGGAAAAGAAAGCAGCACAGTTTGAAATGGGCACAATGCTTCAGAGACGGCTCCTTACCAGAAGGGAAATGCTGTGTGAAACAGCCGTTCCTGTACTGGTTTTCTCCATGATGGGCCAATAACGGAAACCATGCTGTTTAAAAAGGTAATGTGAAATCGACCTAAGTTAAATGTACCTACATGAACATGTCATGTAAGATCTGCTTCTATTGTTGTAAGTAAAAATTTCTCTCTCTTGTTACCATAGGAATCAGATCATCTTTGTAATTTGTTTGAAAAGCATTTTCCCCTTAACCAGGAAATGTGGAGGATCGGGGATACTGCATAAAGCTTCTGCACTTCCAAGGCAAATGTTTTTCTTTTTTACATTTAACCCAATGCATTAAAGAGCTCTAAGTTAGATGGGTCCCCTGGACTGACTCAATGATTACATTCAAGGCCTCTGTTTGTTTGTGATGGGCAAGAACGCAGCTTGTTTACCATGCCAGCAAGCTTCTACCGTTGGCATGCAGAATGCAACTGAAACTGCTTGACTTGGGAAACATTGACTCAAACTCCAATTTGCTGTGGCATCTAAATGCTTAGAATCCTGCATTCAAATGTCAATGATTTCCAAACCTGGAAGCTGTCAATCGTGTGGGAGGGGAGGAAGGAGGGTGCAAGCCAGAACGACAAAAAAGCTGCGTTCCTGCCTGTCACCAACACACAAGGATTTGTCAGGACGCCTGAATGCAGGCGGCATACGATAGCTTCAATTCTACATATTAAGAAACAAGTCAAGAGGCTGAAACAAGTATATATAGGAAAGGCGTGTGTAGATATGCAGGAGATTTACCAAGAACTAGATTAAACTGCAGTTTACTTATTTGTTTTTCATTAATATCCTTCCTTTCTTCCTTTGTGGAACTCAACGTGGCATACCTGGGGTGTTCCTAGGTAATCTCCTATCCAGGCCTACTTCGATTCAACTGTACTATTATTTACTTATCCCTCCATGGCGTTCAGAGCAGCATATGTGAGGTTATCCTGTTTTATTTTCACAACAACCTTGTGAGGTATGTTTTCCTGGGATACAGTGATTTCCCAAGGTCACCCAGTGAACTTCATGGCTGAACAGGGACTTGAATAGGTCATCAGTAGCCTCTGGGAACCAAGAAAGCCCTTACATTCTTGGGCATACCTTGTTCAGTTTGTAAGTCACTCTAAGTCAATGATACTCAGTGGCTCGGGAGCCAAATGTGTCTCTTTGATATGCCATGGGTATCTCCTCTGTGTACCATTCCCCAATCTGATACTGCCCCCCCCCGTTTCAGGAAAGTGGCCAATACGTCTGCCTAGTAAGGCTTGTGGTTGGCACCTTGAAATGGCCACCACCAGAGGAACAGGTAAGCTGCAGGCCTCAAGGCAGGACAGAAGGAAATGGGGCTGGTTTGGTTGACAAGAATCTCTGTGAGCCACAGAGAGAGTACCACCACTCTAATGCAGGGACCCCCAACCTTTTTCAGCCTGTGAGCACCTTTGGAATTCTGTCACAAGGTGGCGGGTGCAGTGAAAAGAATGGCTGCCGCAGAAGGTGGAGCCAGCCACAAAAAAATGGCTGCCACAGATTATCTTCAGTCACACAGTGAAGATCTTTGTGCCGTGGTGGCAGCTGCCGCCAAAGCAATGGTTTTCAGAATCTGCACAGCCAATCAAATCTACAGTGGCCACTCAGAAGCCTCGCTGGGCAAAAGCCCCACTGGGCCCTGCCCACTTTCTAAAAACGCTTGGTGGGCACCAGGAAAAATGTCATCAGGTGTCCATGGGCACCACATTAGGGAACCTTTTCTAAAGCATGACAGAAGCTTTGGAATACAGAAGGACGAAGATAAATCACCACGTATCACTATTTGGTTACACAATGATACTCGGACATGTTTGTCTTTGCATTATTCTTTCAAACATTTCAGGGACGGGGCCCAGAATAGGGAACTCGGTTCTGATTCAAATTAAGCACAGATAACAAAGCTGGGCGAAGTAATTGTTCTTGTAATATGTAATTTACTTCTGGAACTCCTTGCAATAAGACCTGACAGTGACCGTTAACTTTGATTACTTGAAAAAAGGGACTAGAAAAGGCAAAAGAACCACCCAAACCCACATTTTTCTTCCAGAAGGGGATCACCAAGTGTCTTTAGCAGAAAGTCTCAAATGCTGACACATTTTGAGCAGAAGCATTTTTCATCAAGGGATATCAGCACAGTGGTTCATACAGTTATTTTAATTAGCACAGAGACGAACCCTTCCAATCTCTTCACTCTTCTCCAATCAGTATAGCCTGATGAAGAGCACCTTAATTCAAAATATGTCAGAATTCGATAAGCTCTATTAAAGATCTTTGGAACCCACTTTAAAAAAATCTTGTCTTTTTTATAGCGCTAGTTCACTCTTCTGTCTTTAGGAAATTATTAGGAAGTACACAGAAACAGAAAATCTACCCAACAGTTATCAGTAATGATAATGTGGAACCTTCATGTATAAAAGCAGTATACCTCTCAATTCCAGGTGCCATGCAAACAGGGAAGGGCTGTTACATTCATCATCTGCTACAGGGTTTTTTTGAGGCATCTGGTAGTCTAGAAAGACCCTTCATGTGTGATCTACCAAGACTCTTCCTGTATTCTTAACAACTTTGGAAGGTCGCCGGCATTGCTTGCGGTTCAGGATGGGTCGGGGTGGGTAGCGCTTACCTTGTATGGTTCGCTTGAAGAACGCCTTGCACGCTTCGCATGATGCCACGCCGTAGTGATACCCCGAGGCGACATCCCCGCACACCAAGCAGAGCCGCTTGGGCATGGAACTCAGCATGTACTTGCCCCGCCCGGGGGGGTCATCCACATCATCATCATGGCGGCGGCGGGACACCCCCGTCCCGGCAGGCAGTGGTCCTGCGCTCTCAAGTTCCTGGGGAGGCCCACTGGCGCTGGTATCAGACGAACCACTCGGACTATGCTGAGCGAGGCTGTCAGGGGAGGCTGGCTCCGTCTTGATGAAGAATTCCGCTCGGCGTTCCCGGGACGACATGGTTGGAAGAGGCTGCAGTGAGGGGGAGAGATATCGGTGCTATGATAATAGCGACATCACGCTGACCCTTTGTAACGGAAGCCTGGGCCGAGGAGACAGCGATAGATGGAAGAACCACTATAATGCCACAAGACATTTCCCCCTTGACTTAAACTTGAACATGTGACGCTGCTGTATACTGAATCAGATCACTGGTCCAAGAAGGTCAGTTTTGTCAACTCGGACTGGCAGCAGCTCTCTGGGATCTCAGGCAGAGGTCTTTCATGTCATGACTGCCTGACCGAGGCTAGCCCGATCTCATCGGATCTTGGAAGCTAAGCAGGGTCGTCCCTGGCTAGTATTTGGATGGGAGACCTCTGCGGAATATCAGGGTCGTGATGCCAAACCACCGCTGAACATCATTTGCCTTGAAAAACCTGTGGGGTTGCCATAAATCAGCTGCAACTTGACATGCCAGGGACTGAACCAGGGACCTTCTACAGGCCAAGCAGATACTCCACCACTGAGCCACACTCCAGTTTTATGATGTGCTATCATAAAATTACAAACAGCTAGCAGAATGATACTGATAACTTGCCCGATACATATTTATAAGAATCAACAGAGCATGATCTGGAACAGGGTTTCCGGGGACCAGTGTTCCCTCTAAGCTGAGTTAGTGTGAGCTAGCTCACAGTTCTTTAGCCTCTGGCTCACACATTTTCATCTTAGCTCAGGAAGGATGGCTCCAGAGCAAACTAATTTATGAAGCAGCCAAATCGCTCGCTCACAACTTTATTGCCAGTAGCTCATGGAGTAGAATTTTTGCTCACAAGACTCCACAGCTTAGAGGGAACATTGCTGGGGACCACCAAAAGTCACGCCGTGCCACTTCTGAGCCTACCTAGCCAACGAGGCACCGAGGTATGCAGGCAGCACAAAGTCAGCCAGCCAGCCAGTCTAAGATCAGTGTGGAAGCTCCTGAAGCTGAGAGGACTCAGCCAGTCCAGAAGGGTTCCCACCGCTGACCAGACTGAAGAAATTTGGCAGGGATAAAAGGCCTGCAACCCACCTACTTCCATCAACCCACATTTGGAAGAAGAGACTGGATTTATACCCCGCCCTTCACTCAAGAGTCTCAGAGCGGCTTACAATCTCCTTTCCCTTCCCCTCCCCACAACAGACACTCTGTGAGGTAGGTGGGGCTGAGAGAGCTCTTTTGAGGACTGCTCTTAGGAGAACAGCTGTGAGAGAACTTGTGGCTGACCCAAGGTCACGCAGCAGCTGAATGTGGAAGGAGTCAGGAATCAAACCCAGTTTCCCCAGATTAGAGTCCGCGCTCTTAGCCACTTACACCAAAATGCCCAGCTAGTTAGGGATTCATCTCAGTGACAAGTCCCAGAACTGCAGGACGAGGTTTCAGCTGCACCACTTGAATTAGGGGAGGTACACCCCCAACCTCGTGCCCACAGTGGAAAGCACACCCTAATCTACCGTTCATCCCATGAAATGAACACCAGAAAGGTGCTGGTTCCCGGTAGCCAGTAGAGACCTTAATTCACACACTGCAAACTGCAATCGTTCCTCAGAATCCCACCAGAATGCCTGGATCTCTGCCAGTCTCCTGAGTCTGGGAGTTACAGAACCCCCTGGGAGAAGTCCCATCATACAGGCCTGTGAGCCCACCTTCTTCCCATGTCCCATCCTCCGCCCCCGCTCCCCATCTCGGTGGCTGGCACAGTTACCAGCTACCAGCATCCGGAACGGCCTCAAGGTCACTCCAGGGAGACACAAACAGGCACCCTGGCAGGACCGGAGGTGGCACGAAATAAGGCACACCCTCTCCGCCACCTTCTGCGTCGCCTCTCTGAACGCAGTGAACACTCTGGGTGTCCAAGAGTTAAACGCAAACAGCCCAAGGACAGGAATAGCCTCTTGGCTCAAGAACCTGCCACAGCTCTGCCCCACTTCAGTGCAACAAGGATTAACCTCCCCCCCCCCCCAGACACATACATACAAACCACCATGAACTCCCCCCCCCAAGCCACACACACTCACACTGTTAACACTACAGAAAGAAGATAAGGGTCACCAAAGGATTATTTCGAGCCGATCGGCAAGCTCGGCCTGACTTCTCCGTGCCCACTGGGCACCCTACCTATCGGGAGGACAGCACCACATCAGTCTCCCTGCAGCCTGACTCAGAATTTCTTGCCAGTGTACCTCACCCCCCCCACTCTCCCCTCCACACCGCATTTTATTTCTTTGCCATTCTCAGGCACCAGTTTAAAGGGGAGGGGTCTCCATCCAGGAATTTATTATGAGAGTTTTGTGTAGGGTGGGTCGAGGGTACTCAGTTCCCTGACATCTTCTTCAGAGTTTGGGGAACAGGGTCAACGCTCCCCACCGGGGAACCATTTTGTATGCTCCGGTTCCAAACAGTCAGCCCCGCAAAGAGGGGACTGCAGTGCTAACTTCGCTTTAATGAGTTCTCTCCCGTGTCCTGAGCCCGAGGGGAACACCACCCGTGCGCGCCCACACCAGGACTAATGCTCCCTCTAAGCCATGGAGTCTTGTGAGCAAAAACTCTGCTTTGTGAGCTACTGGCGTTAAAGTTGTGAGTGAGCGATTGGGCTGCTGCATAAATTGGTTCACTCTGGAGCCATCCTTCCTGAGCGAAGACCAAAATGTGTGAGCTGGAGGCTAAAAAACTGTGAGCTAGCTCACACTAACCCAGGTCGGGCTGTTTACGTCCTATGGCAGCATAAGCTCATGCATGAAAGATGCATGTTACCACGTGCGTTGCTTGTGGCCCTGAGGGACACCCCCCGCCCCCGTTTCTACTCACGGGCCTCTCTTTCCCCATTTTGCCTGGCCAGTCCCTGGACCTTTGTCCCCTTAGTATTGTGTCTCGTCCCTTACCCAATCAGGGCAGAGAGTGGAGTTTGTGCAAGGGGATCCAGGAGAGAGGGGGAGCGTTGGTTATAATTGCCCAACTTTTCCCCACCCTGTCACACACCCCTAAGTTAGCAAAAGCTGTCCCCAAGACAAGTGTGTGTGTGTACTGCTCAGACTTCCCACTGTCCTCCCATAGTGCTGCGGGTGCAGAGGGAGAGCTCAGAAACATGGACACAATGAAGGAAACGTGATCAGTCGCTGCCGTCTGGGGCCCCGACTCCCTCGGCTCCGAAATCCCGACTTGCATTTCCTTCTGGCGCCCCATTAGTGAGTTCTGACCGTGTCCCCATCTGAATCCCTGCTGAGATTCTCATGCAAAGCCGTGCCTGCGACCTTTGACCCTCCTGCAGCTCATTTCTGCCACACCTTCCCCATGGAGCGCTGGACACCCCCCACCCAGTAAGTCAAGACAGCAGGGTCAATCGGAGCCTCTCTGCTCACAAACCCCTCCTGCAAGAGGAGTCGCCTACGCCTGTTACAAACTCATGTCAGCCGTCCCCCCCACAGCCACAGAAAATATTCACCTGTCCCCGCGACAACAGGGGTTAAAACTATGTCCTCCCCGAGCGAGTGGGAACAGCATGTCCCACCTAGAGTAGTGAAAATATGTCCTAAGGGTTCCACTTCTCCAGATCTCTGGGTCGAGGTCCCTTGGCACCTCCGCAAATGGGCCTGTACAGCTTTCACTCCACACGGCACCCATCTGTACCTGCACAAGCAAATGGGTCCCCCCCCCACGTTGCACCGTATGACCTTCTCGGACACCCCGGTGGTGTCAGCCTCACCAGGACATTTGTGCCCCCCCCCCCGCACGCACATACATCCACGCGCCTTGCAGCATATCCAGGGGTGCCGTCCGGCCCGGCGGTGGCGACTGCTACGGCACAGAGTCTCTTACAAGTCCTTTCCCCACGCCTGCCAACGAGGCCACAAGATTCCCACCATGATTTGTGTACACACACCCGCAGCTCTACGTCTGGCAACGTGTCTGTCTCGCTCCATATGTGACTTCTGGCGCACTTGGGCGCGCGGGTGCCAGTCTTCCGGAGCCCCCAGGATCTGTCTCTTGGGTGCACGCTGTGTGTGTGTGGGGGGGAGCGTGCCTCCCTCTGGTCCTTTCCTCCACAACCCGCCCCCCCCCACCCACCCCGTCCTCTAGCACGGCCACTCTTGCCTTGCACCGCCGTGCGTGTTCCTCCCCCCTCCCATTCCTCCAGCGCCAGTCACATGGAGCCGGTTCGGAGGTGGGGGTAGTAGCGGTGGGGGGTGTGCGATCGGCAGCGCTCGCCTCCCCGCCGCCACCTCCTCCTCCTCCCCCGATCGCGCACTGACCTTGGCGGCAGAGAGAAGGGGCTGGGCGGCGGGGACTGGCTGCGTCCGGGCTGGCGGCTCAGTGGCCCCGCGCGCCGGGCACCGTCCGGGCCATAGGCTGGGGCTGCGCGCTCGCTCCTCGCTCCGGCTGTAGGACACAAAAGGACATCGCAACCCACTTCCTACTCGGTTTCCTCCAGCTGGTAGGGGCGGGGCCTGGAGATGAATATGCAGACCGGAGGGGCGGGGCGCCGGGCCACGTTGCCCCCGCCCCCGCGCGGCGTCTCTCCCGCGCCCCTCTCCGAGGCGCTGCCGCGCTGCCGCTGAGTCGCGCGCTCGCCTGCTCGCAGCTCCCAGCCCGTCGCCTTCCCTTTGCCAGCTAGGAAGGGGTGCTTTGCAATCTCCCGACTGGGAAGGACGCAGATGGCGTTGCAAAGGGGGAAGGTGATCTAGTAGATCCCCTCCCACTCCCCTTCCCCTTTTCCCCCTGCTTAAAGGGAGCTAAACGCGGAGGTGCCGCCCTGCCCCCCCTCCTCCGTCCCTTTCTCAAGGTCACGCAGGGACTTTGGGAGGGGAGGAGGGAAGACTGTGCAAAATGGAGCCTCCATGTGGAGGCAGGGTACCTCTGAATCCCGGACCCAGAGGACAGAGAAGTCATATGGCCGTGCTTGGGCGCTTGCTTCACACACACACACCCTAGGCTGTCCCCTGGATGGAAACAGCATGCTGGGTGCAGATGGCGCCCTGGTGTGCTGTCCTGCAAAGCAGCAGTTTATTTTTTTTTAAAGTAGATGTATTTCAAACATTTCCATCTGCTGGGTTCCTTTAGTACCTATGAGAGCCAGTGTAGTGGTTGGGAGCATGGGGTTTGATTCCCCCACTCCTCTACATGTAGCCAGCTGGGTGACCTTGGGTCAGTCACGGTTCTCAGAGCTGTTTTCTCAAGGGCAGTTCTCTCAGAGCTCTTTCAGCCCCACCTGCTTCACAGGGTGTCTGTTGTGGGGAGGGCAAGGGAAAGGAGATTGTAAGCTGCTCTGAGATGCCTTTGGGTAGTGAAGGGCGGGCTATAAATCCAATCTCTTATTTTTCTTTCTACTTGTACAAGGCTATTTACACATATTTATTTGTGTTATTTATAGCCTGCGTTTCTCCTAGGGACTCAAGGTGAATTACACATGGTGAGAAAGCACAATCGACAACATGGGGCAGTCGATAACTGACACATTTGGATCATAGAAGTCTGGAATCACCAGAAAGAACTGAAGCACAGTATGATGTGTTAAGCTGGATCCTAGTGATGCTCAGTGATAGAGCCTCTGTAGATAGAGACAGTCTACCTCGGGGATGCTGGGGGTCAAAACACTGGTCGAAAGCCTTCCCACATTGGAAGACTGTTTGGAAACTTCAGGTGATTCAGAGCACAGCTGCAGGACTGCTGACTGGGAAAGATGATTGGGAACACATCTTGACAGTGTGGAAGGAACAGTACAAGCTGTCAGTGTGTTTCTGAGCTCAATTCAAGGCGCTGGTTATTGCCCTTACAAGGCCCCAATGGCCTGGGTCTGGTGTGCCTTTTAGGACCACTTTTCCACATACAAACCAGCCTGATCATTGGTAGAACGAAGAAGAGGAGGAGTCTGGATTTATCCCCTGCCCTTCACTCGGGTTCTCAGAGCGATTTACAATTTCCTTTCCCTTCCCCTCCCAACAACAGGCACCCTGTGAGGTAAGTGGGGCTGAGACAGTTCTTTCAAGGACTGTTCCTGAGAGAACAGCTCTGAGAGAACTTGTGACTGACCCAAGGTCATCCAGCAGCTGCATGTGGAGGCGTGGGGAATCAAACCCGGTTCTTCAGATTAGAGTCTGCTGCTCTTAACCACTACACCAAACTGGCTCTCTTTTCAGAGGTCCTGTTCTGGGTTTCCCTGTCTTCTGAGGTGAGATTTGTACCCCCCAGATATAGGGCTGTCCCTGTGGGGGTGCCTCACTTGCAGAATGCCCTCCCAATATCTATTCACCTGACACCTATTCTTTTAATTCTCAGGCACCAGGTGAAACCCAAGTTTGTTCTCCTAGGCCTTTGGTAATGATTGGTGGTGGAAAGTGCTGTCAAGGAGAAGCTGATTTATAGCGACCCCATAGGACATTGATCCTCAGTGTGGTGGCCATGGGCTCCGTGGCGCCTGCCAACACCTTCCCTGGTTCCTGCCAAGTGGCTTCTGGTTGACCGTTGGAGATTTGATCGGCTGTGCAGATTTTTAAAATCATTGCTTTGGCAGAAGCAGATGCCACCACTGCATGAGGATCTTCACCCTGAGACTAAAGGTAAGCTGTGGCAGCCATTTTGTAGCTGGCCCCAGGTTGTGCAGCAGCCATTTTGTGGGAGTCATGTTGTGGCTGTGCCCAGCCCCGCTGTTTCAGAATTCCAAAGGTGGCCATTGGTCAAAAAGGTTGGGGACTCCTGGTGTAGGGTTTCCAAGGCGAGAGACAGACGGCGGTGGTTTGCCATCGCCTGCCTCTGTGCAGTGACTGTGGACTTCCTTGGTGGTCTCTTTGGTGGACTTTGGAGCTGTCTGGTTGTTAGGCTAGCCTGATCCCATCGGATCTCAGATGCTAAGCAGGGTCAGCCTTGGCTAGTATTTGGGAGGGTGATCACCAGATGCAGAGGCAGGCAGTGGCAAACCACCTCTGAAACGTCTCTTGCCCTGAAAAACAAATCTAGCTCACCACCTAGTGGTGCATAATGTAAAAGAGCTAGCCCTTTTGACTGCCAGACAATCTTAGGATCTCCTGGCTATTTTACACACAATGCCATATGATAATTGTTGTTATGGAAATGTTAATATTACTGATAATGTCTGTCATTTTGGTATATGCTTATTGTATTTTCTTTATTTAAATCGGGCATCAAACATGCGGCCCCAGGGGCCAGATCAGGCCCCCGGAGGGCTTCTATCAGGCCCGCGGTGGAACTGGCTGTCTTTTGCTGCTGCTTCCCGTTCTGCTGCTGTGTCATCGTGGGTTTGCAGCTTACAGATACGCACCTGAACAGCCTACTCAAGATTGCAACAGCACAGACATTTTGAGGCAATAATTCAGAGCAAGAGGTGTCAGTTATCAGACACTGTTAAATAAACAAAATATTGCAAGAGTGCTCATGTTTTAAGCAAGTTTTTATTTTAAGTAAAAAAAAAACCCTTTGTGTTTGTGTCCTTTATAAAGTTTATATCTCTGCTACCTGGCATTACGTTTTATGACACACATGGCCTGGCCCAACGGGGTCTGATTTATGTCAGGTCCAGATGTCACAACAAAGGAGTTTGACACCCCTGATTTAAATAGTTATACTGTGCTTTTCTTCCCATCGAGGGCCCGAAGTGGCTTACAGCATCATTCTCCATTTTATCTTCGGCACAACCCTTTGAGTTAGGTTAGTCGGAGAGGGAGGGTCTGGCCCATGGTCACACCCAGCAAGCTTCCACGGGACCCTTACCTGGATGGCCTAGGCTAGCCGAAATCTTGGAAGCTAAGCAGAGTAAGCCCTGGTTTGTATTTTGGGCGGGAGGCCACCAGGGAAGTCCAGGGTCGCTACACAAAGTAAGGTAATGGCAAACCACATCTGTTTGTTTCCTGCCTTGAAAACCCTTCAGGGTCCCCATAAGTTGGCTGCAACCTAATGGCACTTTCCACACACCCCACCTTACACTTACTAAGTCTGACACTTGCTAAGAGAACGTTCATGAAACCGAAGATGCAAGCCAGGTGAAGAAGACTTTAAAAACTGGTGAACTTACGGTTGCTCTCTTTTATGTTCCATGTTTTTAAGTTTGGTTTTCTGAGCTCTATTCTTGTTGGTATTTGAATTAGTTTAAACTTGATTTTTTTTTCCCGATTGTGATTTCTTTTTTAAGAAAATACCTCATTCATTGCTTTGGACAAATTACATTTTGAAAAGCAGGATGAGAAAATCATCTTCATAAATAAATAAGCAAATGAGATTGGCATCAAGAGCTAACGGCGTCACAGAAAAAGAGGGGCTTTGAGGGAAGGGCTTAGTGAGAAGGGAAGAGGTTGCGTCACATAGATATTCTGGACAGCGTTTCTCAGGCGTAATGATTCATTCTCTCAAGGCATCATACAATCATGCCAAATTAAAACATAATCCAATGAGTCACTTTGCACACACTCAAAAGGCCTGCTGCTGATTATTATTTCATGGGTCTCAGCAGCGTCTGAGGCCTGGCTTGAGGAGAGGCCGTCCTGAGGCCTTTTTAAAAAAATCATGCCACCTTCGACATAGACTGCTTCCACACAGAACTCTTATTCCATGCCCACCTACCCCCAGCATAGCATTCACACACTTCCCAGATTTGGTTGCCAACTCCTGAGTTGGGAAATCCCTGAAGATTTGGGGGTGGAGCCTGGGGTATGCAGGGTTTGGGAAGGAGAGAGATCTCAACGGGGTGTAATACCATGGGGTCCATCCTCTAAAGCAGCCATTTTCTCTAAGGGATTGATCTCTGTAATTAGGGATGTCATCCCCCAAAACTACAGCTCATCTCCAGACTACAGAGATCAGTGCCCCTGGAGAAAATAGATGCTTTGGAGAGTGGACTCCATGGCATTGTGCCCCACAGAGATTCCTGTCCCTCTCAGGCTCCACCCCTAAATCTCTAGGAGTTTCTCTAGGAGAGCCAGTTTGGCGCAGTGGTTTAGAGTGCAGACTCTGATCTGGGAGAACCAGGTCTGATTCCCCACTCCTCCACATGCAGCTGCTGGTGTGACCTTGGGCCAGTCACAAGTTCTCTCAGAGCTGTTCTCTCAAGAGCAGTCCTCGAAAGAGCTCTCTCAGCCCCACCTACCTCACACGGTGTCTGTTGTGGGGAGGGGAAGGGAAAGGAGATTGTAAGTCGCTCTGAGACTCCTTCAGGTAGTGAAGGGCAGGGCAGAAATCCAATCTCTTCTCTTTTTCTTCCCAACCTGAAGCTGGCAACCCTGCCCCCTTCCCCCCCACTGGCAGCCATGGGGGACCTGGCAGCCCTAGCAGGGTTTGGAAAGAGGAGGGACCTCAGTGGAGTATAATGCCATGGATTCCATCCTCTAAAGCAGCCATTTTCTCTAGGGGAATTGAGCTCTGTAATCAGTTATAATCCTGGGAGATCCCGAGGCCTCACCTGGAGGTGGGCAGCCCTCCCTAGGGATGACTAGGGGGCATTAACTAGGTGGCCTTCTGACTCTATGGACATTAAGTAATAATTATTGTATGACAGTGAGTGTAGTATAGCCAGGAGATCCTAAGATTGCCTGGCAACCAGTGGTTCTAGCCTAGCTCTTTTAGAGTTATGCACCACCAAGTGGCAAGCTAGACTTGTTTTTTTAAGGCAAGAGACGTTTCAGAGGTGGTTTGCCATTGCTTGCCTCTGCATCACGGCCCCTGGTATTCCCTGGGGGTCTCCCATCCAAATACAAGCCAGGCCCAACCCTGCTTAGCTTCTGTGATCTGACAAGATCGAGCTAGCCTGAGCTATCCAGGTCAGGGGTCTCTATGGAGAACAGCAGCTTTAGAAGCTGAACTCGGCTGGAAGCTGGATACTGGGTCTGCCTGTCTTGTCTGTTGCTCTAATTGAGGATTTTTGAAGCAAAGGCTTGTTCTTCTGTCAGACATTTGCTTCTGTGAGTCTGGGTGGCTCCGGCTGGTACTGGCTCCATCCTTCAGAAGGGTGGGACCCGTCTTCTGAAACCCGCCGTACAACTAAGTGTCCTGCCCTGAGGCTCCACTCCCATTCCCTTCTTGGCCTCCCCCCCCGTGCACACCCACCTTGATAGGTGCACAGCGGAAGGCTAAAGGCAGTTGCGGCCCACCTTTCCCTGGGCAGGGAAACCAGCTTCATCTAATTCACACGTTCCAAAGGCCTCTGAGTCACACTGCGAAGAATCCTCCCGGAGGGTGTGCGTGCCCTTTTTTTTCTTTTCCATCATCCACTTTCGGCTTCACCCTGCAGACACACGTCTGACCTTGTTTCCTTCCCTGCCCCCCCCCGTTGCAAAAGTTAAGATTTTTTTTCAGGGGACCTTTAGGATTCGGACAGCAGCAACTTGAAAAACCCACTGGGCTGGAAAATCTGAAACAAACCAAGGCTTTAGGGTTGCTAGCTCTGGGTTGGGAAATACCTTGAGGTTTTGGAGGTGGAGCCTAAGGAAGGAAGACAAGGCTTGGGGCATAATGCCATAGAATCTGCTTTCCAAAGTGGCCATTTTCGCCAGGTGAACGGATCTCTGTCGCCTGGAGAACAGTTGTACCCCCAGGGGATCTCCAGCTACCACCTGGAGACTGGCAAGCCTACAAGGTATATTTGTGACCCTCGGAAGCTCAACACAACCCCCTCGTTATGCAGGAGCAGTCCAGAGGCCAGAAATGCTATCCTAGTAATGCTGCCTGCCTGGGCCTGTAAAATGAGAAGGGACCGCCAGCACCAACCATCCGGCAGGCAGCGGTGTTTATTGGTTTCTTTATATGTTTATATTCTGCTGCCTATGTCTGAGGTGGTTTACAAAACTCAGGCCCAGAGTTGGGACAACTGTGAACGAGTCTCCCGCTGTTTGTTTAACCGTAAATAGCAGCTGCCCGAGGGGGCTTGATATGGATCAGAGGGGAAGAGGGATTTAACTTGTTCTCTCCAGCACTGTTTTCGTGATCCCAACCAGCCCCACCCCACCCTCCACCGGGAGTAGCTGTGTGTCTTGGGGTGGGGAACATTCATGTATGCTAGATATGGTTGCCAGCTCTGAGTTGGGAAATACCTGGGGATTTGGGGGTGGGGCATAAGAACATAAGAGAAGCCAATGTTGAATCAGGCCAATGGCCCATCTAGTCCAACACTCTGTCACACAGCGGCCAAAATATACCAGGTGCCATCGGGAGGTCCGGCAGTGGGGCCAGGACACTAGAAGCCCTCCCACTGCTGCCCCCTCCAGCACCAAGAATAGAGTGCATCACCTGCCCCAGACTGAGAGTTCCCATCTATACCCTGTGGCTAATAGCCACTGATGGACTTCTGCTCCATATGTTTATCTAATTCCCTCTTGAAACTGTCCATGCTTGTAGCTGCCACCACCTCCTGTGGCAGTGAATTCCATATGTTAATCACTCTTTGGGTGAAGAAGTACTTCCTTTTATCTGTTCTAACCTGACTGCTCAGCAATTTCATGGAGTGCCCACGAGTTCTTGTATTGTGAGAAAGGGAGAAAAGGACTTCTTTCTCAACCTGCTCAATCCCATTCATAATCTTATAAACCTCAATCATGTCACCCCTCAGCCATCGTTTCTCCAAGCTAAAGAGCCCCAAGCGTTTTAACCTTTCTTCATAGGGAAGGTGTTCCAACCCTTCTATCATTCTAGTTGCCCTTCTCTGCACTTTTTCCAATGCTATAATATCCTTTTTGAGATTATGTGACCAGAACTGTACACAGTATTCCAAATGAGGTCGCACCAATGATTTATACAGGGGCATGATGATAGTGGCTGATTTGTTTTCAGTTCCCTTCCTAATAATCCCCAGGATAGCGTTGGCCTTCTTTATTGCAGCTACACACTGTCTAGACATTTTCATTGAGTTATCTACTACGACTCCAAGATCTCTCTCTTGGTCCGTCTCTGCCAGATCAGACCCCATCAACGTGTATTTATATTTAGGATTTTTGGCTCCAATGTGCATCACTTTGCACTTGGCCACATTGAACCCCATTTGCCACGTTGACGCCCACTCACCCATCCTCGACAGATCCCTTTGGAGTGCCTCACATTCCTCCCTGTCTTTCACCACCCGGAACAACTTCGTGTCATCTGCAAATTTAGCCACTTCACTGCTTACTCCCAATTCCAAATCATTAATAAACAAGTTAAAAAGCATCGGACCGAGTACTGATCCCTGTGGTACCCCACTGCTTACCACCCTCCACTGAGAAAGTTTCCTATTTATACTCTGTTTTCTATTTATGAGCCAGTTTTTGATCCACAAGAGGACTTGTCCTTTTATCCCATGACTATTGAGCTTACTTAGGAGCCTTTGATGAGGAACTGTATCAAAAGCTTTCCGGAAGTCAAGGTAAATGCCATGGGGTCCCCCTTGTCCACATGTTTGTTCACTCCCTCAAAAAACACTAGCAGGTTAGTGAGACAAGATCTTCCCTTACAGAACCCATGCTGAGTCTGCCTCAATAGTTTTTGTTCATCAATGTGCCTACTAATTCTTTCCTTAATAACAGTTTCCACCAACTTACCCGGTATCGATGTCAGACTGACTGACCTATAATTTTCCGGATCTCCCCTGGAGCCCTTTTTAAAGATGGGAGTGACATTAGCTACCTTCCAGTCCGCAGGAATGGAGGCAGATTTTAAAGAAAGATTACATATTTTTGTCAGGAGATCCACAAGTTCACATTTGAGTTCTTTCAGAACTCTCGGATGAATACCATCTGGGCCTGGTGATTTATTAGTTTTTAAATTGTCCATCAGTCGGAGGACTTCCTCTCTTGTCACCGCAATCTGATTCAGGTCTTTCAAACCCCCTCCCGAAATCGGTGCTTCTGGAGTGGGCAAGCACTTCTCCTCTTCCACGGTGAAGACAGAGGCAAAAAATGCGTTCAGCTTCTCAGCCATTTCCCTATCATCCTTCACTACTCCTTTTACCCCTTGGTCATCCAAGGGCCCCACTGCCTCCCTGGCTGGCTTCCTACTTCTAATGTATTTGAAGAAAGTTTTATTGTTGGCCTTTATGTTTTTTGCGATATGCTCCTCATATTCCCTTTTTGCTTGCCTGATCACAGACTTGCATTTTATTTGCCATAGTCTGTGTTCCCTTTTATCAACCTCACTAAGACTAGCTTTCCACCGCTTAAAGGAATCCTTCTTACCTTTTACAGCTTCCATTACTTTATTTGTTAACCATGCAGGCTTTTTTCTATACCTATTTGTGCCTTTCCTAACCTGCGGTATATATTTTTTCTGAGCTTCTAGGACTGTATTTTTAAATAGTCTCCAAGCTTCTCCAGTGGTTTTGACCTTCTCCACTCTTCCTTTCAATTTCTTCCTCACATGTCCCCTCATACCAGAGAAGTTACCCCTTTTAAAGTTAAAAGTGGTTGCGTCAGTCTTTTTGGGCAACTCCCTATCTGCACAAATGTTAAACTCAATGACATTATGGTCACTGTTCCCAAGTGGTGCAATCACTTTTACATCTCTCACCAGGTCTTGGGTGTTACTTAGGACCAAATCCAGGATTGCCTCTCCCCTGGTAGGATCTGTGACCATCTGTTCCATAGCACAGTCATTGAAAGTGTCTAAAAACTCAATCTCTTTTTCCCGACCAGAACTCATATTGACCCAATCAATGTGTGGGTAGTTAAAGTCGCCTATTACGACACAGTTATTTCGTCTAGCCGCTATCTTTATCGTCTAGCTGCTATCTTTCCTGCCTGAGGAGGGCAGGGTTTGGGGAGGGGAGGGATCTCAATAGGGTACGATGCCATAGAGTCCACCTTCCGAAGTGGCCGTTTTCTCCAGGTGAGCTGATCTCTTTCATCTGGAGAGCATTTGTAATTGCAAGACACTGCCACCACCTGGAAGAAGTTAACCCTAATGCTCAGGTTGTCAGCTATGGCTTGGGAAAGTCTATGGCTTGGGAGGAGAGCCCGGGATTCCTGGAAGGGTCTTATATTTCCCCTAGGCTTTATGGTATACCATAGAGTTCACACTCTGAAGGTGCCATTTTCTCCGGGGAAACTGATCTCTGTAGTCCGGAGATCAGTTGTAATCAATGTTCCCTCTAAGCTCTAGAGTCTTGTGAGCAAAAATTCTACTTTGTGAGCTACTGGCATTAAAGTTGTGAGCGATTTGGCTGCTGCATAAATTGGTTTGCTCTGGAGCCCTCCTTCCTGAGCTAAGACAAAAATGTGTGAGCCGGAGGCTAAAAATCTGTGAGCTAGCTCACACTAACTCAGCTTAGAGGGAACATTGGTTGTAATACCAGGAGAACGCCAGGCCCTACGTAGAAGTTGGTAACCCTAATTTACAGGCACTGGCATAGTTTTCCCCACACATGGCATTTGCCCTGTGTTTGTGTGTCTGTATATGTGTGCACATGCATTACGGAGAACACAGGTTGGGTTTGGGATCCTCGCCATTTGTCCTGTGTAGCAGTGGTGTGTGAATTGTGTGTTCTCAGTTCCTGTGTGTGTGCAGTGCCTGATTTGGATTGTGACTGGGGAAGGGGTTTTCAGCCTCCCCCTTCTCCATTTTCCTGAGTGGAAACAGGCCTAGGGGTGGTGTGCTATTTGGTCTGTTGGGAAAACTCACGGTTGTGCACATGCGTTTCCTCAGTGGGTGAAATGTGGTGGAAAGTGCCGTCAAGTGGTTTGCCATTTCCCACCTCCGCATCACAATTCTGGTACTCTTTGGAGGTCTCCCATCCAAATACGAGTTAGGGCTGACCCTGCTTAGCTTGCGAGATCAGACAAGATCAGACTAGCCTGAGCTGTCCCAGGGCAGCAGGTCAAATAGCACCATCCAAATCAGGTGTGGCCCACAGAGGTATTGAGGAGAACCCAGAACTCCCGTGTAGCTGTTACACAGGACACAGGGTGGGGACCCAGGACCCAATCTTGGTTCTGCATTATGTCCTAGTAGAGTTCTCGCACTGGCATGAAATGCATCTTTAACCCTGTATAAATTACTGATTGTTTATTCCTTTCTTTATGCTCGGCATTGAATAAAACTTTAAAAACAACCCACTGGAACCATAAAATGACATGATAGAAATGATGTGTGAAAAATGTTTTAAATTATGAATATAAATAAAGTAGAAGTGTTAGAAATGAGATGCCCGCAATGTGGACTCTGACCATTCCAAGTGTTGACCACCAGATGTCACTCTTCTCCCAAAATGCAACTTGTGTCTCCTTCTGAGGCTGGGTTTGGAGTCTCCTAGTGGTGACAAATTAAATCCCAAAGTCCTCCACTTTCTGTCTTGGCAGGGAATAAGGAATCAGGAACTAATTTATTTTAAAAAGGAGAAGGAGGGACAGATATTCAGACAACATTCTGGAGCTTAACCCAACCTAGAAACCTCAAACCTCGAGCCAGTGACAATGGTTGTCTTGGAGAGGTCATCTAAATTCAGCTGTGAGATAGTTTTTACTCTGGGTAAAGGAAAATACACTCTGCACATGCTCAAAAGCACTTCTCGTTAAAGCATAAGAGGTGCCCTCCTGGATCAGGCCAGCCATCTATGTAGTCCAGCATCTGTTTTTACCCAGTGGCTAACCAGCTGTCTTAGGTGGCCACACGCGAATGGCGTAAAGGTCAAGGCCTTCCATGGTGTTGCCTCCTAGCACTGATATTCAGGGGTTCTGCCTCTGAATATGGAGGTTCTTTCACCATAGCTAATACCATTTCTCATGGAGCTCTCCATTAATCTAAAGCTATCTATGCTCGTGGGCATCATTACAACCACAGGCAGTGAATTTCATAGAGAGAGGAGGACCTACGACTGATGGACAGATTAAAAACTGACAAATCACCAGGCCCAAGAGTTCTGAAACAACTCAGATGTGAACTTGTGGATCTTCTGAAAAAAATACACAATCTATCAGTAAAATCTGCCTCCATTCCTGAGGACTGGAAGGCCAGGTGAGTTTAATCCGACCTGTCCAAACCGCCATAGTAGCTGATGTATATTTGGTCAGCACAGGCCTTTTGACCCACAACTGTACGAAACCATAACAAATATCCTGTTTTTTGTTGCCTGCCTACAACCGCCAAAACAGGAGGTGTTATGAGCACGTTGAAGGTCACGGTGCCTTGTGGCTCCTGGGCTGGACGTGCCCCAGGGTTTTTGTTCCTGGATGGGCGAAAGTCCCCTGAGCCAAATGGCATCCCCTAACCTTCTGGGGCGGCAGCACCTTTGACCTTAAGCTTCCTTGAAAACCAGCTCAACCAGTCTTGAGGAGTCTCGTTCCAGGGAAAGGGGTAATGTCGTAGGTTGCTGTTGGAGAGGAAATCCAAAAATAGCAAGTAAGGTAATACTTTCGTTCAGACCAACAAAGAGACACTCCTATTTGGATAAGGGTTCATCCGTGCTGTTGGTGGATTACACGTTCTCAGACGGAAATAGAACTGAAGCTGGGGGGGGGATTTCCATGTTTAATCTAACTTTACATTCCCCATAAAAGTCTGCCCCAAGGGTAAGATTCTAGCTAGGGATGCCAGTCTCCCGGTGGAACCTGAGGAATCCTCCCGAATTACAGCTCATCTCCAGCCTACAGAGATCAGTTCCCCCGGAGAAAATGGATGCTTTGGTGGGTGGACTCTGTGGCATTGTACCCCATTGAGGTCCCTGTCCTTCCCAGGTTCCATCCCCAAATCTCCAGGGATTTCCCAACCTGGAGAAGCAACCCTACCCCCCCCCCCACCAGTGGAAAGAGGGGACCCGGCAACCCTATATACAACTATTCAAAAGTAAATGCCATTCAACAAATGTTATAAATTTGTTTAGCATATGTTTGTTCCACCTTTCCAAGGAAACCTGTCCCAGGCAGCTTACAAAATAAAACATAATTAAAACATAAAGCATTAAATGTTCTTAATTAAAATCCAGAATTAAATGTCCAGAATTTTTAAAAAACCAAAGTGGAAAAAAAGCATAGATGATTGGGTTGCTCAAAACAACATTTTTGCGGACTAAAAACACACTATAAAATGGTGTTAAAAATCAAACCCTTAATGAAAAGTTCTACTTCTCTCTGCCATTTGCCTTTTATTTCTTGGTTTTCAGCCTAATTATTTCTTGGCAGCTGATTGCCAGGCTACTCATGAGTCAGTGGTTAATTATCAGTTCTTCTTCCAGGAGGAGTCAATGTACTTAAGCAATGTTTTTGACTTTTCATCCACCTTAAATTCACTCTTATGTGTTTGTTTTCCTTTATGACTTATTATTGTATTGATGCCTGGGAACAATATATTTTTTAAAACCGCAAGCAATAGCTTTGCTGGCACCAAGAAAAAAATATTAAGTCCTCCCTGCCCCCTATAAAGGCTAATACTTTACATTTGAGATGAAGCAGGAAATAATTAATTAAGCTGGAAGCCAAAGAGAAGGAAAGGAGGAAAATTTAAAGAGGCAGTAGCTCTGTGAAACCTCTAGAGTGCCCTAATTGTCCCCCTGGGACAGCTTGGTATTTAAATTTTTTTGTGTTGTTGTTTTTTAAATCACCTCTGGTCATACCTGGAAAAAGATGGGAAACCAGCACAGAAAACACTGGAATGCAATGGGTTGCCAAGTGTGTCTTCTGGATTTACTGTTAAAAACTGAAAGAACAAATAATGGCAACCAACTGTGCAATCCTAAAGAGAGTTGATTAAAGAGTAATTAAAGTCAGTTTAGAAGGCAGTCTAACACTGCTTAAGACTGAATTGTAAATGGCTAGTATGGGGCTACCCTTGAGGAAATCTACATAAGGGATTCTTACCCGGCCATCGTTAACTCTTGGTTCACTCCGTTATTTCAGTCGGGATGTTGTTTGCCCCAACCCATTGCATTGGGAAATACCTGGGGATTTTGGAGGGTAAGCCTGAGGAAGGCAAGGTTTCATGAGGGGAGGCGCTTCAACGGGGTAGAATGCCACAGAGTCCACCTTCCACAGCAGCCATTTTCTCCTGGCGAATCTATCTCTGTCACCTGGAGATCCCCAGTTTATCACCTGTAGGTTGGCTACCGTATGCCTTCCTGAAATGCTTTCATCACCCAGACTCTGGTTTTCTTCCCAACTAAGGGTTGTCTTCCCGAGAGCCAGTTTGGTGTAGTGGTTAGGAGTATGGACTCTAATCTGGGAGAACCCGGTTTGATTCCCCCCTTCTCCACATGCAGCTGCTGGTGTGACCTTGAGTCAGTCATAAGTTCTTTCAGAGCTGTTCTCTCAAGGGCAGTTCTCAAGAGAGCTCTCTCGGCCCCACCTAACTCACAGGGTGTCTGTTTTGGGGAAGGGAAGGGAAAGGAGATTGTAAACCGCTCTGAGACTCCTTTGGGTAGCGAAGGGTGGGGGATAAATCCAAACTCCTCATCCTTCTTCTCCTCCTCCTTCTTCCTCATTTGTTGCAGTATCTGAGATATGCTGGCGTAGCAGGTAATCGGGTTCCTGAACACTTTCAGCTCCCCCTTAGTTTTTTTGATGAAAAATTATTTATTTATTTACTACATTTATACCCCACTTTTCTCCCTAATGAGGACCCACAGTGGCTTACATAATTCTTCTCACAACAACCCTGTGAGGTAGGTTAGGCTGAGAGTATTTGACTGGCCCAAGATCACCTGGCCAGATTCCACGGCAGAGTGGGGATCTGAACCTCAGTCACCCAGGTCCTGGTCTAACCATGCCACTTATCCCCAGGAATAAGCAGCGGAGTCCACGTGGGTCCCATCCCCCCCCCCCCAGCTTGTTCCACTCTAATCAAGAAAAATACAGAAGCTATTTGCTTGTTATGTTAACCTAATTAACCCTGTACTGTGTGCTAAACTAGTATTTGTTCAGCTCACAGGAGAGGGAGGTAGTGTGAAATCTCTTCATGAATCCCAAATCCACTAATTTCACGACTGTTTTAAAAAATTATTTTGTTGAAGGATTGTGACTTCCAGGTCAGAAACAAAGTATCCAGCTAATTCTTGTATTAGCAAAGAAGCAAATTCTTGAGCCGGATGACAAATTCTGCTGAACTAAAGAGTTTGCTTTTGTGATACTTCCATTTGTCTTAGTAAATGGTGTTAGCAATTATTATTACTGGGCAGTTTGGATTTCCGCCCGCCCTGCCCCCCAATATATCAGCACAGCTAATTAGAATTTTAACCTGCTTTAGGAGAGCTGCTGCTACCAAAATCCATAGCTCAATAATAGAGACATGCTTTGAATGCCTGGTGCAGTTAAGATCCCTGCTGGCTGTAGCTACAATGGGGTATTTTGGGGACATGCCCCCTCAGACATGCCCCAGCTCACCTTCTCCTGCTCTTCTCACATCACTAATTAGGTTACAATTAGGCTACCAATCAGGTCGCAATCACCGCTAATTATATTAGAAACTAATCTAATTAGTTATCTAGTTAAGTTCCCCTCTACACTGCCCCAGCGCCCCCGTCCCATCGATCAAAATTTTCTGGCTACAGTCCTGTGGAGATCCTGGAGAGAGATTCCCGGTCAGAGGATGATGCACTAGGTCAGGGGTCCCGCAGGGCTCTTTTTGTAGCAGGAACTCCTTTGCATATTAGGCGACACACCTCTAATGTAACCAATCATCCAAGAGCTTACCATAGCCCCTGTTAGAAGAGCTCTGTAAGCTCTTAGAGGATTGGCTACATTAGGGGTGTGTTGCCTAATATGCAAAGGAGTTCCTGCTACAAAAAGATGCCTACCAATATCTTTTTTGGTGCCTGCCAAGTGTTTTTAGAAAGTGGGTAGGGCCAGATGGGGCTTTTGCCCAGCAAGACTTCTGATTGGCCATTGGGGGTTTTGATTGGCTGTGCAGATCTGCTACCAATGCACAGAGATCTTCACTGTGTGGCTTAAGGTAAGCTGTGGCAGCCATTTTGTGGCTGGCTTTGCCTTCTGCAACAGCCATTTTGTGCCTGCGCCCACCACACTTTGCATTCCAAAGGTGCCTGCAGGCCCAAAAATGTCGGGGACCCCTGCGCTAAGCAAAGTGGACCAAGGGCCTGACCAAGGCAGTTTCACATGTCAAGTACAAAAACACCAAACCAGTTCGCATCCCCCCCCACCTTCCCTTGCCTGAGTCTGAAGGAAGAAAGGGAAGTCTTCACAAAGACGAAGCAGTGTGCTTTTCTGGCTGCCTGAGGGCAGCATGACAAGAAAGAACCGGCTCAAAACAGACTCCAAGGCTTGTGGGCAAATCTCTCTACACTTAGTCCCAGGGGACAACGGCCATTTATTAAATGGAACCGTCATGTTTGGAGCCAACTTCCTCTGAATCCCGGAGGCTAGAGAAGGTTGAAGCTGATGGCCAGTAGATACAGGATGGACAAAAGGAAATACATCTTTATACAGAAAGTGATTAAAATGTGGAGTTCACGTCCAGAGGATGTGACGATGGCCACAGGAAGAGACAGGTTTATAAGGGATTAGACAGATTCATGGAGGAGTGGTCTATCAGTGGCTAACTAACCGCAGTGACTACTAAAGGCAACATCAGGGGAAGGCCTCAGCCTCCATGCTCTGTTGTGGCCTTCCAGAGGAAATTGTTGGCCTCTGTGTGAGGCAGGATGCTGGACTAGATGGACTAGACTGGACAACCCATCTTTCAGGTATGTTGTAGGTATGTAGAGCTACCTTTCGGCTATGCTCCTGCAGAGTGCAGGGGGTTGGACTAGATGACCTGCAAGGTCCCTTCCAACTCTAACATTCTATGATTCTATGACTACTGGTCTGATGCAGCAGGACTCTTCTTAGACTTGTCATCTTCATGCCTTATTTCTGACCTACCTTGAGGCAAGTGCCTGGCCCTTACCTGAGACAGGATGCTGTGCTGGAAGGGTTCAGGCCTGCTCCATTTGGCCGTCCCATTGACAGATCTGTACCAGTGTTCCCTCTAAGCTGAGTTAGTGTGAGCTAGCTCACAGTTTTTTAGCCTCCAGCTCACACATTTTTGTCTTAGCTCAGGAAGGATGGCTCTAGGGCAAGCTAATTTATGCAGGAGCCCAATCACTCGTTCACAACTTTAATGCTGTTAGCTCACAAAGTAGAATTTTTGCTCACAAGACTCTCCAGCTTAGAGGAAACACTGATCTGTACCCTAGAAGATACTGGTTTATTTATTCATTTACAGGATTTATACCCTGCCTTTGTGCCCTCATCAGGGCCATCAAAGTGGCTAGCAGATTAAAAACAGACAGGATAAAAAATACACCTTTTAAAAAACCGTTAAAAACAAAGAAAAATACATCATTCAAACAACAGCCCAGACTAGGCTAAGCTGATCAGAGCCTGGAAGCAAACCAGGGGGGTCCGTCATATTTTGTATTCAGATGGAAGGTCACCGAGAAAGACCGCGGAGGCAGGCAATGGCAAACCACCTCTGCTCACCTCTTGCCCTGAACCCCCCTTGGAGTGAGAAAATGTACAGCGTGGAGTGAGAAAATGGTGTACCTGCCAACGTTTTGCCTTTGATATGGTTCTTAAAGGAGTAGAAGGCCTTTGCATTTGGCTCTCTTAGGAGCAGGGTGGCCAGGTCCAGATACTTAGAGTGGAACGGGCTAGGGCTGAGATTTTGAAAACCAAACAATAATGACGGGGAGGAAGTGGGGAAATAAAAACAAGCGAGGCTCTTGCCAGACATCTTTCCGCCCTCGAGCACATCCCTGGGTCCACCCACCCTGGCATCCCATCTCTGCCAGCCGCTGGGGCATGAACCTGTCAAGTATTCCTCCCTGGAGTATGTTCATCCAACACTTTTAAAGATGAACGAAAGGGGGTGGGGTGAAGAAAGAGTGAACTTCTATGATAATTAAGCTGCTGACAGGCAGGGGAAGCTCAAGGCCAGGATGTATTGTCAAAGGCCCAGTTGGCTGATGCAGGGCATCTGCTGTGCCCATGGCTAATGGCTTGGCTTGCCCCCATTACAGCGGCCGCCAACTGTTTGATCAATCTCTCCAGGAGACACAGAGAAACCCACAATCGATACCAGCCTAACAGCTGAGTGGAGGCTGGGCGCATGCAGTGGTGTAGTCCCATAAATCTACTTGGAAATCTGGAGTCGGTTTACCTCTGGGGTTGGATGTGGGTTAATCTAGGCCCACAAGAAGAGCCCTACTGGATTGGATGGCATGTCTAATAAGCCCCAGCATCCTGTTTCCCACACTGGTCATCTAGATATTGATTGGAAGTCTACAACCAAGGAATGGTCATCCCCAGCAACTGGTACGGGCAGGGCTCTTTTTGTAGCAGGAACTCCTTTGCATATTAGGCGACACACCCCTAATGTAGCCAATCCTCCCAAGAGCTTACAGTAGCCCCTGTAAGAAGAGCTCTGTAAGCTCTTGGAGGATTGGCTACATTAGGGGTGTGTCACCTAATATGCAGAGGAGTTCAACAAAAAGAGCCCTGGGTACAAGTATGCTGCCCCTGTACCTGAAAGTTCCATTGACCTACCATGATTAAAAACCACTGATCAACCTGTTCCCTTCCATGCATTTGTCTACTCTTGCTCTGTAGTGCATGCCTTGGTTAATGTCTAGATTAGACTACCGCAATGCACTCTACGTGGAGCTGCCCTTGAAGACTGTCCAAAAGCTACAATTGGTACAGAATGCTGTGGGCAGAGTGTTGAGTGGAGTGGGTTGTAGGGACCGTATCTCTCCACTCTTGCAGGTAACTGTTGGAAAAGCAAGCAACATCCAAAAACCAAACCATAAAATACTTTTTATCAGGAGCAACCAAAATAACACAAAACAGGGTCCAAGCACTTGAGTTCTCGACCTACCTCCACCCAATCTATTCCAGAATGCCAGGCATTCAACAGGGTTACAGGTAGGTGGCCTAAAGAGTGAAATTCGCACCCAGGAAGCTTGCTGCTCAGCTTCTTAACCATTTTGCTAAGCCCCTGTCCATCTCTCTGTCTGTGTGAAGTGCCATCAAGTCGCCTTCTGGATTATGGCTACCCTATGAATTAATAGCCTCCAAGACAACCGATCATTAATATCTTTGCTCAAGTCTTGCAAACTGATGGTCATGCTTTCCTTGGCGGAGCCACTCCATCTCACGTCGGGCCTTCCTCTTTTCCTGCTGCCTTCGTTTTTTTCTAGCATTATTGTCTTTTCCGGTGAGTCTCTTCATAATGTAACCAAAGTCCGATAGCCTCAGTTTAGCCATTTTAGCTTCTAGGGGGAAGTTCGGACTTGATTTGAGCTAGAACCCGTGGTCCACGGTATCCATAAAACTCTCCTCCAGTACCACATTTCAAAGGAATCGGTTTTTCAGCTTTCTCACTGTCCGACTTTCACATCTGTACATAGCAAGAGGGATTAGTTTGAATTATTTTGATTTTGGTCTCCTGTGACAGAACTTTTCGAGCTCCTTCCTGGCTGCCCTTCCTCCTCTTAACCTCCTGGGGGGGGGGTTGGTGCGCTCTTCTTCTTGCTCGATGATTCAGCAGAAATTGTAACAATTCTGATTTAGACCCATCTATTGATACCACATACACCTGTCTACATGTGTATGAATTAAGAATGCTGATCAATAGGGTCAAACTGTCCAAAGGAGGATGTGTTTCCCAAAACTCAGGCACAAGGCTCAAAGTGTGTGCGTGTGCGTGCATGCGCCTGGAAGTCTGGGTTGACTTCTGGTGACCCCTAGTGGGGAATGGATGTTTCAGAGAGGTGGCTTGCTATTTCCTGCCTCTGCATCCCAGTCCTGGTATTCCTTGGAGGTCTCCTATCCAAGCACTTGCCAGTGTAGGCCCCGCTTAGCTTCTGGGATCTGACAAGATCAGGCTTGCCTGGGCAGGAACATGCCACATCATTGAGCCACATGAGACTGCCTTCAACTGAGTCAGACTGTTGGTCCGTTCTGTCAGTATTGTCTGCTCAGACTGGCAGCAGCTCTCCAGGGTCTCAGGGCAAGGTCTTCCACACTGCCTACCTGATCGCTTTATCAGGAGATGCTGGGGACTGAACCTGGCGCTTTCTGTATGCAAAACAGATGCTCTACCAGTGAGCTACAGCCCCAGCAGCTGTCTTATACTGCGCCAGAACATTGATCTGTTAAGGTCAGTATTGTCTGCTCTGACTGGCAGCTGCTCTTCAGGGTCATGGGTCCGTCACGTCACCTCCTGCCTGGTTCTTTCAACTGGAGAGGCTGGGGATCGAACCTGGGACTTTCTGCACGTGAGACAGAGGCTGTACCGCTTAGCCGTAGCCCCCAGCCTCTTTCCCCTGGAGTCATGCTAACCTGGGAGTTGGTACCGGCTAAATATCAGGAGAAACTTCCTAACTGTAAGAGTGGTTGAGCAGTGGAACAGCCTGCCTCAGGAGGTGGTGGATGCTCCTTCCCTGGACGTTTTCAAGCAAAGACTGGACAACCATCTTTCAGGTATGTTGTAGGTATGTAGAGCTATCTTTCTGCTATGCTTCTGTAGAGTGCAGGGGTTGACCTGCAAGGTCCCTTCCAACTCTAACATTCTACGATTCTATAAGCAGAGAGATTTTTTTCACATACACACAGAGTGCCCCCAAAAGGTCCACAATACAAGAACACGTGGGCACGCCGTGAAATAGCTGAGCAGTCGGGTTAGAACAGATAAAAGGAATTCACTGCCACAGGAGGTGGTGGCAGCTGCAAGCATGGAGAGCTTCAAGAGGGAATTAGATAAACCTACGGAGCAGAGGTCCATCAGTGGCTATTAGCTATGAGTCTGGGGCAAGTGATGCTCTGTACGCTTGGGGGTGGGCCACAGTAGCAGAAGGGCAGGGGCCCAGGTCGATATCCAACCAATTGTCAGTTGAGCGGGCCCAGGTGGTGGTGACGGCGGTGGCGTGGCGTTTGTTTGTTTTAAAACACCCTGTGGTCACCCCCCTCCCCTTTTAATAGCCTCAGCCTCGGCTCTGAAGCCAGCGGGAGCAGTGCTGGTTCACTGAGCGGCTTTTCCATAAACCGGCTCGTAAAGGAGCGCCCCCCCCAAAGCAGGCCCGAAGAGAACTGCCCGGTCCTGAGCAGGGCGGGAGGGTGGGCGGGGTGGGGCTGGAGTCAGGGCACGCTTTACGAGAGCTCTCGCCCCCTTCTCTGTGGCCAGCAGAATCAATGCTCGCTCTGTGGAGGGGGAAAGATGTGGCAGGAAGAGGGTGGAGGATGTGTGGGAAAGGCTGGGAGGGGGGAGAGAGAGAGAGAGAGAGAGAGAGAGAGAGAGAGAGAGAGAGGAGCTTCCTGAGGGGATGGAGGGAGAGAGCCCACGAGAGGACTTCTAGCCAGACTTTCAGCACAGGAATAAAAGTTGCAAGGAAGCCAGTTGCCGCCAGAACGGGGGCCTCAGCAGTGCTAAGAAGGGGGGTCTGCTCCTGATCTAGGATTCTTGTAAGCCTTCCAATTGGTGGCCTCAGTCGGAATACCCTCAGAGACTCCCAAGCCCGCCTCGAAGGAGAACTTTGCATTTCATCCGACCCCTAGCCAGCAGCTGCACCAAGAAGGTCACCTGGATTTCCCCTGACAAGTGGCAGACTGGCGTGTCACCCCATCAGAGGGCAGGGGGACCACCGTCAGCGAATCTGGCTTTCTGGGGAATCGGGTCCTCCTAGCCATGCTCTGGCTTCCGCTCCTGTGGGTCGCATTGGTCCTGGACCTGGGGGGCACAGCCTCGGCGCTCTCCACCTGCCAGACTTTGGACCTGGAGGTGGCCAGGGCCCGGCGGGTAGAGGCCATACGAGGACAGATCCTCAGCAAGCTGCAGATGGTGGCACCTCCCGAAGGGGGGCAAGGGGTGCCCGACCAGCCGCCCCCCGAGGTGATGCTGCTGTACAACAGCACGCGCGAGCTGACCCGGGAGCGAGCAGCCTGCGACGGGCGGAGCAGCAGCGAGGAAGAGGAGTACTACGCCAAGGAAGTGCGGCGGGTGGACATGCTGCCCCCCGGGCACGCTGACAGTAAGGGGTGTGATGTGTGTGTGTGTGGGGGTAAGAGATGGTTTGGGATGGGGCAGGAGGAACGGGAAAACCGAAGCGTGTCAAGGATGGATGACGAGAAAAGGTGCCGGGAAGGATGTGGAGACAGCAACTGGGATATCAATGGCCATTAGCCACAGTAGCTAAGCTAAATGGAAACTCCACGTACAGAGGCAGTACACCACTGACTACCCGTTGTCTTGATGTGCTACTGGTAGGATTCTCAGCGAGAGAGAATTAAATTGTGGAGTTGGCTGCCAGACGATATAGTGATGGCTACAGATATAGGAGCTTTAAAAGAAGATTAGATAGATTCACGGAGGATAGGTCTATCAGTGGCTACTAGCCATGGTGACTGAGGGGAACCTCCACATTCATAGGCACTAAATCTCTGAATCCCAGAGGCAGGAGGCAACGTTAGGGGAAGGTCTCAGCCTCTATGCTTTGTTGGCCCTCTGGAGGGACTGGTGGGCTGCTGTGTGAGACAGGATGCTGGACTAGTTGGACCACTGGTCTGAACTGGCAGGGCTCTTACGTCCTTATCTGGTTGATCACCAGTAGAAACAGAATGCCGGCCTTGATAGACCTTCGGTCTGATCCAACAGGTGGGCTTTTCTTGCGTTCATTTAAAAGGGAAATGAGACAACTTCACTAGAGAGTGGTCTGTCCACAGTTAGGGTGGGGAGAGGCCATGGCTTAGTGGTACAGTGTCTGTTCGGCATGCAGTAGGTCCCAGGTTCAATCCCTGGCATCTCCAGCTAAAAGGATCAGGTGGGAGGTGAAAGGCCTCAACCTGTGACCCTGGAGAACTGCCACCAGTCTGAGCGGACAATGCTGCGCTTGAGGGACTGATTCAGTATAAGGCAACGTCATGTGTAACTAAATGGAGCCTCCCTATTCAGAGGCAGTGAAGCCCTGAGTAGCAGATGCTAGGACTTCCAGGACTTCCTATAGGAGTGCTGTTGTTTCCGTGCCCTGCTGGTGGACTCCTCAGAGGCATTTGAGTTGGCCACTGTGGGAAACAGGAGGCTGGACTCGAGGGTCCAATTGGTCTGATCCAGCAGGGCTCTTCTTACGTTCTTAGAAGGCAAAAGACAAGGGAGGAAGAAGGCCCTGTACACATTAATCCTGTGTGATGACCACCACACCATAAGATTTCTTGAATGTCTGAACGCCCTTATCCAATCAATGTCATATCATCTCTACAGCCCTTTGTGACTGGGAGCCCTTCACCTGTTCCTCTCTTGAGCATCAAGGTAACTCCAGGGATGCAACCGAATGCATTTTAGAGTTAACCTTCTAGTATCCTGGCCCCACTGCTGGACCTCCTGATGGCACCTGGTATTTTTGGCCACTGTGTAACAGAGTGTTGGACTAGATGGGCCATTGGCAGGCCCGTAGCCAGGATATTTTAAGTCAGGGGGCATTTAAATTTCTTAGGGGGCATTGGCTAATCGAATTAATCCAAGGGAGGAGGCCGTGTTGCCCTGGGCTGGATGGGAAGTCAGGGGGCCTTGCCAGCAAGTCGGGGGGCCTAGCCCCGAGATGCCCCACTGTACCTACGGGCCTGGCCATTGGCCTGATTCAACATTGGCTTCTCTTAGGTTCTTATGTTCTTATGTTAAACAAAATATGCAGGGTGATCACAGCGTTAGGACACTCGGAATGGGGAGGGGATAGTTTGAATTTCAGTGGGTGAACATTTGGTCCCTTCCGCTGGTTTGCTGGCAGTAAACGCCAGCCATCGACCACCCCTTCCTCCTCTTCACAGACACCATCGCGAGCACCCAACCCAGCCCCTTCTTCCGCCTTCTGCGCTTTGACGTCTCGAGAGCCGAGCCCAACCTGAGCAGCCTTGTTCAAGCTGAGTTACGTGTCTACCGGGTGCCGAACCCCCGGGCACGAGCCACGGAGCAGCGGGTGGAGCTATATCAGGTGAGGGCCCCCCCTGGCCCGGAAGGTCCCCTGGCCACCCCTTTCCCTGCCTCGCTGTTGAGAATGCTGGAAGAGCCTAACCTACCTCTCGGCTTTGAATCCCACCCTCCATTCAAGGAGCTCATGGTTCTTCCCTACTCCGTTTTATCCTCACAACAGCCCTGCAAGGTAGGCTGGCAGAGAGTGACTGGCCCGGGGTCATCATGTGAGCTGTGCAGCAAGCGGAACCAGAGTTTCCCCAGTCCAACATAACCTCAGCTTCATTTCACACTGTCTTTCCACATCCCCATTCCTCCCGGGTTCAGCTCCAAAATGTCTCCTCCTGGAAGGCTGCCAGGGTTTTTCCCAAAAGAGGTCCTGTGACTTCAACAGCATCCTGAGAGCCTGAAATCCAACGGGTGCAGCTTTCCCCTAGCATTCAGCAATGAGTGGAACTGCACCCACTGACCGAATATCTTTCACGGCATAAGCGCACAAAGCCTTTTGCCAGCAAAATGAACCCGGTAATTTCGTTCACTGAAAGGAGTAGCATTTTGAGGTTGTTCTCTTTGGCCCGGTGCTCCAATTTTGCTGAGCGAGGCTGGGCACATTTGTGACAAGTTATATTTCCCACAGGTGGTCCAGGCACGGGAGCCCTCTGCACCAACCCAGCGTTATGTGGAGAGCCAGACACTGCGGCCAACGGATCGGGCTGAGTGGGTGTCGTTTGACGTCACCGATACTGTCAGCCAGTGGCTGGATAAAAGAGGTGAGTGCCACCTTTCTCCTCTCAAGCCTATTTGTATTGAACAAAGTTTGAGTCCAGGGGCACCTTTAAGACCAACAAAGTTTAATTCTGGGTATAAACTTCCGTGCGCACGCACACTTCATCGGAGCTGAGTGGAATCAGGGCAAATAAACTGTGCATGCTACACCAAGAATTGAACTTTGTTGGTCTTAAAGGTGCCACTGGACTCAAATTTTGTTCTATTAATGTTAATTGCCCAGGAAAGTTTCAGGTTAAGGAGTTGCCACACACCAAGTATTTTAGTGCTTATCCTGTTGCTGTTTTTTGTTTGTTTTATGATTCCTGGACAGACACAGATAGTGTGGTGTAGCCAGGGCTATTTTGGGGCCGGAAGGCACAGGAACGGAGTTCCGGCTGGCTCCCGAGTTGGCCACGCCCAGCAGGAACTCATTAGCATAATAGGCCACACCCAACAGCAGAAACTCATTAGGACTGGCTACATGAGGGGTGTGCAGCCTAACATGCAAAGGAGTTCCTGCTACCAAAAAAGCCCTGGGTTTTGACAACAAACAAGGTCAACAGAATAAGAAGCAAAAATGGGTGTGGCTGGATGACCACACTTCTGGTAATATGGGGGTGTGGCCCAATATGCTAATAAACTGTGTGGGCAGGGGTGTGGCCTAATACGCTAATGAGCTTTTGCTGTTGGGTGTGGCCTATTATGCTAATAAGTTCCTGCTGGGCTTTTTCTACAAAAAAAGCCCTGGGTGTAGCCATTAGCAACGCTCCCTGTAAGCTGTGGAGTCTTGTGAGCAAAAATTCTATTGTTTCTCTGTAGCGATCCTTCCTGAGCTAAGACACAAATGTGGGAGCCGGCGGCTAAAAAACTGAGCTAGCTCGTACTAACTCAGCTTAGATGGAACACTGGTAGAGTTTTGGAACACCCAGGTGCAGATCCCCGCTCTGCCATGGGAGCTTGCTGGTTACCTTGGGTCAGTCACCAACTCTCAGCCTAACCTACCTCCCAGGGTTGTTGTGAAGGTAAAAATGGAACAGAACGATGTAAGCCACTTTGGAGCCTCGTTGGGGAGAAAAGCAGCGTATAAATAAAGGAAATGAATAACTTAGATAATAAACCTTAGCCTAGTTTCAGAGGAGGAGGATAAAATCACAGTACTGTCAGCCGGTCGGGTCTGAACAGCTGTATGATGAGGCACAACAATGGAAAAGGATTTGAAGATGGCCAGAGACTCTCCCTCTCAGAAGCTACCTCCCCCTAGCAGGAGGTGACACAGAGGACCAGCCGTCAAGAGGATGTTTCAGAGGGGGGCCATGCTGGTCTGTGGTAGAACAGTTAAGATTCGAGTCTCCAGTAGTGCCTTAGAGGCCAGCAAGGGTTTCCAGGTACACGCTCTGGAGAGTCCCTGACAAAGGGAGTTTTGACTTTCAAAAGCTCATACCTCAAAAAAATCTGGTTGGTCTGTAAAGCATTCCTGGACTTGACTCTAGCCCTTCTTACTTAGTCTTGGCACCATCTCCTTCTACTGCACCTGTCCTACGGCTAATTTATTATGGCAAGTTTAGCCATTCTCATTCTTCCAGCTAGGGCCTAGGTCGTTTAACATCCCTGCCGTTTTTCCCTTGGTCCCACTGTCCACCGTTAGACCTCATCTGTGCCAGCCTGATACACACACAAATCAGGCAGGGGAAGCTTTTCCTGGCATGGTGGAGACACACTGCAGGGAAAATCTTCCCTTGCTCCATTCTAGATCATGTGAGGGAAAGCAGGAAGGGTTGCGCTGGTGCTTAGTTCTCATGGCCCTTTCTTACGCGCCCAGGGAAATGCTGATCGCCACTTTGGGGTCGGGAAGTAATTTTTCTCCAGGCCAGTTTGGCCAGGGATCCTGGAGGGTTTTTCTTTTTTGCCCTCTTCTGGGCATGGAGCAGGGGTCACTGGAGGTGTGGGGGGGAGGTATTTGTGAATTTCCTACACAGTGCAGGGAGTTGGGACTAGATGACCCTGGAGGTCCTTTCCAGCTCTGATTCTGTGACTTCTGGCTGAGATCAAGTTGCTGCTGTTAAAAAGCAGAGGAGCAGGACACATGAACACATGCTCTTGAACACACGCTCTTGAACACATGAAGCTGCCTTATACCGAACCAGACCCTCGGTCCATGCAGGTCAGTCTTGTCTGCTCAGACTGGCAGCGGCTCTCCAGGGTCTCAGGCAGGTCTTTCACACCACCTACTGCCAGATCTTTTAACTGGAGATGCCGGGGATTGAACCTGGGGCCTTCCGCGTGCCAAGCAGAGGCTCTATCGCTGAGCCCACGGCCCCTCCCCTCTTCTGCTTGCGAAATCGTTGATCCCCCCTGCTTCTTCTCCAGAGAGAAACCTGGGCCTGAAATTGGGGGTGCACTGCCCTTGTTGCACTTATGTCCCCGCTGGGAACACAATTAACCCCAACCACAGTGAAGAGCTGGAGCTGCGCTTTGCAGGTATGCAGGTGGCTGAGGCTGTGGGGAGGGGGTGGGCGGGGAGGTGGCAGCCCCGTCTCCCCAGATCGACGAGAACTGTCCCATGCGTGCAGGCCTGGATGACGATCTCATCAAGGAGGCTTGGAAAGGACGCGCACGGCCCCCGGACCTCAGCGGCAAGGCCCCCCACCTGATCCTGACGCTGCTGCCCCCGCACCGCCTGGAGCCCCCTCCAAAGGGGCGCCGCCGTCGAGCAGCCAACGCTCCTACCTGTACCAGGTGAGGCATCCTAGTAAGTCAGAAAGATTGGCACAGCAGTGGGCCCTGAAACACTGAACTGAGGGAGGTGTATGGGGAAGACTCCATAAAGCACTCTTGCTTTTCTTTTTATCAGAGACCACAAATGCTGTCGGGGTTCACTTTGCTTCTGGAAGTCCCCCTGCCCCACTGTCCCTTTTAGATGGCCCTGTTCCCAACTCCTGTATGGCCTCCTCTTTGCCCCCACTCTCATCTGGACCTCTGCCTGGCACCTTGTGTCAGTGAGTTCCACAGGCAGCAGGGAGAAAGAGGAAGGCATGGATTGAGTGACCTCTAGTGGCTGATAGGTGGTACAACCACTCCTTCTTTTGCATCATGGGGACTGGCATACTAGCCCTGTTCACAAGTTCCAGTGAATGCACATACAACTCACGTACATTATATACGTGACTTTTCTTTACTTGTGCATTCAATACATGCACAGTTCAATGTGTGATTGAAACTGCACGTTTGTCCAGGTACCAGTCCCTGGTTTTATTTGTAAAGCGAACACGTGTTGGCTCTTTCCTACAACAGGTGTACGCACGTATACACAAGATGTATGTGCGTTCACTGTAACGTCTGAACAGGGCTGGTGTTTCTCCACTCGTCAAGAACAGCTTCATAGAACTGTCCATCTAGCAGTTTTTAGGGGCTTTCCAGATTTCATAGCTGGGGACACTGACAGTCTGCTCACACACGCTGTTTGGCCCCCAGTTGTTGGTAGACAGAGTGATACATTATCTGGAATAGAGAGAATGCTTTCGGCTGCTGCAGCTGAATGGTGCAATTGGGTAAAGTATTACTGGTCTTCCTTTGGCTGTCCCTCATCTCCTTTTTTTAGCCACTCCCATTTAGCATCCCCCCCTTCCCATGGCCATCTCTGCTTTAAAAGGAAAACCAGTGCGATGTAAAGGCTGAGGGTCAGAACAGAGAGTTCTGAGTTCAAATCTGCCTTCACCCATGAAGCTCGCTGGATAACCTTTCATCAGCTGCTAGCCCAGCTCATCTCGTAAAAGGCAGATTAAAAAAAATAAGCACAGCAGCACAGAGATGAAGTAATACACAATAGTAAACATGGTGTGGTGGAATCTGCTCTTCCTGCTCTCTTTCCCAGGAGTACAGACCAGGGTTGTTGCCTCCGCACCCTGTATATTGATTTCCGCAAAGATCTGAAGTGGAAATGGATCCACCAACCAAAAGGCTACAAGGCAAATTTCTGCGCCGGGACCTGTCGCTACGTATGGAGCACGGACACGCAGTACAACATGGTGAGTATCTGGCTCATGGGGTGCCCTACCGGGTGGACGGATTCCTGAGCCTGCCCTTCTGCCTTTCCTTTCCCATTATCTTGTCTTCATTTTATTATTTTTTTAAAATTTTACATTATTTATAGTCTGGCTTTCTGAAGATGGGACATTCAATAAACAATGAAATAGGATTTGGGTTGTAGAACCAGCCAGAAGCCAGTTTGGTGTAGTGGTTAAGTGTGCAGACTCTAATCTGGGAGAACTGGGTTTGATTCTCCACTTCTCCACTTGCATCTGCTGGATGACCTTGGGCAAGTCATAGTTCTATCAGAGCTGTTCTTGAAAAAGGGCAGTTTCTCTCTCAGCCCCACCTATCTCACAGGGTGTCTGTTGTGGGGAGGGGAAGGGAAAGGAGTTTGTAAGCCGCTCTGAGACTCCAAGTGAAGGGTGGGGTATAAATCCATCTCTTCTTCTCCTTCTCCTTCTCAAAACAGAACTGAAGCAAGGCATAAGTGGTAACATGACACATTAAATGATGCAAAATTACACAGGAGGATCCAACCTGCAGGAAGCTACACACAGTAGTATAGACCACAGTCCCCAATAATTCATCCAAGTAACTTTGAGAAACCTTTTGTGCCGTGCTATCCTGTTGCCTGCATAGAAAAGCCCCCCTGAAGAATTCAGTTTTGCATTGTTTACAGAAAGCCAGGAGAGGGGGGAGCCTTCCTGACCTCCTCGGGCAGGCCGCTCCACAAGGTGGGGGCCGCAACGGAGAAGGCACGTGTCTGAGCAGATGTTTGTTTGGGCATATAGTGCCACAAATTTGTATAAAGCAATTCAGAAGCAATGAAGCACACCCTTTGTTTTTAGATTGCATGTGCTATTGCAGGCATTCCCCTAGAAGAGGCATTCCTACCTGGATGACAGAATGGGAAAGCCTCTTCTGGGACCTTTTACAGTTCCGCAGGGCCTGTAAGACTGAGCTCTTCCACCCAGCAACTAACACCCTGGGCCCAGTGCCACCATCAGTAGCCCGCCCTTCGCCAAACTGTAATAACTGCTGTTTTTTTTTAGTGTGTCTGCTGCTTTTACTACCTCACCATCACAGTATAGGCTGATAACTAGTACTTTAAGTCTTGTTTTGATGGCTGTATTTATAATTGTTGTTTTATTTGTTGAATTTTATGTAAGCCACCCTGAGCCTGCCCCAGGGGGGAGGGCGGGGTATAAATCAAGTAAATAATGCCCACACAGAATCAAGGCAGGCACCATTTTAGAAGAGGCGTTCCTTTCTGGGTGTGAGAAGGGAAAATCAATCTGTCACAGCAGGCAGAATCTTAGAAGAGGCATTCCCATCTGGTAGGGGTAGGTGCTTACTTAGATAGCGCCAGCACACATCAGATAGGAACCATTACAGAAGAGGCATTCCTGACTGTGTTGTAAAGAAAAGGGAACCTGGAAGGGTAAAGAAGCTGTCATCGCAGGCAAAAATCATAGAAGAGGCATTCCCATCTGGAAGGGGTAAATGCTTCTTAGATAGCCCCAGCACACATCAGACAGGAACCATTATGCAAGAGGCATTCCTTCCTGCGTCCTAAAGAAAGGAGAACCTGTCTCCTAAGAAAGTGCTGGCTATTTCCTGTTCGGATAAGGGCTTCTATTAAAAATGATACTTTAAAAAACACAACCTGATGCCCAATTAATTATGGGCAGCCTTTTAGTCGATTGGCACTTCTTAAAATTAATCTAACCAATGGATTGATTAGAACATTGCAGAGTGTAAAGCAAAGACTTCACCAAAGGGAGGGATTTACGGAGGGAGGGCCAGGGCGGTGGTGTTTGGTGGATTCCAGGGGAAACGGCTTGTAGTCTGAGCTCTTTGGTCAAGCTCAGGAGCCGGGGGACCAAGGATCGCAAGCAGGTATCCTTCCTAACAGCCTCTTTCTTCCCCATTGGCCAGGTGCTCCCTTTGTACAACAAACTGAACCCCGAAGCCTCAGCCGCACCCTGCTGCGTCCCTCACGAACTGGAGCCCCTGACCATCCTCTACTATGTCGGCCGTTCCCCCAAAGTGCAGCAGCTCAGCAACATGATTGTGAAGTCTTGCCGTTGCCGCTGAGGGGGATAGATGCTGGGAAGCCGGGCTCACTCTGGGACTCGGACCTGAAAAGCTGGGAGTGGGCCCCTCCCACGACCCTGGCCCCTCCCACAACGGCCTTGCTCTGCCCACCAGTAAGAGGCCCCGCCCACTGGCAAGGAGTTCCAGGTTCCCCACCACTCTTCCCTCTTTGTTTTTGCCTGGATAATCTGAAGACAAGAACAAAGCACAGAAACCACTGGCTAAAAATAAACAAAAATATATATATAATAATATAGAATGACAATTCAGTAATACAGACATATAACAATAATGGCCAAGGTGTAACCAGAGTACAGAAAAAAGAATAAAGTCCCAAATATTTCACTGTGTCTCACTCCAGTTGTGTTGTGATATCATCGTCCAATTTGACGTGCATTTCATCATGGATTGGACATTCAGGAATTCCATAAGCCACAGAAAGCCATGACGCGTAGTCCGGATGCAAGCTGCCGCGTTTCGAGTAATTCTTCTTCAAAACCAATAGACTACAGTGGGACCCAATCTCAGTAGAAGGCACATACAAAGCCAGTATAATCAATCAGGAAGGATCATGGCTTACGGAATTCCAGAATGTCCACTCCGTGATAAAATGCACGTCAAGCTAGACTATGATATCACAACCCAACTGGAGCGAGACACATTGAAATTTGGGGGACTTTATTCTTCTTTCTGTCTATTGGTTGTTTCTTGTTAGAACACCTTGGCCATATACGGTTATATTTCTGTATGACTGAACTTGTCATTCTATATTAAATCTACATATATATTTTGTTTATTTCTAGCCAGTGGTTTTTGTGCTTTGCTCTCGTTTTCGTACGTTGGCTCCCCTTCTTTTTTTGATTTCCACTGGATAATCTGAAGAGCAGAGACTTCAGGTTACCCTTCAGCTGGTTCCCCATCGCACGGACTTGAGAGGCGCTCTGGGATTGAAGCCTGCCTGGGCGCCCTGCCTCCTAATCTCATTTACGTAGGGCCTGAGTTCATGTCGCTCTTCAGTGAGAGAACGGCACTCGGGCACATCCTGAGAGACCTCTTTATTATCCCACTATGTGTTTCTAAGTGCACTGCCCCCGGCACGTGGGGTGGTTCCCTGGAGAGGTGCAGTAGGAGCCTTAAGCCCCATGCGCATGGCAGAGATCTGTCTCCAAGGGATCTGTGGAAGGCAGTGTTCAGCTTCTTTCAGAGGAAGTCAGGCGGCAGCCCTCAGGAGGGGGGGGGGGCCCTAGCCCCACACACATACATATATCCCAAACCAAGTGCCTGTCGAAGGTTTGGCACCGCCGAGAGGAGTGCAAACAGAGGGCAGCCTGGCACGCAGAGGAGCAGGTTGCCGGACAAAGGGTCCCTTGATCGGGAAAGGGGGATATAGGGCACCAGGAGAGACGAGGCTGTGTGTTTAGGAGTCTCTCGTGTGTGCGTGCGCGTGGGAAGGGGGAGAGATAGGAAGGGAAGCAGACAGAGGGGGCTGGGGGGGGGGGACCTCCGCAGGTAAATATTTGAGAGCAGAGCTCTCCCGTGTGTCAACATGACACTCCGATGGAGACAGAGAGTCCCGGCCTCTCCCCGCCCCGGCACTGGGGATGTGGGGAAGGGCTGGGACGTGGCTCCGGAATGACGCTCCAAGGAACGCCAGGAGGCAGGCTGCGCACGCCCTCTGAACTTCGCGCCCCATCCTTGTGTCACCCACTGCTCCCACTTTGCAAAACCCCATCCTAAGAGGACCTGACGACAAATCTGGAAGAAGGTTTTTGTCCTCAGAGTTTCCGAGTGTTTGTTTTTTTTAAAAAAAGAAGTGACTAATTTGGCCCGGAAAGCGATAATGACTTTTGCGGGTTAGTGAATTTAATTATCTTCCGCTGTTCCTTCCGAAACGCCAACCTTACCTTTCAGAGTTGTGTTTTTGAATAATTGAAGGGCCCCCTCCAGGCCATACCACACACGCCCCTTTCCTGTTGAAATGGTGGCAGTGGGAGGCTGCCGGGTCAAGGCATAACCCGCCCCCCCCACACACACACAGATATCTAGTTGTATGGATCTTGGGGTCCTGCCTTGAATGCACACGAAGCTGCCTTGTGTTGAATCAGATCCTTGGTCCATCGAAGTCAGTATTGTCTACTCAGACTGGAAGCAGCTCTCTTAAGGTCTCAGGCAGAGGTCTTTTGCATCACCTCCTACCTGGTCCTTTTAACTGGAGATGCCAGGGATTGAACCTGGGACCTTCTGCATCTCAAGCTGAGGCTCTACCACTGAGCCACAGCCCTTCCCCTAAGTGTTTACATCAGAACACAAGCAGCATCTTGGTGGATCAGACAAATAGCCCGTCCAGGCCGGCATCCGTCTTCCTGCAGGGGCCAATCGCTTGCTGCTGGAAGGCCTAAGAGCAAGCAAGGCATTCAGAAGTACACTGCCTCTGACCCTGGAGGTTCCATTTAGCCACTGCAGCTCTTGAGCACTGATACCTTTCTCCTCCTCCTCCTCCTCCGTAAATTGATCTAATTCTCTTTGAAAGCCACCTAAGACCACAGCTGTCAGGACTAATCTGGTGGTGGTGGTGGTGAGAAGTGCCTTCAAGTCACAGGCAGTTTAAGGCGACCCTGTAGGGTTTCCTAGGCAAGAGGCAGCCAGAGGTGGTTTGCCATTGCCTGCCTCTGCGTGGCGACCCTGGACTTCCTTGGGGGGTCTCCCGTCCAGATACTAAACAGGACCTGAGATCTGATGAGATCAGGCTAGCCTGGGCCATCCAGGGCAGGGCTGTCTTGTGGCTGTGCCCTCAATGACATCTAACCCCCCACCCACCCACCCACCCCGGTTCCATAAATGAGTGAGTTCCATGCATTAATTTTATAAAGCCGCAAGTCCTGCGATTCATCGCACCTCTGGATATGATGTGAAAACTCATACTTTGGGGGGGAAACAAGCCTGAGACTCTGCAGAAGGTCCCGCAACAGAGACGGGAACCAGCTGAAATCCACAAGCAGGCCAAACTGGACGCAGAACTCCTCATGCTGGGCCAAGATTACCCCCAGACACATCATTTTTGCTGTGCAAACCACTGCACAGAAATCGGGGTTGAAAAATGACCCTGATTCCAGATTCTTTGTAAAAACTGAAAGAATAAATTATGTCTGTTCCAGATTAAGTGCAACTGTTGGGAGACCTCAGATCCTAATTCAGTGGTCCTCTGGCAGAGAGACTGATCTCTTGTATCTCATCTGGTGTGTGTGTGTTTACTGGGGGGGGGTGCAACTTAATTTCTGCCCCATATCCTCCCCAGTCTGCAAAGGGAGTATGCTGTCTACTGAGCAAAGTGTCTGCTTCTAGTGTCCATTCCAAGTGCTGTCTCAGTCACTGGAGTAAGCCCAGGCTTCCGCCATTATTCCCTCCGCCCCTGACTGTCTCTGCAGCTTTGCTTGCTTGCTGCTGGGTACAAGCACAGCTTTGCACAAGGCCCTGCTGAGCAGCCAGCATAGTAAAGGTAAAGGTCTCCCTTGCTCGGAAGCTGGTCGAATCCGACTCTAGGGGGTGGTGTTCATCTCCATTTCCAAGCCGAAGAGCCAGTGCTGTCCGAAGACTTCTCTGTGGTCGTGTGGCCGGCGTGCCTAAACACCAAGGCACACAGAACGCTGTTACCTTCCCACCAAAGTGATACCTATTTATCTACTTGCAATTTCTTGCTTTCAAACTGCTAGGTTAGCAGGAGCTGGGGCCAGAGATGGGAGCTCACTCCGTCATGCAGCACTCGGGTTTCGAACTTCTCGTCTGTAACTCAGCATCTTGTTAACAGGACCAAAATTTAATGCAGTTAGGAAGCTCTCCCCAAGTCACTTAGTGCAATGTCTAGTTTGGAAGCTGAAACACTGTTCAATGGGAACACTGGCAAACTCTTCTGGGTTGGACAACACCCCTGTCAGGGACACATCTGCTAAGTCAATGGGCTTTTCTGCATTCTCATTTTACAGACAGTTGATTTCCTGTTTCTGTGGGCTTTCCCTCCTTGTTCTGCATGTGTTTTCCTCCCTCTAGTGGTTGATTCGACATAAAACAGGTTTATTTCTAGTCTACTTCCCTGTGGATTTAAACCACAAGGAAATAAACTGGAAATACGCCTGTTTTATGTCAAACCAACCACTAGAGGGAGCAAAACACATGCGGAACAGGGCCCCCCCCCCCCCAAGAAACAGGAATGTAACAAGGAGTAAAATGACAATTCAGGAAAACCCAACCTCTGCCTCCCGCCTTGTAAAAACAGAAACAGAGTGAGCAAGGCACCAGGGGACATGCACAGATTAATTAATTTTGCTTGTTATTTACCAATGCCATTTTCAGTTATACTTACTATACGTCACCAGATTAGGTTGGATCGAGTCAGGTTTTGGTTATCCAGATGTGCACCACCAAATTGGCCCACCACACCTGCAGAATCGAAGCATGCACAGACGGCCCTGCCCAAAGGCCAGGTCATCATTTCCCCAGCCCACAGCCCCACAGCCCTCAAACAGGAAGCCACTGAACACTGTTTGACAAATTGGTATCTTTTACTCTTTCCAAGCCCAGTTTCTCTGGGAGGAAGGAGGGAGCCCGTGGGGGAGGAGGAGAGAACCTTCTTTGGCACGTGGCCCCCTTAGTCGATCACTCCCCTCCCCTTCAATCGAAGGTGCAGTTTTTCTGCCTGTTCTTCTAGCTGCTGTGTGAGATGATGGTCCACTCCAAGATATTTATGGTAGTCTGAAGAGACATAGCAGGCAAGACAGAGAAAAGCAGCGACAGAGAGTGAATTTTATTCCTTAATAGGGTCTCCACCGGGATCCAGGTTCGGATCCAATCTTCGTTCAGCCATGTCAGGGCCAGTCCTGGGATTTGGGAGATCCCGGGGCAGAGCATTCCCAGGGTCTCTCTCCTCTCCTCTGCCCACCACCCTATCTTGCTCTCTTTCCTTTCCACCCACCCTTGTCCCTCCCACCTGCCTCTGTGTCCTTCCTGTGTCTGCTTGTGGGACCCCCCACCACCTGTGCTCACCACCGCCTGCAGCCCTCTCTGTGGTGACACTGAGCCCTGTGTGCAGCTGGCGTAACCCTGGGATTGGAACTCTAAGAAGTGAGGGGATGGGAGGCTGGCAGCAGTGGGCCCTGATAGAAGCCTGCTGGGGCCCCCTACCTCAGGGGATGCTGATCCTGGCCCAGAGCCACGTTATCCATGGAGGCACAACACTTGTTCTGACCTGGACACCAAGCAGCCCAGGCTGATCCATGTGTTATGAAGCTGATGTGGAAGACAAGTAGACTGTCAGCAGCCTGGGGTTCTGTGCTGGGAATGCCACGGCCCGGTGTTTGGGAGCCCAGTGTGGACTGGAACTGCAGCATATGGGGAAGAAGGGATTCTACCTTCTTCCACCCCCCATGTCATTTTCCTGACCTGAAATGGCTCCAGGAGGCCCTATTTGGCCCCCTGAGGAAGCCCACCGGTAACCATCAGCAGTTGTAAGCCATGCTCCCTTCTAAGCTGTGGAGTCTTGCGAGCAAAAATTCTGCTTTGTGAGAGACTGGCGTTAAAGTTGTGTGCGAGAAATTTGGCTACTGCATACATTAGTTTGCTCTGGAGCCCATCCTTCCTGAGCGAAGACAGAAATGTGGGAGCCGGAGGCTGAAAAACTGTGAGCTAGCTCACACTAACTCAGCTTAGAGGGACACACTGCTTGTAACTTCAGTCAGTGCTACAGAGAGCACACCCTTGGGGCTGTTTCCGGCTGGGATAATGGTGCAGAGAGAGAGCTTACGCTCCCCTTTCCCCCATGCACCGTGATCCCATCTCATCCAAGACTGTTGCAGCAGCCGCCTTTCTACTGCAGGGACTGTGTACCTGTGGATCAGGCCCTCATCTTCACTGACGGGGATCCAACAAGGTGTGGGCTGTGATGCTTCTCTCTAGGCACCCAGGGGCTCAGTGCAGACAGGATGGAAAAACTGTGGTCTATTTTTAGCTACTGTCAGTTTATGAAACTGGGATTCGGCTTGTAGACAGCTATTCAGATCTTGTTTTGCCTTGCCAGATGCTGGTTTCATCACCTTTGCCCTGAGCAGGTGTCTCTGCAGCTTGGGTACGTATGAGAAAACAAGCTAGGACTGAGCCAGGACATCCACACAGCAACAATTTTCCATGTAGCTTCCATCGCCACTGCAGAGCCAATCCAGTGGCCCCCAAACCATCCATGGGGCAACTTCCCCTGCACATTCCTTGCCTCAGCCTCCCCATCATGTGTCAGGATTCCTCATTAGAAGATATGGACACCATGGTGGCAAATCCCATGGAGGACAAAACCACGACAGCCCCTGTGGTGCCCGGGCCCACTGACCTCAGGGGACTCGTGGCCAGCGGTGGCTACCCAATCAGAAGCCCAGGAGGCTCAGGAGCAGGCGCTGACATCAGAAACTGGGACTGCTGAGGGATTCAGGGAGGGGGCGTGGCCTGTTGCCAGGGATCCCACGCAGGCCCGTAGCTACAGTGGGGCATCTACTTGCCGGCAGGGCCCCCTGACTTCCCATCCAACCCAGGGCATCACAGCCTTCTCCCCTAGATTAATTTGATTAGCCAGCGCCCCCTAAGAAACTTAAATGCCCCTGACATAAAAAATCCTGGCTACAGGCCTGATCCCACGATCACCCCCCGGCACAGAGGAGATGGCAAGCCCAGGCAGAAACACAGCTTGGAGAGGAGACTGCACAGCTGGCTGCCCAAGGCCTCTCCACCGACTGCAAGGTGTCTGGAGACCCGGATGCACGATCTGTAAGGCTTTTAGGATGCTGGACAAGGTCCAGCCGTGAGTGCCTGCAGACTCTAGGCCACTGCTACAACTGCAGGGACTCATTCCTATGAATAGCCTCAGTTCAGCTCTGGGTTGTGGGACTGACAAGTCTAGTAGAGTTTGCCTGTTTATGGTCGCTGTGCCACCAGAGGGCTTTTTTAAAAAAAATCAGCATTGAGCTTTCACTATTACATTATAATGTTAGAACATTCTGTGTTCTAGGTCCCCTAGATTCCCAGCTTTCTTTCTTTAAGTTTCTAGGCCCTTTCCATGCTGAAAGAAAAAGGAATCTCTCTGCAATGAAAAGATCTAGAGAGGTTTTATAAAAAAACAAAAGCTGGGAATTCAGAAGAACTTGCAGACTGTTATAAAGATGTAGTGATATGTTGATTGGGGGGGATTAAGCCCCGAAAAGCCCTCTGGTGATAGGGCAAATAATGATGGGGGGGGGGGGAGATGAGTCAAAGTAAACCATGCTGATGAGGGCAGGGCCTGCAAAAAATGCACACTTTCCTGTCCACACAGCACACAAACACAATTGGTGCTCTTTCTAGAGAAAGTATTTTCCGCACTAGGATAGGCTTGTGTAGTTTCCCTGTGTTGGGGTAATCAACTCGGCATGCTCGGACATTGGCGGGGGGGGGCGCTACATCACTCTAAGGGTGTATCAATGTTATTTCCTTGAACGGGACGCCTCTCTTTGTCTTCTTAACCTGGGAGCTGCCCTCTGACTCTTCCTCTCTCTCTTGCTTTGTCCTCTTACTGTCTCTTTGCATGGCCTTTCATGGAGACACGCCTCTCCGCAGGCCCCTCCTGTAGAGACAATGCCCTCATACTCCCACACACAGGATGCCGGACAAGCTGGCCATTTGGGAGAGGGAAAGTACTTTCCGGATCAGGCCTCTGTCTCTCCTTTCGGCTGCAAACTGAATGTGAACTGGATCTACCTGAACAAATGGAAGTTTACCTTTTTTGCACTATACTTCTTGGGAGATTTATTTACTGCACTCAGTATCGTGTAGGGTTGCCAGCCTCCAGGTGGTGGCTGGAGATCCCCCACTATTGTGATCCTCAGGTGACAGAGAGATCAGTTTAAATGGAGAAAATGGCTACTTTGGAAGGTGCGCAGGCTCCACCCCCAAAAAAAAATCTCCAGGTATTTCCCTGCCTGGCAACCCTAGTATCATGCTTCTATGACTGGGCAAAACTCTGCTATGTTAACCAAATATCCCAAAATACCCTGCTGGTGCTGCACCTGCTGATACAGCAGCAGTGAGGCTTCCGTGCGGCCATTTCGCCCTTCGTTTCTTTGCCCCAGTCCCCTGGCAGTGGCCAGCCCCTCCCCTGTGCAACCAGGGCTTTGCCTGTCTTTTAAAAAAATATACAATTGAAGATCATTATGATGTTGTAACAATCTGGGTACCCAGTTCTCTGAATTCCCAGCCTTCGTTTAAAAATAAACAAGTAAGGCCTTGAGTCCCTTTCATTGCAGAGATACACCTTTCTCCTCATATTGATCTAACAATGTCAGACTTCATTGGGAAGCAATCTAACTGTGATTTTAAAAACGACAATTTCAAACCGTTGTTTCAGAGCCTGGTTTGATGGACCCTAACTAACCGCGGTTAGTGGAGTGACTTGTGCTAACTAAAGCAAGTTTAATTAAAGCGTGGCATTACAGCATATCCCACCCCACTCTTCCCACTCTCTGTCCTTCCCAGTCTTCACAGACAGCAGAGAAGACATGGGTGTGACGCGTCTCTCTAGGTGCACAAAGACACATTTTCTCTCTCACACCCAGGGCTCTTTTTGGGCAGGCATGCACAGGAACCAAGTTCTGGCTGGCTCCCAAGTTGGTCACGCCCAGCAGAAACTTATTAGCATAACAGGCCACACCCAACAGCAGAAACTCATTAGGATTGGCTACATTAGGGCTGTGTGGCCTAACATGCAAAGGAGTTCCTGCTACTAAAAAAGCCCTGAGTTTTGACAACAAACAAGGTAAATAGAATAAGAAGCAAAAGGTGGTTATGGCTGGATGACCACACTTCTGGTAACATGGGGTGTGGCCTAATATGCACCACTTGGGAACAGTGACCATAATGTCATTGAGTTTAACATTTATACAGATAGGCAGTTGCCCAAAAAGACTGACGCAACCACTTTTAACTTTAAAAGGGGTAACTTCTCTGGTATGAGGGGACATGTGAGGAAGAAATTGAAAGGAAGAGTGGAGAAGGTCAAAACCATTGGGAAAGCTTGGAGACTATTTAAAAATACAGTCCTAGAAGCTCAGAAAAAATATATACCGCAGGTTAGGAAAGGTACAAATAGGTATAGAAAAAAGCCTGCATGGTTAACAAATAAAGTAATGGAAGCTGTAAAAGGTAAGAAGGATTCCTTTAAGCGGTGGAAAGCTAGTCTTAGTGAGGTTGATAAAAGGGAACACAGACTATGGCAAACAAAATGCAAGTCTGTGATCAGGCAAGCAAAAAGGGGATATGAGGAGCATATTGCAAAAAGCATAAAGGCCAACAATAAAACTTTCTTCAAATACATTAGAAGTAGGAAGCCAGCCAGGGAGGCAGTGGGCCCTTGGATGACCAAGGGGTAAAAGGAGTAGTGAAGGATGATAGGGAAATGGCTGAGAAGCTGAACGCATTTTTTGCCTCTGTCTTCACTGTGGAAGAGGAGAAGTGCTTGCCCACTCCAGAAGCACCGATTTCGGGAGGGGTTTGAAAGACCTGAATCAGATTGCGGTGACAAGAGAGGAAGTCCTCCGACTGATGGACAATTTAAAAACTAATAAATCACCAGGCCCAGATGGCATTCATCCGAGAGTTCTGAAAGAACTCAAATGTGAACTTGTGGATCTCCTGACAAAAATATGTAATCTTTCTTTAAAATCTGCCTCCATTCCTGAGGACTGGAAGGTAGCTAATGTCACTCCCATCTTTAAAAAGGGCTCCAGGGGTGATCCAGGAAATTACAGGCCAGTCAGTCTGACATCAATACCGGGTAAGTTAGTGGAAACTGTTATTAAGGAGAGAATTAGTAGGCACATTGATGTACAAAAACTATTGAGGCAGACTCAGCATGGGTTCTGTAAGGGAAGATCTTGTCTCACTAACCTGTTAGTGTTTTTTGAGGGAGTGAACAAACATGTGGACAAGGGGGACTCAATAGATATTATTTACCTTGACTTCCGGAAAGCTTTTGATACAGTTCCTCATCAAAGGCTCCTAAGTAAGCTCAATAGTCATGGGATAAAAGGACAAGTCCTCTTGTGGATCAAAAACTGGCTTATAAATAGAAAACAGAGAGTGAGTATAAATGGGAAACTTTCCCAGTGGAGGGTGGTAAGCAGTGGGGTACCACAGGGATCAGTACTCGGTCCGATGCTTTTTAACTTGTTTATTAATGATTTGGAATTGGGAGTAAGCAGTGAAATGGCTAAATTTGCAGATGACACGAAGTTGTTCCGGGTGGTGAAAACCAGGGAGGAGTGTGAGGCACTCCAAATGGATCTGTCGAGGATGGGTGAGTGGGCGTCAACATGGCAAATGGGGTTCAATGTGGCCAAGTGCAAAGTGATGCACATTGGAGCCAAAAATCCTAAATATAGATACACGTTGATGGGGTCTGAACTGGCAGAGACGAACCAAGAGAGAGATTTTGGAGTCGTAGTAGATAATTCAATGAAAATGTCTACACAGTGTGTAGCTGCAATAAAGAAGGCCAACGCTATGCTGGGGATTATTAGGAAGGGAATTGAAAACAAATCAGCCAGTATCATCATGCCCCTGTATAAATCATTGGTGCGACCTCATTTGGAATACTGTGTACAGTTCTGGTCACCACACCTCAAAAAGGATATTATAGCATTGGAAAAAGTGCAGAGAAGGGCAACTAGAATGATAAAAGGGTTGGAACACCTTCCCTATGAAGAAAGGTTAAAATGCTTGGGGCTCTTTAGCTTGGAGAAACGACGGCTGAGGGGTGACATGATCGAGGTTTATAAGATTATGAATGGGATTGAGCAGGTTGAGAAAGAAGTACTTTCCTCCCTTTCTCACAATACAAGAACTCGTGGGCACTCCATGAAATTGCTGAGCAGTCGGGTTAGAACAGATAAAAGGAAATACTTCTTCACCCAAAGAGTGATTAACATATGGAATTCACTGCCACAGGAGGTGGTGGCAGCTACAAGCATGGACAGTTTCAAGGGGGAATTAGATAAACATATGGAGCAGAAGTCCATCAGTGGCTATTAGCCACAGGGTATAGATGGGAACTCTCAGTCTGGGGCAGGTGATGCACTCTATTCTTGGTGCTGGGGGGGGCAGCAGTGGGAGGGCTTCTAGTGTTCTGGCCCCACTGCTGGACCTCCTTATGGCACCTGGTATATTTTGGCCGCTGTATGACGGAGTGTTGGACTAGATGGGCCATTGGCCTGATTCAACATTGGCTTCTCTTATGTTCTTATGTTGAACTGTGCTGTCATGGGTGTGGCCTGATATGCTAATGAGTTCCTACTCTTGGGTGTGGCCTATTATGCTAATGAGTTCCTGCTGGGCGTTTTCTACCAAAAAAGCCCTGCTCACACACATATATAACAAACTTCCCTTTGGAGCTCCTCACCTTTCAGAGTCTCTTTTAGGATTTCCAGAGCCTCTTCCTCCATCACTTCCTGCAGAGGCAAAGGCACCTGAGGGGGAAAAGAGGGTGGAATTAGCAACAGTGGGGGCATCAGCATCCTGTGAGGTGGGGCATCTGCTGGGGCCCAGGGTTTCTGCTGGGGGGGTCCACTAGCACAGGGCACCCCAACCACACACTGCCAGGGAAGGATGTGTAGGGGGTGTAAAATGGTGGTACTCCTGGTGGGCACAGTGGTGGTATTCTCATCTGCACACACCACCCAGCACCACTGGGGGAAGGGGGAAGGCTCATAAATGGGGAGAGGGGAGGGAAGACACACAGGCATATGGGAATGTGGGTGGGTTGGAAGGAAGGCATGAACAGGGGCCCGGGGGGTGATCAGATGAAAAGAGGGGACCCCTAGGCACTCTCTACCGAGGGCCTTCCTAACCATGGAACAGGCCCAGGGTGAGATCACAGCCTTGTTAAAAGTTTTCCAAGAAGGGAATGACACTTTGCTTACATTTGAAAATCAACAAACACGTCCCACATAATTAAAAGGGGGGGGAGAATCGGCAATTTCCAGGTTTTTTTTTTTTTTTAAATCCTAAATTTTGAATGTTGATGTGAACAAATTTCCTGCCCAAGATATTGCAGCCTTGACCCAGTGCAAAGCACTGAAATACAGGATTTTGGCTTCTGAATGTTCCTTCACCCTAAATTCCCCATCAAACTTCAGTTCACTTGCACTTCAGAATTTTGAATCTTGTCATATTTTCCCCAGACTTTTCTTTTAAAAATATTCAAGTAATTTAAAAGTTTTTAATTTGGATTTAAGAGTTACAAACTTTGGTCCTACCCATTCAGGCTGATTGAGCTATGGAAGGAGTATGGGAAGCTGAAGGCCCAAGAGGCCTCTGGGAAATTTGGCCATATATGATCTTGATCTCCTGGGTGGGAGTGAGAATACAGGTTGATTCTGCATTGGCTTTTCCCTCTGTTGTTTTACCACTGGTAAGTCAGATCACTGGTCTATCAAAGTCAGTTTCATGTCACATTGGAACAGAGATTCCACTTTGCATTGCGTGCCGCTTTCGCTTTCTTTGATCATCGGGTTTTATGGTACCTTCAACACTGCGTGCCGCTTTCGCTTTCTTTGATCATCGGGTTTTATGGTACCTTCTACACCGCGTGCTGCTTTCACTTTCTTTGATCATCGGGTTTTATGGTACCTTCTACACTGCATGCCACTTTCACTTTCTTCGATCATCGGGTTTTATGGTACCTTCAACACTGCGTGCCGCTTTCGCTTTCTTTGATCATCGGGTTTTATGGTACCTTCTACACTGCGTGCCGCTTTCGCTTTCTTTGATCATCGGGTTTTATGGTACCTTCTACACCGTGTGCCGCTTTCGCTTTCTTTGATCATTGGGTTTTATGGCACCTTCTACACTGCATGCTACTTTCACTTTCTTTGATCATTGGGTTTTATGGTACCTTCTGCATAATTTATGGCCGTTCAGTACGGTGTTGCCCCGGGGCATTTGAGTGTGGTTTTGAGCTTCACCTTTTCCTCAGTGTTGGGAAAACGTGGAGCAAATGCCAGATGCAGAATCGCCCACAGTGACGGGTTCAAAAGGCACAAAGCCCTGGAAAAAGAGGGCTCTGGGGTCCAAAGCTAACCATGTTGCAGGCTACTTGTGGTGGGATGGAAATAGCTGGGAGGGATGACTGCGTTTGGCAAACGGCTACTCATAGGGTACCCCATCCGTGTTGGGCAGGGGGCACAAGAGACTCACAGCTGCTTTGGTATCCCGCTCATGCTTCATAATTGTACTCTTCAGAGTTTTGTCCTATAAAAGAAAGCACTAGTGAATTAGAGGTGTGGCCTCTCCTCCAGTCCCTGGATTAGATGCTAGGGTTGCCAGCTCCGGGTTGGGAAATTCCTGGAGTTTTTGGGGGTGGAGCCTGGGGAGGGGAGGGAACTCAAGGTGAACTAATGTACAGAGTACATCCTCCAAAGCAACTGTTTCCTTCAGGGGAACTGATCTCTGTCATCTGGAGATCAGCTGTAATTCCAGATCTGCAGGCCCCATCTGGAGGTTGGCAGCCTTAGTTCCAGCACAGCACTTAGCTGAGCATACTGGTAGGACCCAACCCCCTCCCCCAACAGTGTACACCTAGTGAAGATATGAAGCTGCCTTCTACAAAGTCAGATCATTGGTCTATCAGTATCAAGTACTCAGACTGGAAGCAGCTCTCCAGGGTCTCAGATAAGAGGTCTTTGCACATCACCTGCTGAGCCTCTTAACTGGAGATGCCGGAGACTGAACCAGGGACTTTCTGCATGCAAAGGAGATGGCTCTACCACAGAGCCATGCCCTGCTTCCCCTGTTATTCCTGCCCTCCCAAACTTTTGCAGGGCCAAACTACACAGCGTGTTGACAGTTTGAGAACATAGCCGTGTTGCTCTGCAGTAGAACAGCTAGATTTGAGTCTGGTTAGATTGACAAAGGGAGCTTTGGATGTCGAAAGCTCATGCCTCAACAATCTTACTGGTCTCTAAAAGGTACCACTAGACTTAAATCTAACAGTATGTTGAGGGTCTGCAATTAGACCTCTAAACGCATTCCTTAACTTCGAAAAGCAGCCGTGTCTTGGAATGTGGGAAAGGAGGCACTGTGGCGAAGGAGGGCTTTGCTCCCTCCCCACCATTTGCTTTTGCTGATAGAAATGGTCTCACTCTGAATTGCTGTTAGCCCTGCTAGATGCTGGGGTTAACAACAATCAGGGCTATTTTGGGGCAGGAACTAGGGTTCCCAAGTACTTACTGCGTGGGAGCGGGGGAAACATGCCCCCCAGCCGGACCATTCCTCCCTGTGATGCACCATGCCGTCACCAGGAAGTGACGCCAGGCGACGCTCTGGCAATGGGGCTGAAAACTCAATGGTACCATCGAGTTTCCAGCCGCATTGCCAGAGCGTCACCTAGCGTCACTTCCTGGCAATGGCATCGTGCGGCACATCTTTCCTTCCCCCGGGGATGGTCCTGCCACTGCCAGGACGTATCCGTCCCTCGCCGGCACGAGGTAAGTGGTTGGGAAGCCTAGCAGGAACTCACAGGAACAGAGTTCCGGCTGGCTTCCGAGTTGGCCATGCCTACAGCCTCCTCCCCTCGGGTTCCCCAGGCATCCCGCAAGCCGCGGGGCACCTGGGGAAGCCAATCCTGGGAACTGCGTGGTCAGGGGTGTGGCCTAATATGCTAATGAGTTTCTGCTGTTGGGTGTGGCCTATTGTGCTAATAAGTTCCTGCTGGGCTTTTTCTAAAAAAAAGCCCTGACAGCAATTCAAATTCTATTGGGGAAGCAATACAGGTGGGAAGATCTGATCACTGATTCCCTCCATTCACGTGTTGTTTGGCCCTCAGCCCCCTCCCCCAGATCTTGTGTCCCACACACAACTCCTCTTATCCTGCCCCATGGAAAGCCTATGTTTTTGCTGCTCAAGGCAAAAAATGCTCACCCGGCTACTCTCTTAAAAACAGCAACTGACAAATGTCAACCCATTGTCCTTTAATTGCACTCCAAACAAATCTGCTGCCTCATAGCAAGGCCGGCCCTCGGTTTGCCAACACCTGGTTGGGAAATACCGGGAGATTTTGGGGCTTGAGCCAAGGGAAGATGGGGTTTGAGGAATGAAGGGCTATAAAGCCAGAGAGTCCGCCCTCCAAAGCAGCCGTTTTCTCCAGGGAAACTGATCGCTGCCATCTGAAGAACAGCTATAATTCTGGGAGATCTCCAGGCCACACATGGAGACTGGCAACCCTACTGACCCCTGACCCCCCACACACTCCATCGCCCTTTCCTTGTACTCACTTGAGTTAGCTGATCGATATGGTATCCACGTTGGTGGGCCAGCTTCCAGCGGCTGATTCGTTGTCCCATGTTCCAGACACAGGGTAATGTGTCTTTTCGGGATTGGTCTGGTCGGGACGGGAGATAGGGAAGGAAGCCAGAAAGAGGAAAAGTGATACAACGGGTCGTGCAATGATGGCTGGTGTACGTTTCTAAATTTTTTATCAGTTCTTTTCCTCCCTTCTACTAAAAGGAGGACAACTCTTGAGGCAGCTACAATGAAAACATTTGAAAGCAACAAAAACACACACTAAAGGTCAATACAATAGCACATTTTTAAAAGGAGCAGTCACCTTCAAATAGAACGTTACTGAAAGCTGTGATAAGCCCTGACTTGGATGGCCTGGGCTAACGTGATCTTGTCAGGTCTCAGCAAGCTAATCAGGCTCAACCGTGGTTCGTACTTGGGTAGAAGACCACCAAGGAAGCCCAGGGCTGCTGTGCAGAGGCAGGCAATGGCAAACCACCTCTGCTTGTCTCGTGCCTTGAAAAGCCTATGGCGTCGCTGTTAAGTTGGCTGCAGCTTGGCACTCTCCTACCAAAAGCCCACATAAAATCGGCAGATTGGGACATCCTGAAGGATGAGGAGGCCAGTGCTGGGTGCATTATGGAACCCTTCTCCAGGGGAAGGAGCTCCGTAACTGGGGCACTCCCCGAGCAAGGGTCCTCTCCCAGGCAAGACTCCAGATCTCTCAGGGCAGGGAGCACAGAAGAAGGACCTCTGATGCAGAACTTAATTGAAAGACAAGTTAATTCACAAGTAAGCCATGTTTAGGATACCCTGAGCCCCAGACTGTATATAACTACATGGGGAGGCAGAGAGTAGGCGATCTTCTAGTTTTACCAGTCCACCTGTTAACTATGCAACCCAACAAGAGGCAGTGATTTCAGCAAAGTGATTCAGTTTTGTTTGTAACAGAAACTAGAGGATCAGACAACAACGACAACACACAACACAATTGGAGCACAGCTCCCTTTTAAAATAATCCGGGCTGCCTAAGCCACGCTCATAGATAAGTTAACACCCAATGGCATTACAGAGATAAAGGCCAATCAGGTCTGTTCCCTCTATAAACATATTTAGATGGTGATTGGTTGCTTCATACAATTCCATAGGAATGGCCGATAAGAATGTTACATCTTACGATCCAGTACTAAGAATCAAGCTTAACATGGGAATGAATAGGCAATGTTCATATTTAAGACATAACACCACCATCTAGTACTCCTGGTTAGCTGAGGCACCTTTGAAGAAGAAGGAGATATCGGATTTATACCCCCACCCTTCACTACCCGAAAGAATCTCAGAGTGGCTTACAATCTCCCTTCCCTTCCCTCACACAACAGACACCTTGTGAGGTAGGTGGGGCTCTTTCAAGAATTGCTCGTGAGAGAACAGCTCTGAAAGAGCTTGTAACTGACCCAAGGTCACACCAGCAGCTGCATGTGAAGGAGTGGGGAATCAAACCCAGTTCTCCCAGATTAGAGTCCGCGCTCCTAACCACTACACCAAAGTGGTATAGTGATTCTCTAAACACATGGGAGTCACATGCGACTCTTAAAATGGCAAAGATTTACTGTGTGAGAATCACTTACCATTACAATAGACCACCTCTGTTGTGTTCGTGAATGAGTCTGTACCTAGGCATACTCCCTGACTGGCAAAAAGGCAAGCTCAGATCAGTGTCTCATACAGAGATCCAACAGGCAGATGCTTTAGGTAAAATCATGGAATGACACTTCCTCTGACCTTTCCTTCTTTCAGTTCATCACACAGAGATGCAAAGGGCAGCCTCCTTTGAGATTCTGCATTGTGCGAAACCAAGCAATCCAGCCACATCTGATTCTGAGATGGAACAAAATGGCCCTTCCCAGGCTAATTGGAAGGAGGCAAAACAAACCAGAGTGATGAATTATGCAAAGATGCTATGGACAGCCTCCAATACAGATGGGGGATCTGAGCCTCACAGGAGAGATGAAGTGGCTGGAACAGCCAGTAGAGAAGGAGGGTAACAGTGAACTCAAGATTACATACCAATTAGAGCCAACCAGCTAACTCTGTGGTTACAGGTCTCTGAAGACCTGTGATGTATTCCACTCATAGAACTGAAGGCTTGAGGTAAGTAAGGCTAGAAGTCAGACAGTGTTCAGAGGTAGCTGCCTCTGGGGTAAGCAGTAGCACGTTCTTTCAAAAAGCACCAGAACATTGCTATCTCTCTGGTACATGCACATGTGCCATCAAAGTGACAACCAATAGCAACTGCAGCAGGCCCATAGCCAGGATTTTGTGGCTTATGGGGCAAATTTTTTTCTGGTGGGGCTGAAGTTCCCAGTGCAGAAAGAAAAGCCATTTAGCCAATAGGAAGCTGAGGACTGGAAGGTAGCTAATGTCACTCCCATCTTTAAAAAGGGCTCCAGGGGAGATCCAGTAAATTACAGGCCAGTCAGTCTGACATCAATACCGGGTAAGTTGGTGGAAACTGTTATTAAGGAAAGAATTATTAGGCACATTGATGAACAAAAACTATTGAGGCAGACTCAGCATGGGTTCTGTAAGGGAAGATCTTGTCTCACTAACCTGTTAGTCTTTTTTGAGGGAGTGAACAAACATGTGGACAAGGGGGACCCAATAGATGTTATTTACCTTGACTTCCAGAAAGCTTTTGATACAGTTCCTCATCAAAGGCTCCTAAGTAAGCTCAATAGTCATGGGATAAAAGGACAAGTCCTCTTGTGGATCAAAAAACTGGCTTATAAATAGGAAACAGAGAGTGAGTATAAATGGGAAACTTTCTCAGTGGAGGGTGGTAAGCAGTGGGGTACCACAGGGATCGGTACTCGGTCTGATGCTTTTTAACTTGTTTATTAACGATTTGGAATTGGGAGTAAGCAGTGAAGTGGCTAAATTTGCAGATGGCACGAAGTTGTTCAGGGTGGTGAAAACCAGGGAGGATTGTGAGGCACTCCAAAGGGATCTGTCGAGGAAGGGTGAGTGGGTGTCAACGTGGCAAATGGGGTTCAATGTGGCCAAGTGCAAAGTGATGCACACTGGAGCCAAAAATCCTAAATATAAATACATGTTGATGGGGTCTGAACTGGCAGAGACGGACCAAGAGAGAGATCTTGGAGTCGTAGTGGATAACTCAATGAAAATGTCTAGACAGTGTGTAGCTGCAATAAAGAAGGCCAATGCTATGCTGGGGGTTATTAGGAAGGGAATTGAAAACAAATCAGCCAGTATCATCATGCCCCTGTATAAATCATTGGTGCGACCTCATTTGGAATACTCCATGAAATTGCTGAGCAGTCACATACTCCAACCTCCTTGCTCAGTGTGGGAATTAGGCAACTACAGCACCTCACTCTGCTTAAAGGAGCGCATGCTTTAAAAAGTGTTTTAAAACTATTGAAAAAAGCATTTACAGGAGACATTCTTGTGGGGCTGTGCTTTTAAGAAAGGGGGCAGAGCCCCCAAAAGCCCCACTGTAGCTATGGACCTGAACTCCAGAAATAGTCTGGTGCAGGTGAGAAGCAGAAGCCGTCTGTCATTGCCTTCCTCTGCAGAGGCTTCCTTGGTGGTCTCCCATCCCCAGTACCAACACTGTTTAGCTTCTGAGATCTGACAAAACCAGGACATGCCATGCCATATTCCCTTGTCTCTCTCTAGTAGTCAACTACTTTCCAGGAAAACTTTCTCCTGACCCCACTATACCCTCACCTGGAATTGAGGAACCTGAGTCTTCCGGGAGTAGTACCTTGGAATGGACGCTGTGAACTGTTGCAAGCCGACGAAGGGGAACACATGATGAGTCCTAAGAGAGGAAGAGGGATTCATGGAGAGAGAAAGCACATCACAAATGACCTGCAAGAGCCTTCCTTCCCACCAGCACCCCTCAGTACTTAGAGGGGTGTCATCCTCAGGGTTCAAGGACCCCCAGCCCCCTGAATCCACTTCAGATCTCTCAAAAGGGTCAACTGGACACAGGGGTCCCCAACCTTTTTGAGCCTTCGGGCATCTTTGGTATTCTGACACAGTGTGGTGTGCAGAGCCACAAAATGGCTGCGCGGCTTACCTTCAGTCAATCAGAAAAGATCCTTGTGCAGTGGTGACAGCTGCTGCCAAAGCACCTGAACATCCAATAAAATCTCCAATGGCCAGTTGGAAGCCTTGCTGGACAAAAGCCCTTCCCGGCCATACCAACTTTCTAAAAACACTTGGTGGGTCACGGGAAAGGTGTGGGCAGGTGCCACGGTGCCCATGGGCACCACGTTGGGGACCCCTGACTTGACACATTTGGCCTGTGCCAAGTGCTAGCGCCACCCAGGGAAGGCTACAACTACAGAGGGCTTTGGGGGAAAGCAACCCCATCAGGTACCCTTAACGTGGAAACAGGGAGGCGTTCAAACCAAGGCACTTTTCTCATGCTGTCTCCAACCTCCAACGCTGCCTCCAACCTTACATCGCTTTATGTTTGGCATATCTCCCTGCAAATTTAAACTGCAGGTTTTTATGCTGGAAATAAACCCATATAATATTGAACTGACCACTAGAGGGAGCAAAACACATGCAGAATGGGGGGGAGAAACCCCTCCAAAGCAACAAGAACATGCAAGTGAGAAGAATGAGAATGTGGAAAAGCCCAAACTTGGGAGACGTACTTTTCATGCGCCCCCCCTTTTTTTTTGCTTCCCATCACCAAATGTTTCTTGTTATGTTTACACAATTTTTAATGTTACTTTTGCACCAATGGTGGAAAGGGCATAAACGTGTCGGGAACCCGAGCAATGAAAACTGGTGAAGCAGAAAGGCTCAAGATGACCAGGGATACTTGTTCATCCCTCCAGGAATGCTTCCTGGAAGCACATCTCTCTGCAGCCGTGCATTCCCCTACCTCCTTTTTTAGCTCGATAGATGAATGGGCAGATGGAACTGTCGGGTCCTCAGCATGTTCGGAAGTGCTGGGAGAAGGAAACAAAAAGATTCCGGTGAAGGAATGTGCTGCTGATGGGTCATGTGAAGAAACTCTAACCTCAAATCGTACCTCCATTCCATAAGCCCCTGCACAGGGGAGAAGAAAGCCCCCAGAACCTGAAACAGTAGGGGAAGGACCCTTTTTGAAGAGTATTGTTGTGGCCATACAGAGTAAGGGGCCCCCTCTCTAGGCCCACCGTTTTAGCCCAAGAGAGCCCACTGCCTTAGAGGGAGCAGGGCTGGATGACAGTTAAGTATAAACAACAAAAAGGTTCAGCTTCTAATCATGTAAGAACATAAGAATATAAGAACATAAGAACATAAGAGAAGCCAATGTTGAATCAGGCCAATGGCCCATCTAATCCAACACTCTGTCATACAGCAGCCAAAATATACCAGGTGCCATCAGGAGGTCCACCAGTGGGGCCAGGACACTAGAAGCCCTCCCACTGCTGCCCCCTCCAGCACCAAGAATAGAGTGCATCACCTGCCCCAGACTGAGAGTTCCCATCTATACCCTGTGGCTAATAGCCACTGATGGACTTCTGCTCCATATGCTTATCTAATTCCCTCTTGAAACTGTCCATGCTTGTAGCTGCCACCACCTCCTGTGGCAGTGAATTCCATATGTTAATCACTCTTTGGGTGAAGAAGTATTTCCTTTTATCTGTTCTAACCCGACTGCTCAGCAATTTCATAGAGTGCCCACGAGTTCTTGTATTGTGAGAAAGGGAGAAAAGTACTTCTTTCTCAACCTGCTCAATCCCATTCATAATCTTATAAACCTCGATCATGTCACCCCTCAGCCGTCGTTTCTCCAAGCTAAAGAGTCCCAAGCATTTTAACCTTTCTTCATAGGGAAGGTGTTCCACCCCTTTTATCCTTCTAGTTGCCCTTCTCTGCACTTTTTCCAATGCTATAATATTCTTTTTGAGATGTGTAGTGTTTGAACTCCCTGGGTTGGAGTAAGGTTGCCAGCTCTGGATTGGGAAATTCTGTTAGATTCACTAGTACAGTAAGCCAGTAATCTCTGTCATATTTAGCAGAGTGCACAAGGGCTGCACGCAGCAGTAGCTTCTTGGTTCTGTACGTGCCAAAAAAGTTACAGAGTCACACCGAGCCACTTGTCAGTTTCAAACTAATAAGAATCCTTTATTCAAGAAACTACATTCTAGATACTGCAGGTTGAGAGACAGGGATAGATTCTAATCTAACTAGCTGGATGGTGCCAAAGATGGAGAGCAATATGATCCTTCTTTGTGTGTGTGTGTGTGTGTGTGTGTGTGTGTGAGAGAGAGAGAGAGAGAGAGAGAGAGAATGGAAGGAAAGAAGCAATTCCCTGAGAGTATCAGTCTACAATCAAAGGCAGAAGAATAAACAGGAAGGAAGAAGAGGAGATTGGATTCATACCCCGCCCTTCACTCGGGAGTCTCAGAGGGGCTTACAAGCACCTTTCCCTTCCCCTCCCCACAACAGACACCCTGTGAGGTAGGTGGGGGCTGAGAGAGCTCTGACAGAAACTGCTCTTTTTCAAGGACAGCTCTTGTCAGAACTATGGCCTGCCCAAGGTCATCCAGCAGCTGCGAGAGGAGGAGTAGGGAATCACACCCGGTTCTCCCAGATTAGAGTCGGTGCACTTAATCACTACACCAAACTGCTCTCCAGTTTGCCTGCCTGCCTATCTGTTTGCCTGCCTGCCTATCTGACTCTCTTGTAACCCCCCCTCTGGAAGCAGAAGCTAAGAGACAGCACTAGCCCTCCTCTTCCAACAGGAGCAAGGTTGCCAGTTCTGGGATGAGAATTTCCTGGGGATTTGGGGTGGAGTCTGAGGAGGGCAGGACTTGGGGAGGGGCCTCAGAGCCATAAAGGCCGCCCTCCAAAGCCATTTCTCCATGGGAACTGATCTGTGTAGTCCGGAGATTAATTTTAATTCCAGGAAATATCCAGGCCGAACCTGGAGGCTGGCAGCCTAGGTGGGGGACAACACCAACACCTCTTCCTGCTCCAAATCCCCTCCTTAATGACAGATCCTGCAAGAAGGGCCTGTTCTCCTACCTGTATTTTTGGCAATGCTTGTTCCTTTCTGGGGCATAGTACCCCAGGCTACCTGGGTTTCATACCTTGGAACCTGATCCTCCAGCCCCTTCGGCTCCATCTCCACTGTTTCCACGGCTGGTATCTGCAATAACATTTACGGATGAGGACGGCGCCTCCGGCAAGAGGATCTCCACCCCACTCCAGCAACTTGCTCACCCACCCCAGCAAGAGTGGGGGTATTCCACTCAGAAAACTGCAGGGCAGAAAAGGGTTAAATCACACAGACCCTTCCTCCTTCCTTCTAGTCTTGGAAAAAGCCGTTTTGATGACTCCACTTGGAAAAGGTCAAAAAAACCCTGCCCCAAATTCTCCAGGAATGGAAGGACTTCCATATGTGGAAGTACGGGCTTTCCCTTCCTCTCTCCAATGAATAATCAGTCAATGCAATGAAGACCCCAGTACAGTACATGCAATAAAACTGGCTTACACACATAAAGAACAAAATAAAAACATCATCATACTCAGAGGACAATGCAAAAAAGACCGTGTAATGCATCCAACAAATGATGCAACATGAAGGGGAAGGAAAGAAGAAAATCTCCTAACATTTTCACAGAAAATTGAAATTAGAACGCCGTTACCTTTACTGAAAGGTGCCCTCTTGCACAATTCCATTCACCACATCCCCATTCCCTTTCTTAAAATACGTTAAAAAAAGGCCCACCTCTCGGGGCTGAGGGAGTGAAAGAGCAGAGAGATTCACAGGCATTCCCATGTTCTGGCCAGAGGGATGTTCCTGGAGAGATGGCCTGTGGGAAGGGAAGAAACTCCAGTCAAAGAGATGCCTTCTCTGAGAGAAAGCAGGGTCTAGCAAGATAGTGATGTCCTAGGGTTACCCACCCCAAAGCAGCCATTTTCTCCAGGGGAAATTGTCATCTGGAGATCAGTTGTAATTCCAGAAGATCTCCAGGCCACAGCTGGAGGTTGGCAACCATATTTCCCATTTGCACAGAGTTGGTACTCCAGGGCCTGCCCCAGTTGTTTGCAAGTTGGTGTGGAATCAGTGCTTCGTACTGCCCAGGGATGCGAGCCTCCAGGTGGCGCCTGGAGATCTCCCAGAATAATAGCTGATCTCCAGACACCAGAGGTCAGTTCCCCTGGAGAAAATGGCTGCTTGCCTGCTTTGGAGGGTGGACTCTGGGGTTATGCTCTAATCAGGTTGCGCCCCCTCCCCAGTCCCCAAATCTCCATGAATTCCCCCACCAGGACCTGGCAAAAACCACAACCAGTTGCACCAACTGGACAAATCCCCGGAGTGGTGGTCCACACATTCAACTCTGGTCCCAGCCCAGGAGGGGCGTCCCGTGCCATCTCTTGGTGGCTGCCACCCCCCACCCAACAATTCCTTCAGTTTTCTCCAGATGCAGATGCTTAGGGATGTAGTAGCCACAGTGGTGGGACGAAGCAGGGGAACTAGGGTTGCCAACCTCCAGGTGGGGCCTGCAGGTCTCCCAGAATTACAGCTGATTGCCAGACTACAGAGATAAATTGCCCTGGAGAAAGTGGCTGCTTTGGAGGGTGGACTCTATAGAGTTACATCCCAACTAGACTTTCTCCCCACCAGAAACAACCCTTCCAGGCTTCACCCTCAAAGCTTCCGGAATTTCCCAACCCAGAACCGGCAAACCTCAGGAACATTCCAGGCCCTTTCCCTGAACTTTCAGCTTTAATTAATTAAATTTTATTTAATGAACATTTGTGCTTTCCCCAGAACTGACCTGAATAGCCCAGGCAAGCACAATCTCACCAGACGAGGGCTGCTCCATAGGCAGGCGATGGCAAGCCACCTCTGAACGTCTCTTGCCTTGAAAACCCTACAGGGTCGCTATGAGTCAGCTGTGATTTGACAGCACTTTCCACCATCATGGGTTTCCTGCTTGCAAATGCTGTTTAATCGCAGCGAGTCAGATTTAGGGATGTCTGCGGTGGATTAGGCAATTCCTGGGGACTTTGGAGGCTGGGGCTTGAGGACGGGAGGGACTTCAGTGGGGTATAATGCCATAGAGTCCATCCTGCAAAGCAGCCCTTTTCTCCAAGGCAGCTAACCTCTGTGCTATGGAGACAGGGTTGCCAATTTACAACTAATCTCCCAGTTCCCCTGGAGAAAATGGCTGCTTTGGAAATTGGTCTCCATGGCACTGCACCCTGCTGAAATCTCTCCACTGGTTCTAATTCCTTTAAACAATCTTCTTGAATCTAAAAGACTCCTTAGGTAGATCTACTGGACCGGGAGGAAAAGTAATTGCTCCAATTTTAAGTGGCATTCCTATCTTAAAAGGCTGTTGGAGCAGATTATGGGGCAGAGCTGGGAGGGAGAGAACAGAGGGTGAGTGTGTGTCCAAGGATTACAAAGAAATCAGCACCAACCCACATAATGGCTGAGCTTCTAGGGGGAGGTGACACATGGACCTAGGGTTGCCAATCTCCAGGTGGGGCCAGGAGACCTCCCCTCCACACACAATTACATCTGATCTCCGGATTATATAAATTAGTTCCCTGGAGAAAATGGCAGCTCTGGAGCCTGGGACTCCATAGCATTATATCTTGCAGAGGGGTCCCTCCCTTTCCCAATTCCAACCTCCCTAGGTGCCATCCCCAAATCTCCAGGAATTTCCCAACCCAAGTACCCAACATGACCCTCCCCAGTTCCCCCAAATTTTGGGCAGATGCCTTGAGCAGAATTCTGCCCAAACTCCTATACTTTTGGCAAAGCTTGTGCACGTTGCTGTTAATTTCAGACACAGGGCAGCAGCATGCCAAGCCAGTCTTGGTTAAATACCTCCGAACGAGATCCTCCAATTCCTCTTCCGGAGGCTCCGTGGGCAGCTCTGATTTCTGCTGCGACAACAATATTTAAGAGATTAGAAAGGGTAGGATGGCATGCAGGAATATACGGGTATTCAGATTAAGCAATTATATATAGTTATTTCCCAATTTACCCCCTCCCAGGTTGCCAGCCTCCAGCTGGAGCCTGGAGATCTCCCGCTATTACAATACAGATCAGTTCCTCTGCAGAAAATGGCTGCTCTGGAGGGTGGACTCTATGGCACCATGCCCTGCGGAGATTTTATTTGAGATTCCCACCCATCCCCAAACCCCACCATCCCCAGGCTTCACCTCCCCAAATCTCCAGGTATTTCCCAACCCAAAGCTGGCAACCCCCCTCCCCCTCCCAAATTTTAAAGAGAAGAGGAGAAGAGATTGGATTTACACCCCGCCCTTCACTACCTAAAGGAGTCTCACAGCAGCTTACAATCTCCTTCCCCTTCCCCTCCCCACAGCAGACACCCTGTGAGGTAGGCGGGGCTGAGAGAGCTCTTTCCAGAACTGCCATTGACAGAACAGCTCTGAGAGAACTAGTGACTGACCCAAGGTCACACCAGCAGCTGCATGTGGAGGAGTGGGGAACCAAACCTGGCTCTCCCAGACTGGAGTCTGCACTCCTAACCACTACACCAAACTGGCTCTGGCTCAGCAGCTCCTGGCATGTTGCCACATCTGACCTCCCTGATGTTTAAATAAGGTTGTGAACTCCAAGTGGGGAAATTCCCAGAGATATGGGGATGAATCCTGGGGAGGGCAGGGTTTGGAGACAGGAGGGAGCCCAGCCGGGATGTGATGCCATAGAGGTCACCCTCCAAAGGAGGCATTTTCTCTGGGGAAACTGATGTCTGTCATCTGGGGATCAGTTGTAATTTTGGGCAATCTCCAGGTGCCACTTGATGGAGGGCAACCCTATGTTTTAAGGCCCCGTAAAGCCCGTGGTTCAGGGATGATGGAGAGAAATAAACAGTCCTGACCTGGGAAGCCATTTGTTCCTCGCTGAGACTACTGAGCAGCCTAGAAAACCTTTAAGAAAGACAGAAAGCTCCGGTCAAGCACATGTTCAGCTCTGTGGAAAAACAGGGTCAGGCCAAGATAGGGTCTTCTTCCAATCCGCCCAGAATTGGTATTCCTGAGTACACAGGGAATCCCCTCATGTGTAGAAGAAGAAGAGAAGAGATTGGATTTAATCCCCACCCTTCACTACCTGAAGGAGTCTCTGAGCGGCTTACAAACTCCTTTCCCTTCCCCTCCCCACAACAGACACCCTGTGAGGTAGGTGGGGCTGAGAGAGCTCTGACAGAAACTGCTCTTTTGCAAGAACAGCTGTGCCAGAACTATGGCTTGCCCAAGCTCATCCAGCAGGTCCAAGTAGAGGAGTGGGGAATCAAACCCGGTTCTCCCAGATTAGAGTCCGCGCACTAAACACTACACCAGACTGGCTCTCAAAATGTACCAAAATACATTATTTTGTGAACTGAAAAAAAGACATGGCCCAATAAGGACTGAGGACACTGACAGCATTCTTCAGGAGGCCTGGAACGTTGAGGCAGCCGTGCATCACCTGACAATAGAAAGGAAAATGGGCGCCTATTATGCACAGGTGTTTTCCCACACTTTCACCGTGCATGACCCTCGGGTTTTCTTTTTTGTTCTGCATTATTTTCCTCCCTTCAACGCTCAGATTGCTTTCTGGTCGCCGTTTCCCCGGTTTTCTGAGAGTGCTTGGTGCCGTTTTTCCCCTTTGCTTCACTTCCTTGCTGAGGGTAATTCAAAAGTATACACATTACCTTGGATTTCCTCCCCCCTGCCCTTTCCTTGCCCCACAGAGGCAACCACACCACCGTCATCGAGATTGTGCCACCACCCTGTACCTTCCACCAATCATTGGTGTAACTGGCCCAACTTTCTGCTGTGCTTGATTGGCAGCAGACGACCCAATGTCAGTCTTTCCCTCCCCTCTTTCAGCACTCGCAAAGAGGCTTCTTTTTTCTCTCTCCAGTATACCAAGGCTAGCAAGAGACACATTTCACTAGAGATGTCATGGCACTTAAAAAAAAAAAATAAAACAATGAGTGAAAAAGTTTTTAAATTTTTTTTAACAAGTGCCATGAGTCTAGCGAAATGAGTCTTTCACTAGCCTCAGATTGCTGGGGGGAAAGAAGCCTCTTTGCAAGCGCTGAAGGGGGGGGGAGACCAGCATCAGGTCCTGTACTGCCAATCAAGCACAGCAGAAAGCTGAGAAATGAAGGAATGTCCCCCAACACTCCTTACAAATAGCAAGGTAATGCATCAGGGAGAGAGCTAAAATAAAACCCTTTTTCCTGATGAGGAGGATTAAAATGGAAGGTGCCCACTTGATGCTACTTCACTGCCATAGGAGGTGGTGGCAGCTACAAGCATGGACAGTTTCAAGAGGGAATTAGATAAACACATGGAGCAGAAGTCCATCAGTGGCTGTTAGCCACAAGGTATAGCCTGCGGCACTGATGAGGGCCGAACTGGGTATGGTATCTCTGAAAGCCAGGGCAAATGTAAGAATCCTCTCTTATTGGAGGACATGTTTAGAACGACCTCAGGATATCCTAGGTGTTCAAAGTTTCGGGCTGCAGTTGAAATCCTTGAAAAGACTAGATGAACATTTGAACTCTATTTTATTGAAATACTCCATCCCTGACGACTTACTGGACAGTGAAAATCAAAAGTCTAAATTGAAGGAATGGGTATTTAGTAAGGATGGGCTCTTGAACCGCCAGGCGGTGGTAAGTTGCCGTTGTTCAGTCGCACAGTCGAGTCCGACTCTTCGTGACCCCATGGACCAGATTACGCCAGGCCCTCCTGTCTTCCGCTGTCCGCTGAAGTTTGCTCAATAAGTTGCCATACAGCACCAAGTTCCGTGCACCTTGGTGTTTAGTCATGTGGGCCACATGACCACGGAAACGTCCTCGGACAGCGCTGGCTCTTCGGCTTTGAAACGGAGATGAGCACCGCAACCCTAGAGTCGGATTCGACTGGCTTTCGAGCAAGGGAACCTTTACCTTTACCTTTACCTTACAGCCCCCTTGTATAAGAACTTTAAGAGAGAACATTGTAGGACGGTATATCTTGAGAAGCTAACTACTCTGGAGATAAGAAGGGCTTTTACTGCCCTAAGATTCCATGCCATACCTTCAATGGTTTGCATTGGCCACTTTTTGGGTGCCCCTGCCGCCTCTAGAATATGCCAATGTGGTGTGGGCAAGGTAGATGATGCATTACATTTCGAGATGTGTATGGCACGAATCACTTAGGCAAAGGTTTATTTATCCTATTGTACCTCTGCATAATGGAACCTCAGATCAGGATCTGGTGGTTTTTTTGCTCTCTGATACAGATGCACATGTTACCAGCAGAATGGCTTTGTTTGCACTGGCGGCAAAAAAGATAAGAATGAGTTTAGGACTTACTGCAAGTTATTGAAGGGTCTTCCCCACTTTGATGTATAATGTTTGTTGTATTTTGTTTTATTTTGTGTTGTTATGGCCAATGGCTAAGACAATAAACTAAAACTGGAACTGGAACTGGCACAAGGTATAGATAGGAACTCTCAGTCTGGGGCAAGGGATGCTCTGTATTCTTGGTGCTTGGGGGGGGTGTCAACAGTGGGAGGGCTTCTAGTGTCCTGGCCCCACTGCTGGACCTCCTAATGGCACCTGGTATTTTTGGCCGCTGTGTGACAAGAGTGTTGGACTAGATGGGCCATTGGCCTGAGTCAACATTGGCTTCTCTTATGTTCTTATGTACTTACACAGCTACACTAGGGCAATTGTGTAATTAAAAAACAAAACAAAACTTGGGACACACAAACACCCCACACATGTCACGAGTGACGTTCCCACCCCAATTAAGAAAAACCACATTTTTCAGTCGCAGCTGCAAAATAAGCAAATACACCGGAGAAAAAGAATGGTGTGTAATGCTGTGTAAGGCAGGCACACATAATCAAAGTCACGCTTAAAGGTTTGGCGGCTCATATTCTCTGCAGTAAGCTGTGCGTGCTTAATGGGCCTGTGGGGGGAGGACTTGTCCTGCAGCACAGAGGGTTGGATCAAGAGGATCTGCACCATCAACGGAGGGAGACTTCTTGTGCTGGGAGAAGGTGCAACCCACAGCATCTAGGGGTGAGAAGACTCCCTCACCCTTCATGAATTGCCACCCTCCATTTGGTAGCTGGACATCTCTTGCTATGACAACTGATCTCCAGGCAACAGAGGTCAGTTCACCTGGAGAAAATGGTCGCCTTGGAAGACAGACTCTATGGCATTATGCCCCATTATACCCTTATCTAAACCCCGCCCTCCTCAGGCTCCACCCCCAAAGTCTCCATGTATTTCCCCACCCAGAGTGGGCAACTCTATTGGGGAGGAATGCCCGAATGTGAAATCTCCTTTTTGACCACCACACCGCAGTCAGGTCTCGTATTTCATCCTCATATGCTCTGAGAGTTACACTGGAGCAATATTATCCTTCTGAGTGGGGGGGTGTTCGTTTGAAGAGGCCTCCACAAATGAGAGAACCCCAGCTTGACATTCAGATGAAGTCAGTTTCAAAACCAAACTCTGAATATTCATTATGACTTTCTCGCTCTTTGGAGCTCTGGGGAGGTACGTGCCAAGCAAGATAGTCCTCATTTCACTTCGCAGTTCTGAGCAACCATGTGACCGACACCGTTTTGGAAGCATAAACAGAGTTAGGCTGCCAGGCCTTTGCCTATGAATCCTGAGAGTTTTCCGAGGTGGCCAGAATGTCATCCTCTCGTGTTTCTCCTGCAGCACAATTGATCACGCACAGGTGATTGAGGTAGGGTTCCATCCAAAAGAAATCAGCTCTTAACCATGGAACAGTTGAACCCCCAGGGTGGGGGAATATACATGCGCCCTCCCTGCAAGGTCCCTGCTCTTCCTTTGAAGAGAACGCTGTCCTCACTGCTAAACTTTGGGCCACATCTGTGAGTCTTGCCATTTGTTTCAGAGTGGGTGCAGTGACCCAGAGCTGTGTTGATTCTTTACCTTGGAGGGCGACCTCTGCTTCCTTCTTTTGATGGCCGTCTCTGCAATAATGTTTACAGAGGAAAGACAGTTAGGCTGGCGTAGACAAATACAAAAGGATACTTCAGACAGCTTTTGTTTTGCTAAATATCCCACATCCAATGCCTTAAAGAGGCATGCAAAATCTCCATAGAGTTTGGGGCAAATCCTAGAGCATTGTCCTGCCACAATGACATCGTTTCCAGTTTTGTGCCAGAAATGATGTCGCACCTTGGCACGATGCCAAGGAGACTGTCCCATCCCCCTGGCCGGTGACAAGGAATGGGGGAGGGGGAAACAACAGAAGGAGTCTGGCCTTCCTATTGGCAGTGCCACTGGCCTATCTCCCTGATACTTCAGTGTGCTGTAATGCCTGTTGTTCAGGATGATGGAAAGAAAGAACAGATAAATTCTCTGTCTTACCTTTTCCCAAGCAGTGAAAGTGTCCTGGCTGAGAATCCTAGGAAGAAAGAAAGCTTTGGTCAAAGCCAGATAAGCACTAGTCTCTAAAATAAATGGGGTTGCCATCCTCCAGGTGGGGCCTGGAGATCTCCTGGAATTCCAGCTGACTTCCAGATGACAGAGAACAGTTCCCCCTGGAGAAAACGGCAGCTTTGACGAGTGGACTCTATGGCGTCATACCTAGGGTTGTCAACCTCCAGTTGGCACCTGGAGATCTCCTGCTATTACAATTTATCTCCAGATGACCAAGACCAGTTTCCCTGGAGAAAACTGCTGCTTTGGAGAGTGCATTCTATGGCAGAGGTGTTGAATTCATTTGTTACGAGGGCTGGATCTGGCATAAATGTCAGTTAGTTGGGTCAGGCCATCTGTGCCATGAAATGTAATTAACTACATTATTTTTTACTCAAAATACAGACATGCTTAATACAATAACACTCTTACAGTTTTTCCTTCCATATCTCCCTGATGCCCACCCTCCCATTTTCACCGCCCATCACTCATTAGCACTGGGACAGTATGCAGGGACATAATGCACAGTCTCTGTCATCTGGCAATGAAGGTAATCATGGGCCAAATAAGAGCCCTGGATGGGCCAGTTCTGGCCCATGGGTTGTATGTTTGACACTCCTGTTCTATGGCATCATATCCTGCTGAGAGATCTTGGGGGTGGAGACTGAGGAGGGCAGGGTCTGGAGAGGGGAGGGACCTCAGTTGGGTGTAATGCCAAAGAGTCCACCTTCCAAAGTGGCCATTTTCTCTGGGTGAACTGATCTCTGTCCCCTGGAACTCGGTTGTAATAGCAGGAGATCTCCAGCCATTACCTCGAGCAACCTTAACAGCAGGTTCTGCTTCATGTTAAAATGCAGGCCAAATAGACTTGTCAGGGGTCATTTTGTAGAAAAAGAGGTACAGGAGCTCATTAGCATAACTTATTAGCATAACTTATTTGCATATGCCACTCCCCCTGACATCACTGGAAGTGTATCAGAAGGCAACACCCACCGCTCAGGCTTCACTGGACTGTTTTGGATTGCTAGCTATTGGAAGGGGGGGAACGTGCAGATCTGTCCTTGCAAAGGAGGGAGAGCTTGAACCTGAATAAACCTTGGTCTTAAAGCTGCCACTGGACTGTTTTGGATTGCTAGCTATGGGGGGGATGTGCAAATCTGCCCTCACAGGGGAGGGAGAGCTTGTACCTGAAGATGGGTCGGGGGTGGCTCTGCAACTTACCTGGCTGCTTCTTGCTCCTTGTGGCTCAACTGAGGGCTGCTGGGAGCAGGGGGCGGAGATTGTTGCATGTGCCCGCCCCCTGGGCTCCTTACTGCTGGAGCTCCACTCCTGTGCGCTCCCGCAGAAAATGACCCCTGGACTTGATCCATGTGAGCCACACATTGACAAAGACAGACCTATTGCACCTCTGTCTCCACTGAGATCTGGGCAGTGGTTCAGTTCTGGCTCCATTGCACTGTTATTTCCCAAGCACAGAACTGTACTGTTTGCCTACAATGACAATGTTGCAGGTGGTGATGGGAGGGTAAAAACTGTCCCTCAGCAGAGCAGCAACTTTGCTGCCACTAACAGTGAGGAAGCCACCCGTCTCAATGCTCAGGGAGGAGTCCAAGTTTTCCCCTGGAAGCTCGCCTGGTCATCCCCTAGGGAGCTCTACCTCACTCACACTTTAAGAAATTCTAAGCTACCCTGGAATTTAAAAAAGAATTATATATATACTAATGAGTCTTGAGTGGGGAAGTCTGGGAGAATATGATCTCTCAGAGTGACGAGCCCTGGAAATTGTATAAGTACTGACCAGCTAAAAAGCTTTGGGATCTGCGGAAACTGATCTGCTTTCCCTGGGCGTCACTAAATTTATTTAGCCATTCGAAGATGCCAATTGCGGGGAACAGAAAACTGGCTCTGTATGGGGCAGCTGAAGCAGTTCCGACCAGCCTGCCTAGTGAATCTGGGAAGAACATCGAGTGGGATTGCCAACTTCCAGGTGGCACCTGGAGATCACCCACTATTACAACTGATCTCCAGGTGATCAAGATCCTGGAGCAAATGGCTGCTTTGGACGGTGGACTCTGTGTCATTATACCCTTGATGAGCTCCCTCCCCGCCCCAAACCCTGCCTTCCCCAGGCTCCACCCCCAAAATCTCCAGGTATTTCCCAACCCAGGAATGGCAAATGTAAACAGAAGCCATGTTAATTCAAAAACACTGAATCTCTGGGGGTTTACTATTAAGCTGGATTGTGGCAGAGGGTTGCCAAAATACGGGTGGGGCCTGGAGATCTCTCAGTATTACAACTGGTCTCCAGACTACAGAGATCATAAGAACGTAAGAGAAGCCAATGTTGGATCAGACCAATGGCCCATCCAGTCCAACACTCTGTCAGATAGTGGCCAAAAATACCAGGTGCCATCAGGAGGTCCACCCAGTGGGGAATCAAATCAGTCCCTCCGTAGAGGAAATGGCTGCTTTGAAGGGAGGATTAGATCGCAGTCGATGTCCCTCCTCTCCCCAAACCCCTCCTCCCCCAGACTCCAGCCCTGAAACTCCAGAAATTATCCAGCCTGGAGCTGGCAACTCTGTCCACTAATGAGTATTACCAACCTCCAGGTGGGAACTGGAGATCTTCTGGAATCTGGAATGACAGCCAGTCTCCAGATTACAAGGATCAGTTCCCCTCGAGAAAACGGAGGATGGACTCTATGACATCATACTGTGCTGAGGTCCCTCCCTTTCCTAAATCTCCAGGAATTTCCCAGCCCAGAGTTGCAAGTATATAGGGTTGCCATACTCCCAATGGGGGTGGGGTTTCCTCCAATTTTGTGGGGCCCAATCCATCACCGGCCAGCTGGCTAGCAGAGGAGGCCCGCCCCCAAACAACCCCACCATGCCCAGAGACCATAGAGTTTTTGGCCCAATGCTAGAGCATCCCCTGCACAACATGCCCAGCACAATGACATCACTTCCAGGTGCTGACATTGCAGCCTGCGCACAAGGAGATCCCGGGGAGCAGCATGGAGCCCCCTCGCCAGCAGATGGTAAGCCTGGCAACCGTACAGGTGTACCACTAACCCACTCCTGTCTCTTACTTGTGGATGGAGCCAGAAGACCTCTTCAAAGGATGCTGCTCCTCCTTCTCGACTTCTTTTCTTTCCTGCAAATTAAATGAAGCCGTGTTTAAGAGGATCCTCTTGGCTACGTTAAGCAACCAGGCCTCTCTCGGGCCTGGACCTCTGCTTGCTGCCACAAGGGAACAGATCCACCCACTTCTTGCTCAGCCTTGGTACCTCTTTGCGTGGAGGAGTGGGAGTCACATGAGGGTTCACAGCAGCACTCAATGCAGGAGAACTAGAGAAAAAGGAATTGGTAGGGGGGCGTTATAGTGTTAGGAATCAGAACTAGAAAATGCCAATAGTATACTGCAAAACAAAACCCAAAAGAATTAGATCAATTACAGTGCAATCCTAAATCTCCAGAAGTTGATGGGTTTAGAAGCTGCTGTGAGCCATGGAGAAAAGTGGGATAAAAGTATTTAAATCCCCATCTGAGGCAGACTGATGTAGACCTTGAGCAGTTCTGAACAGAATTACCATCAACCCCTGCAGCAAAGAATCCCTCTGCCCCCTGAGTTACCTTCAGAGAAATAGACACAGAGAAGTTGCTTAATTAGAACATGAGAATGACCATGCTGCTGGATCAGACCAAGGGGCCATCTAGTCCAGCTTCCTGCTTCCATCCGTGGGCAGTCAGATGCCAAGAATGCAAGTCCCACTAGTAGGACTTAGGTTCTTACATTGAGAGCTCTCCAGCAGTCTAAACTTGAACCCAGAGGCACCATTCAGTTATTATCATGCTTATCAGCCTGTGACAGGAAGACCATCCTCAGTGAATTTCTCCAACCTCCTTTAAAATCCACCTAATCCAGGGGCTGCAATCTCCAAACTGGAGAGCCAGTTTGGTGTAGTGTTTAATTGCACGGACTCTTATCTGGGAGAACTGGGTTTGATTCCCCACTCCTCCACTTGCACCTGCTGATGTGACCTTGGGTCAGTCACAAGCTCTGGCACAGCTGTTCTCTCAAGGACAGTTTCTGTCAGAAGTTCTCTCAGCCCCATCTACCTCACAGGGTGTCTGTTGTGGGGAGGGGAAGGGAAAGGAGTTTGTAGGCCACTCTGAGACACCTTTGGGCAGTGAAGGGCGGGGTATAAATCCAATCTCTTCTTCTTCTTCTTCTTCCATATTTTGTGGCAGTGAGGTCCACAAAGGCAGCTATCAGGTGCACAAAATAGTGCTTCCTTTTGCCCGCCTTGAAACTCCTGACTTTTACAGGGGCCCCTTCTGCACTGCCATTTCCTTCACTTTCACCCTGCATCCCCATCGCTTCCCCCCACCCCCCGTTCTGCACTCCTCCGCGTTCTCACTGAGTGGTCCCTTTGTGTTCTCTTTTTCGATCTGCACTGATACCCACCCCTTCGGTGCCCAGATCGCTTTCAGACTGCATTTACCCTGGGCTTTTCAAGAATTGTTTTGTGAGCCCTGAGTTCTAGTATTATGGGAGACAGAGAGAACAGTTATTCTCTGTCCACTTTCTCTACAGCATGCATTAATTGGTAGGCCTGGCAGTTTTCTAGGACACAGCAGATAAGATTCTTTACTGTCCCCCAGTGGCGCCTTGGCCAGCTCAGCTGATCTGTGATTTGTACCTCAAGTGTCCCTCCCAGCAGCCCCATATCACCCGGATCCCTCTTCTCACCCTGTGGGAGTCTCCGCTTCATCCTCAGTCTGTTCCTTCTCCCAAACACCCTTCGCTTCCTCCTGCAACATCACAATGAAATTTTATGATTTTCAATCTGGACAATGTCCTTCCCAGCTTCCACCAGATTTTTCCTGTTGCATTCAATGCATTCAACTCATTTCTGAACCGAAGAGGTACTGGAGCTCAAGATTTACCCTTTAAGGGTAAACAGAAGGCACTCTGCACAGACTCGAAGGCACTCTCTTTTATTATGCATGGACAACCTGCCACTATTTACCAGGGCCTGTTCTTATTTTCTGGTCCCCAGTTCCTGGTTGACCCCTGCCTATAATAGTTCTGTGTCCACAGACAAATATTGTTAGAATTTATTTATTTACTTACTTACTTTATATCCCACCCTTTTCCCCAGTGGGGACCCAAAGTGGGTCACGTTATTTTCTTCTCTTGTGTTTTATCCTCACAACAACCCTAAGAGGTAGGCTAGATTGAGAGGATGTGACTAGCCCAAGGCTTCCATGGCAAGTGGGGATTCGAACGTGGGTTTCCCAGATCCTATTCCAACCACTTTACCATGCTGGCTTTCTAGACCACACTGGCCAGTTTGGTGTAGTGGTGAGGAGCATGGACTCTAATCTGAGAGAACTGGGTTTGATTCCCCATGCCTTCACGTGCAACTGCTGGTGTGACCTTGGGTCAGCCACAAGTTCTCTCAGAGCTGTTCTCTCAAGAGCAGTTCTCAAAAGAGCTGTCTCAGCCCCACCTCACAGGGTGTCTGTTGTGGGGAGAGGAAGGGAAAGGAATTTGTAAGCTGCTCTGAGGCTCCTTTGGATAATGTCTCCTCCTCCTCCTCCTCTTCTTTGTCTTTGAAAAAGGAATGTCTTAAAACAACTTTAATATGAAGAATGGTCTTGTTCTAGAACTAAGCTCATGTTATTTAGGGAAAGTTCTCAAACAACTAGTTAAATATATATTTAACAACTGTTAAATATAAGGGAATGTTTCTAAATTCTATCACTAAACCACTTTTAGTCTGTTTCTGTCTTTGGCCTTTGGGGGATGGTGTGCCAACAATGGAATACATTATTTTTAAAAAATGAGATTGCCTACAAGGGGCTAGAAACATATAAATTTAAACTGATGAATAATTGAGGAATAACTTGGGTATTGGAATTAACCTCTTTCAGGGATAATGTGCCACACAATTAGGGTTGCCAACCTCCCAGTTGGCCCTGGAGATCTCCTGGAATCACTGCTGATCCCCAGACTACAGAGAGAAGTATTCCCCTAGAGAAAATGGATGCATTGGAGGGGGGACTCTATCCCTCCCCTTCTTCAACCCCTCTCCTCAGGCTCCACCCCCAAATCTCCAGGAATCTCCCAACCCAGAGCTGGAAACTCTACAATTACCTTGTCTGTGGCAGCATCGTCTTCTCCACCGCTGTTCTTGATTTGCTCCATTCAGAAGCCTGTTGGTAGTAAACAGAGGGCATATGGGCACCTCCACATACCATGAACATCCAAGACCACACTTTAGGTGGGGCTGTGGCTTAGAGCATTTTGTGTGCACCATGTCTCAAATTCACGTTCCAACACCTCTACTTATAGCCATCTCAGGTAACAAGGTCCTTGGAAAGATATTTTTTTTGTCTGTATAAAGTACTGAGGCTGATACATGGAAGAGTGATTTCAGCTCATACTTTATTAGTTACAAGAAGAACTTGAGATAATTGCGGGACCCGAAGGTCTGCTTATATTCCCATTCCAACCATACCCAACACACACACCCATTCCCATGATAGGTTTATTTACATTGCCACTGTCCCTTATTGGTTCCCTTTAGGATTTGAACTGGCCAATTGGTGAGTTCTAGGATCCTCTCCTTCTATTGTTGTGAATGCGAAGCTCGGCTTGTCCTCATGGCCATGTGTGAGCCCGACCGCGTGTGCAGTCTCTCTTGGTACACAACAGTCTGACTCTGGAGATCAGCTGCTGATAAAAGTAGGCGGCCCTGAGCTAGATGGACCAATGGACTGGCTCAGCATGTTGCAACCCCATACGTCAAAAATACTGATTTTGTACACGGGTCTTTGTTCTACAATGCTATTCCAAAGAGGCTGAATCCCTACCAACACTTTATTGCTGTGCCCCACTGATTCTAAGGTCCCGGTTACATGGAGAAATAGCTATGCGGATGGGATGGATTAAGGGTGGATCAAACCAGCGCAATCAGATGCCAACATCTGGCAAGCGTCGTGCACCCGCCCCTAACTCGTCCCATCCAGCCGAAAATGCAGATCGAAAAGGTACTAGGCAAAATGCAGTACCTAGCTGATGATCTGCAGCAAGGGACTCCCGTTGTAAGCGAGGCTCTGCCAAACTGCACATGCCCACAAATGCACAGTTGCCTCACCTCGCCCGTCATCCTGTTGTTTCCTCCTCAGCATGTGATCGCACCGGGGAGCAACTGCACGGCGGCTGGGGGGATCTGTGTGATCCTGCTCCCGCACTTCTTTTTGCCCCGCCTCTGAAAAGCTGCACTTCCGCCACAGTTTTTCACGGTAGCATGACCGGGGCCTAAATTGTAACCATGCCCTTCAAGCCCCAGGTTCTTCCATAGTGTCCGTTCTTTTCACAGCCCCGTAAGGTAGAACAGTATAATTTTCATGGTTGACAACAAGACTTGAGCCGGGGACACCTACATCCTGCAGTCATTACAGTATACTAGCTGTCATAATAAATGCGCATGTAAAAATTATTAATAATACAACTGATATCTCAAGTGATTGCCTGTTTCTCTCTGGAATACTACACCAAATAAGGCAGAAGGTGTTATATTTTTGCATGTCGCATAGTCTTTCAAAGGTCATTTTCTATCAAGGAAATAGAATAAGCAAGATGAGGGGAACCTTACTGATTATCAAAATACTAAGATGTATGCTGCTACCAAATTAGACAGCTTCCACGTAGCTTGTTGTCTCATCTGGCTGGTTCCAGCTCTTTTCCAACACCTACTGTGTGTGTGGGTGTGTGCTATAAGCCATCAAGTCACTTCCAACTTATGGTGACCCTATGCATTAAAGTAAAGGTAAAGTTCCCTTGCTTGAAAGCCAGTCGAATCCGACTCTAGGGTTGCAGTGCTCATCTCCGTTTCCAAGCCAAAGAGCCAGCGCTGTCTGAAGACGTTTCCGTGGTCATGTGGCTGGCATGACTAAACACCAAGGCACACGGAACGCTGTTACCTTCCCACCAAAGTGGTACCTATTTATCTACTTGCAATTTCTTGCTTTCGAACTGCTAGGTTGGCAGGATCCTATGCATTAATGCCCTCCAAAAAGTCCTACTATCGACAGCCTTGCTCAGGTCTTACAAGCTGAAGGCTATGGCTTTTCCTTGATCAAATCAATCCATTTCATGTTGAGTCTTTCTCTGTTCCTACGGCCTTCACTAGCGTTATTGTCTTTTCCAGTGAGTCTTGTCTTCTCATGATGTGACCAAAGTACAACAGCCTCAGTATAATAATTTTAGCTCAGAGGAAGAATTCAGTCTTGATTAGATCTAGAACAGATTTATTTGTCTTTTTGGTGGTCAGCAGTATCCTCAAAACTCTCTTCCAATGTCATATTTGAAATGAAAGAACAAATTCAGAGTCCAGTGGCACCTTTAAGACCAACAAAAGTTTATTCAGGGTATGAGCTTTCGTGTGCAAGGCACACTTTTCAAATACATTGAATGGAAGATGAGGTTCTAAATGTATAGACAGGGATTTAACAGCAAATTAATATGTAACATGATGATGTTTAAGTTATGCAAAGGGAAAAACTAAATAGCAAGTTAAGGTTATAAGGTCAACGGTTGTAGAGCAATAAATATGTCACAATAGCAGATAAATGTCTAAAGTGGTTTTTTCTAACTGTGGGAAGTAACAGAATCTTAATTATCTCCTCTGAGGTGTAGAGGGTTTGTGAAGGGCACTTTGCGCTGGACGTAATTCACGCTCCCTCTACACCTCAGAAGAGATAATTAAGATTCTGTTACTTCCCACAATTAGAAAAAACAACTTTAGGCATTTATCTGCTATTGTGACATATTTATTGCTCTACAACCGTTGACCTTATAACCTTACCTTGCTATTTAGTTTTTCCCTTTGCATAACTTAAACATCATCGTGTTACATGTTAATTTGCTGTTAAATTCCTGTCTATAGGTTTAGGATGTCATCTTCCTTTCCAATACATTTGAAAAAGTGTGCCTTGCACACAAAAGCTCATACCTTGTGTTAAGTATGGAACTCAACAACATTTTGATTTCAGCAAGTGATTTCAGTTTATTCGTAACAGCAAACTCCAACTCAGAACACCACAATAACACACCACAAAACAGTGGAGCACAGTTCCTTCTTTTAAACTCTCCCGGGCTGTCAAAGCCACTCCCAAAATAAGTTAAGGACCAATAGTTTTACAGAGATAAGGTCCAATCACAATTGTTCCCGCTTTGATACATATTTACAAGATGATTGGTTCTGTACGGAGGTTTCTCAGAAACCAGCCAATAGTAATGCAACAGCTGAAGAGCCACATTTGAAATCAAGCTTAACATGGCAATGTATAGCATAAATTCACATTCCAATACACAACACCTTGAATAAACTTTTGTTGGGCTTAAAGGTGCCACCGGACTCTAAGTTTGTTCCGCTGCTTCAGACCAACATGGCTGACTACCTGGATATTTGAAAAGAGTAAATCTACTTCCGGTTAGCTTTCTCCACTGTCTAATTTTCACATCTGTACATAGTAATGGGGAATACTACGGTATGAATTATCTTGTACTTGGCCACCAGTAACACATCCTTATACTGAAGAATCTTTTCTAGCTCCTTCACAGCTGCCTTTCCTAGTCTCAAGTCTCCGTCCGATTTCTTGGTTGCAGTCTCCCTTTCAATTGATGCTTGAGCCAAAGAATAGAAACTCTTTTAACAATTTCATTTTTTTCATAATCCAAAATTGTGTAACTGGATTTTTTACCTATAAATGACAGGGACTGAAGCTAGAATCTTCCGGAAGCAAGTCAGGAGCTCTGCCACTGATCCACACAGCCCTCTTCCCAAAACTTGCCATCAGATATTTTTAACAGAAAAAAGCAAAGGTCCAGTAGCGTAGCGCCTTAAAGACTAACAAAAATTTGTGGCAGGATATGAGCTTTTGTGAGTCACTGCTCACTTCTTTGTGATATCTCATATCCTGCCACAAATGTTTGTTAGTCTTTAAGGTGCTACTGGACTCCTGCTGTTTTGTACTGCTGCAGACAGGCTAACACGGCTACCCAACTTGATCTATTAACAGAAAAACTAAACGTAGAAAAGCATAATGCTAACTACCTCCTTATGCCCCATAGATATACCCCTTCCCATCAAACTCTGGCCACCTCAATAAATTTTCCACGTATCACTTAGTGGTGCAGTTAGCGGAGCCAGTTTGGTGTAGTGGTTAAGTGCGCGGACTCTTATGTGGGAGAACCGGGTTTGATTCCCCACTCCTCCACTTGCACCTGCTGATGTGACCTTGGGTCAGTCACAAGCTCTGGCACAGCTGTTCTCTCAAGGACAGTTTCTGTCAGAAGTTCTCTCAGCCCCGCCTACCTCACAGGGTGTCTGTTGTGGGGAGGGGAAGGGAAAGGAGTTTGTAAGCTGCTCTGAGACGCCTTTGGGCAGTGAAGGGAGGGGTATAAATCCAATCTCTTCTCTTCTTCTCTCTTAAAAAAATCACTTCAGTCATGAACGCACTAGGTAGGCTTAGGCCAAGCTACAGTTCAGCTCATGAGGTGATTTTTTTAAAAATCAGGATACAGTTTTTCCCACACAGATGGGCTTTTTGCTTTAAACAGATACGTTTTTGCTTGCATCCTTCTTTTTACCCCCCTCCCCTGTTCTATAATCCAAGCCCAACTGCATTATTTTGTTTTACTAGGAATCTCTGCTGTTAGATTCAAACATCGTATCAAGTTATCCACTTACTGATTGGCTCATTTTTTAAAAAATCATGCTTGCAATCTGCTTTGCGTCACCATGAGAAAGTTGTATGCTGTCAAGTTGCAACTGACCCATGGCAACCCCACCGGGGACCATACAGTTTTCGAGGCAAGAGATGAGGTCTCCCATCCAAGTACCAACCATGGCCAACCCTGCTTAGTTTGGCCAACCATGGCCAACCAGGGTAGGCGGGATATAAATTGAAAGTAATAATTAATAAATAAATAAATAAATAAATAAATAAATAAATAATATAAGCTCTGACAAGTTCAGCCTAAGGCTATTCAGGCTGTTCCCAGTGAGAAAGTAGACTATAAATGAAAATAATAATAGATAATAATAACTCATAGCTGCCCACCTGCAATATAGCAAAGAAAAAAAAAGTGCTAGCCTGCCTTACAGGGTTGCTGTAAGGATGAGCTATGCACCTGAAGTACATTTCACAGTTTCTACCCCAAGGAAACTTACACCACAACGATCTTTCACTTGCCACAAGACAGAAGTACTACTACCTTCCCTCAACTGGCTCTGCTCTGTGAGGTAAAGTGGGGCTTGAAGAACCTGCCTCTTTCCTATCCTCCAGCCCAAGGAAAAGACTAGGCCGCTTTCAAAACCACCAGCCTCAACTCAAAACAGTTGTTCGGTGCCATGGCAACAAGACGACATGGAATGCACCTGATGGTTCCAGGAGGGTGACCATGCTTGTTGGGTTTGGTTCAGATTATTAGAATGCAATTCAGTTCCTTTTTAAAGCATCTGCAGACCCAGATTCTTAATTTTCAATTGCATATAAATTTCTATTTAGGTGGGTAGCTGTGTTGGTCTGGGGCTGCCCCAGAAAAGAGTACCTGTTTTCCCCACCCCACGTATTTGGGTCCTGTCACTGCCCAAACCTCTCTGTTCATGTTTCTTTCACAACATAGTTTCTTTTTTCTTCTCAAGTGCCATTCCACAATCTTCTTAGCTCAGCCCCCCCCCACCCCAATGGAGCACCACTAACCTGCCCTGCCTTTTTGGCTCTTTTCTCTTATCCTTTGGCCTATAAATGGCTGGCTTGCGTCCCAGCTACAAATATGCATCCTGTACAGAAGCAGATGGTTTTTGCATTACCTGGAAAATTCACTCTCTCATTGCTGTCTTCTCCCTCTTCCATCTTTCGCAGATCATTAGAAAATCTATTAAATAGAATACAGGGCCCATTACAAATCCTCAGGGCATCCTGTAATTTCTCTTTCTTTTTTGGCTCCGTTGCAAGACCTCTCTCTCAACCCCTGAACTTTCAAAGGAAGGAACAAAACTTCTTGCCACATAGAAAGAAGATCACGCACCTCTTGCTCTCTACGCAGATTGATCGCAATTAGCGACTGCTCCCACTTGCCCCTTTGCATGCAAAGTCCAGATGTCTCTGCTCAAGACGACTCCATTTCTGTTTTGAAGAGCATCGTGTTGTTCTGAACCGAGCTTGCTGTCAGCTGATAGTGTGGCTTGGTCACAAATTGGTTGCCAACCCCCAGGTGGAGGCCTAAATTTCTCCCAGAATTACAACTGGTCTCCAGGCTGCAGAGAGCAGTTCCCCCAGAGGGGATGGCAGACCTCCAGGGATGCTGAGCTCCCTTCCCTCCCCAAAGTTTGTCATTCTGGGGTACCACTTCCAAACCTCTAGGAATGCTCCAAGCCAGATTTGGCAACCCCAGCAGCGGAGATTATGTTATGATTAATGCATAAATTTAAATACAGGAGGGAAGTAAATTTGCTTTCTGCACATGGCTGTTAGGTATGATAGCTAAATGAAAGCCCCATGTTAAGAAGCAGTCTACCTCTGAGTACAAGATGCTGGGGACAAGCCTCGGAAGCTGGCCATTACCTTCATACTGTGGCTATGAGCCCACTGCTAGAAACAGAATGTTAAAGTAGACAAGTATTGGCTATGATCTAGCAAGGAATTTTTTTCTTACATGAGCACATATCCTACCTGAAAAGAGCAAGAATCCAGTAGCACCTTAAAGACTAACAACATTTATGGCAGGGTGTGAGCTTTCATGAGTCATCATTCATGTCTTCAGATATAGCTAGAATGTGAGTCCATCTGTCCTATATTTTGGAAAGTGGAGTGATTTCAGATGCTGAATGACATTAGCAGGCAAATAACAACAGCAGGTGTGATTGGATTAGGTAGGATACACAGAGGGGTAGTAGGCATGGAGAAATCAACATTGGTAACGAGACAGGAAACCTAGGTCTCAATTAAGTCCAGGTGGATGCATTGTCTTGAGCTTTGGCATCAGTTGTAATTCAGCACTGTCTCTAATCTCCCTTTGAAATTCCTTTGTAAGATAACTGCTACTCTTAGGTCAGCAACTAGAAGAAGGAGGAGGAGGAGGAGGAGATTGGATTTCCACCCCGCCCTTCACTACCCAAAGGAGTCTCAGAGCGGCTTACAAACTCTTTTCCCTTCTCCTCCCCACAACAGACACCCTGTGAGGTAGGTGGGGCTGAGAGAACTCTAACTCGTTTTCAAGAACAGCTGTTCCAGGATCACGAAACTGCAGGGGAAATCAGGCGAAGCCGCGGGTCAAAATGCAGCCCCGCGGCTTCGGGTGTGAAATTGACCAATAGTGTCAGGGCAAACGGCGGCACAACATCGAGGCAGCTGTAGTGGGAAATCAGCCTAAGTGTTGCAAGATGGATGGTCTATAATGGCGGCTGTGAATAAGATGGAATTCAACAAGGATAGGTGCAGAGTTCTACATCTGGGTAATGAAAATGAGAAGCATGCATACTGGATGGGAGACACACTTCTGGTGGCAGTGCGTGTGAGCAAGATCTTGGGGTATGGGTGGACAGCAAGCTAAATCTGAGCAAAGACTCAAGTGGGATCGCCGTATTGGTCTGAAGCAGCAGAGCAAAGTGAGCCCAGTGGTATCTTTAAGACCAACAAAGTTGCATTGTGTCTGACGAAGTGTGCTTGTAAATGAAAGCTTATACTTTGATTAAAATTTTGTTGGTCTTAAAGGTAGCACGGGACTCAGACTTTGTTCTAAATCTGAGCAGTCAGTGTGATGCAGTGGCAGAAATAGGCTAATGCGGTCTTGGGGTGAGAAGAGGAGGTTGAGGGGGGACATGATGGCTCTCTTTTAAGTATAAGGCTGTCACTTAGAGGACGGCAGGGAGTTGTTCCTGTTGGAAACAGAGGATAGGACTCGCAAGAATGGGTTTAAATTAAAGGTGGGAAGATACCAGCTGGATATTAGGGAAAACTTTTTTACAGTAAGAGTTGTTCAGCAGTGGAATCAGCTGCCTAGGGAGGTGGTGGGCTCTCCCTCCCTGGCCGTCTTTAAGCAGCAGCTGGACAGACACTTGTCAGGGAGGCTCTAGGCTGATCCTGCATTGAGCAGGGGGTTGGCCTGTATGGCCCCTTCCAGCTCTGTGATTCTATGATGCTACAGAGTCTGCCCTCCAAAGTTGCTATTTCCTCCAGGAAAACTTATCTCTAGTCTGGAGATGGTCTCGTTCACATGAGATGAGGATTCAGAGGCACCAAGGCCAACTGCCAGAAAGGTCTTTCTGTCTCGATCATTGAATTGCATAAAACTCTTTGTGGTTTACCTCTTGGTCACCACACCTCAAAAAGAATATTATAGCATTGGAAAAAATGCAGAGAAGGGCAACTAGAATGATAAAAGGGTTGGAACACTTTCCCTATGAAGAAAGACTAAAACGCTTGGGGCTCTTTGGCTTGGTGAAGCGATGGCTGAGGGGTGACATGATCAAGGTTTATAAGATTATGCACGGGATAGAGCGGGTTGAGAAAGAAGTACTTTTCTCCTTATCTCACAATACAAGAACTCGTGGACACTCAATGAAATTGCTGAGCAGTCGGGTTAGAACAGATAAAAGGAAGTACTTTTTCACCCAAAGAGTGATTAACATATGGAATTCACTGCCACAGGAGGTGGTGGCAGCTGCAAGCATGGACAGTTTCAAGTGGGAATTAGATGAACATATGGAGCAGAAGTCCATCAGTGGCTATTAGCCACAGGGTATAGATGGGAACTCTCAGTCTGGGGCAGGTGATGCACTCTATTCTTGGTGCTGGAGGGGGCAGCAGTGGGAGGGCTTCTAGTGTCCTGGCCCCACTGCTGGACCTCCTGATGGCACCTGGTATTTTTGGCCACGGTGTGACAGAGTGTTGGACTAGATGGGCCATTGGCCTGATTCAACATTGGCTTCTCTTCTGTTCTTACGTTCTTATGTCTGTGTAGAAATTAGCCGACTTCATTGTTACTTATCACAGAGTGTTTTGCAATCGCCAGATTTCTTGATTTGGAGAGTCTGCTTGGATGTCTAGGCTGTAGGCTTTGGGGGTTCTCGAACTGCTCTGGTCTCTCAGCACAGAGGGGGAAGTTCTCCTTACTCCTGGACTCAGGGGCAGAAATGGTACCCCTGGTTTCTAGTTCCACCAGGGCTATTTTTGGGCAGGAATGCACAGGAACGGATTTCCGGCTGGCTCCCGAGTTGGCCACACCCAGCAGGGACTCATTAGCATAATAGGCCACACCCAGCAGCAGAAACTCATTGGGATTGGCTACATTAGGGGTGTGTGGCCTAACATGCAAAGGAGTTCCTGCTACCAAAAATACCCTGGGTTTTGACAACAAACAAGGTAAACAGAATAAGAAGCAAAAGGTGGGTGTGGCTGGATGATCACACTTCTGGTAACAAGAGGGTGTGCCCTAATATGCTAATGAGCTGTGCTGTCAGGGGTGTGGTCTAATATGCTAATAAGTTTCTGCTGTTGGGTGTGGCCTGTTATGCTAATGAGTTCCTGCTGGGCTTTTTCTACAAAAAAAGCCCTGAGTTCCACTGTGCAAACCCCTCTTTTTCTTCTAGCAGGTTGTGCTGTCTCTTGTAGGGGCACATTCTCTTTTTTGTGTTGCTTGTCTTTTGTGCCTCTTCCTGCGTACTTAACAAAACATTGAAGCATGTTGGTATTTTAGTTTTCTGCATCTCCTGAGTCTGTCATGTCACTATGAATTTAAAGTAAAAACAGTGCAAAACGTGCACAGATTTCAAACTGCCAAAGAAGCCCTTGACCCCGGAGTTCCAAAATAAAGGCCCTCTGAGTAAAAGGCCTGAGCAACACTTCATGGCTTGGATGTTAACCTGAGGTCAGTGTGACGGAGTGATCCGAGCGACTGCTCTCTCCTCGGCCTACAGGCAGCGTGTTGGACCCTGCCCAAGTTTCCACTCAACCTCTTCCAATTTTCTTCCTCATAGTAACCACTATCCCATGGGGCTTTGGGATCTGAAATCCCTCGAGCAGCCTTTTTGATGGATGAAAGCTGCCCCCCCCTTCACAGGTAAAAAAAAGAAACACACTAGTGGATACAGGCTGCTGCCAATTGGGCTGAGGTTTTGGTGCACCTTGGAATGAATAGCCCCTTCCATCACGTGACTCCTGGGGAGGACTTTGAAAGACCCCCACGAAAGGGAAAGTCGAGCCATTTTGCTTGGTGCATTTAAAAATAGAGGAGGAGGAGATTGGATTTGTACCCTGCCCTTCACTACCCGAAGGAGTCTCAGAGCGGCTTACAATCTTCTTTCCCTTCCCCTCCCCACAACAGACAGCCTGTGAGGTGGGTGGGGCTGAGAGAGCTCTTTCCAGAACTGCTCCTGAGAAAACAGCTCTGAAAGAACCTGTAACTGACCCAAGGCCACCCCAGCAGCTGCATGTGAAGGTGTTCTCACAGACTGATTAGGGCCGACCCTCCTAACTACTTCACAAAACTGACTCTCTTTGTGGTGCAGGGTTCCCTGCCTTGCATTCTCCTCTTGTCCTTCGAGCTAGAAACTCAGCCTCGATATTTCTCATCTGTAAAATGGTTGCATGATTTACCTAAATCGGTTTGGAATATGTGTGTGTTTGTGTGGGCAGTAGATACATTGTTATCCATTCTTACCTGCTGGTTTGCACCTGGAGATCTCCTGTTGTTACAATTGGTCTTCAGATGACCAAGATTAGTTCCCCTGGAGAAAATGGAGGGTGGACTCTATGGCTTTATACTCTGCTGAGGTCCCTCCCTTCCCAAACCCTGTCCTTGTTGCGGGTTCGAACAGCGAAAGTGGCAGGCATGGAGTGGGCCAGAAGAGAGTGCAAGTATCCAAATAAATAATGGAGGCTTCAGCTAGGTGCAAACTATACATTTATTTACACACCACAGCCACCATCAAACAGAATGTCAAAATGCTCTGCTGCAATCATACAAATGAGGAGGAGAAACTGTACATCACTCACTGTACATTTATACAAACACTAGCCAATCAGGCTTCAGTGCTGAGTCACTGTGATAGCAGTGGCAAGACTGCCCTGAACCAGTTATAGCCAGCTCTTACAGAGATCCCTGGCTGACAGCTACCTGTCACTAGATCAAATCCATCTAGCCAGACTTACAAAACATGTGGATCTCAACAGTCCTCCCCAGACTCCACCCCCAATATATCCAGGTATTTCCCAACCTAGAGCTGGCAGCAACCCTACCTACTTCAGTTATGCCATCTTTTATTTTATTTTATTTTATTTTATTTCCTTTCTTTTCCTTTTCTTTTTTACGGTTGTTACACAGTTGGAGCCAGAGCTTTTTTTGTAGAAAAAGCCCAGCAGGAACTCATTAGCATAATAGGCCACACCCAACAGTAGAAACTCATTAGTATATTAGGCCACACACCTTACCGCGCAGCTCATTAGCATATTAGGCCACACCCCCATGCTACCAGAAGTGTGGTATCCTGCCACATCCACCTTTTGCTTCTTATTCTGTTTACCTTGTTGTTGTCAAAACCCAGGGCTTTTTTTGTAGCAGGAATTCCTTTGCATGTTAGGCCACACACCCCTAATGTAGCCAATCCTAATAAGTTTCTGCTGCTGGGTGTGGCCTATTATGCTAATGAGTTCCTGCTAGGCGTGGCCAACTCAGGAGCCATCCGTAACTCCGTTCCTGTGTGTTCCTGCCCCAAAATAGCGCTGGTTGGAGCCCTGACATGGCTGGTTCAGGCTAGCCCAATCTCATCAGATCTCAGAAGCTAAGCAGGGTCAACCCTGGTTAGTATTTGGATGGGAGACCACCAAAGAAGAACCAAGGTCACTACACAGAGGCAGGTAACAGCAAACCACTGCTGAACATCTCTTGCTTCGAAAACCTGACAGGGTCCCCGTAAGTCAGATGGGGCTGGATGGCACTTTCCATCACCACCACCACCCAGTTGGAAACTGAAACATGTTAACGTCAACCTGTGCTGACTTTATACCATGGATGTGGAACACATACTGGTTAGTGGTTCAAGGTCTTCTGAACAAATGGAATATCTCTGAATGGGGATGAAGGGCCATGGCCTGATAAAAGGGTGGATGGAGTCGGCCAGGAAAAGGGCCAAAGGACCATTTCCTCTGAGCTCTGCCACTTTTGCTGGCTGACTCCACCCTTTTGCCAGGCCCCATGAGGGTTGCCAGTTCTGAGCTGAGAAATTCCTGGAGATTTAGGGGTGGAGTCTTGGGGAGGGCGGGGTTTGAGGAGGAGAGAGACCTCAGCAGGGTATAAGGCCACAGCACTCTCCAAAGCAGCTGTTTTCTCCGGGGGAGCTGATCTCTGTCATCTAGAAATCAATTGTAATTCCAGGGGGATGTCCAGCCCCCCCCCCAAGGATGGTAACCATAGGCAGTGGCAGATTAACCATTAAGCAGACTAGGCACGTGCTTAGGGCACCAGGGCCAAAGGGGGCACCACAAAGTTGGGGAAAGGGTGAAAAAATGTAGAAAAATGCCTTTCAGGTCATGAATATTGGAACTTTGATACATTTAATTTGTGAAATATTAAAATAGATGTTGTATTGCATTTTTGGAAAACTTTATGTAGCCGAAGCTTGGCTTCATTTGTACCGTCTATTGTGTTATCATATGAATAAATTTTTGTATTGCCGCAACCTGCATTGTATATCTGGTCAGACCGGTCAACCACTAAAATGGACTGGGTCCATGTGGAAAGGAGGGGGGAACCAAGACTGGTCAGTGCTTAGGGCATCAGTGAGCCTTAATCCGCCCCTGACCATAGGTCCCTCCACTGATCTCCACCCGCATACCAGAAACTCTGTTTTTTAGGAGCTGACAACCCTTTCAACAAGCAACTATTATATAAGAACTATTGCTCCGTATTTCTCTCTTCTTGCTTCATAATACAGCTCTGTTTTAACTTGCTGATCGAGGACTTCTACCATCTTCGGCTCTCAATTCATTACTTCGCTGGTGCAAGCTCAGGTGGCCTGGGGAGTGATAATCTATAAGAATGGATTGCCCTTTTGGTGCCCAGTTTCGAGAGGATTGCATTTTTGCTGTTGTATGCAATACTGGTAAACCCATGGGAACAGATCCAGAGAGGGGTGGAAGAAGGCAGGTAGGATGCCTGGGCCACACCACTCTAGGAAGCCGGGACACGGATGAAATACAGAGCGCCATTTTGCTTTGCCTGGTGGGCTTTCTATGCCTTTAACAGATGGATGTCCTGACCTGTGTAACCCAGGCTAGCCTGATCTCATAAGATCTCAGAAGCTAAGCAGGGTTGGCCCCTGGCAGCTGCATCTGCTTTCCCAACAGTCCTTTGAGGTCTTTCCCCATTTTGCAGAGGGGACAGAGAGGGAGAGACTTGTCCTCTGTGAAATGGCTTGCTGCTTTTCATGAGCATCTATGTCATTTGCTGAGGCCATCTATGACAAACCTATTAGTATCTCATCAGATCTTGGAAACTAAGCAGCATCGGCCCTGGTCAGTACTTGGATGGGAGACCACCAAGGAATTCTGGGGTTGTCGTGATGCAGCGGCAGGCAATGGGAAACCGCCTCTGAATATCTCTTGCTTTGAAAACCCCACAGGGTTGCTGTAAAGTCAGTGGAGACCTGACAGCAAGAAAAGAAAGAAAGAAAAGAAAAGAAAAGAAAAGAAAAGAAAAGAAAAGAAAAGAAAAGAAAAGAAAAGAAAAGAAAAGAAAAGAAAAGAAAAGAGGGTTGCACTGTACAAAATGGTCCCCAAAATGACTTGGATAAATGATTAGGGACCCTGAGTTAGTGTGAGTTGGCCCACAGTTTTTTAGCCTCCAGCTCACAGATTTCTGTCTCAGCTCAGGAAGGAGGGCTCCAGAGCAATCTAATTTATGCAGCAGCCAAATCGCTTGCTCACAACTTTAATGCCAGTAGCTCACAAAGTAGAATTTTTGCTCACAAGACTCCACTGCTTAGAGGGAGCATTGCTCTGATCTCTAATGCTGCGTATAGCTTACTGTAAGTCAGATCCTGTTATGTGATTTTTAACCACTTAATGTGTCATATCATTATACTTCAGTTCTGGAGGTTCCAGACTTCTAAAGCATGGGTCGCCCCATTTGTATTGACTCACTATACGTACTCTGCCTGTGAGACAACGAGCAGACTATAAATCACGTGAATAAATAAATAAAATTGATGGGAGACCACTGAGGAAGTCTAGGGTTGCTACGCAGAGGCAGACAATGGTGAACCACCTCTGAATGTCTTTTACCTTGAAAAAAACCCCACATAGATTCACTGTGATCTGCTGGCAAAAACCACACTTCTGTATGGAAGACAGAAATCCAACAGGTGATTGGCTGTCTGTAACATACCCCTGCCCCCTTTCAGTATGGGAATATAAACAGACCAACCTAAGGGATGTATACTTCACAAGAGCTCATGAAAGCTTATGCTGGAATAAATGCTGTTGGTCTATAAGGTGCCACAGGAGGCCTGTTTTGTTTTGATCACTGGTAGCTATGCATTATATGCAGATAATCCCAGTCATTCACGTGCGTATTATTAGGTTCTTATTTTTAAATCTGCATTGTGAGTTGACTTTAATTGTTATGCATAGCTTCGAGTGCCTTGTGGAAACTGGGGCGACGACGACGGTTCCACGGCAGAGCACCGGCTTTGCATGCGGATGGCTTCCAGAGGCCAGCTGTGTTGGTCTCCAGCAGAACAGCCATATTTGATTCCAGTAGAGCTGTAGAGACCAACAAGGTGTTTTGGGGGTATGAGTTTTTGAGAGTCAAAGATCTTTTACATGCATGTGGTCTCAGGTTCAGTTTCCAGTTCAAAGCTAAAAATAATTATTAGTTATATAATAATTAAACTAATAATAATTAAAAATAATCTCTGGGTTGGTGATTTTGGGGTCCTTGGGGAGGGGAGGGACCTCAGCACTATGCAATGTCATAGAGTCCAACCCCCCCCCACAGCAGCCATTTTCTCCAGGGGAACTGATCTTAGAATCATAGAATCACAGGGTTGGAAGGGGCCAGACAGGCGCTCTAGTCAGCCTAGAGCATCCCTAACAAGTGTTTATCCAGCTGCTGCTTAAAGACTGCCAGGGAGGGGGAGCTCACAACGTCCCTAGGCAGCCAATTCCACTGTTGCACGACTCTTACTGTAAAAAAGTTTTTTCCTAATATCCAGCCGGTACCTTCCCGCCCTTAATTTAAACCCATTGTCCTCTGCTGCCAACAGGAACAGCTCCCTGCCCTCCTCTGAGTGACAGCCCTTCAGATACTTCAAGAGAGCAGTCATGTGCCCCCTCAACCTCCTCTTCTCCAGACTAAACACACATCTTGGTCATCAGTGTTCCCTCTAAGCTGTGCTAGAGGGTGCTGGCATACAATTTTTCAGCTAGCTGTTCAGGGATTTTAGCTTCTAGCTCATAGGCATTTTCCCTTCCATTGGAAGGGGCAAGTAGACATGTTCTCCAGAGGCCTGGTCTACCCCCACAGAGGACATTTTCTCTAATGAAATTTGACTTGATCCTGTTTTCTCTTATAATGTTTAAATTATTCTTAAAGTACAGCTTAAATATAGTTTAAAATAATTCATTCTGAGATGTTTACAAGGTTATGGAAATACTCTAAAAAACCAACCTTCTAAAGACTAATAATCTAAAAGCTAAGTCAAATGTAGACTCACTCACAACTTGAACGCTACTAGCTTTTTTTTGCTCACGAGCAATACTCCCTCTACGCTGTGGAGTCTTGTGAGCAAAAACCCTACTTTGTGATCTGCTGGCATTAAAGTTGTGAGCGAGCGCTTTGGCTACTGCATAAAATAGTTCACTCTGGAGCCATCCTTCCTGAGCTGAGACAAAAATGCGTGAGCCGGAGGCTAATAAGCTGTGAGCTAGCTCACACTAACTCAGCTTAGAAGGAACACTGCTCACAAGGTAGAATTTTTGCTCACAACACTGTGGAGCTTAGAAGAAGAAGAAGAAGAAGAAGAAGAAGAAGAAGAAGAAGAAGAAGAAGAAGAAGAAGAAGAAGAAGAAGAAGAAGAAGAAGAAGAAGAAGAAGAAGAAGAAGAAGAAGAAGAAGAAGAAGAGTAGTAGTAGTTTGGATTTATACCCCGCCCTTCACTGCCCAAAGGCGTCTCAGAGCGGCTTACAAACTCCTTTCCCTTCCCCTCCCCACAACAGACACCCTGTGAGGTAGGTGGGGCTGAGAGAACTTCTGACAGAAACTGTCCTTGAGAGAACAGCTGTGCCAGAGCTTGTGACTGACCCAAGGTCACATCAGCAGGTGCAAGTGGAGGAGTGGGGAATCAAACCCGGTTCTCCCACATAAGAGTCCGCGCACTTAACCACTACACCAAACAGGCTCTCTTAGAAGGAACCCTGGTCACCAGGAGATCAATTGTAAGCGCAGGAGATCTTGAGGTAACACCTGAATGTTGGCAACCCTGGTTATTACAACCTTTGAATGGTATCCCCAAAATCAGTCAGTCCACCGCTTCATGAGAAAGGCACTCCTGTCATGGGTGATCTTTTTCTCCCTCGCAGCATCTATGTAATTGGAAATATAGATGCTTCTCTGGAGAATACACACAGACACGTCTCTTGTGTCATTTTGGTTTTTATTTCTGGAAAACAAGATCAGAACAAAAAGAGAGAGAGAGAAAGATGCTTCCACTATACAGAGCAGAGAACAGGCACGTTTGTGAAGTGAAGGATGAACGACAGGAAGGGAAGGGTACCCTCCTCCCACGCTCAACTCTCCGTAGCTTCTGGGAGCCGCCCTGTCTATCTAACCCAATGGCCCCTGGAGGAGGTCTGAGAAAGCAGGACCTCCCCGTACCTTCCTCCCCACTGATGGGGTAGGGGAGATTAGCGACCCTCCCTGTGAGGCAAGAGGCAGTTGTGGGCGTTTTCAGACAGTCAGCCCTCCGCTCAGCCTCCCTGTACCCCCTCTACCATCAAGGAGGAAAGAGGCATTCTAGGCCTACCTTCCCTGCAAACCGTTCGCAAAGAATCCTGGGAATGTTACCTCAGCAAGGTCCTTACAAATCCCCAGCTGCATGTTCACAGAACAATGGTCCCCAGGGAAAGGGAATAATTATTAAATCTGACGGTGTAGATATGTTCCTAAATCTGGCTCACCAGGGAGGAGGTGTCGTGTGCGTGTTCGCTTGAGGTTAGGGGGTTCAGGAAGGCATGCAGTCGTAAACAGACCTGGAGCTTGGCGCTGGGGACAGAGAGGATTGACGCAGGCCCCCAGGAGGTGCAGTTCCGGGATTAATAAAAGGGATGACCACAACAGGCACACTAGTTCAAATGAGGCTTCCATTTACACTTGAGTGCAGCCAAGGAGGGGTTGTAATGCTGGGGGGGAAGGGCGGATGGGAGGGGCGATCTGAGATGGGAGCACCATGCACAGAGGTGAGTTGCGATGTCAGGGTTTGCCCTCCCCCAAAGCAAGGGACTCTGTTGGCACTATAAAGAAGGTGGGACTCCCTGTGTCGATGGAAAGGGGAGGGCCCGGTTGGCAGCATAGAGCAGGGTACTGCAGCGTACAGGGTTTGTGCCAAGGCATTGAGTTAGCACCACCAGGAAAGGACAGCTGAGATGCTTTGGAATTCACTCTGCCGGGGTGGGGTAGGGGGTTATTGGCAAAACAGGAATGAAGAGAACTGCACCACATGTAAGTAATACGCTCCAAGCCAGGGTATTGGCTCAGTCCCTTCCTAAACAGCCTCTCCTTTGTCTCGGGTCCGGCTCAGCATATCCATGGGAAGTCCCGGGGGCTGGCCAGTGTTGGTACGGTGTCGGGCCCGGGGGCGCAAGCGGCGGGGTGGCCTGGCCGAAGGTGGCCCCCCATCGCTCAACGCATCCGAACTCTCGTCAATGAAAGCCAAGTTTTCCCCCGTGTAGTCTATAGGCCGTAAGGGGCGGCGTTGCGGGTGTTCAGTTGGGCCACACGCCGGTTGGTAGCCGGAGAAGGGCTCGGACACGGTAGGCACGAGGACGGCAGTGGCGGCAGCAAGGCCGGGGGCTGCGACGGCAGTAAGGGTGGCGGGGGCTGTGACGGCGACGGCTGCAGCGGCTCCTCACTTTCCTTCTGCGGCAAGTTGTCCGAAGGAGACGGAGGCTTCCCTTTCAAGGTGCCCACTCTGTGCAGCTTGTCTGGCAATGCCATGTTTGGGACACGCAGCTGGGATGCCACGTTGCCCGTCCAGGAGGCCGCATGGGCGGTCAAATCCCCCATCTGTGGAGAGTGGGAAGAGGGTAGAAAAAGACTGGAGGACAACAGAAGCTTCTCAAGACCCACCTAACCTCAGGTCGGCCAACCTCCCGGTGGTAGCAGCCAAAGCAGAAGCCAGAAATGAGAGATCACGGGAGGAAGTGGAATTCCAAAAATAACATCCGTGACAAAAATAACGAAGAGTCAATAAGGACTCACGTGCAAGCAATAACAGAAGAAAATTTTTCTACAGAAATTACTACAGTAAACAGTTTTGCAACCTATATTTATTGACGCTTCGTTATTTTCTTCAACTTCCAGGGGGTGGCTGGAGATCCCCTGGGATTACAAATGATCCCCAGGCAACAGAGATCAGTTCACCTGGAGAAAATGGCCCCTTTGGAAGGGGGACTTTATGGCATTATAACCAGGGCTATTTTGGGGCAGGAATGCACAGGAACAGAGTTCCGGCTGGCTTCAGAGTTGGTCACGCCCACTACAGCCAAAACTTCTCCATGCATGGCTACGGAGGGAAGGCCTGGAGAGCGACCCCCCAGCAACTCCAAGACGAGCGGGCCAGGGGCCCCCTGGAAAGATCAGGGAGGCATTTAAATACCTCCCTGTGCCTTCCCTGGCCTGTTCAAGGGCCGGCTAGCCCAGGCTCCCCGCAGCTGCAGGGCACCCGGGCAAGCCAAGGGAAGGCAATTTAAGCTGCCTTCCCTTTTCTTCAAGGGGGGGGCCTTCCCTGGGCTCTCCGTGGCCTAATATGCTAATGAGTTTCTGCTGATGGGTGTGGCCTGTTATGCTAATAAATTCCTGCTGGGCTTTTTCTACAAAAAAACCCCCTGATTATAACCCATTGAAGTCTCTCCCTTCCCCAAAACCCACCTTCCTCCCCCTAAAATCTCCCGGTATTTCCCAACCCGGAGCTGGCAATCGTAACCTAACCACCCGCTTTCTTTCTCCTGTAGCTTTGGAGCAGTAGTAGAACAACAGGAAGCTCCGCCTTCTGCTCTCCACAGAGAAATATCTCAAGAATCTAAGAACTGATTTTGCTGGATCAGACCTGAGGGCCCACCTGAGCTAGGGTTGCCAGCTCTGGGTTGGGAAATACCTGGTGGTTTTGGGGGTGGAGCTTCAGGAGGGCAGAGTCTGGGGAGGGACCTCACTGAGGTATAATGCCATAGAGTCCACCTCCCGAGGCAGCCATTTTTCTCCAGGTGAACTGATTTCTGAAGTGTGGAGCTCAATGGTAATAGCAGGAGGTCTCCAGGTGGCACCTGGAGACAGGCTACCCTGTCCACCAAGGCCTACATCTTATTTCCCACATTGGTTGAAAAATGCCTCTCAGAAGTTCACAAGCAGGGCATGAAAGCAAGTTAGCCCTCCCCTGCTATTATGCCCAGCAGTTGCCATTCAGAGTTACATTGCCTCTGGACATGGAGGCTCCACTTAGCTGTAAAAATTATACCCCACCTTTCTGCCACTGAGACATAACAGATCAAAAACATACATAATCAAAGCATGTCTTAATATTAACACAAAAACACATCATTCAAACAATTAAAACCAAGTTAGAATATACTTACAATACGGTACACACATATTAAAACAATAGTAAAACAGGTCAGGAAGGAGGGATCACTGAAGGAATGCCAAACAAAACAAAAAAGTATTCACCCACTGGGGGAAGATGGCAACAGAGGGGGTAGGTGAGTCTCTCGGGGGAGAGAGTCCCAGAGTTCGGCAGGGGGCAACCGAGAAGGCCCTCTCCTGGGTTGGCATCTGCCTAATCATAGACAACCGGGTGCCTGAAGCAGGGAGGTGGATTTGTAAGGGAGTAGGCAGTCCTTCAGGTATCCTGGTCCCAAGTCACATAGGGCTTTAAAGACAGGGGCTTAAAGATGGAGCAGAGGTCCATCAGGGGCTATTAGCCACATGGTGTAGACGGAACATTCTGTCTGGGGCACTGATGCTCTGTATTCTTGGTGCTTGGAGGGGGAAAACAGTGGGAGAGCTTCTGGAATTCTGGCCCCACTGGTGGACCTCCTGATGGCCCCTGGGTTTTGGCCACTGTGTGACATAGAGTGTTGGACTGGATGGACCATTGGCTTGCTACAACATGGCTTCTCTTATGTTCTTATGATCAATATTGGAACCTTGAATTTTGTCCAGAAACACACTGAGAGCCAGTAAAAATGGGCCAGGCCTGGAGTGATATGGTCCCTACAACCCACTCTAGTCAACAACCTGGCTGCAGCATTCTGCACAACTAAAGTTTCCAAACAGTCTTCAAGGGCATTCCCACGCAGAGCACATTGCAGTGATCTAATCTAGGTGTAGCCAGGGCATGCACCACAGTGGCCAGATCTTTTTGCCCAGGAAAGGCCACATCTGGCTAACCAGTCGAAGCTGGTAAAAGGCACTCCTGCTGTCACCTGTTTATCCAGCTGAAGGCCTGGGTCCAAGAGCACCCCCAGACTACAGACCTGTTCCTTCAAGGGGAATGCAGCCCGATCCAGAACGGGTGAGACCTCGAGTCCCAGGTCAGACTTTCCACTTCATAGCACTTCTTTCTTGCCAGAATCATGACATGTAGTAGCTGTTGACAGAGCTATCCTCCACATAGGCCCTCAGCCATGATGACCACATGGAACCGCCTGTTTTTAGTTTGAGAAATTCTCTGAATAGTGGTAGTGAGCTAACAATAGGGCCTTGGCTTCCATGCCCTGTCTATGGCCTTCTGTGAGTTTCTGGTTCCTTAAATGGATTATATTATATATTCTTACATCTGGCATACATATTTCTCTTGGACTCCATTTTCTCGTCACTAAAATCCCAGGAAGAAGTCCAGTGGGTGGGGATGCCAGCCTCCAGGTGGGACCTGGGGATCCCCCAGAATTACAGCTTATCTCCAGACTATAGACATCAGTTCACCTAGAGAAAATGGATGCTTTGGAGGGTGGACTCGAAAGCATTATACCCCACTGAGGTCCCTGTCCTCCCCAGGCTCCATCCCCAAACCTCCAGGAGTTCCCCAGCCTGGACATGGCAACCCTACCCCCCATTTCCTGCCGGTGGCCAAGGGGGACTTGGCAACCCTAGACCAGTGGGTGATGGGGGTTTTAAACCTCTCTCTCTCTGTCTAGCTCAAGCCTAACCATTCTACTGTGCTGGCTCTCCAGAAGATCCATTCTGCTAATGGTTGTCCTCTCCCCCACCAGGGGTGCCATCCTCCAGATGGGGCCTGGAGATCTCCCAGAATTACAACTGATTTCCAGATGAAAGAGATGAAGAGAAGAAGAGATTGGATTTATAACCCACCCTTCACTCGATGTCTCAGAGCAGCTTACAATCTCCTTCCCTTCCCCTCCCCACAACAGACAACCTGTGAGGTAGGTGGGGCTGAGAGAACTCTCTCGAGGGCTACTCTTGAGAGAACAGCTCTGAAAGAACTTGTAACTGACCCATGGTCACACCAGCAGCTGCATGTGGAGGCGTGGGGAATCAAACTCGGTTCTCCCAGATTAGAATCTGCGTGCCTAGCCACTACACCAAACTGGATCAGTTCCTCCAGAGAAAATGGCTGTTTTGGAGGGTGGGCTCTATGGCATTATACCCAGCCAAGCTCCCTCGCCTCCTCAAACGCCACCCTCCCCACGCTCCATCCCCCAAATCCCTAGGTATTTCTCAATCCAGAACTGTGAACTCTGTTCCCCACCCCATTCAAGGATGTTTCCCTTAAAGCACCACTATCAGCACAATGGATCAACAGGCTCCAGCCCACAGATGTCCCAATTAGGTGCCATGACTAATAGCTGCTGGGAAGCAGGTCATTCATAAATTTGTTCAATTATTCTTCTTACCTCGTGGCCGCCTCACCACACTTTGTGGCAGTGAGTTCCATACAATCTATTATCCATTGCATTAATCTGCTTGCCTGGACTGAACCTTCACTTTATTGTATCGAATGCCCCCGTGCCGATATTCTCTGTTGCACCCATGCACCCCCCCCAAAAAAAAAAAAATCTGTGGGCAGAAGTCTTCCTCTTCATGCTTAAAACCCAGGCTCAGCTTATGGGTGGTAGGCAACTGTGCAGTATAACCACTAGGCAGCACTGCATTTCCTGCTGAAGGAGCCGGTCCATCCCCTCCCCCGACTTGGCCAGGGCTGCTGGGGGAATCCACAGTGCCCCCTTCCTTTCCCACTAATGAAAGCCCCCTGCCATCTGCAGCCGTTTTATTGCCTTTCATCTGCACCCCAGAGTCAGAGAGAAAAACAGCTTTCAATTAGGCCAATTCCTTAATGAGCTCATGTGCAAAATTGATGCCATCTGGTTTTTAAGTGGCAAAAAGGGAGCAGCGGAATGTGAGCGTCCTAGCCGGCATTTCATTGCAGATCATCATATACAGGAAACGGCTGGCAACTCCAGGCTGGGAAATTCCTGGAGATTTGGGGGTGGCCTGGAGATGGTAGAGTCTGAGAAGGGGAGAAACTTCAGCAAGGGATAAGGGAGTCCACCCTCCAAAGTGGCCATTTTTTCCCCAGGGAATTGATCCCTGTAGTTTGGAGAGCAGCTGTAATCCTGGGAGAGCTCCAGGCCCCACCTGGCGGTTGGCAACCTTAGGGAAGAGGAACAAAGAACACCCCAGGAACTTTAATTGCTTTAATTGGCATTTCCTCTTGTGACTTTAAGAGCCTCTAGATCTGCTGCTAGGGTTGCCAACTCCGGCTGGGGGGTGAGGCCCTTGGACATTTGGAAGCATTGGCTGAGGAGGGAGGAGAGGCAGCTCAGTAGGGAATATGACTCTAGGACTTCCATTTGTCCTGGACTCTATGGTACACCATAGAGTTCCCCCTTTGAAGATGCCATTTCCTCCAGGGAAACTGATCTCTGGAGATCAGTGGTGATTTTGGGAGATCTCCAGGCCTCACCTTGGGGTTGGTACCCCATGACACCAAACAAGTGTTAAGGTTTTTGTTTTGAAATAGTTGTACCATGAAAAGCTTCACCTTCAGAATAAGCAGCTGGGAAAAGCTCAAAACAATCTAGGCTAGGCAACCCTGTTTGTCTGAATGTTGGAGAAAATTTCACCTGTAAAATAAGCTACTGTGGACAGCTCAAGGCTTGGCTTTTCCCTCTAATCAGCTGGCAATGCCTGCCCAGAAATCAACGCAGGAACCTCACTCACCTTCTGACCGTGACAAACTTCACAATTCCCCCCACACACTGGCTCTGTCAGTTGGGAAAGGCCCCTGCTATTTGTTGAAGCACTTTGTTCCCTATGCTGCAACGCTGGAAATACTCAGTCTCCTAAATTCAAGACCTCCTCACTGTACCCTTCAAGTCATATCCGAGCAATATTAGATTTTACAAATCTATGGCGGCTAGTTCACACAGTAAAATCCAGTTGGAAAGTGCATTGTAAGTGGATTATTTAGTGTGTGTGATCACAGCCTATGAGCAGCATAGTTAGGTAAAGATGTAGCAGCATATGATGGAAAGGGTTGATAAGGGTTTACTACTGCCAGAACATTGTGGTCTGAGTAAACCTTAACCAATTTTTCTCTGGCTGCAAGGGATTTTCATAGTGTAGTGCAGGGTTTTTTTCTGAGGGAACGCATCGGAACAGAGTTCCGGAACCTCTTTGACAGAATCCTTTTTAAATGTTAAAAAGTTCATGAGTTTTCAGTATTACAGATTGAAAACTTCATTTCCCTCTTGAGAGTTCCAGCACCTCTTTTTCCACCCCCACTCCCCCGGTGTAGCATATTACTCATTTGCGTCATTGAAATCCCCACCAATGCCATGGAAACTCGTTGGGTGACCCTGGGTCAGTCACACGCTCAGCCTAACCCACCTCACAGGGTTGCTAGGAGGATAAAGTGGAGGAGAGGGGAACAAGGTAAGCTGCTCTGGGTCCCTGCTGGGGAGAAAAGCAGGGTACACATGAGTTAAATTAATTAATTAAATAAAATAAATTTGAAACGTGGTGTTGGAGGAGAGTTTTTACAGATACAATGAACCGCCAAGAAGACAAACGAATGGGTTCTATATCAAGTCTGAACTCTCCCTAGAAGCTAAAACGGCCGAACTGAGCCTATTGTACTTTGGTCACATTGTGAGAAGATGAGACACACTAGAAAAGACAATAATGCCAGGAAATGTTGGAGAAAGTAGGAAGAGAGGAAGACCCAAGATGACATGGATTGTCTCAATCAACGAAGCCACAGTTCTCAGTTTGGAAGACCTGAGCAAGGCTGTTAACCATAGGACACTTGGAGGTCCTTAATTCATAGGGTCACCATAAGTCCAAAGGTGATGGATGACACATAACGCATACACAGTATACAATTATATGAAAGTTCAATTGTTTTATTATGATGGGCCATGGCCATAAAATAGGAGGGCGCAAATCACTGATTTTATCCTCTCCTTCCCCTGGGAAGTTCAGGAAGTGATTCTTTTTGCCTCCTCCTTTTTATTCTCCCAACAACCCAGATAAGGCTAAGGGAATGTGACCAGTCCAAGGTAGGGTTCCCAGGTCCTCTCTGTCTGCCAGTGGGGGGATTGCTGGGCCTTTCCAGGAGCTTTTGCCGCATGCACTTTGCTTGCACGGCATGATGATGTCACCCAGAAGTGATGTCATCACACTGCCAATGTCGCATGATGACAATCTAGTTTTCAGGCAAAACTCTATGGTTTGAGCCCAATTTTATCATAGAGTTTTGCCCCAAAACTAGAGCATCACTGTGCAACATGGGCAACACAATGATGTCAATTTTGGGTGACATCATCGTGCCGCATTTGGGGGCACTTGCGGGCGGGGTTTCCCCTCACCAGCCAGCTGGCTAGCGGTGGGGAGGAGCCCACAAAAGCAGGGGAACCCCCGCCCAGACCAGGGGGCTAGCCACCCTAGTTCAAGGTCACCTAGAGAACTTCACAGCTGAGTGGGGATTCGGATCCAGATCTCCACAGTTGTAGTCAGATACTCCAACCAATACCGCACACAATGCCACAGCACCAGCACCACAATCAACAGCACCAACAAGAGACAGTTTGTCAACTACACTGCTGTGATATGAGGGGTAATGGTGCTAAAAGAATAACAGGGGAGTGTAAACAAGGGGCTCTCGAGGCACGGGGCTGCATACATGCCTCACCTCAGCTCTTGTGCGTCGGGACAACACTCTCAGCCAGTTGCCAATCATGGTCAGGATGGAGGCAAAATAGGCCAAACCGAGCAGGATCCAGAACCACACCAACGGTTTGTACCATGGATACTCCTCACTCGACGCATCACCTAGGAAGAAAGGGGAGAAGTTGACAGAAAAGCAGAGACAGGTGTCTTTTAACCTCCCACAATAAACCCCAATCTGCCTTGGACCTAGGGCTGCCAACTCCAGATTGGGCAATTCCTGGAGGTTTGGGGGCAGACCCTGGGGAGGGTGGCATTTGGGGTAGGGAGGGGGATCAGTGGGGATGAGATGCTATGAAGTCCGCCCTCCAAAGCAGCGATTTTCTCCAGGGGAACTGATCTCTGTAGTCTAGAGACCAGTTGTAATTCTGGAAGAACTCTAGGCCCCACCTGGAGGTTGGCAACCCTAGAAACTTGACCCATGGCAGCCAGCCCAGTTTAGCAGTTGGTGGCTGACAAAGATCTGAGAGTTCAAAATCCACACTCAGCCAAGAAACTCTGTGACCTTGCGCCAGTCACTCTCTCTCAGCTTAAATGCCTATCTATCTAGTACAATTTTATTCATGGAGGGTATTTGTGTTTGTGTGTGTATATGTGCCTGCCCATCCCTGAATGTAATGGTGACCTCTGGCGCATGGAGGACATTCAGAGAAGTGGCTTGATAGCCTTCCTCTGCCTCCCAGCCCTGGTATTCTTTGGAGGTCTCCCATCCAAATACTTGAAAGGGTTGGCCCTGCTTCGCTTCTGAGATCTGATAAGATTGGGCTTGCCTGGGCTATCCCGGTCAGGGCTGTGGTACAATTTTATTCTGTCCTTCTTCCAAGAAATTCAGAACAATGGGTGCAAACCAGCCATCTAGAGCCCCGTTATGGGTTCAGAATAATCAACTGTGGGAGCTAAAAGCAGACCTGGGAACTTTATAGCAAGCAGTGGAGCAGCACTGGCTCTCTGATCAGTTGGTTTCCAAGACCAGGGGGATTGTGGGCCTATAGTGGGAGAGCACTGCCTTAAACTACCTGCAGTTCTCTCCTCCAACCACTGGCGGCTTCTGTAGCATTAAGAAGTAGGGAACCATAGAGAGGGGAAGGACTGGAGAGAGACACACACAGACAAACTTAATGGCCCTTAAAAACTGAAAGGTGCCTCAACCATGATTCTACACATGTCACTGTATCCCTTGGCATGCCCGTGGTGGGAACCAACAATATGGAAAATGATTTAAGCTGGCAATAATGACTGCAGTGAATGGGCTGTCTCAATCTAGTTTTTTCCTGCTTCTCTGCAGGGATCCAGTGCTGGACCTGCAGGGTCCCTTCCTCAACCTCTGTGTGGTTTAATACTCACAATAATTCAGTATGTAACCTTTGGAGTTTTAAGTTCAACTTGTTTAGGTTCAATTTGAGGAAAGTCTTTGGAAGAAAAGGAGAAAAACAGATGTTTCTGGCTGAAGCTTTCCCCCAGAATTACCTATCGCAAATGCAGCCTCCAGGACTGCTTTATTGAAGAGAACACATGAAGCTGCCTTATACTGAATCAGACCCTTGGTCCATTAAAGTCAGTATCGTCTACTCAGATTGGCAGCGGCTCTCCAAGGTCTCAGGCTGAGGTCTTTCACCTGATCCTTTTAGCTGGAGATGCCGGGGATTGAACCTAGGACCTTTTGCATGCCGAGTGGACGCTCAGCCAGTGAGCCACAGCCTCTCCCCTTTTCTGGGGAAACTTTAACCCTTTTCCTCCTCTGGTGTTTTCTCACTGAAGAAAACCACCCCTGACACATCTCCGTAGGAGCCCTACTTTGGTCTGCTCCATCCCCCTACAGGGACTAAGACAGGGGAAGTGAGTGAGAAGGAGGGGCCCTAGCACAGCCCACCCTCTCCTCTTTGGGAAGGAGCTGTGGCTCAGTGGTAGGGCCTCTGTTTGGCATGCAGAAGATCCCAAGTTCAATCCCTGGCATCTCCAGTTAAAGGCTCTGGTAGCAGGCGGTGTTCCCTCTAGGCTGAGTTAGTGTGAGCTAGCTCACAGTTTTTTAGCCTCTGGCCCACACATTTTTGTCTTCGCCCAGGAAAGATGGCTCCAGAGCAAATTAATCTATGCAGCAGCCAAATCGCTCACTCACAACTTTTAACGCCAGTAGCTCACAAAGTAGAATTTTTGCTCACAAGACCCCACAGCTTAGAGGGAGCATTCGTAGTAGGTGGTGTGAAAGACCTCTCCCTGAGAGCGTGCAGAGCTGCTGCCAGTCTGAGCAGGCAATTCTGACCTTGATGGACCAAGACGGGTAGCCGCGTTAGTCTGTCTGTAGCAGTAGAAAAGAGCAAGAGTCCAGTAGCACCTTGGAGACTAACCACATTTGTGGTAGTGTAGGAGCTTTTCGGAGTCACTGCTCGCACCAGTCTTTAAGGTGCTACTGGACTCTTGCTCTTTTCTGTTGGTGGACCGAGGGTTTGATTCAGTGTCGGGCAGCTTCGTGCAGGGCTATTTTTGGGCAGGAATGCACAGGAACGGAGTTCCGGCTGGCCTCCGAGTTGGCCACACATACAGCCTTCCTCCCCCCTTGGGTTCCCCAGGGCGCCTGGGAAAGCCAAGCCGATCCAGGGAGGGAAGGCAGTTTAAATTGCCTGTCCTCCTCGGGTTCCCCAGGCGCTCCACAAGCCACGGGGCACCCAGGGAAGCCGATCCTGGGAGGGAGCTGCACTGTCAGGGGTGTGGCCTAATATGCTAACGAGTTTCTACTGTTGGGTGTGGCCTATTATGCTAATGAGTCCCTGCTGGGCATTTTCTACCAAAAAAGCCCTGGCTTTGCGTATGTTCCCGCTATTTCTCACAGCACCCACCTGCCACATAATCGCCAAATCCAATGGTGGTCAGTGTGATGACCACAAAGTAAACACTCTCAAGGAGGGTCCAGTTCTCCAGGTGCTGGAAGATGACCGTGGGCAGGGACACGAAGAGGAGGCAGCCAATGAGAATGAAGAGCAGCGCCGAGAGGATCCTCACGATGGTAGGACTGACTTGCCATTTCTGCGCAAGAAGAGAATGGAACAGAGACGAGGCTCAAAAGGCACCCAGCATACCCAGAAGGCAGTCAATTCCCATAAGAACATGGGACTTCTGCCAAAGAGTCGTCTAATCCAGCTCAACTGTGGCCAGCTCAATATTTCTGGGAAGTCTGGGCAAGGTGACAATAGCCCTCCTCCATCCCGGGCGCTTGGCATCCACAGATATATTCTGCCTAGACAGGGCAGCTCCATTTAGCTAAGAACCACCACTAAACCCTTCCTTTTCCCAGAAAATGATCCAATGTTTTTTTTTTAAGCCACCAAAAAGTCTGATCTTGTTGGATCTTGAAATGGTCAGCTCTGGTTAGTATTTGGATGGGACACCAGCAAGTAGGGTTTCCGAGCAGGGCCGGATCGCCCACTGGGCGAACTAGGCACTCTCCTAGGGCGCGCTGGCCTCAGGGGCACCAAATTGCACCCCACTCCCCCCCCCGAAAAGCCCCCCCGCCCTAACCAGGCGCCCGCCGCCGCCGACGCTAGACCCCCGCCCCTTCCCGGCTTCCCTGGGGGCCAGGAAAGCTGGCGCTGGGAGGGAGGGGGCGGTGGTTAGACCCCCCGCCCCCTTCCCCGGCTTCCCTGGGGGTCCCGCAGCCGTGGAGCCCCTGGGAAAGCCGGTACTGGGAGGGAGGGGGCGGTGGCTAGACCCCCGCCCCCTTCCCGACTTTTCCCTCAGATGATAGAGCATCCCCCTGCAACGTGCCTGACACAATTACATCACCTCCGGGTGACATGTTCATGCCGGGCATGTCGTGCGCTTTGGGGGCAGACTCCTCCCTGGTGGCCCGATCCACCCCAGTGGGGCACGGGCTTCTCGGGTGGGGGGTTCCCTGCCCCAGGGGGGACTTGACAACCCTACCAGCAAGGGTCACTACACAGAGGTGACAATGGCAAACCACCTCTGTTCCTCTCTTGCCCTGAAAACCCTATGGATGCAAGTCAAATGCAACTGGACAGCACTTTCCCCCATCAAGATAATGGTTTTCTTCATCTTGCAGCAGGGTGCTCCACATGAGAGCTGTAACTTCCACACTGGGACTGTCAATTAATGGAGGGAGTGCCCAGCGTCATGCTGATGAACACCACAAGCACCAGTGTTTTGGTAGTGGCTGCATGTCACAGATTCTGGAAATGCAGCAGTGGGGTTTCCACACAAGGTGGAAAGTGGGACCAGGCGAAGGCAGGGTAAGTGGAGCAACTCACCAAGAAAATATCCTCCACTTTGCCGATGCCCTTCCGTAGAGACGATCCCAGATGGTCCCCGACTCCAGCCAGGAGCATCCCAAAAAGAGGAATTCCCACCAAGGCATAGAAGATGCAGAAGAGCCGGCCAGCATCAGTTTGGGGGGAGTTGTTCCCAAAACCTATGGGGTGGAAAGGCCAGAGCAAGAGACAGAGCTACTGTAATTGGACAGGTTTCACCCCATTTCCCGGCTAAGTACCCTTTTGGAGCACAAAGATCTGTTGAATCAGGAGCAGTTGGGCTTCACAGTAGAAGGGTGAGTGTGCATATTCTGTGACAGTACTGTGTAAGTGCAGGGGATATATTGGGTACTAAATTTAGCATCCTGCAGATCTCTCACTATTTTGTAAAGAAAAAACATACAAGTTTCTAATCCTAGGGGTTACAAGACTGAATTGGAAAATATTAGGGCAATATCTTGCAGAAGCGCAGAAGACGGAGGGGAAAATAGTCCAAGTGCAAGAACCACTGATCTGGAGCGTATACCCTCTCGGGGCCATCCTCTGGTTTCATAGAATCATGAACGTTGGAAGGGACCTCCAGGGTCATCTAGTCCAACCCCCTGCACAATGCAGGAAATCCACAAATACCTCCTCCCTCACACCCCCACAAATACCTCCTCCCTCACACACACAAAACCAAAAATGAACATGCTCAGAACATGACAAAAAACCTCCAGGATCCCCGGCCAAACTGGCCTGGAGAGAAATGGCTTCCTGACCCCCAAAGTGGCGATCAGCATTTCCTGGGGTGTGTATGAAAGGGCCACGAGAACTAAGCACTGAGGAAACCTTTCCTGCCTTCCCTTCCCTTGCTGTCAGATGGCCATCTAGCCTCAGTTTGAAAACCTCCAGAGAAGGAGAGCCCACCACCTCCTGAGGAAACCTGTTCCACTGAGGAACCGCTCTAACTGTCAAGAAGTTCTTCCTCATGTTTAGCTGAAAACTCTTCTGATTTAATTTCATAAGAACCTAAGAGAAGCCAATGTTGGATCAGGCCAATGGGCCATCCGGTCCAACACTCTGTCACACAGTGGCCAAAAATACCAGGTGCCATCAGGAGGTCCAGCAGTGGGGCCAGGACACTAGAAGCCCCTCCCACTGTTGCCCCCCCAGCACCAAGAATACAGAGCCTCACTTGCCCCAGCCATTGGTTCTGGTCCGACATTCTGGGGCAACAGAAAACAACTCCACACCATCCTCTATGTGACAGCCTTTCAAGTACTTGAAGATGGTTATCATATCTCCTCTCCGTTGTCTCCTCTCCAGGCTAAACATTCTGGGATCCCTTGAGCACCAACTGTCCGTGGCCCTCCCTCCCCCAACCACAATCACCTTGCCTTCTAATCGGGGCTCCCTTCTCTCCCTCCCCAACAATTGAACCAACATTGGATGGCCCAGATCTTTTTCAGTCCTCAATCCCGTTTGTATAGACTGGCCAGTCCAGGTGGGGGATTTCTTCACTTCCACCCCCATTGCTCGCCCCTGCACCAAATGGCAGACGGAGAAAAAGGTGTGTTTTTAAAGGTACGGCTGTGTTTGTACATCACTTTCAGGGGAAACCATCAAGTTTCTGGTGATTCCTAGAGCTACCCTTCACCAGTTCTGGGTTTGCCCTGGAAGTGATGTAACAGTACACGAGCTGGTGCATACCCCCTATGTCCCCACCCCCAAGCCTCCTGGTGGCTGCCTGGTGGCTGCCAAAACTACATTGGTGCCAGTAGGAGCATACTAAGGGGCAAGAACAAGTCACCACGGTCTTGCAGGGGCTTCTGTGGCCCCATTACAAGGGATGCCTGGATGGACACAGCAGAGTAGGTATTCCGCCTCCTCAGCTGACTCCAGATACTGGGGAAATGTGAGATCAACCCAGGATCTCCACTTGCAGATGTGCCCTTTGCCAGGCTGTGGACCCAGGTAGGAACAAATGTTAGTTGGTTCCAGAGATCCTTAACACCAGCCCCTGTATAGGAGGAACCAGCCTGTGACTCCCATGCAGTCCAAGGGAAACACTTCTTGCACATGCTCAGAGTAGGGATGCCAGTCTCCAGGTGGGACCTGGGGATCCCCTGGAATTACAGCTCATCTCTAGACTACAAACATCAGTTCCCCTGGAGAAAATGAATGCTGTGGAGGGTAGAGTCTCTGGCACTGTACCCCATGAGGTAACCTCTCCTCACGAGGCTCCACCCCGAAATCTCCAGGAGTTTCCCAAACTGGATCTGACCACCTTACTTCCCCATCCCCTGCTGGCGGCTAGGGGGGACCTGGCAACCCTAGCTCGGAGACATCCTTTTCTACCATGAGTTCTTCAATATTTCATTTATTTATGAAAACGTTTACATCCCGCCTTTCTGCATACTTCCAGTTGGCTTACGACAGTAGTTAAAAACATTTCCAGTCAAAACCAAAAATGAAATAGCAAACCCCAAATCTTTATGCCTTAAAAATGCCAGCCGTTCAGCCCCCCACAAAACTCCTGGCAAACAGGCAGGGCCTTGCAGTGCTCCTGAAGACCTCCAAGGAAGAAGAAGAAGAAGAAGAAGAAGAAGAAGAAGAAGAAGAAGAAGAAGAAGAAGAAGAAGAAGAAGAAGAAGAAGAAGAGGAAGAAGAAGAGGAAGAAGAAGAGGAAGAAGAAGAGGAGATTGGATTTATACCCCGCCCTTCACTTGGAGTCTCAGAGCGGCTTACAAACTCCTTTCCCCTCCCCTCCCCTCCGCACAACAGGCATCCTGTGAGGTAGGTGGGGCTGAGAGAGCTCTGACACAAACTGCTCTTTTTCAGGAACAATTGTGCCAGAGCTTGTGACTGACCCAAGGTCACATCAGCAGCTGCAAGTGGAGTAGTGGGGAATCCAACCCGGTTCTCCCCGATTAGAATCCACGCACTTAACCACTACACCAAACTGGCTCTCGAGGGGGAGTTCGTCACCTCTTCAGGGTGCCCATTCCATCCAGAGAGCCGGAGCGATGATGCAAAAGGCTCGGGCTCTGGTCAGTGCCAGACTGGCCACCCTGAGAAGTGGGATAGCCACAGATGGCTGCCTGACAACCATAGTTGGCATACAGGGACATATGGAAGGATCTGGTCCTTCAGATACGTGGGTATGGTATATCTGGAGTGGAGGGGTTAGGGTTGCCAACTCTGGGTTGGGAAATATCTGGAGATTTGTGGGGTGTGCTCTGGGGAGGGACCTCAGCAGGGTATAATGCCAGAGTCCACCCTCCAAATAAGCCCTTTTCTCCTGGTCTTGGTCATCTGGAGATCAGTTGTGATATGGGGAGACCTCCAGGTGCCACCTGGAGGGTGGGAACCCTAGCGAGGAGGGAAGCACACTCCACAAGCTCAGAAGCCCTCTCGTCATTACCAGGGCTTTTTTTGTAGAAAAAGCCCAGCAGGAACTCAATAGCATAATAGGCCACACCCCTGACCGCACAGCTCATTAGCCTATTAGGCCACACCCCCATGTTACCAGAAGCATGGTCATCCAGCCACACCCACCTTTTGCTTCTTATTCTGTTTACCTTGTTTGCTGTCAAAACCCAGGGCTTTTTTCGGAGCAGGAACTCCTTTGCACGTTAGGCTACACACCCCTCATGTAGCCAATCCTAATGAGTTTCTGCTGTTGGGTGTGGCCTGTTATGCTATTGAGTTCCTGATGGGTGTGGCCAACTCGGGGGCCAGCCGGAACTCCATTCCTGTGCATTCCTGCCCAAAAACAGCCCTGGTCATTACTACAAACAGTACAATGAAGCAGTGAGCAGTGAAGAAGTGAGCAGTTGACTCACAAAAGCCTCTACCCCACCACGTGTTTTGTTAGTCTTAAGGTGCTACTGGACTCTTGCTCTTTTTTACTACAGCAGTACAATGTCAGTTTGTTCCAGAGATTTGTGGTTCACAGGAAGCTTTGCAGATGCATACCAGAAGTCTGGGGTTTATCCCCATTCTTGTTAGGTCAGCGCCAGTGACCATTCAGTTCTTGTTTCTCTTGGCCTTTACAAATGCCCCCGAATGAATCAGCCCTGCAGCTCCCAATCTTGCAGGCATGAGCAAGACTTAACTAGATTGTTTCCGTATCCTGGGCTATAAATTCATCGTTCTCATCCCCAGGACTCCCTGGGCGGTGGCCAGTTGGCTCCTGAATTGCAAAATCCTAAATTTTGGAACAACAGGCAAGCACCTTTCCTGCCCCAACGGCGTCTCCCCCTCCCCTCCCTCCCCTCCCGGACCCGATCCCCTGATACCTATGGTGGTGATGACGGTGCCAGCGAAGAAGAAGGCGCTGCCCATGTCCCAGTTTGAGCTGGTCATATTGGTGCTGTTGTTGGAAAGGTCCACGCCGGCTAATATGGCCTCGCTTACTTGCTAGGAGGAAGGGCAGAGGAGAGAGTAGTGCCCACACTTAGAGGACTGGCACCCCAAACAAAAGACCCAACTTCCTTTCCCAGTGCTCACTCCCCTTCATTACATTTCAGCCTGATCCTAAGCAGTGTTCCCTCTAAGCTGAGTTAGTGTGAGTTAGCTCACAGTTTTTTAGCCTCCAGCTCACACGTTTTTGTCTTAGCTCAGGAGGGAGGGCTCCAGTAAGTATGTGGCCGTAGCACAATGAGTTCCAGAGCCAACTAACTGATGCAGTAGCCAAATCACTTGCTCACAACTTTAGCACCAGGAACTCACAAAGTAGAATTTCTGCTCACAAGACTCCACAGTTTAGGGGGAACATTGATCCTAAATATTTGGGATTATAAGCATATAGAATTAGATCCCTGCTCAGCTCCCTCCCCTCCCCTCCCCAAAGTCCGCGTGCCCCCGGCTTCACTCCCAAATCTCCTGAAATATCCCAAGCTGGAGCTCGTAACCCGTGGGGGGCAGGGAATACAGAAATCACTGTTGCATGATGCCCGTATAACCACTTCTGCATACATCTCAGGAAGTGACATCATGGCATCACATGATACTGATTCCCACCCCCCATTTTAGCTTCCACTGCTCCATTGAGCCTGGGGCAACCCGCCCCCCCCCATGCTGGCTGAGGTCTTGCTTTCAGGTGGCGGTCTTTCACATCACCTCCTTCTTGACCATTAAGAGCATAAGAGCCCTGCTGGATCAGACCACTGGTCCCTCTAGTCCAGCATCCTGTCTAACACAGTGGCCAGCCAGTTCCTCTGGAGGGCCAAACATGGGGCAGAGAGGCCAAGGCCTTCCCCCGATGTTGCCTCCTCGCCCTGGGATTCAGAGGCTTAGTGCCTCTGAATGTGGAGGCTCCCCTCAGTCACCATGGCTAGTAGCGATCGATAGACTTATCCTCCATGAATCCATCTCCCTTAAAAGCCATTTATTCCTGTGGCCATCACTACATCCCCTGGCAGCCAATTCCACATTTTTTATCCCTCTCTGTGTAAAGAAGTATTTCCTTTTGTCCATTTTAGACAGAGATGCAAATCAGATGCTCTGCCACTCAGCCATGGTCTTTCACATTTTGTAGCTAATGTAGCATATTGTATAGATAGCTAAATTCAAGCCCAGTAGCACCTTAGAGACTCACAGGAGTTTTGGGCTATAAGCTATGGAAAGTCAAGGTTCTCAAGAGAGCATCGAGTCTCCAAAGCTAGGGTTGCCAACCTCCAGGTAGCACCTGGAGATCTCCTGCTATTACAACTGATCCCCAGGCGACCAAGCCCCCAGAGAAAATGGCTGCGTTGGAGAGTGGACTCTATGGCATTATACCACACAGAACTCGTGGGCACTCCATGAAATTGCTGAGCAGTCGGGTTAGAACAGATAAAAGGAAATACTTCTTCACCCAAAGAGTGATTAACATATGGAATTCACTGCCACAGGAGGTGGTGGCAGCTACAAGCATGGACAGTTTCAAGTGGGAATTAGATAAACATATGGAGCAGAAGTCCATCAGTGGCTATTAGCCACAGGGTATAGATGGGAACTCTCAGTCTGGGGCAGGTGATGCACTCTATCCTTGGTGCTGGAGGGGGCAGCAGTGGGAGGGCTTCTAGTGTCCTGGCCCCACTGCTGGACCTCCTGATGGCACCTGGTATATTTTGGCCACTGTGTGACAGAGTGTTGGACTAGATGGGCCATTGGCCTGATTCAGCATTGGCTTCTCTTATGTTCTTATGTCCCTCCCCAGAGTCCATCCCCAAAATCTCCTGGTATTTCCCATCCCAGAGCTGGCGACCCGATCCAAACCTTATACCCCCCAAATCTTGTTGGTCTCTAAAGTGCTACTAGACCCAAATCTCCCTCCTCTGCTGCAGAATAACGGCTACCCTTGGAGACTATCTTCAGGGTATTGTGTAGTCAGCCTTGTTTATCTCCTCCAACTCCCCCAGAGATAATTCCCCTTTCTTGGCTCCTGTTCCTGATAAATCACGTTCCTGATTTTCGTTTGCTGGCAAGACGCCCTGGTTCCATTGTTGTCCGTGTGAGATGCTGGAGTTACCCTGCAGGGTTATGCTCCAAATCCAGGATCCCCCAACGTGAAACCTCGGAGCAGGGATCGTCTGCATCATCACCGTCATCCTCTCTTGTGTCATTGCTTTGCGCATGAATTCTAAAGTGCCCCGCCGTGCACCGCTGGCGGCTTCGAAACACTGCCGCTTCAGAGATACATTTTGAATGCTTGATAATCCTTTAGGACAGGTATATTTATAACTCCAAAGAATAATGCCGCCCTACGAGTCTAAACAGGCGAAAGGGGGGCAGTTACAGAGCAAATGAATCCAGGAGGCAAAAGGAAGAAGAAGAAGAAGAAGAAGAAGAAGAAGAAGAAGAAGAAGAAGAAGAAGAAGAAGAAGAAGAAGAAGAAGAAGAAGAAGAAGAAGAAGAAGAAGAAGAAGAAGAAGAAGAAGAAGAAGAAGAAGAAGAGGAGGAGGAGGAGGAGGAGGAGGAGGAGGAGGAGGAGGAGGAGGAGGAGGAGGAGGAGGAGGAGGAGGAGTTTGGATTTATACCCCGCCCTTCACTGCCCAAAGGCGTCTCAGAGCGGCTTACAAACTCCTTTCCCTTCCCCTCCCCAAAACAGACACCCTGTGAGGTAGGTGGGGCTGAGAGAACTTCTGACAGAAACTGTCCTTGAGAGAACAGCTGTGCCAGAGCTTGTGACTGACCCAAGGTCACATCAGCAGGTGCAAGTGGAGGAGTGGGGAATCAAACCCAGTTCTCCCAGATAAGAGTCTGCGCACTTAACCACTACACCAAACTGGCTTTCAGAAGGTTTCCGAAAAGGATAACTGTGTGCGCGCCAGTGTTTGGGGAGCTCAAGCAGTGATCCTTAATATGAGAATTTGGGGCTTAGAGCCACACCCCAATTTTCATCTGTGAAAATTTGGAGGGGAGGCACTCACATCCAGAGAGGAGGAGGAGGAGGAGAAGGAAAAGAAGAAGACCACGCTTCACTACCCAAAGGAGTCTTGGAGCAGCTCACAATCAACCTACCCTTCCTCTCCCCACAACAGACACCCTGTGAGGAAGGTGGGGCTGAGAGAGCTCCGAGAGAGCTGTGACTGATCCAAGGTAACCCCTGCTGTTTCTATATGGAGGAGTGGGGAATCAAACCCAGTTCTCCAGATCAGAGTCCGCCACACTTGACCATTACACCAAGCTGCTAGGTGTCTGACGGTAGGCAACTCTAAATCATTTCTCCTTTCTCTCTCAGAATGAGAAAAGACACGTGTGAGTAGCGGGAAGCAAGGGGTTGCAACGATTTCTGAGCCAGGTGATAACTGGGATGGAATGCTCCCTCTAAGCTGTGGAGTCTTGTGAGCAAAAATCCTACTTTGTGAGCAACTGGCATGAAAGTCGTGAGCGAGCAATTTGGCTACTGCACAAATTAGTTTGCCCTGGAGCCATCCTTCCTGGGCTAAGACAAAAATCTGTGAGCTGGAGGCTAAAAAACTATGAGCTAGCTCACACTAACTCAGCTTAGAGGGAACACTGAGAGGCCCACACATTCTCCACCAACAGACTTGGCTTGCTTTATTCATTGATAGGACTGGTAACTATGCAACCCCATATTATTTTTTTAAGGATCCTACATATTATATAAATAATTCGTAGGGATCCCTAAATAAATGCTTAGTGTTTGGTATAGTTCAAACGCTTTACACACATTGTCGTGGCTGTCCTGATAACAATATTGTGAGGTAAGTCTCGGATTAGTGTCCCCATATTGCAGGTGGGAAGACTGAGGCAGAGCGGGGGAGCCAGAGAGGCCAAATTTGAACCAGGGACTTCCCAATTTGTAGCTCCCAATTCTTATCTGTTAGACTGGCGTGCTCTGGAACGAGGGAAGACAAGACTTAGGTGAGGTAAGCGCTCCTCCCACAAATCCTAGTGTTGATACAGAATAGGAGGTATGAAGGAAATGTCTTGGCACGGTGACATCCAACTCCAGCTTGAGAGATTTGGAAGCAAAAATTAAGAAATACCTGGAGATTTGGGGGGTGGACTCCAAGGAGGGACCTCAGTGTGCTATAAGGCCATCGAGTCTGCCACCCAAAGCAGCCATTTTCTCCCGAGGAACTGATCTCTGTAGTCTGGAAATCAGTTGTGATTCCCAGTTGAGAAGCCCAGCCCCTACCTGGAGGTTGACAACATTAACGGAGGCTCACCTTTCAACCCAATCTCAGCCCCCCAACAGACGGGCCTGGCCCATCATCACAGCATCAGAAGAGCCTTACTAGGTTGCCTCAAAGGTCTGTCTAGTCTGGCATCCCATTTCCCACAGTGGTTGGAGCAGGTGACTCTAGACGACCTACAAGCCGGATGCAGAGCCCAAAGCCTCTTCTCACTGTCCCTTCAGCAACTGGCATTCACAGATACACTGCCTCTGAACATGGATGCTCCATTCAGCTATCATGGCTGATATGCACTGATGGATCTAACCTCCATTAACTTGTCTAACTTCCCTTTAAAGGCGTCAGCGAGTTCTATTCTGGTGGGGTGCATCATGATTCCATCTCCTGCCCCTCTCCTACTCAATCCGACCTTTCCCCACCTTACCTGTGTATCTGATTGCCTGCTCACTCTTCTTACCCGTGCCCCCGCCTTCCCGTCTTACCCCCTGCCTTCCCGCCCAGCCCCTATGGCTACTTCCCTCTCACCTGAATGAGGTCAGCCAGTTTGTCGGGGCTCACGCACTGGTGCTGCCTCAAGAACTGCTCCCGGTGCCCTTTCAGGAACTGCTCCCGGTAGGCATTGAGCTTCCCCTGTTGGTGGACTTCGTAGGGCTGCTCCAGCTGGCGGAAGATGAAGGCCCCGGTGACGAGGTAAACCAGGACCACGGTGAAGAGCGCACAGACGGTGGTGAGGCGCATCACAGCGCTGCTTCCGCGCGGGGTCAGGCTCAAGATCGATTCCTTGGATGGGTAGCAGACGACGAGCATGGAGCCATGGTGGTCGGGAGGGCAAATGGCGGGGGGCAGAGGCGGCGGGGGGTAGCTCACTGCGGAGGGTACGGAGAGGAGATGTTGTAAGTACACTCAGATGCGCCTTCTGTTTCCGCATTCCCCCATCCCTGTGGCTGGGGCTAACAGAGAGGGGGACATGGCCTTAGATCCACCCAGCTTTCTAACTCAATCTCACCTAGTTCCCCTCCCCACTACGGCCCCTGTTGCACATGGCCCTTGTACTAGAGTTCCCATGATTCCCAACATAGCTGTTTTGGTTGGTCAAAGGTGATCCCTCCTGGCTTTTACACCAGCAGAAAAGTTGGCTGGATCCAACCCAAAGGGTCATCCCCGTGAATGCCGGTATGGACAAAAGGAAGTACTTCTTCACACCTTGCACAGTTGGCTCACGGAACTCGCTGCCGCCAAGACACGGCAGTGGCCATTTGCTTCAGCGCACACAGAAGAAAGTAGTTTTTCATGCCACACTGTTAGTTTGTGGAACTCATTGTGCTCCGGCCAAATACTAATAGAGGGCTTTGAAAAGAGATTGTGGACTAATCTGAGGAGGACCCGTCTATCTCCTCCAAAGATAAAGACTCTCTCTCAGTGTCGGATGATGAAGAACAGACATGCACGGGAGGGATGTGACGATCATGCCCCATTTGTGGACTTCCCAGAGGTATTTGGCTTGTCGCTGTCAGAACCAGGATGCTGGACTGGATATAGCTTGGTCTAATTCAGCAGGCCAGTCCTTGGGAGGTGTTTGCTTTCTGCCTCTCCAGTCCAAGATTAGACAAATCCATGGCTAGCCTGAAAATTTCAAAAACATGTCCTCCAGCCGGACAGTGGGGGGAAAGTACATGATGAATCCTTTTCACAGCTGGCAGTGGGCTTCCCAGGGACATCTCACTGGAAGAAACAGGATGCTGGACTAGATGGGCCATCGGTCTGATCCAGCAGTGGTCTTACTATGGGCAAACATTATTCCCACCTCCAGTAAAAAAAACAACCCATTTGTAACCCCCCTCCTCCAACTAATCTCTCCCGCAGCCCCACTGTCCTGTTAGATTAGTGCCAACTTGATGTTTCCGAATTTTCAGAATCAACCAAGTGGTTTAAATATTGGTTATACTGAACATTTGCGTCAATATTGAGTCCCCCCACCCCGCTGAAATTAAACAGAAAGACTTCAAGGATGAGTGAGCACCACAGAGTGTTCTTGTGCTTTTCACCAGCGCAAACAACTTCCCAGAACCCAAAACAAACAAACAAACCCGAGTGGTGGAATCTTTCTCCAATTCAGAGGGGCTGAAGTCTCTATTACCATCTCCCCAAATCCCTCCCTTTGATTTGGACCCATAACCTATGCTGGGTGAAAAAGGAGACCAGCTGACCACTCACTCACTTTCTGAATCAACTACAAGCCAATCCCACTGAATACTAATTTTCCCTAGTAACACTTTTGACCGGTGGCAGGTCCATAGCCCCTTCTTTCCCCATCACATCTTCCTATGATAGCCATTTGTTTTGCTCTCTCTCCTCCGCTTCTCTTTTACTTGGGGATGAAAGGGAATCACACCCAAGAGGGGAAGAAGTTGTGCAGGAAAAGGGCTCAGAAATTTAAAGAAGGTTTAAGAAGATGGAGGGGGGGGGATAGACGGAGGACAGGTTTCTCTCCCTCCCCTGTGAACAAGGTATATTACTGGGAGTGGAGGGAGGGAGTGGAAGGAGGGAGTGGAGACTTGCACAGGAGGATATAACACGAGGAAGAGACCCGACTGCAATTTTTACCCAACTGGAAACGTTATTCTTCTGTTTTACATCTAATTAAAAGCATTTGTCAACATGCAGATTCCTCTATGTCTCTTATTCATATGCCCCTGGTGAAAAAAAGAATCGAGACTTGGAAAAAGTATGCAGACTTGAGAAGCCACACGCACGTAAGGTATCACCTTTTACCACAGGACTGTCACAGCAGTGGGTCTGGCAACCCACCGATTTGAGAACGGCAACGTTCCTCTCACTCCTCCCCCCCCAAGAATCCCTTCCATCCTTTACCCAGGACTTTACTCTCTCGGGGTGTGGTGGGGGGATTCAGGAGGATATGGGGGGGAGGAAGCTACCCCCAATCGCCCCATACTCTATTCCACACTCACCTGCAAGGCTGTGGCTCTTTGCAGACCTGATACTTCTGCTACGCACAAATGGATCCTTTTATAGCAAAGAATTGGAGCACTTGGGGGTGGTGGCAGGGGCGGGGGGGGGAAGAGTGATATGGAGACTGCCAGCCCTTCCCAGCACTGCGCTGGGGGGGAGAGATGCCTGCGGTAGAACAGGCCCCCTGCCAACCCCAAAGAACCAAGGATGGCTCCAATTAACTGGAGACGATTCAATTAAAAGCTGCTCTCCCTCCCCAGGCACAGGCAACCAACCACAGGAGCTGGCAAACTTCTTACCTGGCTCTCCGGGGACACAAGTCTTTCTTCTCAGGCACTTCTGTGTTTCCCAGACCTACCCTCTCCGAAAGTGGGGGGGGGGAACAGACATTTCAACTAAGGAAGGTAAATGTTGAGCATGCCAGTCGAATGTTAGAAGGCCAGCAGGTGGCACTAGAAGGGGGCGTCTTCCAAGCAAATGTGGGGCATCTTCCAAGCAAAATGACAGCATCTGAAAACATTGGTACCAATGTAGCAAGTTTCTGTATCACACAGAATCCTTCCCCAGGCGAAACAAAACAAAAAGACTGAAGGAGATTTTTTGAAAGGATGGAAAGGATGAAGGATGTGTGGCTTGTGCTTTCTCCTCAGACCTGGAGATCAACCACCTTTCCAGTCTGACCTGAAGAAGCTTTCTGTGCGACATGGAAGCTTGCTACACATGCTCAAACTTGGCATAATTCAGGATTGTCCTTGTTAGGGGGTACACGCTCGCACATGCACAATGTTTCATGCAGTGCTGTTGACTGCATACACATAAGCACATGCACACAAGCTATGTGCTGTGCGTTCTTTTTGCCCATCACACGGGTGGAGGTACCCATGCCATCTGGGCTCAGCTTCTCTTCCACACATGTTGTGGGTGTCTGGTTTGTGTCACCCTTCTTACCACCTCAGCCTTCCAAGTCACATGCGCATACACACATACACATAAGCACCCTCTTCATTCTCTCTCTCTCTCTCTCTCTCTCTCTCTCACTACACACACACACACACAAACACACAAAACAGTTTCTTCCACCCTTGTGGAACTTGGGTCTTTCTTACTCTCAGAGTTATACATCCACAGACCTCTGGTGTCACCCACCCAGTCCTTAAAAAAAACACTTGTGCACAAAGTGTCCCCTCTCTCTTGCACATGTGAAAAAAACACACACACACACACACACACACACAGAGTCAACCCCCAAACACACATGCTCCCTCCTGCTGTCTGCCGGCCCTGTGTTTTACAAACATACACGCAACAAATCCTCCCCACGATTTCCCCACGGCCATCCTGCTAGACAAGTTCGAGCGCACACCTCTGTTGTCCCACCCTTGCTCTGTCACTCTCTCCCTGGTGTGTCCCTCCTCCCCTGGTGTTTCACAAACAACTCATGTGTACACACACACACACTTACTTGGGATCCAACCCCAAAGCAAGCCAGCCCTACTTACTTGAAGGTCTGCAGCTCTACCAAAATCAATGGGACCTGCTCCTGAATAAACATATTTTGCATTGGGAGGTGGGGCGGCGCATCACCCACAGACACCCCATAATGCTGCCTCAGTGCCTTGTCAGCCCACTGGGTTTCTGCAAAGCCACAAGCCATTCGTTCGCCACCTCTCGGATGCTTCCCTTCCACCCCACCTCACGCTCACACACACAAAGCCTCCAGACAATGCACCACAGGCCAGCTCCCCCTCCCCGCCCAGGATGCTGGAGCGGGGAGGAATGCCCGGTGGGACGCAGATGGTGAGGGGGTGCCGGAGGCAGCCCAGGGACCCGCCCCAGCATCCCTGCAGATACTCACTCTCTCTGCAGCCGCAGCTCCTCCCTGCTGATGCCGATATGTCTGGGCAGGGCTGCCTCTAGCAGGTGAAGCCTTCCCCCTCCCCACCGCCGCCGCCGCCACCACACCGCCCCAGCCCTTCTCTGTTCCCACTCGCCCACCCACTCCCGCTTGCTCGGTGCCCAAACCGTGCCACCCTGGCAACCAGACGGAGCCCGGCGTAGCCCGGGGCGACCGTGGATGCAAGGGAGGTGTTATGGACCGGCATTAACCCTTAAGGGGAACGGTGGAAGACAATGGGGGGAATGTTTGCTGCTGGGATGGGGACGAGTGGGGGTGGGAAACGGGACCCAAACGGCCCTGCGGAGCTCGGAGGAGGATTTGTGTTAGCTGGTGAGATGGGAGGAAGGCCAGCAGTGATTAGGAACGCCAGTTATAAGTGGACTGGGGGGAAACTCTCAGTGATGGTGCCGGGGTGGGATTGTTTACTTTGGCGGCGGCAGGGAATATTGTTTGGAGGGAGGCACTTTCATCAGTTTCTTTTTCAAGGGAGGTGTGTTTGATAACCCTATGGGCGGATGCAAAAAAGGGAGAACAGGAGGCGGTTGCAAAAAAGGGAGAAGAACAGGAGGCTTTATGTCTGGGGAGGGGGCAGGAGATAATACTTGGTGACCCATTGGGGCAGCATGTTAAATAACCAGATGATGTCAGAGTCCAACGAATGACTAATACAAAGTGTGTGTGTGTATGGGGGGGGGAAATATCCAGGGAGGAATCTGTGTGAAGCAAATGTGGACACAAATGCACAGACATGAAAAAAAATATGCTCACCCAGCATTGCTGGCTCATCCATGACTTAAAAATTGCTTCCCCCCACCCTCCTCTTCTTTAGGTTGGCTGAAATATGTACCCAGAGCAACTGGATCGTGTTATATGTAACCACCATCTTCTGTTCTGGCAGGAATGGTGTAGAGATCCAGTGTGGTGTAGCGGTTAGAGTGTCGCACTAGGATCTGGGAGGCCAGGTGATCGTAGGCCAGTTACTGTATTTGAGAGCCAGTTTGGTGTAGTGGTTAAGTGTGCAGGTTTGATTCCCCACTCCTCCACTTGCAGCTACTGGATGACCTTGGGCAAGCCCTAGTTCTGACAGAGCTGTTCTCTCAAGGACAGTTCTGGAAAGAGCTCTCTCAACTCCACCTTGTTGTGTATTAACTAGAATAAGATGGCCGCCACCGCATGGCCTGACCATGCGGTCCACAAACTGCAGAGCTTTGCTCCAAAGACAATAGCCACTTCAGATCCATAGGCACACCTATGGGCTCGCCCGGATCCGAAAATAGACCTATTGAATTGTAGATGCATAAATAAGGCCACTCCCTCATGGATCACTGCCTTGTCGTGGCGAGGGGGCTATGCCGTGGAGGGCCACCCAGGACGGACAGGCCACAGCAGAGAACTCAGACCAAGCGTGATCCCCTGGAGAAGGAAATGGCAACCCACTCCAGTATCTTTGCCAAGAAAACCCCATGGACAGTAACTATAGGATAAAAGTTATGACGCCGGAAGATGAGCCCCTCAGGTCTGTAGGTGTCCAATTTGCTACTTTGGAAGAGCTGTGGTGTAGTACGAGTAACCCCAGAAAGAGTGAAGCGGCTGGGCCAAAGCCGAAAGGACGCTCAGTTGTGGATGTGTCTGATGGTGAAAGGAAAGTTCGATGCTGCAAAGAACAATACTGCATAGGAACCTGGAATGTAAGATCTATGAATCAAGGTAAGCTTGACGTGGTCAAAAATGAGATGGCAAGAATGAACATTGACATCTTGGGAATCAGTGAACTAAAGTGGACAGGAATGGGCGAATTTAACTCAGAAGACCATTATATCTACTACTGTGGCCAGGAATCCCGTAGAAAAAATGGTGTGGCCTTTATAGTCAACAAGAGAGTGAGAAAGGCAGTATTGGGATACAATCTCAAAAATGACAGAATGATCTCGGTCCGAATCCAAGGCAAACCATTCAATATCACAGTAATCCAAGTCTATGCCCCAATCACTGCTGCAGAAGAGGCTGAAGTGGACCAGTTCTACGAAGACCTACAACAGCTCGTAGAACTAACACCAAAAAATGATGTCCTCATCGTCATAGGGGACTGGAATGCTAAAGTAGGAAATCAAAAGGTAACCGGAATAACAGACAAATTTGGCCTTGGAGAACAAAATGAAGCAGGGCAAAGGCTAACAGAGTTTTGTCAAGAGAACACGCTGGTCATAGCAAACACCCTTTTCCAACAACCTAAGAGGCGTCTCTACACATGGACATCACCAGATGGGCAACACCGAAATCAGATTGACTATATAATTTGCAGTCAAAGATGGAGAAGCTCTATCCAGTCAGTAAAAACAAGACCTGGAGCTGACTGTGGCTCAGATCATGAGCTACTCATTGCAAAATTCAGACTTAAATTGAAGAAAGTTGGGAAGACCACAAGGCCATTCAGATTTGACCTAGATCACATCCCCGATGAATATACAGTAGAGGTGAAGAATAGGTTTAAGGGACTAGATTTGATAGACAGAGTGCCTGAAGAACTATGGACAGAGGTCCGTGACATTGTAAAGGAGGCAGCACTCACTGCCATCCCAAAGAAAAAGAAATGCAAAAAAGCAAAGTGGCTGTCTGATGAGGCTTTACACATAGCAGAGGAAAGAAGGAAAGCTAAAGGCAATGGGGATAAGGAAAGATTTGCCCAATTTAATGCAGATTTCCAGAGAACAGCAAGGAGAGATAAGGAGGCTTTCCTGAATGAACAATGCAGAGTAATAGAGGAAAACAATAGATTGGGAAGGACTAGAGATCTCTTCAAGAAAATTGGAGAAATCAAGGGAACGTTCCATGCAAAGCTGGCCATGATAAAGGACAAAAACGGTAGGGACCTAACAGAAGCAGAAGAGATTAGGAAAAGATGGCAAGAATACACAGAAGAACTATACAAGAAGGACCTCGATGTCCTTGACAACCACGATGGTATAATCACTGACCTCGAGCCAGACATCCTGGAAAGCGGTTAAATGGGCCTTAGAAAGCATTACTAACAACAAAGCTAGTGGAGGTGATGGTATCCCAGCTGAGTTATTCAAAGTCTTAAAAGAAGATGCTGTTAAAGTGCTGCACTCAATTTGCCAACAAATTTGGAAAACACAACAGTGGCCACAGGATTGGAAAAGGTCAGTTTACATTCCAATCCCAAAGAAGGGCAACGTCAAAGAATGTTCAAACTATCGCACAATTGCACTCATTTCACACGCTAGCAAGGTCATGCTCAAAATCCTACAAGCTAGGCTCCAACAGTACGTGGATAGAGAACTGCCAGAAGTACAAGCTGGGTTTCGAAGAGGTAGAGGAACTAGAGATCAAATTGCCAACATTCGCTGGATTATGGAGAAAGCAAGAGAGTACCAGAAAAACATCTACTTCTGCTTCATTGACTATGCTAAAGCCTTTGATTGTGTGGATCACAATAAATTATGGCAGGTTCTTAAAGAGATGGGAGTACCAGACCACCTCACCTGTCTCCTGAGAAACCTGTATAAGGGTCAAGAAGCAACAGTTAGAACCGGATATGGAACAACTGATTGGTTTAGCATAGGAAAAGGAGTACGACAAGGATGTATATTGTCACCTTGCTTATTTAATTTATATGCAGAGTACATCATGCGAAATGCTGGCCTGGATGAATCACAAGCTGGAGTTAAGATTGCTGGGGAAAAGATCAATAACCTCAGATATGCAGACGATACCACTCTGATGGCAGAAAGTGAAGAGGACCTAAAGAGCCTCTTGCTCAGGGTGAAAGAGGAAAGTCCAAAAGTGGGCTTGAAGCTCAACATCAAAAAAACTAAGATCATGGCATCTGGCCCCATCACTCCTTGGCAAATAGAAGGGGAAGTCGTAGAAGTAGTGACAGACTTCACGTTCCTAGGATTCCAGATCACTGCAGATGGTGACTGCAGCCATGAAATTAAAAGACGCCTGCTCCTTGGGAGGAAAGCGATGGCAAACCTAAACAGCATGATAAAAAGCAGAGACATCACCTTGCCAACAAAAGTCCGCATGGTCAAAGCAATGGTATTCCCCGTAGTAATGTATGGCTGCGAGAGTTGGACTATAAGGAAGGCTGAGCGCCGAAGAATAGATTCTTTTGAACTATGGTGCTGGAGAAGACTCTTGAGAGTCCCTTGGACTGCAAGGAGATCAAATCAGTCAATCCTAAAAGAAATCAACCCTGACTGTTCCCTGGAAGGCCAGATCCTGAAGCTGAAGCTCAAATACTTTGGCCACCAAATGAGAAGGGAGCATTCACTGGAGAAGACCCTGATGCTGGGAAAGATTGAAGATCAAAGAAGAAGGGGACGGCAAAGGATGAGATGGTTAGACAGTGTCATCGATGCAACGAACATGAAATTGAGCAGACTTCAGCGGACAGCGGAAGACAGGAGGGCCTGGCGTAATCTGGTCCATGGGGTCGCGAAGAGTCGGACTCGACTGTGCGACTGAACAACAACAACAACAACAAATAAGGCCAATCACGGGTGATGGGTGTGTGTGTCGTGCACGAATATAAGCTAGGCACTCCCTGGCCCATGTATCCTTCGTTCCTGATGTGATCCAATAAACAAGAGCTGATTCACTATGCTGAGTCTCCGGCCTCAGTACTTTTCACACCTACCTCACAGGGTGTCTGTTGTAGGGAGGGGAGGGGAAAGGAGATTGTAAGCTGCCCTGAGACTCCGTGTGAAGGGCGGGGTATGAATCCAGTCTCTTCTTCTTCTACTTTCTCCCGCCAACCTACCTCTCAGGGTTGTTGTGAGGACAAAAGAACCAAGCACGTTGTTCTGAACTTCTCAGAGGAAGGGTGGGATAAAGATGTGCTAAATAAATAAGTCTTCCTCACATCAACTCTCGGGGGGGGGAATGCCCACAGCTTCATTTTCCCCACAGCCTGCCTGCCTCCAAACTAAACCCTGAATGTAGCTAATGTGATGTAGGAGGTTCAAAGCAAGGGTCCAGATTCTCGATTTTATCACATTTGAATACATCAGCAGTACTGGGAAAAAAACGGACTTATAAATATTTTAAATAAGTAAATATTTGAATGTCAATTTCCCTCTAAGCTGTCAAAACAATTCATAAGCAGGGTGGGACACAATTTTAGCAGACAATCCATCACAGTGCCGCAGCAGAGTCAATGCTTCGCTGGCAGAGCCCGGGGCAAGAGAACTGCAAGCTGGGGGGGGATGACAACCGGTGGATTCAGTCCTGAGTACAGCCCCATATGATACATCCAGATTAATCACTACAAAATGCAAAAGGGCGATATTTCGTATGTGGCATGGAAAAAAAAATGCTTGTTCTTCTGAGTCCCAAACTGGGGGCAGTAGAAGAGTGATAAATGGCAGGGTTGGTGTTGTGATACATAGCTATTTATTTGCCAGGAGAACAAAGTTTGAGTCCAGTGGCACCTTTAAGACCAGCAAAGTTTTCTTCTGGGTATAAGTGTTTGTGTGCATGCACACTTCCACAAAAGCTTAGACCCAGAACTTTGTCGGTCTTAAAGTCCCCTTTGAGCCCACTGGACTCAAACTCCATTCTGCTGCTTCATGCCAATACGGCTACCCCCCCTGAATCTATTTGCTGGAAGGTTAGATGCCACCAACAAGCCCACTGCTCTGGAGAACCTGCAGTGAAATCCTAAACAAAGCTACACCTTTTTAAAGTCCACTAAAGTCAATGGGACTTATGAGGGTATAAACTCTACAGGATAGAACCACTGGTTACCTCCCATCCTACAAAGCGTGCAGAGAACTTTGCTACATGATTAATTAGCAACCCGCAGAAACACCAGTTGTCCGTAGGGAGTCAGCAAATCAAGAAGAAATGGGAAAAAACTGCCAGTTCTTCCCACCCCACCCACAGACTGAATGCAGATCCCCTCAGGGCAGAGGGCTCTGTTCTCTGACAGCTTCCAACAGGAGCTAATTCCTGCGTTGTTTCACTGGAGATGTTGTGCAGCCACGAGGCAGGCTGCCTCTGGCGACTGCCAGGACTGTGAGTTTCCCCCCATGTGTGCACACAACAAAGCACACGAATGTGCAATCGCCATACTCTATACACGGGTTGCAGACAACCCTCCAAGGACTTCTGTCACGCCACGAGCGGTCTGTATCAAGGATCTTTAAAGCAGATTAATAAATAAAAAACAGAACATCTTTAAACAGAACGTTTCACCAGGTAGTGCGAGGTTTCCTTTTCGACTATGTTGTTTATTGCCACCAGAAAAACAAAACGGGGGTGGGGGTGGGGGAAGGAGCCATGTGTTCAAACTTCTTAGCTATTGGTTACCAGGACAAAAAGCAAACCACGCTACAGGGCCTGTGATTGGCCATCAGGGAGCAATGGCAACTATGGAAAGATGGCCTCCTCCAATGAGGGGCCAGCAAAGCCTGAGATGGAAAACACCCCCTCCCTTTTCCCTTTCAGTCTGATGCTCTCCCAGTCATCTCGCTTGTTTAAAATGACCCCCTTGCAGACTGGAGGAAGAAAGGGTGTGGTGTGGTGTGTGGTGTGTGGGGGGGGGCACAGAATGTTGTCTTCAGCTCAGAATGCCTCTAGCACCTTTTAGGAAGTTATAAATCCTGCAGAACCAAGTGTTGACTGCTCATGCGACTGCGGCCAAGGAAATCTTGCCCGTCACCTTCCAAATGGCAAAGGCAGCGCAGGAGGTGAAGAAGCAGGAGTCTGCAGTGACCAGTGATCCGTGGCAGCCAGCGAAGACATATCATTGCAGATGGGAATGCCCAGGTACCGAGCTGATCCAATGCAGAGCTGACGTGTCTGTAGTAGACGAGTGAGAAAAAAAAATCAAGAATACACGGAAAATGTTATTCTGATGGACTTCTTACATTCTTACCCCACCCTCCCTTCAAAGGAATTCAGGGCTGTTGACTGGGTCCCTCTCCCCTATTTTATCATCACAACATCCCTGTGAGGTAGGCTGTGTTAAGAGAGTGACTGGCCTGGGCTCACCCAAGTAACCTTCATGACAAGACTGGGATTTGAACCCAGGTTTCCTGACACTCTAAGCAAGACACAATGCTTGCTTTTCCAGTTTGGTGTAGTGGTTAGGAGCACGGACTATAACCTGGGTTTGATTCCCCACTCCTCCACATGCAGCTGCTGGTGTGACCTTGGGCCAGTCACAAGTTCTCTCAGAGCTGTTCTCTCAAGAGCAGTCCTCGGAAGAGCCCTCTCAGCCCCACCTACCTCACCAGGTGTAGGGAGGGGAAGGGAAAGAGATCATAAGCCGCTCTGAGACTCTTCAGATAGTGAAGGGCGGGGTATAAATCCAATCTCCTTTATGAGGAGGGAGATGGGCGGGTAGTGAGGCACAGGAGAAGGTGACCATTGTTTCAAACTTTTGACCTGGAGTTGGGAGAATGTAGAGCTTTTAGGTCCCTTGGCTGGCCTCAAATGCAGCTGATTCTGGGGTAGCACCACAGCTGGGTTTTAATCTGCATTGTCTCACCTGGCTGGCTGTTATCAGACTCCAGTCCCTTCCTCCCCCTCAGGTGAATCGTCTTCTGGCTCTGCTCTCGGTGCCAACTGGGCAACGGGGGCACTTCCCAAAATGCCTCGGCGGAGCACGTAAGGGCACAAAGGGCCCGGAGGGATGTCGGCAAATCCTGAAAGGGGAAGGAGACCAGACTGGATCAGGTGGAACCCAGTCTGCCCTCTTAAAAGGCGGGTCTACACATGTGGGGAGGCAGATTCCTGAGGCGGTACAACGGAATGTATCGTTCCAGGTGGCAGGTGGAGGCTCACATTTTTGGTCTCACCTGAAGGGTTTCTGGGCAGCGTGGTGCTTCTCCCTTCCCAGTTTCCACATACCCTTCATGACTACTTCAGGAAGCCCGTAGGGTTCGTACTGGGTGTCATCAAACGCCACTGAAATCTGCTCCCGCCGCCGAGGACCACAGTAGAGTCCCTCCGTCTGGGTCTCAGCATCCCGGCGACTCCCTTGCAGCCAGCGCTCCCTCTTCTGGGCAGCCTGAAGAACTGCAAGACATAGAAAGCGTGAATTAGAACAGGAATTGGAACCCGTCAGTCCCAAAACCAGAAATTCTCAAAGGTTGCCCTCCCTTGATGAAGGGGCAAAACCCCTCAGAACAAAACCAAAAAACAGAGGACTGTGGTAGAGAACCTTCTTTGCACACCCAAAGGTCCCAGGTTCAGTTTCCGGCTCCTTCAGGCTGAACAAAACAAAACTGAAGTCCGGTGGCACCTTAAGGAATAGCAAGGATTGAGTCTAGTAGCATGAGCTTTTTGCGAGTCAGAGTTCGCTTCCTCAGATGCAAAACACAGTTACCCCTTCTGGAATCCTGCAGTTGAAAGCAACTCACATAGGAGGTGGTAGGAAAGACCCTTCCCTTTCTCACAACCTGGAGAGCTGCCACTAGCCAAGCAAGCACTACTAATATTTACATAGGAAAGAATTTCCTTTTTGTGTGTACATGCCTCCAAGGGGTCAGGTAGAGACTTTCACACCACTGGCTACCTGGCCTTTTTAAAACTGCAGATTTCAGGGACTGAACCTGGGACCTTCTACATGCCAAGCAGACTCTCTACCACTGATCACAGGTGACCAGATTTCATGACTTTTTTTTAAAGCTAGGGGGACTTTTAAAAAAGCATTAGGGGAAAGCGGGGGGTTGACTTTTTTCTTCTGTAGTGATTCCCAGACAGAAACTTATCCTCTAGGAGTTATTAGTTTTCTTGTGAACCAAAATGTAGGTAAGAGAGAAACATAACAGGTCTCCAGTTCCCTTACCACCACTTTGGCTAACAGCAGCTGTTGGAGGTGTTTCCTAACAGAGATATGGTATGGAAGAAGAGAGGAGAGATTGGATTTATACCCCGCACTTCACTTGGAGTCTCAGAGCGGCTTACCAACTCCTTTCCCCTCCCCTCCCCACAACAGACACCCTGTGAGGTAGGTGGAGCTGAGAGAGCTCTGACAGAAACTGCTCTTTTCAAGAACAGCTCTGGCTTGCCCAAGGTCATCCAGCAGCTGCAAGTGGAGGAGTGGGGAATCAAACCCAGTTCTCCCAGATTAGAGTCCGCACTCTTAACCACTACACCAAACTGGGAGGAATGGAAGTTTAAACCCTGCCTCTGCTACCCCCATGGCCCAATCACTCACATCCCCTAGAGTTGCCAGCCTTCAGGAGGGACTCTCCGAATTACAGCTGGTCTCCAGACTGCAGAGATCAGTTAACCTGAAAGAAATGGCAGCTTGAAAGGGCAGACCCTATGCCATCACATCCCCGCTGAGCTCCCTTTCCTCCCTCCACACTCCCCAAATCTCCAGGAATTTCCCAAGCCAGAGTCGGCAACCTTTCACTTCCCCCAAGAGGGGACAATCATCACTCAAGGCTAAAGTAGCATAGAAGATAATGCTTGGATTGCCTGACATTATCCTTGTGTCAGGAGGTCCAGTTCCAGTCCCCCACATAACTTTGGCCCTCAGTGACACCTGCCATAAAAAAATTTAACGGGCCTAGTTGCTGGCACAGATCCCAGAAGAAGGCAACCGATTTGTGTTGAGGGGAAGTACACAAATAAGGACAGCAGCAAATACCCTTAATCAGTGGCAGATTAACCATCAAGCAGACTAAGCACGTGCTTAGGGCACCAGGGCCAAAGGGGGCACCACAAAGTTGGGAAAAGGGTGAAAAAATGTAGAAAAATGCCTTTCAGGTCATGAATATTGGAACTTTGACACATTTAACTTGTGAAATATTAAAATAGATGTTGTATTGCATTTTTGTAGAACTTTACGTAGCCAAAGCTTGGCTTAGTTTGTACAGTATATTGTGTTATCACATGAATAAATTTTTGTATTGCTCCAACTTGCATTGTATATCTGGTCAGACAGGTCAACAACTAAAATGGACTGGGTCCGTGTGGAAAGGAGGGGGGCACCAAGATTGGTCAGTGCTTAGAGGGCACCAGTGAGCCTTAATCCGCCCCTGCCCTTAATAATGGAGGCGGGGGAAAGTTTTTACACTGATTTTTGCCGTGCATCTTCCCATCTTCCCCACATCCCTCGGAATTTCTCTCCTTCTCTTCCACAAAAATTCAAAATGATCTTCTCATACGATACCTACCATAGCTAAAGGGCAGCAATTTAGGCCTCGGTTTATGGTTAGTGGTATGTTGGCTTTAATACCTTTTTTTACTGTATTCTTTTACGGTTTGGTATTATACTAGATTCTTTTTATGTTTTGCAATAAAAGAAAATGTTCTTTGCGAAATATCATTTACCATAAAGAAAAATAAGCAGTGCAGTCGCCTATATATCAGGAATTATTATCCTAATACATTATAAATAAAACCTTTTACAGTTTAGTTTTATAAGTAATATCGATCACATTGGGGATTTTTGCTCACTGCTTTGGGCCGCTGGACTGAGGGCACAAATAACCTCAGGAAGGCACAGACTGGTGAGAGAAGGGGTTGCTTTAGGCCCTCTGGACTACTAAAGACACCCTTAGGGTGCAGTGAGGTCACATGGTATGTTAATTAGCCGTGTCTCTTCAGAAAAACTTTCCTTATGCTTTGGCCTAGTTCTACAGCAGTGCCTCCCCTAGGATTGCCAGGTCTCACCCCCACCAGTGTTCCCTCTAAGCTGAGTTAGTGTGAGCTGGCTCACAGTTTTTTTAGCCTCCAGCGCAAACATTCTTGTCTTAGCTCAGGAAGGATGGCTCCAGAGCAAACTAATTTACGCAGTCGCCAAATCGCTCACTCACAACTTTAATACCAGTAGCTCACAAAGTAGAATTTTTGCTCACAGGACTCCATAGCTTAGAGGGAACATTGCCCCCCACCCCCGGCCACCAGCGAAGGATGGAGGGGCAGGGTTGCCATATCCAGGTTGGGAAACCCCTGGAGATTTGGGGATAGAGCCTGGGGAGGATAGAGACCCCAACAGGGTAAAATGCCACAGAGTCCACCTTCCAAAGCATCCATTGTCTCCAGGGGAACCAATCTCTGCAGTCTATAGATGAGGTGTAATTCTGGGAAGCCTCCAGGTGCCACCTGGAGCCTGGCATCCCTATAAAACCTCTAAAGAGGGTTCTCTGTAGCAAACTAGCCACTCCCAGTCTCTATGGAGACCAAGATCAATAAGGCACAGGTATTCCAACTCAACAGCTTTGTTTGGCCCTCACAAACCTGTGTCCAGGTTAGTGCTGTTTCAAACCGCAGAAGTTAGCTCACCCAGTTCAACGCTCCTGTATTCAAAAGAGTCCCACATGAAAACCAGCAAACCAGGGACACATGAAGCTGCCTTATACTGGGCTAGAACAGGGGTCCCCCAACATAGGATCCCCTTTTCTGGTGCCCACCTAGTGTTTCTAGGTAGTGGGCGGAGCTTGTGCATAGCAAGGCTTCTGATTGACTATCGGAGATTTGATTGGCTGTGCAGGTTTTTTTAGACGGGTCTGCATTGTGTTACTGAAATTAAGCTGACCCAGCTGAGCTCTGAGACGGAGCAAGGAGTTAGAGCTGCTAGAGGGGTGAGTGTTTTTTGGGTTTTTTATTTACTTGCAGCTGAAGTGCTTTAGCTGAGAACGACCATTGGACTTACCGTGAGGGGTCCTTCTCCTCTGAGGTCAGGAGGACATCTCCAATGGGTTATTCCCACTGTGCCTTTAGGGAGGCAGGAAATAGTTTTTTCCCCTTCCTGTTGGCGCCTTCGGAATAGCCCCACCTCCAGTTCTGGGACTCCGAAAGCAGTGCTTGCAGCCTAAGTAACTGGTCTTGCCCTATAAAAAACATAACTGTAAACAGTAAACTTAACTATTCAACACAAGAACCCTGCAGACCTAAAAAAGGGCAGAGTACGCCAAGGAAATGAGAGAAGAATCAGCACAGACTAAGAAAAAGAGGAAGATGAAAGCGGGAGGGCCGAGATGTCCTCCTGACCTCAGAGGAGAAGGACCCCTCACGGTAAGTCCAATGGTCGTTCTCCCTCTGAGGTGGAGGACATCTCCAATGGGACCTCCCCGAGCAGTGTCCCTTATTCGGGTGGGTTGCCATCTTCCTCCAGGGCAATAACGTGCTGAAGAATTCTTCTCCCAAACGCCGCATCAGCCGATGCTAGAGTGTTGATCTGGTAGTGTCTCACAAACGTGGAAATGGATGACCAGGTAGCCGCTTTACAGACCTCTTCTACCGAAGCTCTGTTAGTGAACGCTGCATTGGTCGCTGCGCTCCGCAGAGAATGAGCCGTGATGCCACTGGGTACCTCCTGACCGGAGGCTCGGTAGGCCTCGGTGATACATGCTTTCAATACTGCGCTGATCGCTGACTTCGACATCTTCTCCCCTCCCTTGGTGGAGATATGCCAACGAATAAGGACTCAGTTCTCCTGCAGGCCTCAGTTCTCGCTATATATATCCTGAGGGCACGCTTGACATCTAGGGTGTGCCATATCCGCTCCTTAGGATGCTTAGGATGCGGGCAAAAGGTGGGTAAACAAATCTCCTGGGAGCAGTGAAATTTGGAACCAACCTTGGGCTGGAATGTAGGATCCGTGCGAAGCACGACCTTATCCTTGTGGAAGACGCAAAGGGACGATTTGACAGACAATGCCCCAAGTTCAGAAACTCTCCTAGCCGACGTGATGGCCACCAGGAACAGCGTCTTCAACCGTAACCATTTCAGTCCCACCTCCCGGAGAGGTTCAAAAGGTGACTTAGTGAGGGCAGCAAGTACTACGTTCAAGCGCCATGTAGGGAAGCGGTGAATTTGGGGTGGCGATTTAGCCATGGCTCCCTGAATGAACAACTGTATATGAGGGTGTTTGGTGAGTTTGTGTCCCTCAATAGAGGAGATAACAGTAGATAGAGCCTCCAACTGTCTACGAAGTGTAGCAGATTTTAGTCCCGAGCTCAGACCGTCCTGTAGAAAGGCCAAAATTGAGGCTACCGAAGGAGATAATGGTTCCACCTTCTTGCGTCGGCACCAGCGTACGAAAGCCTTCCAGGTGGTGTTGTAGATGCGGACTGTAGATTGTCGTCTGGAAGCAAGAATGGTGTCCAGGACCTGAGGCGAGTAACCTAGCGCTGACAACTTGTGCCGCTCAATCGCCAGGCGGTCAAACACAGCCACGCTGGATCCGGGTGCCACACCAGGCCCTGAGATAACATGTCGGGAGACACTGGAAGTACTAGAGGTGGGAGTATGGACAACTCCTGTAATGCCGAGAACCACGGGCGACGTGCCCATCTCGGAGCCACCAGAATGACCTCCGCCTTGAGCTCCCGAACTCTGCGGATGGTTCTTGAAATTAGGACGAATGGAGGGAAGGCGTAAAGCAGACCCTGGGGCCAAGGGGACGTGAGCGCGTCGGTCGCCTCTGCTTCTCGATGGAGGAACCTGGTGTAAAACCTCGGCAGGACGTGGTTCGTTGGGGAGGCAAACAGGTCCACCCTGGGTCGTCCGAACCGCGTCACTATCATGTCGAACAAACGGGGATGGAGGGCCCATTCCCCCTCCTGTAGTGTGACTCTGCTGAGCCAATCGGCCTCTACGTTTTCTGAACCTTTTATGTGTTCCGCTGTCAAGGAAATCACGTGATGCTCCGCCCAAGAGAGAATCTTCAGTGCCTCTCTGTGAAGTTGCGATGATCGGGAGCCGCCCTGTTTGTTGATATGCGCTTTGGCGGATATGTTGTCCGTTCTTATTAGCACCTGCTGGCCGCGAAGATGGGAGGCAAAGTGAAGAAGAGCCAAGCGGATCGCCCTGAGCTCCAGAAGATTGATGGGCAGGCCCTTCTCGTTGTCCCGCCACGTTCCCTGGACCGGGGCACCGTTCAGCACCGCCCCCCATCCCAGTAGGCTGGCATCGGTGAACAGCTCTCTGGTGTGGCAAACGTAATAGTTCTTGCCCGACAACAGGTTGTCCAAATTCGCCCACCAACGTAGGCTCTTCTTGACCCTCGGGGGAACCTGGAGGTTGAAAACCTTCCTTTCCATGATGGAGATTTGGTGAGGACGTAGGAAGACCTGTAATGGTCTGGCATGAAGATGAGCCCATTGGATCAAATCGATGCTGGCGATCATCAAACCCAGTAGACTGGCTAACTCCATGAGTGGAGAGGACCTGCTGTTGTAAATCCGCACAGCGGACTCCTTGATTTTCTGGGCCTTGTTCAGTGGAAGGAACAAGGCATTGAGAGTGGTGTCGATCACCGCTCCCAAATGTTCGATGCGTTGAGACGGTGTCAGCGAGCTCTTTTCGAAGTTGACCAGGAACCCATGTTCCTGCAGACACTGTAGTGTCCTTTCCGTGTTCTCGATGGAGTCTGTCAGCGTGCCAGCTCTGATCAAGAGGTCGTCGAGATAGGGATGAACGTGAATCCCTCGGGATCTGAGATGTACTACCGGATTGATGATCAACTTGGAGAAAAGTCGGGGAGCTGTGGAGAGGCCAAAGGGGAGTGCCCTGTATTGAAAGTGCTGGTTGTAAATGCAGAACCGGAGGAATCGTTTGTGTGCCGGATGAATGGGTACATGGAGATACGCCTCCGTCAAATCTATGGACGTCAGGAACTCGTTGGGAGATAGAGAGTCCGCCACAGCCTTCAGAGTCTCCATACGAAAATGTCGTAGCTTTATAAACTTGTTCAGAAACTTGAGATCCAGAATCGCTCTCCAGTCTCCGTTCTTCTTGGGAACCATGAACAATATGGAGTAAACACCCCGGTTCCTCTCGGCGACTGGGACAGGTTCGATGGCTTGGATTTCCAACAGATGTTGTATTGCCTTGCCGATTATGGATTTCTTGTTTTCTGACTTGCTTGCTGGAGACTGTATGAATCGTTCTGGAGGCTGACGCAGAAATTCTATCGAATATCCCTGAGACACCACCTCCACAGCCCAGGCGTCCGCCTGTGTGTCTGTCCAGGTCTTTGAGAAATGTAGAAGGCGAGCCCCTACCGGGACGGAAAGATAGTCACGCCTGCTTGGGTTTGGCCTCTCTGTCTCCTCGGTCGTTCCTGTTGAACGGCTTGTTGAATCTGGAGTTGAAGGGGCCACGTTTGCCTGTCTGTTTGGAAGGCTCCCAAGATGACTTCTTAACGTCCTGTCGATATCTTGGAAGGGAGTGCTGCGTACGAAAGGACTGAGGGTTCCGCCTATCCGACCGTCAGAGAGATCTGGGCATGGCTTTTTTCTTATCCCTGGTTTCCACCAGGATGTTATCCAGAGCTTCTCCAAAGAGACGGTCATCCTGGAACGGATAAGCAGTGACAATAGATTTAGACAGAGCATCTGCCTGCCAGGCTCGCAGCCAAAGAGATCTTCTAGCCACCGCCGTGGAAGCCATGGCTCTAGAGGCAAAGGAAATAATGTCCAGGGTGGCATCAGCTGAAAAGGAACTAGCCTTAAGAACGCGAGAAAGCCCTTCCAGAATAGCCCGGTTACTCTCTGGAACGATTTGGATGAGTTTCCGCAACCAAACGATAGATGCTCTGGCTGCAATGGAAGTAGTGGACGCTGCTCTTACCATCATGGCGATAGCCTCATGGATTCTTCTGAGCGTTGCCTCCACCCTCCTATCAGTCTGATCCTTGATGGTGCCTGAACCATCTTCAGAGACCAGGCCCGGCGATTGGAGTGCAGCCACTGGACCGTCCACCGGGGACACCTGCAACAACTCGTTAGCATAGTTAGGCATAGCATATAATTTTTTGGCAAAAACAGGAAACTGTTTATTGACCATGGGCTTGTCCCACTCTGCCCTGAGCTGGCGTTCAAAATACTCAGGGAAGGGAAACACCTTGTCAGAATGTTCCTCAGGAGGAAAAAACTCACGATTGCCCCCAGATTTTGACTTGAATTTAGCTTTGGCCGCCTTCTGATACTCAGAGGGTGATAAATCATGCAATTCTAGGGCCTTGAGGGCTTTAGATAGAAGGAATTGATAGTCCTCAGGTTTGAAGAACCGACTGGACTGTTCAGGGAGCTTCAATTCCTCCTCCTCCTCCTCTGATAAAAATTCTCCCTCCTCTCTATCTTCAATAGAAGAGGCATTAGATTCCACCTCCTCCCTCCAGCGCTCATCACTGGATCTCCCTGGATGTGGGGGGAGCCTTCTTAGCTGCTTTGGTTGGCCACCCAAGGGGGGGAAATTAAGTTACCCTGAGAAGAATTCCCTTGTGACAAGGGAGCTTCTGGTCTGGAATGGAGCTGAGCCATCTCCTGTTGGATGGTCCTCCTAATAATGGCCATAATATCAGAAGAGTGCAATAAAACTCCCTGTTCTGGGAGCTTACCCTGGCTGGATTGGGCTCCAGAAACTTCTTCTTCTTCTGAAAGGCCTGGGGGAGAGCATAGGAGTCCTCCTTCTGTCCCCCTAGTTCCCGAAATCGCCGTCAGAGAGGTCCCAAAGGCCGAAGCTGGACCTTCAAAATGGCCGCCGCCCGCGTGTATGCGCGCGGGAGGAATGGCGGGGTCCTCCTCTTCTGGCTGCCGGCGGCGCTTCAGAGCGCGGGGCGCTGCCGCCGAGTCAGCCTTGAGGTGCGGGAGAGCATGATCATGCCGCGAAGGCAGATCGGTCCCGGGATCGTCTCGCGCTGCCGCGGCCGCGGCGCGCCCGTCTCCCTCGTCGTCGGAGGAAAAACCTCCGGGAGCTCCGTTGCTGCCATGGCGGCAGACGAAGAACTTCCTCTTCGGGTCTTTGAGACCCCACAAACTTCGCTCCAAGGTAGGAGCAGAAGGAAAAGGAAGAAAAAAGTGGTGAAGAGAGAGAAGGCAAAAAGGGCAAGACAACTGGCTGAATAGGAAGAGAAATTGAAGAGAAAACTCAGAGGAACAGCTAAGCTGAAAGAAATTGCTGCTTCTCCCTACTGAGGCAGGAATAGAACTGGAGGTGGGGCTATTCCGAAGGCGCCAACAGGAAGGGGAAAAACTATTTCCTGCCTCCCTAAAGGCACGGTGGGAATAACCCATTGGAGATGTCCTCCACCTCAGAGGGAGAAGGTACTGTGTGGGGGACTGTATTGGGGACTCTGTGGGTGAGTTGTGAGTTGCTGCAGACTCCTGGCTGCTTGAGTTAGGGTGTGAAAGGGTCTGGGTGGATTTGAAAGGGTCATTGTTTGCCTGTAATTGTGTGCCTGGGTGAATTTGAATAGCTGCTGTCCACACCCTCTCCTGGGGGGCACTTCTATTTAAGGCAGGAAGCCTGCAAGAGGCATGAGCCAAAGGGTGAGGCTCTTGGCCTAGGAACTCTTAGCCTACGGGCTCTGTAAGACACCCAGGAAGAGTCAGAAAGCCAGGGACCTGGGCTCCTTGGGTTCCCAGTAAGGTAAGTAGACTTCTACAACAGGAACCACATAAATACAAAGGGTTTTGAAAGGGGGATTATATAAAAGTTTTATTTTAAACCAGTTATGAAGCCAGAATGCCAGCAGGGGGTTGGGGCTATCCAGTGTTTTGCATGGAGTGTCACATGTATGACTATCTGCCCACTGGTCAGAAGTCTTGGGTGTGTGCTCGGTGCAGACACCAAGAAGAGCCAGAAAGCCAAGGACCTGGGCTCCTTGGGTCCCCAGTAAGGTAAGGGTGCCTTACAGGGTGACAGAGTGTTGGACTAGATGGGCCATTGGCCTGATTCAACATTGGCTTCTCTTATGTTCTTAAGCTGTGGCGGTCATTTTGTGGCTAGATCCACTTTCTGCAGCAGCCATTTTGTTGCTGTGTCCAACATGCCTTGTCAGAATTTCAAATGTGCTCACAGGCTCGAAAAGGCTGGGGACTCCTCCTGACCTAGACTGTTGATCTACTAGGGTCGGTATTGTCTACTCTGACAGGCAGCGGCTCTCCTGGGTCTCAGGCAGAGGTCTTTCACATCATCTACTGCCTGGTCCTTTTAATTGGAGATGCAAGGGACTGAACTTGGTACCTTCTGCATGCAAAGCAGAGACTCTGCCATTGAGCTATGGCCCCTCCTAGCCCAGGAAAAATGGTTCTAGCCTAACCTTCTCCCTGACATGCGAGCCTTCCATGTGGAAGGATGTTTTTATACAGAAGAGCATTTAAAGTCTGTCTGCATTGTGAGAACCCAGACAGACCACCTTAATGAGAAAGCAGTGTTCTCTCCCCCAGCTTTTTGGATTCCCCTCCTTTCTGTATGCTATGTCCCACACTTACCATCCACAGTTTCTGCCTGACCACTTCCTCCTAAATGCACTGATTCAGGGGGGCCACAGTGCCGCCATCTCCTTGTCCCCATTGCCAGGCTTCTTGATGTGCCAATTCTTCATGCAGGCCCCTGTTTTCCTGGAAGACCCATGAGACAGATCCTTTCAGCAGCAGACAGAGGGCACCAAGGAGAGACTGACATTCATCCAGGGAAACAGACAAACTGGCTCAATCCAGATATCATCATGCCAAACCATGGTTTACGCTAACTGTAGTTTAGAACCCAAACCGTGGTTTGAATTTCCAAAATGTAAAATATGCAAACCATGGTTTGGAATTACTTCTCTGCCTGCCATCTGTTAACTTCCCAAGTTCCCAACAGTGATGACTGTTATCTATGGTTTGTCTATAGAAGGAGGCATTTTTCTCCCTCCCTCAAAATACTAGAACTCAAGGGCATCCAATGAAGCTGATGGGCAGTAGATTCAGGAGAGACAAAAGGAAATACTTCTTTACACAGGGAGTGATTAAAATGTGGAATTCGCTGCCAGAGGATGTAATGATGGCCACAGGAATAAACAGCTTAAAAAGAGGATTAGACAGATTCATGGAGGATAGATCTATCAGTGGCTACTAGCCATGGTGACTAAAAGGGGAACCTACACATTCAGAGGCATTAAACCTCTGAATCCCAGAGCCAGAAGGCATCAGGGGAAGGTCCTGGCCTCTATGGGCCGTTGTTGGCCAACCAGAGGAACTGATTGGCCACTGGCTGATGGATCACTAGCCTGATCCAGCAAGGCTCTTTTTGTGTTCTTATGCCCAGTCAGACCTGGCACAATCCATGATATCTGCTTGAAACCATCGGTTCTGATCCTGACCTGCCAACCAATCGCAAACCACATTCTATCAATTCTGATCTTACTATAATGAAAAGTCACGGTTTGGCAGGATGTCAGAACTCAGCCATTGATTTCTTAAAAGGGTGGTGGCAGAGCCAAGCCGAAGCCTGTCTGAGCTCTGATTTATTCAATGAGAGGAAAAAGCTACTCTGTACATGCTCCAGTGCACTCTCATTATTGTGGCATTACATGTTCCACAACAGAGGTTTGACAGGCACCCAAAAACCCAGATCCTGAAGTTTAGCCTCTACATACATACGCACAAGACCAATACAACCCAAATGTCTGCTACTATGAAGGCTAGAAACTTCTTTCTTAAAAACATTTTCTGATTCCCAAGATTCTGCGTACACAGAAAGATACCAGCCTTGGATGTCCCCCCTCCAGTAAAACCTTTCCTTGTTCTTCTATTCTCGGCTTTTCTTCTTACGGATGTCCTGCTAGCCCAGTACTTACTTGGCCTTCCAGTGTCTCGCCCTGTGATTCTTCCCCAGGAAACTCTCTTGCCTTGCTGCCTCTAGGTGTGTCTGAGTCATCAGCAAGTTTGGCTCTATGCTGTTCCCTCAGCAGCGCCCTCAGCCATTGGTTCTCGGCACTAGCCGCACCAAACGCCTTCCTGGTCTCTTCCAGCTCCCGGTTTAGACTTTGCATCAGCCGGTCCTTCTCCTCAGCATCGGTCAGCAGCTCCTCCAGATGGTGGCTCTGGGTCTCCATGGCTTCCGCCAACCGCTCCGTCTGCTTCCCCAGAGTGGCCTGGAGACTCTGCAGTTTCTGCTGGGCCAAGCTGGCTTGGGCCTCTGCTTTGGCCTTCTCTGCAGCTAAGGCCCGGATCTCCTCACGTAAGGCCTCCACATCTCCTTCTGGCTCAGTTTTCCCCTCATGGCTGGCTTCTCCTCTGGCCAAAGTGTGGATCGTGGTACAGTCCTCTTCTTCCGCTAAGGAGGGCAATTTCCCTGGGACCTGCCCCAAGGCTACTATCGCCATTTTTACTCCTGTCTCTCCTACCTCAAGAAGCTCCAAATCTCTCTTCTCCTCCAGCCAGGCCTCCATTTCAGCCCCTACTCTGTCTCCCTTAACCTTTCCTGCCATTGGGGCCTGCCCTTGACCTGGGCCTAGCACCCTCGCCCCATCATGGCCATTGCCCTGGATGTCTGGCATCCCCTTTTTCTGTGATGCCCCCCGGGACGGCGCCTGTTTTGCTTGGCCATAGGCCTGGGCCTCCTGGTTCTGGCAGCAGGTCTCAAGCAGGCATTTGCACTGGCTCTCAGAGGCATCCAGGTGTCGCCGGAGCATCAAAACCTCCGCTCGAAGGGCCTGCAATTCTTCTTGAGCCTGCTCAGTGCTCTGAGGCCGGAGACACGGTCCTAGGAAGCCAGGCGAAAGACAGATAAGGCATAATGAGATCATCTGAATATTTTATTTACTTTATTTATAGTACTCACTGACGCTGAAGGCATATTACAGAAAGACTTGATTTTTAAAGAGAAAATTTCTAGTCCTTGTGGATGAGGAGAGCACTGGGGGGCAATGCTTGAGGAAACCTTGAAGCTGCAGATAGGGTTGAAACATGCCTTTCAGCGGTGAAGGGGTTAAGCTTCAGAATCTGTTTGGACACCACTCCCCCGCCCATCTCAACAGCCAGCCAGTGTGATATAGTGGTTAAAGTGTCAGGTTAGGATCTGAGAGACCCAGGGTCAAATCCCCACTCTGCCATGGAAGCTTGCTGGGATGACCTTGGACCAGTCACACACGCTCTCAGCCTAACCTACCTCACAGGGCTGGTGTGAGGATAAAATGGGGGAGAATGATGTATGCCACTTTGGTTCCTCACTGGGGTGAAAGGTGGAGCACGAATGAATAAGTAAATATATACACTTCCCACCGTTATTCAGAACTAACCTTAGGGGAAAAAACAACTTGGACATGTTATGATTTCTGTTTCTGTCTACCTTCTCCCATTTATTCTTTTGTAAAAAGTTTGGGACTTTTTAGTTTAGGGGGAAATGTACAAGTATGAATACCTGTTCTTAATACCAAAGGAAACAATTCTTTACACAATTGGCTCATCGAACTGCCACAGATCTAGATAACTTTAAGAGGTGATTAGGCATGTCTATTAGTGACTGTTGGTCATAAAGACCAAAGGGAAACTTGGTGTTCAGAAGAATTGTACCTAAAAATACCAGCTACCAGAGAGGAGGAGGAAACAGCAGTGTTGGATCCCATCCTTGTGCTTTGCTTACACAGCTCCCAGAGGTATCTGGCTGGCCACCCTTGGAAAGAGGATGATGAATCTTCAATCTGATTTAAACTCTCCCCTCCTCCTCCCCCACTCTGCAGAAAAAACCTACTCTTCTTTCTTACGGAGTTCCTTTTCCATTGCAGAATGCAGTTTTTTGGTTTTTTTAACACTTAAATATTTGGAACTTTAGTAAAGGCAACAAACATAAAACACAAATTAAGAAAAAACAATTTGGGTTTTGTGTGCAAACTACAACAGACCTTAACTGCCTATATGCTACCAGGCTTAATCTCCAAACATTATTCCAACAGCAAAACTTAATTTGCTCCTGACATAGAATTATACTGGAGAGTCGACCAGCCCTGCCTCAGTCTTACCTCTCTGTTTGATGGCCGCTCCCCGCTTCACAGCTGGCAACTCCAAATGGGATGAGCTCGTGCTACGGCAGCTGCCCCTAGGGGGCATCCTTTCCACCCCCAACGGGCCCTGCTTCAGAAATGGAGTAAGAGCAGAGGGGAAGAGATGAGCAAAGACTGGCTGCACATCAAGTCAGGGACAGCTAGTCTGGTTAGCTTAGCAATGAGAGTCGAGCATGTTCATTTCCTGAACTGGGCTTTCAAAAAGCTACCCTGATATTCCTACTGCAAAATGGAAAGTGGGTGAGGAAATCCCAGTACTATTAAGGCATGTGATTTTTGTCTTAATGATTGCTGGGCCCATAACCTGTTGGATTATTTAGACAGCAAAGTGTTCAAGGCACATTGTGCAGCAAAGTGCATCTGGAGCAATACTCCCTCTAAGCTGTGGAGTCTTGTGAGCAAAAATTCTACTTTGTGAGCTACTGGCATTAAAATTCTGAGCAAGAGATTTGGCTACTGCATAGATTAGTTTGCTCTGGAGCCCTCCTTCCTGAGTTAAGACAAAAATGTGTGAGCTAGAGGCTAAAAAACTGTGAGCTAGCTCACACTAACTCAGCTTATAGGGAACACTGATCTGGAGTGCGTTCCAGAAAACAAAATTACACGCAGAGACTTTTATCTTTGCAAACTAATATGAGTCCTTTTATTTAAGGAACTCTAGACAGGATACAGAATTCTAATCTAGTCTAGCTAAGATGGATGTACAGGAGCCATGTCTTGCTCTCATGCTGCCAAGATGGAGAAGTCTGTCAAAAAGTGTGGAGAGAAGGTGTGAGGCCGAAAGGAAGGAAGGAAGGTTCCCTAAGAGTAGCAATCTACACATCAAAGGAATAGCATCACAGGAGAGAAGGAAAGGATGCTCAGTGTTCGAGCCTATCTCTCTCTCTCTGATTCTCTCATAGTCCACCTCAGAAGGCTGAGGCTAAGAGACAGCGCAAAGTCCTTCACTTCCAATAAGGATCACCACACATATTTGGATGTTGTTGTTTTTTTGCAGGGAGCCTGTAGCAGGCTACCCAGAAACAAACTGCCTGGCAGGGCAGGCCCTCGGGCCCAGCAGCGAGACTCACCTGTGTGGAGCAGGGTGGCACCGAGGGCAGAAAGGTGCAGTAGCCTCAGCAACAAGGCAGCCATTGCAGTCTGGCCCAGGGAAGCTCAAAGGGTGTGGAGGCAGGGAGCAAGCCTGGGTGGGAGAACAAGGGCTTTGGGCCCAGGTGTTTTGAGGCAAAGCAGGGAACAGAGGAGAAGAGGGCGGAGCTCACCTCAAGGGCCAGGTGTGAAGCTGGGGCTATAAAAAGGGAGGAAGGGGGAAATGGGAGGAGGCTGGGAAGAGAAGAAGAAGGCAGGTTGCAGCGTTGTGGTGCTTCTCCTGTGTAATGCAGTGTAACCTTGAGGTGGGTGAGGTGAACCACACCTTCAGGGGTCTGAATTGATAAACAAAGTAACCTGCATAAGGGAACAGTGACTGGGCTCATGCTCTCAAGACCCCATGGATTCCAGGTATGATGTTTCCCTGCTCCCAGAGAACACTACAGGGTCATATGTATCTGCCATGCAGGTTATGGCTTTAAGTGACTTCCAAAATGTACCATGTTCTACCCTCCAATGCAGCTGTACTGTAACAGGCCAATGGTCTGTCTCTCTTTGTGATGATGTCATAACAAGGGAACTATGGCTCATTGCTAGAGCACCTGCTTTGCATGCCCTCTCTCTTGCTTAAGATACTGAAGAGTCACTGTCAGTCACAATAGACAACACTGAGCTAGATGGACCAGTGCTCTAACTTGGTTTAAGGCACAGTCACATGCTTTGGGGGCAGGTCCGTATCTCAGCAGCGGAGGACATGCTTTGTACATGCACACCAAAGCTCTCCTCCTAAAATGCCAGTGAACACAGATACCAGCAAATCTAACAGCACCTACTGTATTTAATTGAAAGGAAGATGACCCTGAATGTAATGTTATACCCCCTTCAAAATGTTATATACAAATACACAAAATATTAATGGACATAATTATAACATGTTTGCAAATATAAGAAGAGGAAGAGTTGGGTTTTATACCCTGCTTTTCACTACCTGAAGGAGTCTCAGAGTGGCTTACAATCTCCTTCCCTTTCTCTCCCCACAACAGGCACCTTGTGAGGTAGCCGGGGCTGAGAAAGCTCTGAGAGAGCTGTGACTGACCCAAGGTCATCCAGCTGGCTTCATGTGGAGGAGTGGGAAATCAAACCCGGTTCTCCAGATTAGGGTCCACCGTTCTTAACCACTACACCAAACTGATGACCCCTTGTTTTTTTAAAGGTATACATGAAACAAAGCCCTAGTCTTGCATTTGAATAAATATTTTGTGTGTTAGCTAATGGTACAGCTGCACTGGCATGCAGAAGGAAGTGAGCATTTGAGTCAACGCTCTAGGCAAGGCTTTACATTTTTTGGGGGGTATAATTTTTGTCATTTAACAAAAGGGGACCCAGAAGCACAACCAATAGAGCACCTGTGGGCCTCTTCCAGAGGGGAGCCTTGGCAGAGCTCGTTCCCCACCCCACCTCGCCCTCTCAGGCAAAAAGACTGCAGACGCATTACTAGCAATAACATTCCAATAGAGAAATAATTAAAAGACTGGCTGTAAAAACTAACAGGCAAATACATTGCTGCGATGAAATGGAAAAACCAGCACAAGGGGAAAAAAGATAAGAGAGGCAGTGAGGGGGTCATAAAAGTTAAACCAATCAAAGCATAGGCTGGCTCTACAACAAGATGAGATTAAGTAGTGGCTTCAGTGGTGGTGGTGGTGGGGAGATTTTAAGGGCTGTCACCCTCCTCCTCTGTCTTGCCTTCGCCCCAGGAGCTGGGGCAGATAACACTCTTCCCCCTCACATTTTCCTGGCATCTTTAAAGACAGTGTGGCAAGTCCAGCACGCCCACTCGGGTTTGCCAAACTCTTGTGTCCTCAAAGTGCTAGATTGGCACAGAAGGTCTTTAGGATAGGCCGTCAGTGGTTATTAGTCATGACAACAAAATTATTATTAAAATTATTATTAGTCATGACAACATCTCCATATGCAGAAGTTGTATACCTTAATACTGGCTCCGCTGGTGGGCCTCCTGATGGCACTTGGGTTTGGGGCACTGTGTGACACAGATTGTTGGACTGGACGGCCCACTGGCCTGATCCAACATGGCTTCTCTTATGTTCTTATACGCTTAATATCAATTGTGGGGGGGGGAAACGGGACACAACAGGAAGAGGCTTCGGCCTCTATGCACCTGCTTGTAAGGGCACCTAGCTGGTTTCTGTGGGAAACAGGATATTAGTCAGAACTAGAGAGGCCATCGGTTTGGTCCTGCAGGACCGTTTTTATATCTTGCGCTGTCACAGAAGAGGGGACTCTGAAGGGGCATCTAGCTTCTTTACAGAGAATGATGAATTTTAGATGGTGTACATTCACACATTTGCCAAACCCCTCTCCAAACCCCTCCTTCTTTCAAAACAATTAACAACTTTTAATGCCGTACCCTCTGTAGCTTTATTTCCATTTTACTGGCCTGGGATTTGAGGCTCAGAGAGAGATACACACGTACCTCACCACAGGCTACACAAGGGCCAGATTGAAATGATGCTGCTTGTCCTAGCCAAAGGCCTCCAGATCACCCCTAGGGTTGCAAATCTCCAGGCCTTGGCTGGAGAACTCCTGGTTTTCCTACTGACCTCCAGATGGAAGGTGGAGCCCTGAAGAGGAATGTATCTTGAAAACAGCTTTGTTAAGGGCCAGGGCTTTCTCGGGACCTTATTCAGCTCCACAGGCCCTGCGAAATGGAGCTCTTCCACCTGGCCTTCAATTAAGGAGCCGCCTTTAACAGCTGAAAATAGACAGCCTTGCCCCCTGGAGTCGGCAACAACAGCAGCCTGTGCCAGCCACCTAAAGGAAAGACCTACGAGCTGACTGCGAGAAGGGTACATTGATTAAGGGCTGCCATCGCTAAACAGCATATCACTATTAGCACTTTATTGTATTAGATGGTTTTAGTTAGTTTTTAAATTGTTGTAATTATAATGCATTTTCAGCTAGGCAGCTGCCATTGCAGGTGGAAGGCGGGGACGGGGGCGCGGGGAGGCTGATGGATGGTCTGTTGCTGTACTGGAATCTTAGCTTTCGTTTCTTCTCGCCTCCTTATCTGCTAGCCTAGGCCAGTGACCTTGGTACCATGCTGTTGATACTTTCGCTGGGAATGCAGACCCGCTAGTCTAGGCGGGCTTTAGCTTATTCCCTGACTGGCTCAGACCCATCAGGGGACCCTGTTTTGAATTGTGTATAACTCCTCATTTCGCACGCTTGTGATCAGTTCTGACACAGAATGTATGCCCAGTTGACCTGCCTTTACTGTACTCAATAAACTTGAACCTTCTGAAGGGACGTTGCTGGGAACTGATTGCTGCGGGACTCTGACATTCGTATGTTTTTGTTGTGTACGTGGACCGCCACTAGAGTCCGCCACCTAAGTCCTAGAGCTAGGTACAAAAAGACAATAGGACCTAGGATCCTAGTCCACCTGGAATCCACCAATTAGGCATTGGCGGGAAGTTCAAACCCACCAATGGGACTATGGGGGTACCAGGTGGGGATGTATATAGTTGGCCCTTGCAGGGCCATTGGAGTAGTGTGTTGTGTGAAGTACAATAAACGCGTCTGAACGCATGTCGTAGTCCGAGTCTCCATGCAGCAAACCCAGTACTTTATAGTTTTACTCTGTGAAAGCTGCCCTGAGCTAGCCTCAGCCGGGAGGGTGGGGTATAAATCTGACAAATAAATAATAAACATCCTGGCAGACTGGTAGTGCTGGAAAGTGCTGTCGAGTCACAGACTTATGGTAACCCTGCTTGGTTTCCCAGGCAAGAGACAAATCGAGGTGGTTTGCCATTGCCTGCCTCTACATACCAACCCTGGACTTCCCTGGAGTTCTCCCATGCAAGTACTAACAAGGCCCAACCATGCTTAGCTTCTGAGGTCTGATTAAGTCAGGCTAGCCTGGGCCATCCCGGTCAGGGCACTGTTGATTGGTAGTGTAAAATGCCGACAAGTTGCAGCCAACTTACAGCAACTTTGTAGGATTTTCAAGGCGAGAGAAACAGAGGTGGTTTGCCATTGCCTGCCTCTGTGTAGCAGCCCTGGACTTCCTTGGTGGCCTCCCATCCAAACACTAGCCAGGGCTGACCCTGCTTAGCTTCCGAGATCTGACAATATCGGGCTAACCTGGGCCATCCAAATCAGAGGCCTAATGGGCTAGTAGGGGCATATTTCTAAATTAAACCCTGAGGCATATTTTCTAAACACTTCTGTTATTTTGTAAAAAGGTGCAGGGCTATTTTTGGGCAGGAACGCACAGGAACGGAGATCTGGCTGGCTCCTGAGTTGGCCACGCCCAGCAGGAACTCATTAACATAATAGGCCACACCCACAGCAGAAACTTATTAGGGATGTGTGGCCTAACATGCAAAAGAGTTCGGGCTACAAAAAAAGCTCTGGGTTTTGACAACAAACAAGGTAAACAGAATAAGAAGCAAAAGGTGGGTATGGCTGGATGACCACACTTCCGGTAACATGGGGTGTGTGGCCTGATATGCTAATGAGATGTGCTGTCAGGGGTGTGGCCTAATATGCTAATAGATTTATGCTGTTGGGGGTGGCCTATTATGCTAATGAGTTCCTGCTGGGCTTTTTCTACAAAGAAAGCCCTGAAAAGGCGTGTTTTATATCGGGCTTAGAGGTTATCTTTTTGATTGTGGTGATGGCAGCCAGGATTAAACCAATCTTTATTTCAATACAAGACTTTTGTCATGGCATTAATGGAATTAGAACTGTGTTAAGATTAGGCTTTGTGTTAGCAATAAACAGAAAATGCAGTCATTAAAACGCAAAACTGAGGGATGAAAAATGAGTCTGGCTGGTAAATTTGGGGCACGGGCCTAGAGCCAAGGAAAATTTATCAAGACCTGAATTGGGCCATCCTAGTTACAGATCCCAAGACACACATTCTCCGTGCATATATAAACACACGCCAGCAGCTCAGCTCCTGCAAAGTGTATTGCAGCTCATCTCCCCCTGCAAAGTTTCTCTTGTAAAGGAGCTCCTGCAACAATTTTGAATCCATCTAGCAAAATTGCCAAGAATTTCACGCCTGCCCTTTAACTGCCCATTTTTCCATGGGCCGGATCGCGCAGCCCTGCAGTCTCAAATCTCTCACAGCCACCAGCTCCAAAAACCATTGCAGCCGCCAAGCCCCTTCTGAACTGTTCCCGACAAGAATCTTGTAAAAGAGCACTCTGCTGATGAGCTGCAGCCTTGTTAAAATTCCCCGCTTTTCGATTGGGCGGTGGCAGCAGGGTAGCGGCGGAAAAACCTCTGGCTGGTGTCCTTCTGCTGGTGCTGCCTTGGCGTAAACACAGGCGATAATTAATGACACTAATAACTTCTTTCTCTCTGCAAAGGGATGAGGACTGGGGGCCTTGTAAAGATGTCAGGCCGTGCGGAAGAAGCTAAGGAGAAACTGTTTTATAGGAAGGTGGGGGGGTCAGGGAGGCAGCGATGCATACAGGCAGGGCTTTTTTTGTAGAAAAAGCCCAGCAGGAACTCATTAGCATAATAGGCCACACCCAACAGGAGAAACTCATTAGTATATTAGGCCACACCCTGACAGCACACCTCATTAGCATATTAGGCCACACTCCCGTGTTACCAGAAGTGTGGTCATCCAGCCACACCCACCCTTTGCTTCTTATTCTGTTTACCTTGTTTTTTGGTAGTAGGAATTCCTTGGCATGTTAGGCCACACACCCCTCATGTAGCCAATCCTAATGAGTTTCTGCTGTTGGGTGTGGCCTATTATGCTAATGAGTTCCTGCTAGGTGTGGCCAACTGGGGAGCCAGCCGGAACGCCGTTCCTGTGTGTTCCTGCCCAAAAATAGCCCTGCATATAGGAAGGCTCATACTTGGGTAGGGACTGGCACAGAAGGGGAGCTTCCTTTCCCTTCCTCTTTGCAAGCAGCCCTAGAGACTGTGACTGATGCAAAAAGCTTCCCAACTCTGGGACTGGAAATTCCTGGAGATTCGGAGGCAGAGCCTGGGGAGGGCAGGGTTTGGAGAGGGAGGGGGTGGGGATGTGATTCCATAGAGTCCACCCTCTATTTCAGGGGTGGCCAAATTTGCTTAACATAACAGCCACACAGAATAAACATCAGATGTTTGAGAGCTGCAAGACACGAGTATTATACACACATTTTTATTGGAAAATATCCAAATTTGCTTTTTATTAGCATTAAATTAGACTGTGTGAAAGAGCCGCATGTGCCCCCCCCCGCCCCCCCGAGCTGCAGTTTGGCTACCCCTGCTCTATCTTCTCCAAGGGAAGTGATCTTGGTAGCCTGGAGATCAGTTGTAATTCCAAGAGAGGTTGGCAGCTAGGTGACCCACCCACTGCGAGGTAAGATTTAAGAGGAGAAGGAGATTGGATTTATACCCCGCCCTTCACTACCCAAAGGAGTCTCAGAGCGGCTTACTAACTCCTTTCCCTTCCCCTCCCCACAACAGACACCCTGTGAGGTAGGTGGGGCTGAGAGAGCTCTGACAGTAACCGTTCTTTTTCAAGAACAGCTCTGAAAGAACTATGGCTTGCCAAAGGTCATCCAGTAGCTGCAAGTGGAGGAGTGGGGAATCGAACCTGGTTCCCACGCACTTAACCACTACACCAAACTGGTGTAAGTTCCATACACCAACAAGACCTGGAGTTCAAAATTGCCCAACACAATCTGCAACCTCTTAAGTGTATATGTGTGCCTGTCTCTTGTGAGTGGGAGAGGCATCCTGTGCATCCTGAGAAATATTCCGTTATTGCTTTTCACACATACCAGGATAGAATCCTAGCTCACAATTACGGCCTGGGATTTGAGGCTCAGAGAGAGAGACGGCAAGGACTCTTCAGATAACCAAGTTCTCAATAATCTGACAGGTTTTATAATTCTGAATTGAAATGCTCTGGTGGGAGTGGCTGTCGAATTTCCTGGCTTTGGTGGGTGGGGGCGGGAAAGGGCATGCATCCACACAACAAACAGGTTGGCAGCATCACAGGAAATGGGAGGATTGGTTTGCCCAAAATGCCACTGGCGGTTTGTGGAATTACAGGCCTTGCCACTCCCCCTTGGCCATGACTAAGCCTTGAGGCAGCAAAACCTAACTTGTCTCAGTCTGGTCCAAGTGGCACAGAAAGCACAAAGCAACATGGAACTGGGCCAGCACAAGTGGTCAATAAGGTGAGGCACAGACCAATAAGGGCCTTACCAAGGCAAGAATGTTGTTTTTCCCACTGAGCACCCAGAAAAGTCAGCCAGGTCACACCACTCTCTCTTGCCTCAGCCTTTCTGAAAGCAAGAATTCATGCTCTCTCATGGACCACTGTGACATGCAGAGGACTTGGGTAAGCACAAGGGTGAGGGGGCTCGCAGGTTGTGAGGGGAAGGCAGCCCCTCCAAAAAGAGTCACCCCAGAAGGTTTTGTACTCTACATTTCTCCATCATGAGACCCACAACTAGTCTCTAATCCAGGGGTCCCCCAGGGGGTACCTCTGGGCACCATGTCACCCAACACCATAACTGGTGCCCACCAAGAAAGTGGGTGGGGCCAAGTGGGCTTCTTGTCCAGGAGGGCTTCTGATTGGCTGTGCCAGATTAAAGTAATGTTGTTTCAGCAGGAAGATTTTAATCTAGGAGCACCTTAGATTTTTCAGGCTATAAACTCTTGAGAGCCAAAGTCCTCTTCGTCAGCAGCAGTTGCCACTACACTGTTGGTTTTATTTTCTCACTCCTCTTTCCCAGCGTCTTTTTAAAATTATGCCTCTTCTACCTGCACTTGGGCTTCATCTGTGTGACTGGTTCTGCCTCCAGTAGCAGCCATTTTGTATTAGGCTGCACTTCCTGAGGCAGCCATTTTGTGGTTGCACCCACTGCTCAGTGTCAGAATTCCAAAGATACCCACAGAATCAAAAAGGTTGGGGACCACTACTCTAATCATTTATTTCATTTCTGTTCCTCCTTTCTACCCAACGGGGAGGACCCCCGAGCAGCCGACATGGTTCTCTCCTCCGTTTTACCCTCACAACTACCCCACTGAGGTAAGTTAGTCTGAGACTGGCCCAAGGTCACCCAGCAAGCTTCCATGGCAGAGTGGGGATTCAAGCCTGGGGATCCCAGTCTGACAGGCCAGCTAAGATTGTGAAGCAGCGACATGAATCAAGTGGACTGAGCATCCCAAGCTTTCAAGCCCAGCTCGTTGAAGGGGTTGTTCAGTTCCTACTGCATTGCGACATTATTTCTTCCTATCTCCTATCTTAACAAGCAGAGCCTAGAGGCTCAGTTGTTTTGCTGAGTTAGTTCAGTTATTAAATAGTGTTCAAATTAAACTGGAGTACGGGGAAAAGAAAGAGGAGCTGGGCTGAAATCCCAAACTGGCTGTTCCTGACAGCCTTGGGCGAGTCTCTCGGCCTCTCGGCCCCTATTTGCCTAGCCGGACTATTAATGACCTACCTCGCAGGGTTATTTGTGGAGACAGAAGATAATTACCACACAGCATCCTGGCCTGTTAAAAGCGCTGCAGACAAACTTAACAAGGCCCCGCTGGACATCTTAAGAAACCCCTCAGCCTTTTAATGACACAGACAAACTGTGTCAAACGGAGGAAATCTGGTTGGGGGTGTGTGTGATATTTATGTGGTACTGGAAGTCGAAGTACATACAGTCTCAGGCGTATGTCTTGTCCAAGTACAAAGTTGGAGACATTTGTACCTGGGTATACTTGTTTTGAGGGGGCTACGGTGGCTCAGAGGTTAAGATGCTGAGCTGCACCCAAGTGCTGCGTGATGGAGTGTACTCCTGTCTCTGGCCCCAGCTCCTGCCAACCTAACAGTTCAAAAGCAAGAAATTGCACGTAGATACATAGTGAGAAGGTAACAGCATTCTGTGCACCTTGGCCTTTAGTCATGCCGGCCACATGACCACCAAAACATCTTCGGACAGCGCTGGCTCTTCAGCTTGGAAATGGAGATGAACACCGCCCCCTAGAGTCGGATTTGACTGGCTTTCAAGCAAGGGAAACCTTTACCTTTATACTTGTTTTACTTTGAGTTGCCAAAATCTCACTTCACCCTTCTGTTACTAATGGCTCACTAAGTGCTTGTTACCTTCTAGAGATGAGTGAAGGTTCTCTATTTCATATCAGTTGATTTCTCTGTTTTTCATTGCTGACGGTGTAGATTCATTGGTATTGTTGTACGTGTATCATACATTTTTAGGTTTGCCAACTTCTGGGAGTGGGTTGGGGGCCTGTAGAGCTCCCAGAATTACAACTAATCTCCAGACCTCAGAGATCAGTTCCCCTGGAGAAAATGGCTTCTCTGCACGGCGGACACTATGGCATTATATCTGCTGAGGTCCCTCCCTAAGCATTACACTTCCCAGGATCCACCCGCCAAATCTCCAGGAATTTCCCAACCCAGAATTAGCAACCCTAAGAACTGTATAGACAGCCTATGTCATTTACACATATAATTATATATTTTCTAAATAAACAAATAAATTCTGCTTTTTTAATGCCAGCTTTAGCCTGACACACTGCTGGTTTTATGACTGTTGGGTGGAGAAAAGCTTCTTTTTTTTACAGAGGAAATATTTTTACTGGGTTGGGTTGTTTGACTTTGAAGTTCTGTAAGCTGCCTCAAGCTCTTTTTCTGGACAGGAGGCATATATATTTATTAAATAAACGAACACCTGCTGGTGTAAGCTAACCAGTCTCAACCTAACCTACCTCGCAATGTTATTGTGAAGGTAAAGGAGGAAGAGAGAACAATGAAGAGAAGGAAAAAGAGGTTTTTATACCCAACTTTTCTCTACCCTAAGGAGTTTCAAAGCAGCTTATGATCACCTTCCCTTCCTCTCCCCACAACAGGCACCTTACGATCACCTTTCCTTCCTCTCCCCACAACAGGGGCTGAGAGAGTTCGGAGAGAACCCTGACTGGCCCAAGGCCACTCGCAGGCTTGATGTGGAGGAAGAGTAGTGAATCAAACCCAGTTCTCCAGATTGGAGTCCACTGCTCTTAACTACAACAGCATGCTCTCTCTACTACTCCCACAACAGGCACCTTGTGAGACAAGGGTGGGGCTGAGAGAGTTCTGAGAGAGAACTGTGACTGCCCTAAGGTCTCTCAGAAGGCCTAATGCGGAGGAGGAGTGGGGAATCAAACCCGGCTCTCCAGATTGGAGTCCGCTGCTCTTAACCACAACACTGATACTGTAAGCTGTTTTGGGTTTCTGGTGAGGAGGAAAGTGGAGTATAAACATCTAAATCAAAACGAACAAATAATTGATGCGCAAGTAATATTTAAAAATCTGCACATTTTTAAGAGAGAAAAATTTAAGCAGAGAACCACACAGTAATGAAGAATCCCACAGTTTCAAGTTGCTCCAAGGAGAAGCAAATTCAAAACAGGAATTTCCAGTCCCAAATAACCCCAAACAGCATCTCCAAGACTTGCAAACCAACACAGCATCTCCGGGGGGGATCGAGATCTCCCAGAATCACAACTGATCGCCAGAGATCAGTGACAGTGACAGCTCCCCTGGAAAAAAATGCTGCTTTCGTGGGTGGGCTCTATGGAATTATACCCCACTGAGGCCCCTCCCCAGGAATTTCCCAGGACAGAGTTGGAAGCCCTGCCAAGACAGGTTGGTGGGGGCCGGAAGTTGTGTGGGCCTGTGCTCGGAGCTTCACACTCAACGGAAGTATAGGGTCCAGGTCATGCAAAGTGATGGTACCACTTTACTCTGCTTTGGTTAGACCTCACCTAGAATATTGTGTTCAGTTTTGGGCACCACAATTTAAGAAGGTTATAGACAAGCTGGAACGTGTCTAGAGGAGGGCAACAAAGACGGTCAGGGGGTCTGGAGACCAAGTCCTATGAGGAAAGGTTGACAGAGCTGGGTATGTTTAGCCTGGAGAGGAGACGACTGAGAGGTGATATGACAACCATCTTCAAGTACTTGAAGGGCAGTCATCCAGAGGATGGTGTGGAGTTGTTTTCTGTTGCCCCAGGAGGTCAGACCGGAACCATAGGGTTGAAATTAAATCAGAAGAGTTTTCAGCTAAACATGAGGAAGAACTTCCTGACAGTTAAAGCGGTTCCTCAGTGGAACAAGCTTCCTCAGGAGGTGGTGGGCTCTCCCTCTTTGGAGGTTTTCAAACAGGAGCTAGATGGCCATCTGAAAGCCATGCTGATTGTGTGAACTTAGGCAGATCATGAGAGGGAGGGCAGGGAGTTCTTGCGGCCCTTTCTTACACGCCCAGGGAAATTGTCTACTTCGGGGTCAGGAGGCAATTTTTCTCCAGGCCAGTTTGGCCAGGGATCCTGGAGGTTTTTTGTCATCTTCTGGGCATGGAACAGCGGTCACTGCGGGTGTGGAGGGGGAGGTATTTGTGAATTTCCTGCATTATGCAGGGGGTTGGACTAGACGACCCTGGAGCTCCCTTCCACCTCTGTGATTCTAAGCTGTGTTTTGGGCTACTCACCTCAGCCTGGCTGCTTCGCTGCTTCTTCCACTGAGCCAGCTCCGCCCGAGTCTCTTCCAGCTGTTTCCGCAGTCTCCATAATTCCCTTTCCTTCTCTTGATTCTGCTTCTCTGCTTTGGCAAGCTTGACCCTCAGTTCTGAATGGGGCAGGGAGAGGGGAGAAGAGGCTTAGGTGACAAAAGCGGACGAGTCTCAGTTTTCATACCCAGATACTCTGAATTTTCACATCCTCTGGGCTTAACGCAAACTAAAACATGGTGGCCAGGCAGACAAGTTTCTAGCCCTTACGTAGGGCTGCCAACTCTGGGTTGAGAAATTCCCGGAGATTTAGGAGTGGAGTCTGGGGAAGGAAGGGAGCTCTCAGCAGAGATATGATGCCAGAGTCCACCCTCTGGAGCTGCTAGTTGCTCCAAGGGAACAGAGTTCTGTAGTCTGGAGATTAATTGTAATTCCTGAAGAATTTCAGGCCCCACCTGGAGGCTAGCAACCCTAATTATAAGGTCGGACTGCAATATATACAGTGCAGTCCTAGAAAGAGTAACTTTGCAGTGATAGTTGGATTATTTTGATTAATCTACCAAAAAAAACACAACAACCCCAAATCTTTTTGAGCAATTAAAAAGGTTCCCTTGGTAATGTGGAAGCAGGTTTTCGAATAATTATTTAAGCACAGCATATACAAATCCATCCTTGACAAGGCATTTCTCCCTTCTCTATAGGCACAGAAGGAGGAGGAGGAGGAGAAGAAGAGGAGAAGGAGGAGATTGGATTTACACCCTGCCCTTCACTCAGAGCGGCTTACAATCTTTCCCTTCCCCTCCCCACAACAAACACCCTGTGAGGTAGGTGGGGCCGAGAGAACTGTTTTGAGGACTGCTCTTGAGAATGCCTGCCATAAACTGTGAGCGTTAGCTAGAAAGAGGAATTTCCTCTTCTCAGAGTTCCTGTGTGTCTTCCAAGATGAGACACATGATGGGAGGTTGTGTGCCTCCTGGAAGCACTGGCGTGCAATTCTGATCATGACCACAGTGCGCATGGAGAAGGGGGCTCTTCCTGCCACACAGACTATTTTTGTATCCTAAAACCACTTCAAGCCTCTTCAGGATGGTTTTAAGAGAAAAAACAACAACAACAGTACCAGGATGGGGGGAGGGGGGGCATGTGCACTGAAGCTCTTTCTCTATTCATGCAAGCAGAATTTATGCCAGTTTGGTGTGAGAACCAGTTTGGTGTAGTGGTAAAGAGTGGTGGACTCTAATCTGGAGAACTGGGTTTGGTTCCCCATGTGCAGCCAGCTGGGTGAGCTTGGGTCAGTCACAGTTCTCTCAGAGCTGTCCTCACACAGGAGCAGTTCTCTCAGAGCTCTCTCAGTCTCACCTACCTCACAGAGTGTCTGTTGTGGGGAGAGGAAGGGAAGGAGATTGTAGGCCGCTCTGAGACTTTGAGTGAAGGGTGGGGTATAAATCCAATCTCTTCTTCTTCTTCTCTTCTTAATTAAAACTTCTTTTTTTAATGGAATGATAGTTTTAGAAAGACAAATTTGGAAATGTACCAACTGCAATAACAGCAACGGCTCCTTAAAAGCCATCAGTTCCATTGAGCCAGTAGTGGTTAAGAGTGTTGAAACAGAAGGCGGGAAAGCCAAGTTCAAACCATCAATCAGCCATGAAGGTTACAGGGCCAGCCACTCTGTCTCAGTCTACCTTGCAGGAGTGTTGTAAGGTCAAAAGAAGTAGGTCAGGAGGTCATGTATGCTGCTCTGAGCTCCCTGGAGCAAGGGCAGGATACAAACATACAGACGTGGCATGAGATTCCATGGATCAGTTTTTCAAGTGCCACTGAACTCTTTGCCGTTTTTAACCCCCAAAAGATAAAAATGGCTACTGTTCTTGTGCTACAAAATGTACAGGAAATACCTGCCTAAGTCTTTAAAGCTGGGGACATGCAGCAAAACCAGCATTTCCAGCAGTAACAAGGTAGAATCTTTTTGCCCCTTTCCTGTGGATTCCGGAACTAGAATTATGCAAAAACAACTACCGACAGGCAACCAAGAACACAAAGAGTTAAAATGTACCTCACAGGAGACTTGAGCAAATGAGCCACATGGCAAAAGAGGAAAAAAGGAAAAGCTCCCAGTACCTCCATTGTCCTTCTTCAGCTGCTCTCCCGCAGATACCAGTTCTGATGCCACCGACCGGATCCCTTCGCCATTCTCTGTAGGGACAGGACTCCCAGGTGGGGCACCGGGACAAATAGTCTCTTGTTGCCAATGAGTCACAGGGGTCTCATTCTCCCAGGAACTTACGAGCAGGGAGCCACTGCGCTGAATCTGCTGGAACAGTAAAGGGAAAGATGGACTCTTATGATTCAATACACGCTTGTCAGGCCCTGGTTACAGGAAGCAATACTGAGGGGTTGGTTTGGGGAGAGGAGCAGCAAGTGGCAGAAAAGAGAGACATATCCTGTACTCACGCTTGTTCCAGGTGCAAAGGTCCTGCTGGGCTCTGCTTTGACCTCACCACCACCTGCAGGGCAGAGGAAGTATCGGGGTCCTGTTCAGGCCATGATGTGCCCCTCCAACATTTCGCAGATGAGAACAGGGGGATGCGCACAACACCTTTACGCTAATAGTGCCATATTCAGTTACAGATTTTAAGGGTTTGTCAAATATATCTTAAACCAAAAGCACAAAAACTGTCTGAGGAGAGAAAAAAAGTTTTCCCTCAGAGAAGCACCAAATTGCTGCGAATGCTGAAGAAGACAAGGAGGAACTGAATGGGTTGGCACAACTCCTCCGAATTGGGAGCACACAACAGTCTGAGTCTATGTCCCTGGGAAGGGGGTTGCAGCGGAGATCTTCGTGCTAACACTTTATTATTTATTTTATTTACCTCATTTATACTTTCCTCCCAATGGGATCCCAAAGTGGCTTATGTCACTAAACGTGCTAAATGTGCTAGGAACTAAATGCGCTGTGCTGAAAAAGGGCCATGAGAAAAATGTCTACAGATAGATAAAATAAATTATCTTCCCCAAAGAAGTTCACTAATGGGAAATCTCTCTATGAAATACTTATTCCTCCCTTCCCTCATCCATCCTAATTTCTCCCATGTCTCCATACCCAACTCCCTCATTGTCCCTCTACATCCAGAGAGAGTCTTTGCCATTTGCGCTCCTCCTTACACAAAAAAGGTCACTTGACATAGAAGACTAACACACTCAAAGAAAGGAACCTTTTCCCTGACATGCTAGTTTTCTACACACATGGCATGACAGGAATGTTCTGTCAGGAGAGACCCACAGTTTGAAATGGTACAGACAAGACATAGGGAGAATTAGGCCTCAGTCACCAGACCTCTGAGGGAAAATTTACAGGTCGCATTCTGTTGAGTAACAAAGAGACCTGCTTCCATTTTGAAAAATCTGGGCCAACAAAGAGGCTGGCAAACACTTTGACAATTAATGTTATTTTTTTTAAAAAAAAATATTCATTTTGTAGGTTAGGTAACCATACAATTAGACTACCTATAAGTTTTTGCTATTTTGCATTGGCTTGCCACTCCCCACCACACAAAATTTTAGGCTACCGGGGTTGTGGATGATGTTGCTTGGGGTTCTCTGGGAAAAAGAGCGGGAAAACATCCCCCTCCACTGTCTACTGAACAACAACACACAACAATTTCTTTTCCAGAGTGGATGGGAGACAGTAAGGAGGGTCTAGGAAATTTTGAGGCCACACAATGCCATCTCAGTAATGTTGGGGGCCCTTAACTGGGAATAGGCAAGGTGTAGAAACTGAGAAGCCTCTCACACTGCCTCTGACTTTTTCAGGTGTCCTAAAGATGACAGGGCCATTAACCTGGGTGCACGCTTTCCAGTAGTCTCACCCCGGCTAAGACCACGCTTTACCACACTGGCTTCTTCTTTGTTTCCTCCTCCACCTTCCCTTCCCAAGAGGAGTGCTTTTAGCTAAGAACACGATCCAAGCGCAATTATTACGCCATCTGGATGGCAAGGTGCACGTTTTCAAAGATCCCACCCAAAAGGGCGGAATTTTCCTGCCATTAACTCCTCATGGCTGCCATTTTCCCAGTTACACCATTGGTGGCATGGCAGAGAAAATGGCGGCCATGAGGGGCTGACTAAAGAAACGTGTATAGAGAACAGAACTCCCACATGGAAGTTTCACTGCCAACAAGTGTGCCACTGCATTCACACAGCATTCATGACTCAAGAAACACAGAAAATCCTCACTGTGTGGCAGCAACAACTACCATAGTGGCCCTGCCACCACTCTCACATTATCCCTCAACTGGAAGCCCCTCCTTTCCGCCACACAATGAAGTCCTGATCCTGGGCTGCTAATTCTATCTCCATCTGCCAACACCACTAATCCTCAGGGTTTGGCATGACAGGAAGCAGCTCTCATTGGCCTAAAATAACCCATATCATTTCCTCTTTGGGTTCTTTACCTTCAGCCCGTGGTGTCGGGGAACCCCAGCCGGAAGATGAAAGAACCAGCTTGGACCTTGAATGCAGTTCCAACTGACACCTGTAGGATTTTTAAAAGCAATGAGAAATGGGTGGCGGTGGTGGGGAAATAAGAGCTGCAGTCCAGGTGTCACTTGTAAAGTATTCTGAACTTAAACCAGATCACAGAAACCTCTATGAGATTACTGGGAGCCCCACGCAAAAGTAAGTATAATCAATATTTTTGTAAAAATTGAGAAATATGAGAAGAAAGCCAAATGCCTAGGGTTATAGTGTAGCATAACTAAGATATGAAACTATGAACCACACGTTCTGTGTTCAAATCTTACCTCTGCTGTGAGTTTTGACCCAGTGGTCTTGGACAAGTTGCTGATCTCACCCCCTCCCCCTCCAGCAACTCAGTCTGGCCATTTGTAATAGAGGGATAATAATGATACTGGCATACCTTGCAGGGTTGCTTTAAAGACGATTGAGCAAATACGAAGCACTTTAAATTCTCTAAAGCTCTTTATATAAGGGTTGCATTCTATCAAAAGAAAAATATTTCTGCACTGAGACAAAAGCAAATTATCTCAAAATTAGATACACTGTGCATGTGTTTGTGTGGTTAGCGTGCTGTCAGCTGACTCACGGCAACCCAAGCAGAGATCATTTGCCATTGCTTTCCTCTGCACAGCAACCCCAGTTTTCATTGGTCATCTCCAATCCAAGCACTAAACATGGCTCACCCTGCTTAGCTTCTGAAATCTGACGAGTCAGGCTGGCCAGGGCTATTCAGGCTGGTGCGCTTTGCACAGATTATGCAAACTGAGAAAAATTTGCAAATATCTACTTATTTCGAGAAATGTATTCCAATTCTACTACTCATCAGGAAGAGCAAGCAACTATGCCAAGCACCGAGCCCAGCCCTGTGGCTTTTGAAAGTACAACTAAACTCCTCCTTCTAGCTTCTGAAATTCCACCAAACACTAGCAGCAAACTCTCAATATTGCTGTGAATGCTAGAAACATGATTATTCTTTTTTAAAACTGTTTTTTTTAACGATACCCCATTCCTGCATGCAGGAGGTATTCTTTGCAGCAGTACAGAAAACTTGCAGCAGCCTTTGCTGCCCTTTCAATGCAGATCCCACTCCTGACACCAGTATTTAGATTCCCAAATACATACCTACGCAGCTCTTCCTCAAGGTCTGCTTGGCGGCGGGTTGCCTGAACTAGCTGAGCCTCAAGGCAGCCCAGCTGGGCTTCTTTGGCCTGCAGTTCCTGGGCCAGGCGCTGGCGGGCTCGTTCCGTCTGCTCCCGGGCCTCAGCCAGGCTCCGGTTCTGCTGAGAAAGGAGAGACCACGAGACTCTCTCTTCTTCGTGCTGAAAAGAACAAAGGACAAAGAGCTTCTTAGATTAAGAGTTGTTATGTGCTCTAAAGTTGTAGGGACATTCCTCTCCTCGAAAATATCACAGCCAGGGCTTTGTGCCTTTTTATGCGTGCACGCACTCCCCACACACATACTGAATGACTCAGAAGTCCATACGACCAAATGAGACATATTATGTATACTGGGAAATATTTTAAGTTTTGCAATATTTTCTTTTCCTTCCATTGCCAGGTTTTCAGTGCAGAATTTATGTTAAGTAAGAGAGACACAGAACTATGGGTGGGTGTACAGCTGCCAGGTCCTCCTTGGCCACTGGTGGGGGGACAGGAGGTTGTCATAAGGTTGCCCGCTTCGGGCTGGGAAATTCTTGGAGATTCAGGGATGGAGTCAGGACCTCAGTGGGGTACAATGCCACAGAGTCCACCCTCCCAAGGAGCCATTTTCTCCAGGGGAACTGATCTCTGTAGTCTGGAGATGAGCTGTAATTCTGGGAGATTTCCCAGACCACCTTGGAGGCTGGTATCCCTAGGTGGGTGAGATTTCTAAGTTTTTCTCTGGCATCTTGAGGTCTAGGGGCCTGTTTATTGATAAAACTCAGAACTGAGAGTCTTAGGTTGTTGCAGAGCTATTTTTGGGCAGGAGCGCACAGGAACGGACTTCCGGCTGGCTCCCGAGTTGGCCACGCCCAGCAGGAACTCATTAGCATAATAGGCCACACCCAACAGCAGAAACTCATTAGGATTGGCTACATAAGGGGTGTGTGGCCTAACATGCAAAGGAGTTCCTGCTCCAAAAAAAGCCCTGGGTTTTGACAACAAACAAGGTCAACAGAATAAGAAACAAAAGGTGGGTGTGGCTGGATGACCACACTTCTGGTAACCAGGTTGTGTGGCCTAATATGCTAATGAGCTATGCTGTCAGGGGTGTGGCCTAACATGCTAATAAGTTTCTGCTGTTCGGTGTGACCTATTATGCTAATGAGTTCCTGCTGGGTTTTTTCTACAAAAACAACCCTGGTTGTTGTCATATTATGCAATGCCCAGTTAACTCATGGACTCACAAAGCAACCTTAGATAAGCCACTCTCTCACCTACCTCTAGGTTTGCCTGCACTGGGTTGGGACATACTTGGAGATTTTGAGGGTAAACTTAGGAAGGGTGGGGTATGAGGAAAGGCGGGATCTCAGCAGGGTAGAGTCCACCCTCCAAAGTCACCATTTTCTCCAGGGGAGCTGATCTTAGTCATCTGGCGATCAATTCTAATAAATGATCTCCAGGTGCAACCTGGAAGCTGGCAACCCTACCTCCCCCACTCCCCCCCATTAGTAAGATGGGAAAACACCATCACTGGCATCCTATGCAGAGAGGGTTATTAAAATAATGTATGTGAATGCTTGGGAAATATGAAAGTACTACACATTTCAAGAGCTGGAATAGCTTATCACTTACAAATCTGATTCAGATTTTGGCCTAAGCTCACTGTATGAGTTTTAGCCACACATTGGATGACCCTCCCCATCTGAAATTTGGGTGGTTGACTGTTTCGTTTGAAAGTGTAAAATCCAAAAATATAAATGTGTAAAGAGTTCTCAAGTAGGCTTCTGAAGAATAAAACAATCAGACATTACAGGAAAACCCTGCTGCATACAATAGCATGAAAACCACATCCAAGTGAGATTTTAAAAAGCAGAAGTGCTTAAAAAGAAGAGCACTAAAACAGTCACTGATCAAATGCATGGGGGGGGGAGGAATAAGGCAATAAATCCTATTTGGCTCCTAAAGAAAAACAAAGCTGGCACCAAGAAAGTCTCAAAGGAGGTTATTCCACAATTGGGGAGCCACTACAGAAAAGTCCCAGTCCCCCCTGTCACAGAGCAAAGTCTCAGGAGATGACCTCAAAGCACAGGCAGGTTCGTGTCAGAGTTGGTGGCACTTCAGGTAACAACAGTGGCCTACCTGGTGCCAGGTTGGGTCAGAACATGAAAGTTCAGGTTGCATACACAAGCCAGTCTACAGACTCTCTAGGAAGCCTTAATGCAAACTAAGGTTCCCAGGTCCTCCCTAGCCGCCGGCAGGGGATAGGGTTGCCAGATCCAGGTTGGGATGGAGTCTCGGGAGGACAGGGACCTCAGTGGGGCATATATTGCCATAGAGTCCACCATCCAAAGCATCCATTTTCTCCAGGGAAGTCATCTCCGTACTCTGGAGACGAACTTTAATTCCAGGGGATCCTCAGCTCCCACCTGGACGCTGGCCTCCCTAATGACCAATATTATTCTCCTACCCTCTTTTAACTTGCAATGCATGGGTAATAATACTGGCCTACTTTACAGGGTGTTTGTTAGGCCTACCAAAAATAAATGTATGTGATGCATTTTGAATGTTACGGTAAAACGTGCCGGCAACCAGCCACAGGCAGCCCTGTTGTGGTTTTTATTCACCGATGAACCAGACCCGCAGAAATGTCCTTTGTAGGCCCACCCAGAAGACAGGGCCCAACTTCTCTGCTCTGCCCTTTCCGGTTACCTTCTTTCTCTGCTTGTGCATCATGGCCTCCAGAGTGTCCAGCTGCACCTGCTTCTGCTGGCGCTCCTTCTGCAAGCGCTCCAGGCGCTGCTCCACCTCGGCTATGGCCCTCAGGGCCTGGACTGGCAGGCCCACCTTCCATCCTTCGGCCGGCCAGCTCATGATACCCAAGTGCCCCGACTGGGCCTGCAGTCAGGATTGGGATGCAGAGGCCTTCTTTCCCTCCACTCCCTCCGTCCTCCAAGGACAGATTGCTGGGATTATAACGCCAGCAAGGGTTTAGGGCAGCGTCAGAGCTGAAATCCCTCCTACGTCCAGCAGCAGACGGGGCAGGACAGGGTCAGTGGCACGCACCTGACAGGGCCATTTGCAAGGTCATCCTACTCTGGATTTTCAGCTCCGGGTTGCACTGGAATTGACTGGGATCTCGGCCTTCCTCTCAGGGTTTGCAGGAAGAGTCAAAACTCAGGGTGAGGAACAAGAAACCGGGGAGGAATGCTGTTCTCCCCAGGACCGCCTTCTCTTCCCATTTGAAATTTTAAGCCAACCCATTTTTCCGGCATGTTCTTCTGGAAGAGTCAAAACTCAGGGTGAGGAACAAGAAACCGGGGAGGAATGCCGTTCTCCCCAGGACCGCCTTCTCTTCCCATTTGAAATTTTAAGCCAACCTATATTTCCGGCATGTTCTTCTGGAAGAGTCAAAACTCAGGGTGAGGAACAAGAAATCGGGAGGAATGCCGTTCTCCCCAGGACCGCCTTCTCTTCCCATTTGAAATTTTAAGCCAACCCATTTTTCCGGCATGTTCTTCTGGAAGAGCCAAAACTCAGGGTGAGGAACAAGAAATCGGGGAGGAATGCTGTTCTCCCCAGGACTGCCTTCTCTTCCTATTTGAAAGTTTAAGCCAACCCATTTTTCCGGCATGTTCTTCTGGGCTCCTTCCTTTCTGTGGGAAAGTATGAATGAAAGGCAAGGGCCACAAATGCAGGCATAAACAATATATTCTGGAAGATTATAGGGATTAGAAAAGTGCTGTACTAATTCTGGAGAAGTTAGGCCTACGGTCTCTCTTTTATAAAACCATAATGGTCTCCAAGTCCCTCCCCTTGCTTCAGTGCTCATGAACTCCAGGCTCCACCTTTTCAGTGCTGGAGCCTCAAGAGAGCCAGCAACTTGACTCAGGCCTCTGAAGCATCATTGAAGTTCAAATAGGGCTGTGCCAACTTCAGGTTGGGAAATTCCTGTAGATTCTAGGGCAGCCTGGGAAGTGTGAAGTTTGGGGAGGGAGGGATGTCCACCCTCTGAAGTTGCCATTTTCTCCAGGGGAACTGATCATGGTAGTCTGGACATCAATTCTAAGCAATTCTGAGAGAACCCCGGGATCCACCTGGAGGCTGGCAACTAGGGTGTCCAGCTCTGGGTTAGGAAATACCTGGAGATTTGGACGGTGGAGCCAGTGGGGGTGGGGGGTGGGAAAGAAAGGGCATGGTACAGTGCCGTAGAGTTCACCTTCCAGAGCACCCATGTCCTCCAGGGGAACTGATCTCTGTAGTATGGGGATCAGTTGTAAAAGTGGGAGATCTCCAGGCCCCACCTGGAGGCTGGTAACCCTAAGTACCATCCCCCAGTTTGAAACCACTTTGAATTTATTGCATCCAACCTTCTCTCTAGCTTTGCAGTATCGCTAGTTGTTAACCGGCACATCTGCTTCTGGCTTGGTCGGTTTAAAACTGCGTCCCCCTCAGAGGCCCTTAAAGCAAGTGTCCCAAGTAGTAGCTTTCCCACAGAAACTTTCAGCCAGGAGTGAGAAAAGTAATAGCACCAAAAAACGGGGTGTGTTTAACAGAACTGTTGTGACAAGCAACACCTAAACTTGGATTTTACTTCACTTCACCATTTTCTACAGTCTCAAAAAAAACCCAATCCTTCACGTTGAACTGAAGCATACCTTTGATTTTGGCCGTCTTCCACTTTCTCACATTGAACGACAGTTAGGATGGGCAAGAATGGATTTCATACATACTGTCCCTCCTTGGTGTAGCCAAAGCATAGAGGAAGTAAGCAAGGAGCTGGTGGGATCTAGCTAGTCAGGGCAGAGGCTGGCGGGTCCTCTGAAGTTCACTGTTTTGGTTTCCACCATTAGTTGTCCAGAAGCTTTAGTGGTTTCCAGAAGGGAAAAATAAAGGTATGAACGGTTGGCCTATCAACGATGTTTGTTTATTTATTTATTTGAATTTTTACCCCACCCTCCCGGCCAGAGTGGGCTCAGGGCAGCTTACATAAAACAGATAATTACATTAAAAACATACATTAAGATTAAAACAACTCTAAAACCATAATAAAGTGCTGGTAATCGTTGGTAATCGTTGTCCATAAACGGTAGCAGCTGTTCATATTGATGCTTTACAAGCAGCTTTAAAAAAAGAGTTTTCCTGTATTGTCCAGTTCGTTTCACAATGCATTAACCCCTTGCTTACCCTATGCTATCAACTTATATGTATCCTCCAGGGCATTTAACCACTGTATTAAACACAAGTTAATGGTGTCTATGTACAACTTTTTTGATAGAAGCAAAAAGGAAAGATTTTGCCTATGTTTTCTTTATTTCACCTTTCTTCCCAAGAACTCAAGATAGTGTACACAGATCTTCCCTCCTGTTTTACCTTCACAACAATCCTACAAGGTAGGTTAAGTGGAAGGTCAAGCTGGACTGACCCAAGATCACTCAAAGGGCTTCCGTTCCTAGTCTGACACAGTAAACAATATACCATACTTATTAATTTATCTAAAATTCTTCTAACCCACTTGAGATATCCTCACATGAACATACATGAATGTCCCTTATACTGAATCAGACTGCTGGTCTAGCAAGGTCAGTATTGTCTACTCAGGCTGGCAGCAGCTCTCCAGGGCCTCAGGCAGAGATCCTTCACATCACCTACTCCCTGGTTTTGTTTTGTTTTTAATTGGAGATGCCAGGGATTGAACCTGGGACCTTCTGTATACCAACAAGATGCTCTACCACTGAGCCAGGGCCCCTCCGTGGCCCACAAAGTGAGTACTGCTGCACTAATGGCAGCACCTTCCTTGTAGGTGAGGTGATTTCTGCTTGCAGAAGAGCCTTGTCTTGGGGGAAGGCGAGCCAGAGGCAGGCGCTACCAGTAGGTGGAAGAAATCCATAGGACCCACCCCAGAATCTGGATGAATTTATGAAGCTGCCTTCGGCCAGGTCAGACCACTGAACCACCCAGGCCAGTTATCGCCCACTCTGACTGGCCGTGGTCCTGCAAGGTCTCAGGCAGCGAAACATCTTTGATCCTCAGATGGGCTTGATCCGCGGAAGAGACAATCCAAACACAGAATCAGACAGTGCCAGTGTAGCGCTCATGTTTTGTATACAGTAAAGAGAAGTACTTCTGCTTTGAGACTTCGCAAGGGAGTATGATCTGATCTGTTCCTCTGCAGGGATTCAGACTCTAGCTAACAGCAAAGGACACAAACACCCTAAGGGTGCAGGTTCCTTTTATCCCACATGGAGCAATCAGAGGAACAAGTGACAAAACTGAAACCCAGAGACCCTCGCCATCCAAAAAGACAGAGCTCTTAGTCTTCATCCTTTTTCTGAAAGGGGATTTTGCGATTCTTCCTGAAATGCAAGCTGGGGGATGGGGCAGGGACAGTAGAGAGGTGGCACTCTGCCTCAAACAATATTTTCATCATGAAATAAACCAGTACAGAGTTGCATCCAATAAAGTTTTACCAACATCAGCATCTAGTTGTTAGCTTTCTGCCTTCTGTGGTCTAGTCCATAGGATGGATAAAAACAAGAAAAATCCAGACCAGTGAAGTGCTGGAAAATCTGTGGTTAAATAATTTAAAACAGATCTCCTGTTAAAAGCCCCCCCCCATTGTTTTTAAGAACTTCCACAGAGGGGCGGTAGTTGGTCACCAGGGACATGGTCTTCTCCATCATTTCAGTGATGGAACTTCCTTTTCACAGAGAGTCACCCAGGATCTCTGCCAGGGGCATTTATTCATCCTTGCATTTGGTTGGTTTGTCTTTGGCACGGTCAGATTGTCCTTGTCTCTCCCGATACCTCCTGCCTGCTCTTGTACTGATTTAGGCTACTGATTATTGTTATTTTTTTGCCATCGAGTTGCTGCTGACTTATGGAGACCCTGTGGGGTTTTCAAGGCCATCATGTTCTTCTGCACAGCAACCTTGGACTTCCTTGGTCACCTCCTACCCAAGTACCAACCAGGGCTGACCCTGATTCGCTTCCATGATCTGACAAGACTAGACTAGCGTATCCCGGTCAGGACAGACTACTGCTACTCGGTGGTCACTAAAACAATGTTTTAATTCATTCTTATGATTACTAAAATGATACCTTGTTTTATCAGTAGCTGCTTTGACCAGCTACCGGGATAGGATGGAATATAAATGTCTCAAATAAATAAAGAGATGGGATTTAAAAATTTTTAAAGCTCCTTTTAAATACATGATCCAATGTTGATCCCAAAAATTGGCCCACAGAAGAAAGCAGGTTTGGTTACCGTACAAAAGTATTTCCATCCCAGATTCCCATCCATCCCTGCGTGTTGTCAAACGCCCTCAAGCTACAGCTGACTTATGATGACCCCAGCCAAGGGCTTTCAAGGCAAGGGAGAAGCAGAGGTGGTCTGCCATGGCCTTCCTCTCCAAAGCCTTCCTTGGTGGTCTCCCTCTCAAGTACCAACCCTGCTTAGCTTCCAAAGATCAGGCTATACCATGACACCTTCCCTCCCCACCCACCCCTACATGACCACAGAAAGATTCTGAGTCCTTGGCTTGGACTCTGCCAAAAAATTTCATCAGCAGTGTACAAATTCTCTGCCTTTCCCCTCATGGAGCTGCCCAAATTGCCCCCCCCAAAGGCTGCTCCTAGGGGCAGGGGACAAGACAGCAATGAAAAGGGGGGAGTCATGTTTTGCTGCAGTAAAGGTAAAGGTTTCCCTTGCTCAGAAGCCAGTTGAATCCGACTCTAGGGATGCGGTGCTCATCTCCGTTTCCAAGCCGAAGAGCTGGTGCTGTCCGAAGACATTTCCGTGGTCAAGTGGCCAGCATGACTAGACGCCGAGGCGCCCGGAACGCTGTTACCTTCCCATTGAAGCACTATCTATTTATCTACTTGCAATTTCTTGCTTTCGGACTGCTAGGTTGGCAGGAGCCGGGACCAGAGACAGGAGCTCACTCTGTCATGCAGCACTTGGATCTCGAACTGCTGTACTACCAACCTTCCAGTCAGCAGTTCAGCGTTTTTACCACTTGGGCCACCGCACTAACCTTTGCTGCAGAGGGGATGGCAAAACTCCCCTGCTTCCATCAGCAGAAGTTATCCACAGAATCTGACCCCTTCTTTTAAACCTCTGTTCCACTAACAGCAGCAGCGTTTTCTTCCAATGCGTGGAGCTTCCCTTTCATCCCGGGAAGGCTCCTTGTGCCGGAGGAAAGTGCCATTTAGCGGGATAAAAATAATCTTTGAAAAGACATCATGAAGAACGACACACACAAAAGATGCTAACACAAACAGACTGTATTGTAAGAGGGGGGAATGGAATCAGCACCGAAACTGCAGCGAGTCTAGCATAGGACAAAAAAAGGTTACTTCCAAACACTGCAGCTCTGGCTCATGGGGCGGAGGAAGGGGGAGAAGGGGGAGAAAAAAACCCCACCCCAGTTTCGCCAGAATTCTATTTAAACAATGACATCACAGATAAAACCCCACCCCACCCCAACCAATTAAAGTGCCAGAGTTCTAAGTATACTATTGGTATTCAGGAGGCGGCAGTGGGCACGGGGGTGGGGAGGCATGTGGTTCAAGCATTAGGTCCCAAAGTGCCAGCAAATGACCAACCAGCCCCATGGCTAAGGAAAAAGCTGGATTTCCTGACTACACAATTTTGGGGAAGGGGCTGCAGCTATAACACTCTGTGCATCCCTGCCTCTGCACTGGCCGACTTCCAACATCAGTAAGGATACCCCTCCCTGCCACCCCCAGGCTTCTGGTCCCCCCTGCCCCTGCAACCCTCCCACATTCCTCAGTTCTGCGGGGTGGAGTAGAGGCTGTGGTGGTGGCTGCCCGAAACCGCTGCTTGCGAGAAGAGAAGGGGGCGGTGGGAGGGTGACCCCCAAACCAATCCTGCTCGCTGGTGCCACTGTGGTTGATTGAGCCGTACCAGCTTCCGCTGCCCAGCCGTCCCGTCAGGCTGCAAGGGTGAAGAAGAAGAAGAGGAGATTGGATTTATACCCTGCCTTTCACTACCTAAAGGAGTTGCAGAGCTGTTTACTACCCCTTTCTCTTCCCCTCCCACAACAGACACCCTGTGAGGTAGTTAGGGGCTGAGAGAGCTCTCTTGAGAACTGCCCTTGAGAAAACAGCTCTGAAAGAACTTATGACTGACCCAAGGTCACACCAGCAGGTGTATGTGGAGGAGTGGGAAATCAAACCTGGTTCTCCGAGATTAGAGTCCGTGCTCCTAACCACTGGCTCTTACCAAAATATGAGAGAGACAGACAGACAGAAGCAGGCAGGCAGACAGATAGACATCGTTTGGGGTTTGGGTCAGCATTCTTGGATCAGGAATCGTTCAGGAGTCGAGCCTACACAGAACCTCCAGTTTACCTCTGAATATCTGTCACTATAGAGCTGAACGGCAGGGGAAGGCAGTTTGGCATTTGTGTTTGCCAGAAACATTGGGTGGGCCAGTTTTGGCTTTTGTCTTAGAGGGACTGAGAGAAAAGCAACTGGAGCCAGTTCTTCATGTGCATACTCCAAAGGCCTTCCATGACACAAACCAGAGGGTTGGGATCATTATGGATGCCCAGATACCAGAGAGGAAGAGGGGTTACCTGCTCGTCAGTCCTTCACTATCACGCTGTCCAGGGTGGTCAAAGAAATAGGAACGGGAGACTCCAAGCTGCCGGTTGAAGACACGGCTGGCACTCTGTACAGGGAGGGGGAAACCATTACTACGAAACCTCTCTCATCTGCCCTCCCTTTTCCTTCCTCTCCTCTTGCCCAAGTCCCGTGACTCACAGCAAGGCCACTCAGCAGCTTGTACCCAACAGACTGCAACCGCCCCTCCTGTCTGCCCCAGTAGACAGTGCTGTAAGAACGTAAGAAGAGCCCTACTGGATCAGACCAGTGAGGGTCCATCTAGTCCAGCATCCCGTCTCACACAGTGGCCAACCAGTTCCCCTGGAGGGCTAACAACAGGGCGTAGAGGTCGAGGCCTTCTCCTGATGTTGCCTCCCAGCACTGGACTTCAGAGGCTGACTGCCTCTAAATATGGACAGCCGGATTCGAATCCAGTAGACCAACAAGACTTTCAGGGTATGAGCTTTTGAGAGTCAAAGTTAGATTCTCTTTGAGTGTTGAAAGCTCATACCACAAAAATCTTGTCGGTCTCCAAGATGCTGTTGGAACAAATCTACCACAAGCCAACATGGCTACCCACTGAAACGGAATACGGAGGCTCCCTTTAGTGGCCAGCAGCCATTGATGGACCTCTCCGCCATGAGTCTGTCTAATCCCCTTTTAAAGCCATCCAGGATCATGGCCATCACCGTGAGCCCTGGCTGTGAATTCCATCATTTAACTACTGTGGATTTCATTCGTGCCAATGTGTTGGCATTTGTGCCAATTTGATTACAGGGTTGCCACTAAAATTTCATTTTTCATTTCCCTGACCAACATTTGTCAATTTCCCTGACCACCATTCAAATATAACCACAAGTTAAAAAATGAATAGGTCATGTTGCATTAATGCGAGGCTTTATGAAATGTTCCGCTCTACAACTACGCGAGTCTCAACCAGTGTTCCCTCTAAGATGAGTTAGTGTGAGCTAGCTCACAGATTCTTAGCCTCCGGCTCACACATTTTTGTCTTAGCTTGGCTCCAGAGCAAACTAATTTATGCAGTACCCAAACTGCTTGCCTCACAACTATAAAGCCAGTAGCTCATAAAGTAGAATTTTTGCTCACAAGACTCCACAGCTTAGAGGGAACATTGGTCTCAACTGCAAAAATATTTGGTCAAATAAGAGATTTAATATCGGCTTCTTTCAGCATTAACTGCAGCAACATCTGTTTTGCAATTGCACCAAAAATTACACCAAGATACAAACTTCAATTCAAGTAAACTCTGAATGCTAACAAATGACATAACGTTTTTGTTATTGTTTTAAAGGTACACTAAAAATCTGGTCCATGGCGTGATCTGGTCCATGGGGTCACGAAGACTCGGACTCGACCGTGCGACTGAACAACAACAACAAAAACAAAAATTATATAAACGTTCTATCTACAATGGTTGGGAAAGGGCATCATTAAGTTTTACTTGTATTTGGGTACTTCTCTATTCCAGTTGCCACAAGAACAGATCATGCTCTTGCAGCAGCAGGTCAAAAATCCACTGCTTGAATATATTTTAATCACAATTTCCCTGACTTTCCCTGACTTCAGACCAATCTCCCTGACTTTCCCTGACCAATTTTCATTTCCCTGACTTTCCAGAAAGTGGCAACCCTGGATTAGTGCCATGTGTCAGCACACCCTATAGGGGAACAGACTACGGTGTGAAGAACAGGCTGGTCCCCTCAATGCTACAAAGGTCCACCTAACTCATTTAACTTTCCCCCAAGGCAATGAGGACTAGAAACTTCTTTTTTTAAAAAAGAGAGAACATACTACATTGCATGAAATCTTCAAACATGATTCTATGCCAAAAGGCACTTATAGACATTGCTGGTGGGACTGTAAAATGATACAAGAATTTTGGAAACTGGTTATAAAACTAATATCCATCATAACACAGTTTATAATACTGCAAATGGATATATTGATATTGAACAATTGGCATTGTTGTACATCCAGATCCCATAATATTGAACTCCTAGAACTACTTTGTGTCTCAGCCAGGGCAACGATTGTTCAATTTTGGAAGAATAATAAAAACCCTCATAATCAAAGACTGGATATTTAAAATACAAGAATTTTGCATACTAGATAAAATCACAGACTCCATCTCAAAAAGAAACTGATCCTTATACATCAAAGTTCGTGTCTATCTGGTTTCCTGTTTTAGAATACCTGTCGTCTAAGGAAGAGCTTAAATCTGTAGTAGAAACAATTAATCTCATATGTTAAGGTTTCCCTAAGATTTCTTTTTCTTATACAATAATTTTTGAATAATGTCTCTATCACTTTGTTGGCTGAAATAAGCTGTACTACCAACTCAGTTAAATACTAGCTATAGTTCAATGTTGTTGTTATATGTATGTATATATACAACTAAAATAAATTTTAAAAAACATGATTCTGTGCAATGTTAAATGCTTGGGGCCAGTGGGAAGCCTGGAAACCCTACACCCCCTCCCCTCCCCACCCCCCACCCCCAGCTTCAGGTCTTGCTTCCATCCTCTGCTGATCTGGTTTACTCCTCTCCAGCCCCCCGCCTCTCACCATGTCCTGAGCAGGCCGATGCACCCGGAAGAATCCAACCAGCAATGCAGTGGGCAGCAGTTCCCAGATGAAGAGGATGAGGCCAAAGACGATGTATCCTTGGTCTCCCAAGTCTGTGATTAGATCCGCCTGAGACGGGAGCAGATGGAGGACAGATCAGATGCCGGGTGGTGAGTGGGTCTCTGAACCAGCACCCCCACTCCACAGGATTTCAGGGATGTGAGCCACCTACTACAGCAAAAGGCAAAATAACACCCCATAGTTGGAGGGGCCGTGGCAGAGCCAACACTGGCATCCGGAGGGCCCCAGGTCCTGTCCTCAGGCAAAGGATCTCAGGTAGTTGATATCAGGGGTGATCCTTTTTCTGCCTGCGACCCTGGATAACTGCTGCTGGTCAGAGTAGATGGCCCTGAGGTAAATGGTAGAATTATGCTTCAAAACAAAATGTGCCCAGCGGCTTCTTCTGTATTGTGGGTGGAAGCTGCACACATACAAAAGTTAGCCGGTCCCCTGGAAGGCCAGCTCTCGAGCCCTCCAGAGGGAACGGCCAAGTCCCACCCTGGCCAATGGGGTTATCCCTAAATGAATCAGAGCCTCCTACAGTGTCACTTCTGCACTGTTTAACATGCCATGTTAATACATCTGCTTTGTTTCCGCTTTAAGGTTTGAGAGTTTTGCTTGGTTTTAGATTTCAGCTACCCTAATCCTATTTACATTGCTTATTGGATGTCCCGTCCTACTGATTTGCAATGACTTACAACAGGGGTCCTCAACCTTTTTGAGCCTGTGGGCAACATCAGGAATTTTGAGAGGGGGTGGTGAGTGCCTCCCAGGAAAAAGGCCAAACCCTAAAACGGCTTCTGCAGGAGGTGGAGCCAAATGGAATACCCCCCCCCATGCCTCCTGGGAAGAAGGAAAGTCTGAAAGGGGAGTGTGGAACCAGGTGGCTTAAGAAAAGCCCAGGTGCTTAGCAGTCCTCCTGATCCTCCAGTGGAAAACCCTTTCATATGAATGAAGGCAGCCAATAAACAAGCCCTGCCTTACCAGGGCCCCACCCGCTTTCTGGAAAGCTCAGGGGGCACCAAGAGAAGTCCTGGCAGGCGCCACGGCACCCACGTTGAGTGACTTACACTGTGTCATCCACCACGAATCTCAGCGGGAGAGACAGATTATAAGTAATGATGTAAATAAAATGAATGGAACAGAATGAGATTCAATCATGGTTAGATGGATCCTGGATGTTATTTCACGAGCGTTGCCAAAAGGCCCTACCTGGCAAGTTCATTTCCCCCCCCTAATCCCACATCTGTTGGGGCTGGTTGCAGTTTATACAACAAAGAGGGAGAGGCTTTGAAACCCTCGCCTGGGAACGCAGCTGCCTTTCTCCTGAGTCAGACCCGGGGTCTTTCAAGTTACCGTTTGTTCTGACTGGCAGCAGCTCTCCACGGACTCAAGCAGAGGTCTCTCACATCACCTACTATTTGATCCTTTTAACTGGAAATGCCGGGGATGGAACCTTCTCCATGCCAAGCAGGTGCTTCAAAGTACCCTCCGTGACCGATTGGAGATTTCAGAGATGAGGCCTTCCGCTGGGGAAATGTGGTTCGGGGCTCAGCCCAGATGAACTGCAGCCCTGCTGTGCCCCGAGCATTGCGCAGCCGCGCTCACCTGGTCCGATACGTTGTACCAGTCATAGTCGAAAGAGTCAAGACGGGTGCGGGAAGAGAGAGCCAAGGCTGCCAGGTTGTAGCACGCTCGGCTGGCGTACAGCAAGACGATGGTGCCACCCATGGCGGCTGTTTGGCACAGGGTGGTGCCCTGTAAGGGAAGAGGCAGGCGGGTAAGGAAGACTGACGGCCAAGGGGTAGACCTGCAAGCAAAGACCCTTGCGGCATCTTAAACACTAGTAAGTTAATTGTGGCAGTGGCTGCTTGGTCAGAAGCAAGAAATGGCCAGAAGAACAGCCCTGCTGGATCAGGCCAACGGTCCATCTAGTCTAGAATTCTGTTTCCCAGAATGGCCAGCCCAGATGCCTCGGGGAAGATCATCAGCGGGGCTTGACAGCAGCGTCCTTCATCTCCTGTGGTCCTATCCCAAAGCCAGTTTGGTATAGTGGTTAGGAGCACGGATTCTGATCTGGGAGAACTGGGTTTGATTACCCACTCGTCCAAATGCAGCTGCTGGGTGACCTTGGACAAGCCACAGCTCTCTCAGATAAGTTCTCTCAAGAGCAGTTCTCTCAGCCCCAGTTACCCCACAGGGGAGAGGAAGGGCAGGAGACTGAAAACCACTCTGAGACTCTGAGTGAAGGACAGGGTATAAATCCAATCTCTTCTCAACTGGTATTCACAGGTGTACTGCCTCTGGACATGGAAGTTTTCCACTTAGCCATTGTGCCAGACAGACCATCTTTTTAAAATTTTGTAACATCCAGCCTCATGAAACGTTCTGGTCAGCTTGAAAGCTTGTCCAATGTTTTGTGTTCTTTGGCTGGTCCCTTACAAAAGGTATTGCATGGATCTTATTATTTGGATTTTGCATTGTTATACAGCTGCACAACTTTCCCCATTCTCCATAAACTAGTATAGTTTGCGTTAAACCACTGAAATTACAGTGGCCATCCTACGAGCAAAAACTAGGCCCTCTCCTGTTCCTGGATTGCCAGCATGGTGGAATCAAACTCATGGCCCTGAGGTTATCCAACATGACACCTACCAAGGTCACCTAAGTAAGTTTGGCTAGGGATCTCGGAGGGGATGGTTGTTGTTTTTTTGCCATCTTCTGGGCATGGAGCAGTGGTCACTGGGGTGTGGGGGTAGTTGTGAATTTCCTGCATTGTGCAAGGGGGTGGACTAGATGACTCTGGAGGCACCTTCCAACTCTTCTATGATTCAATATGCTGAATCCAGAGAAGGAAAAAAACCCACAAGAAGCTGGGCAATGCAAGAGATGGGGGTCTATCACAGGGTTCCTCGGAGCACAGACAAAAATTAGATCCGCCCTCTCTCCCCAGGACACTGGAGCAGTGGAATAGTTTTTTACGCCACCTGGTTAATTGATCCTGATGTGCATGTTTAGTTTTAATTGTTAAATTTCTTATATTTGTCTATCTATGTTGTAATCTGCCCTGAGCCCCATGATTGCGGGGGAAAGCAGAACAGAAATTGAACAAATAAATAAATATAAATCTAATTCAAATGAACACCAGATCCAATCTGGGCAGGTGAAACCCATTCCTAGCTAAGCCACCAGTGGTAATGAATAGGTGCAGCCACACTGATAGTCTGCCTAAGGGATGAATAGCTTCTGCGGTGTGATAAATTGGAGTGTGATAGCTGTGCTAGACCAACAGCAAAAATAGTATGTTGTGGTACCTTAAAAACGGCAATAAATCTACTGCAGCAGAAGCTGTTGAGAGACCAGAGTGCCCAAACTCTTTTGAGGGGCTGTGGTAGTCCACAAAAGTTAAGTACATAAGTTGCAGAGATGGGGAAGCCAGCTTGAAACAACTGATCTGCCACCCCTCTGTTAAGGGCATAAGAACATCAGAAGAGCCCTGCTGGATCAGACCAGTGGTCCATCGAGTCCAGCATCCTGTCTCACACACTGGCCAACCAGTTCCTCCGCAAGGACAACAACAGGACAGAGGGGCTGAGGCCTTCCCCTGATGCTGCCTCCTGGCACTGGGATTCAGAGGTTGACTACTTCTGAACATGGAGGCTTCCCTTCCATCACCATGGCTAGTAATCACTGACAGATCTATCCTCCAAAGTGCCAAAAGCAACTCTGTTGTCTTTTCTGGAGTGTACCCCAGCAATTCTTGGGTTTTGCTGAGACCAGGTTCCCCCAATATCAAATTTGCTAATAAGCTAAAGATAAGAGACAGTTAAAGAAGCAGCAGCAGAAGAGCTGGTTTTTATACCTCGCTTTTCTCTAGTTTAAGGAGACTCAAAGCAGCTTATAAGTGCCTTCCCTTCCTCTCCCCACCACAGGCTCCTTGTGAGGTAGGTGGGGCTGAGAGGGTTCTGAGAGAACAGTGACTGGCCCCAGGTCACCCAGCAGGCCTCATGTGAAGAAGGGGGAAGCAAATCCGGTTCTCCTGATTAGATTCCGCCGCTATTAACCACCACGCCACACTGGCTCTCAATCATCTTAAGCTCCCTGCTAGTCAACCAAGAGGCACTGTATTATTTTTGCCCTGCTTTTTGGCCAATCCTGAGTACCAGAGCAACTTACAGCAATTGTTTTTTTAATTGTGCAAATACTAATTGAAAAGTAACACAAAAAAGGTGCCAGATGTGGAGGGAGGGACATTCTCAGCCAGTTCTGTGCCCAGGCAGGATGGAAGAGGTGAGAACTGGAGTACTCCCACGGCTTCAGTGACAACTTCCTTCCTGTATAACCACCCTCTGGAACTGAAAGTTGGCATGCCCTCAAAGATGAGAAGACAGCCAACTTTGGACCTGCAAGGCAGGGTTCAGCTTCACATTAGCCATGAACTCATGTGTGGTCTTGGGCAAAGCCTTCATTGCTCACGCAGGGAGGGGGGAAAGCGGGACAGAGGGGATTTAAGTTTCCATAGCTCTGTCTTCCCTATAATTAGGCAACTCGAGAATCTCAGCACAGAATAAAAATGCCTTAAAAAAACCACAGTGGGCTGGATTCCAGAGACATGTCAAGGCAATAGTGGCGCTTCACCACCCCCTCCCGCCGCCTCGGTTCAAGGCACATTCCTCCTCTGGCACAAGAGGCTTGTCTCTTGCACCAGAGTAAGGCAGCTTGCACTGGGGGACGGTGCTGCTCTTAGAACAGGTCTGTGGGATCCAAGCCTCCATGTGCAAGTTTGCTTAACTGATACCAACTGTACAATCTTTTAGAGTGATCTTGCTAAGATGAAATTAAGCCAGTTGAGGCCAAAACAAAGCAATGGTAGCCTCCAACTGGCCACAGAAATCTTGGTCTCTTCTACATGCAGGACAGACTTTTTCCCTATGCTCCACCACAACAGCTTCACACATCTGGGCAGGGCCTTCTGCAGGTGCCACCCTGCGCACGGGCAAAATCACCAACTGCCCACATTCGCTGTTGTGGTGGGCCCCATGTTATAGAACTGGGCACTGCCACTGGATATGAATGAATGAATGAGCCCATACCTTTTACATCTTCAGCACAGATTTGATATACCTGATCCTGTTGACATAATCATAGAATCACAGAGTTGGAAGGGGCCATAGAGGCCATCTATTCCAACCCCCTGCTCAAAGCAGGATCAGCTTAGAGCATCCCTGACAAGTGTTTGTCCAGCCGCTGCTTAAAGACTGCCAGTGAGGGGGAGCCCACCACCTACCTAGGCAGCTGATTCCCCTGTGGCACGACTCTGGCTGTCAAAAGGTTTTTCCTAAGATGCAGCCAGCTGTTACCTTCCTGCCCTTAATTTAAACCCATTATTGTGAATCCTATCCTCTGCTGCCAAGAGGAACAGCTCCCTGCCCTCCTCTAAGTGACAGCCCTTCAAATACTTAAAGAGAGCGATCATGTGCCCCCTTGACCTCCTCTTCTCCAGGCTGAGCATTCCCAAGTCCCTCAGCCTTTCCTCATAGGGCTTGGTCTCCATATTGACTTATACAGTGTAATTCACCTTGAGTCTCACTGAGAAATACAGACCATAAATAACAAAAATAAATAAATAAATGAGAAAAGTTGGGCCACGGGGTCCCACCCCTCCACCACCCACCCCAATCTCAGCAGAACCCACCTTGGCTTCCAGATAGATCCGTGTGGAAGGGGAGCCACGGGCCACGAGGCAGAGACACAGTGCAAGAGAGACAGCCCCCAGCACAAACAGTGAGTCGTTGATCAGGACCCGTGCCAGAACCACAGCCCAGGGCTCTGCCCGGCGTGCCCGCACGAGCACGGCACATGCCACGTTCACCACCAGGAAGAGGATGCTGGCGCCCAAGCATGCCCCCCGCACTGCCAACCTGGGGAGGAGAGAAAAGGATGGAGAAAGTCAGTCATGGCACTGTATGAAGAGCTCTGCTGGGTCAACTAGTCCAGCGCCCTGTCTTCAGTGGAGGCTGATCAGATGCTTCTGGGAAGCATGGAAGCAATAGCCCTCCCAAGAACTGGTTGTTCAGTGGTACACTGCCTCTGAACATGGAAGCTCTATTTACAGGCTAGCAGTCAATAGGCATCTCCTCGGCCTTGAATTTATTGAATCTTCTTAGAAAGCTATCTAAGCTCAAGGCTTTCTAAGATCAGGGCTCCCCGCAGGAAGCAAAGGTGCTTGAAGCCAAGCTTAATGTTCTCCCCATCCTTTGCATTTGCCCCACATACTCCCTTACACCCCAAGCAAGAGGGAATGTGTGGGAAGGGAGGATGCGAGTGTTATGATTTACAGACAAAACTGGACACACACGGGTACTCACAGGCCTCTGGTCAGTTCAGGGCGGTATTTTGCTTTGGCCTTGAAAACCACCTGGAAGGGAGTGGGGGGGGGGAGATTAGCAGTACACAAGATGCAGAGATGGGAAAGCCAGCTTGAAACAACTGATCTGCCACCCCCCTGGCCACCATGGCCCAAAGCCCAAGAGGATGACAAAGGAACTCAGTTCCCATACAGACAGGTTCCCCCTTGCACATCAAGCGGCAGAGAGGGAGAAGCACCGTAACAGTGCTTGCATGCACCTCTTATCACTCCCTAGATCCAAGGTGACCTGTCTGCTTGTGCAAGACCCACTATGGTTGGGAAACACCATCAAGTAACTAATTCCAGAAAGGTTAATGACCAGCTCAGATATGGAAGTGACCTTTAGAGCAGTGCTGTGGGATACACAGGTGGGCAGACAGACACACCTCCTTCTGTTTCTATGTGTGTGGGAGACATAAGGGGAGGGGAGGCCAAGTAAAGCCCCTTCCAGATCCCCTTTCCCTTTACCTAACAATTTTTCTTGTCTCGCAAGGGTTTGAAACATATTTCAAGGTTTCTGACTGTGGACACAGAACTGGGTGTGGATTTAAGGAGAAAGCCCCACTGCTCTGCAGATCCCTTCTGCAGATAACCAGCTCTCAATTACCCATTGTTGAAAAGGGAATAACAAGCATTCCAAGGTAAAATGTGCCGTCAAGTTGTAACTGGCCCATGGTGGCCCCATGACATTCCATCTCACGGGGTTTTCAAGAGATTACCAGAGGTGGTTGGCCATTGCCTTCCTCTGCATAGCAGGCCCAGTCTTCCTTAGTGGTCTCCCATCCAACTTCTGCCCCTGTTTAGTTTACAAGGTCTGACAAGACTGGGCTAGTCTGGGCTATTAGGGCAGTTACAACAGTGTACTACTTAATAAATATTCTAAGTCGCTCACAGACATTCTCAGGAACCTTTAACACCAACCCTATGAGGTAGCTTATTTTTACAAACATCACAACTACCCACATCGTAGATAGAAGGCTGAGGACACAAGAGAGCAGTGCCACGAAATGTGGCAGAGGTGGCATTCGAACGAGGAGGTTTTCAGTTAACAGCTCAGTCTCTTAACCCCGATGTGGCACTCCCTATCAACAAGAAACACCAGCAATGAGTCCGTGACATAACTCTGGTTTATGCAGTTCAGACAGAGCGAATGCTGATTTCTAGAGCGCACAGGTAACCAAAGAGTTGCAGACAAAGATACACACATTCCATTGTTCCTAGCACACCCCTTTCACAGAACCAAAGCACACAAAGATTTTGAAGCTGTGTATATAGCCTTCATATACAACCAAGGCCCCTCTGACACTCCTGTCTGCAAACTCTTGCCAAAGAAAGGCCCTTCCAGTCATTCTACATTGGCCTCTTTACCCACAAGCCACCTAGGCCAGCACACCTTCTCGAGCATTTTACCTGGGCAAAATACAGGTTCATGAGGGTCAAGGTGAAGAACTGCAGGCAGACCGGGCAGCAGTAGAGAAGCCAGAAGAAGAAAGGACCCAAGTGGTTGGCCTTGAGGGTGTTTCTGAAGTAGAAGGAGAAGAGGGTGGTACGCAGGGCGGCCCAGAAGAGGCAGAGGAAGAGGAAGACAGTCTGGTAGCTGAACTTCTTGTGGCGATAGAAGAGAACCAGCCAGAGCTGGGCGTAGACTGAGAGGAAAAGCAAGGCGTACAGCGCCGTGTACAACGCCGTGAGCCCAACCTTGACCGCGGGCGGGAAGGCGGGCGTGAGGCGGGAAGCCGGCACGACCACACTGAGGTTGCTGAGGACTTTCTCCATCTTGAGTGTTGCAGGCTGGGGTGTGTGTGGGGGGTGTCCCCGGTTCAGCTAGGAGGGAGTCATTTCCAGCCAGGCATCAGCAGAGCCTCATTCGCTTAGATGGAGAGGCTTGCCCCCAGCTTCACAGGGGTGTAGGTTACATCCTTCAAGGCTATGGGAGGCCGACCCTTTCCGCAGGTGAATTAAGGGCTTTGGGCCAGTTCCATGGAGGTTATAGAAGGGCAAGGAGGGGTGGGCCAAAAGAGTGGCACCTCTGGCGCCCACCCACCCTCTCTGCTACGAAGGCATAGAGAGGAGAAGCGGATCCAGTCCTTGGTGTAAAAGCCGCCCCAATCCCTGTAAGTGGGAAGGCAGGTCAGACAGCAGTTATGCCCGGAATCCCTGTCAGAAGGGAAAAGGGGTGGGGGTCCTAACCCTCCAAAATTTAGGATTCCTTTTTTGGGGAGGGGGGGGGAAGCCTCTCTATCCCTAAACCAGAAGCTAGCCAATTTTTAAGGCTGCTTATTGTCTTGTCCCTCCTGTCCCGGTCACTGGTCCCTTATTCCAGCTCTCAGAGGCCAGGGTCTCTGGCCCACCAGTTCATGGACCCCTTTAGCCTGTCTCCTCCAGATTCTCGGACCCCTGGGTCCCTGAGCCACCAGCTCCTGGGTCCCTCCCCGCTGCCTCCCGGGTCTCTCGGCGTCTCCAGTTTTGGGGCGTCCCTTAGTCCCTTCCCTTCCAGACGCCTGGGACTTCTGGCCCCCTCCCCTCAGAGTCTCAGTCGCCTGACATCCCTCCCCCCCTCCGGAGACCCAGGTCTCTTGGCCCCTCTCTCCTATCGACGGCCTTGTCTCAGGCGCTCGGACGCCTGGGTTCCTCGGCGCTCTTCTGTCGCTCCCCTCCTGTCCGCCGGACTCCTGGTCCCTTTAACCTTCCCCGCCGGACTCCTGACCTCCCTCCCGCGCCCTCGGGTGCCCCGGCTCCTCGGTTCTTTCCAGATCCCCGGCCGCCACCGCCGCCGGCCCCCCCGGCTGCCTTTCCCCCCAATTTGGGGGAGGAAGGTCCCCCGGCCTAGAGCGCTCCCCAGCTGCCTCAACTCCCGTCAGTGCCCCAGTTACGCAAAGTGAGTAAGCCCCGCCTCCCCTTTCTCACCGGCTTGGCGAGAGGATCACGACGTCTTTCTCATCGCCTTCGTCTTCCCTTGCGCAAAGGGCGTAAGCCGTGCTGTGAATGGCGCGGAGCATAGAGAGTCCCGGCTGGAGCGGTACGGCTGCTTCCGGCCGCCATCTTTACTGTGGGCAACGGTAGTTGCCCCAGTTCTTTTGCCAGCGCCGAGAGAAGGCGGACGTAAAACGCTTTTTCATTATCTCCCGCTAAGGATCCCATAAGTGTTCCACCCAGTAATTATAACACCATTATTAATGACCTCCGTGTAAATCGCAGAAATGCCCCCATTCGGTTTGTTATCCTAAAGAATTTCCATTACAGAGGCTGCTTCATCAAAGATGGGCAGCTGTGTTGGTCTGTTACAATTCCCTTGAAGCCTATGCGACTGCAGTGGTAACTGCAAAACTAAAGACGACTCTCACTGATGATAACAGGATGGCAGTATGCGATTTGCTAAAAAAATGGCAATAGATAATTGCATAGGCTTTGGCAATAAGAGAGTTGGATAACGCAATAGCCACACATTCAGAAACTGACACAAAATCTGAGTCCTTTAAAACCAACAAAGTTTATTCAAGGTATAAGCTTTCCCGTGCACGCACACTTCTTCAGATACAATGAAATGGAAACGACCAGTCCATACAGAGTGAGATATTCGCTCATGTATTTACTTACATTTTATTTATATTTTAAAATGTATATTCTGCTTTTCCAACAGAGAACCCAAGATGAGCAATGCAATCCTTCTAAAAACATTGGTTTAAATGGATTTAAACCCTCTTAAAGATTGCAACATGCTCTGTACATGTGCAACCCTAATAAAGCTGTGGGAAGCCAAAGCAAAGCAACAAGAAATCTGAAAATTGGGGGGGAAGGAACTATGCCACAAAAAGGCACAACTGCATAGATAATCTCGGTAATCTCTCCGTTCCTTTTACTGTCAATGAAAAGGGAGGGGGAGGGAGGGAGAAAACCCTGAAGGCGACGAGAGGGAGGAGCCGAGGTCACCAGAAGGCGGAGCAGTCCTCTCCCCTGTGACGTCAACGACCTAGATTGGGCACGGAAGGTGGCAGTTCTCCATTGCCCGGGCGACTGTGGCTGGGTCTTTGCTGATGTAAACAGTACGGGTGGAGGAGAGAGAGATAGAGAGAGAGACCCCAATTTAGGTAAGGCGAAATGGAGGTGAATGGGTTGCCAATGGAGGCGGGAGGGGGAGAGAAGTAAGTCCAGGAATTGGGTAGAGAAGAGACTGAGATTCCAGCTCTGGAGAGGAAAGGAGGAGGAGGAGGAGACGACTCTGGAGTGGGAGAGAAAGGAGGAAGAGCTGGGGATTTGGGAAAGAGAGGGGCATGGAGAGGGTAGATTAGGACTGGGGATATAAAAACCCCCGTTTTAGGAGGGAAGGCAGAGAAGTAAAGAACAGAGTGGTGACACAGAGGGGTGGGGAGAGAGCCTTAAGGGGAAGTGTAAGAGCATTTGGGGCTGAAGAGGGGAGGGTACGTCCTCCAGCAGCACCCCAATGTGGGAGAATGCTCAGGAAGCAGAGAATTCACCGTTGCTTCCAGGCAAAAGGGTTGGCTTATTCATAACCAAGCATTACTTCTAATAACACTTAGCGGGTGTGTTGCACTTTCAAGTGAGCCAAGAACTGGGCGTTGTTAGTTATCTGGGGCATCCTGACAGCAACCCTGTACAGCAGGCCATGAATTGCTATCAGACCTCAAGTCCCCACTGTTGTGGAAGCGCCTTGCCCTAAAGCTACTGAGTTTGTGGCTGAGGTGAGATTTGAACTGGGGACTTCCTGGTTCTCAGCCCAGCCTCTCCTCTCCCGTCTCTGGGGCACCCACTTGTTTTGATGCCTGCTCTCTCTCCTCCCCCTCCTCCACAGCTAGGCCGGAAACCCCACAGACCCCTGGATAGTGGGCAGCCGGGTGTTGGGGGCCATGCCAGCCCCCCGACCATGTTCCACATTCCTGAGTACCAGGATGAGGACTCTTTCCCAGCGGAGGAGAAAGAACTGCCGGACCACAAGCTGAACTGGCGGGGAATTGCAGGAGAGAGCAAGGAGCCGGACTGTTCGGTGCACACCGGGACCACTTCCACCGGGCCTCAAGGTTTGCAACCAGGAAGCAATCCCCTTTCCTTCATCCTGTGCCCCTCATGGGGTGCCCTGCCCTGGGCAAAATGCTCTTGCGGCCCCTGTAGATTCTCTGCTTTTTCTTTCACTTACTTCTGATGCTTTGCTCAAATGTATGATATCTCTGTGGATTCTCTCTCTCTCTCTCTCTCTCTCTCTCTCTCTCTCTCTCTCTCTCTCTCTCTCTCTCTGTCTGTCTGTCTGTCTGTCTGTCTGTCTGTCTGTCTGTCTGTCTCTCAGAAGTGTTATCATTTCACATTCTCTGCTCTGGGATTCTCTGTGGCCAGGAAATGTAATTGCGAAGGACTTGAATTATGAGGCATTTATAACAATAACTAAGTGCTGTCAAGTCATAGCAAACTTATTGGGACCCCTCATGGCTTTCAAGGCAAGAGAGGAGCCATTGCCTTCCTCTGTACAACAGCCCTGGCCTTCCTTGGTGATCTCCCCTCCACATACTAACAATGGCCAGTCCTGCTTAGCTCTCCAAGCTTTGACAAGCTCAGACTAGTCTGGTCTGTTCAGGCTGCTGAGACGCTGGGATTCATTCTCTTTTGTTCGTTTCCTCTGAACCTTCTTTCACTGTGTGTGGTTCTCCCTTACAAAAAACCCTGTGAGATGGGTTAGGTTAAAAGAGAACGACTGGCCCCAGGACTCTCAACAAGCCTCATGGCAGCGGGAACACTTGAAAACGGATCTCTCAGATCCCAGTCTTAATATTCTAACGGCTGCCCCACACTGGCTCTCTGTATTGCACAGTTAAATCACAACAGGGAGGGGCCGTGGCTCAGTGGTAGAGCATCTGCTTGGCGTACAGCAAGTCCCAGGTTCAATCCCCGACATCTCCAATTAAAAGAACTGGCGGCAGGTGGCGTGAAAGACTTCTGCCTGAGACCTCAGAGAGCATATTAGGCCACACCCCCATGTTACCGGAAGTGTGGTCATCCAGCCACAGCCACCTTTTGCTTCTTATTCTGTTTACCTTGTTTGTTGTCAAAACCCAGGGCTTTTTTTTGTAGCAGGAACTCCTTTGCATGTTAGGCCACACACCCCTAATGTAGCCAATCCTAATGAGTTTCTGCTGTGGGTGTGGCCTATTATGCTAATGAGTTCTGAGTAGACAAGACTGACTTTGATGGGTTTGGTATGAGGCAGGCTCATGTGGTCAGAGAGTTCTGGTCTTCTACGAAGATCAGATTCTGTATAATCCATACAACAGGATATTACCACAGTGATTAACTCAAGAGTAAAATTAAGTTTCCATTGGTTAGAGCTTAGCTGAATGGGCACATCCTGTGGCAAGTTCCCTCTTTAGACTGTATTGCTTCAGACAACAAGGGGCAGCCCCCTTGGATTCAAAATGGCTTACAGCATTCTCCTCCATTTTATCCTCACAACAACCCTGTGAGGTGAGTTAGGCTGAGTGTGTATGACCGGGTCAAGGTCACCCAGCAAGCTTCCGTGGTAGTAGTAAGTCCAGGAAGACTTCCACCCTGTGCTTTCTGACCAGTGAAAATACCGAATGTGAAAGGTGTTGTTCTAGATTGGTTGTGTGAACAAAATGAGTCACGGAAATTTAATTAGTTGCCTTTTTTCGTCGGGTCCTTTTGATACCACAACTACAGGGGGTGGGGCTACTGGCCAGCTGATTCGCTAGCTCAGGGGTCTCCAACATGGTTTCTATGGACGCTGTGGCACCTGCTGACATGTTTTCTGAGAGCCAGTTTGGTGTCGTGGTTAAGAGCGCGGACTCTAATCTGGGAGAACTGGGTTTGATTCTCCTGTTTGCCACATGCAGCTGCTGGTGTGACCTTGGGAAAGGAGATTGTAAGCTACTCTGAGACTCCTTCGGGTAGTGAAAGGCAAGGTATAAAGCCACTCTCTTCTTCTCTTTCTCTTCATAAGGTCTTTCAGAGCTGTTCTCTCCAGGGTAGTTTTCGAGAGAGCTCTCTCAGCCCCACCTACCTCACAGGGAGTCTGTTGTGGGAGGGGAAGGGATTGTAAGCCGCTCTGAGACTCCTTTGGGTAGTGAAAGGCGGGGTATAAATCCAATCTTTTCTTCTTCACCTATAAGTGTTTTTAGGAAATGGGTGGGGCCAGGTAGAGTTTTTGCACAGCAAGTGTTTGAATGGCTACTGGAGATTTGATTGGCTGTGCAGGTTTTTAAAAAAGGTTGCTTTGGCAGCAGCTGCCATTCCATTGCAACCACAAAAATCTTCACTGTGTGACTAAAGTAAAGCTACGGCAACCATTTTGCGGCTGGCTTTGCCTCCTGCAGCAGCTATTCTGTGGCTGCTGGACCCACTATGCCGTCTTAGAATTCCAAATGTCTCCAACAGCTCAAAAATGTTGGGGACCCCTGCTCTTCTTAAAGGGAACACCCCACTGACTGGCTGAGTTTTCTGTGGAGAAACTGGTGAGCACCCTAGCATTTTCATGGCAGCCTTGAATATTTCATTCCTTTACTTAAATAGGCCAGCAAGAATCGCTTCCCCATGAGGCAGCTTTCAGAAATGAGTTTTTTACGAATGAATGAACACACACATACAGATTCGGTTCTTCTTCCAAGCAGCTCAGGGTACTTACATCCCCCCTTCCCCCACATTGTCTCTCCACAGCAATTCTGTGGGAGCCCTCAATGCCCAGTAATAACCAGCCCCCTTTGTGGTTGAGGGGGGATGGATCCAAAACCCATATTAGCCAGCTCTGTACTCAGAACCTTACCCTGCATTTCTCCCCAATGAGAACCCAAAGCAGCTTAACGCATTCTCCTCTCCTCCATTCTGTTGACACAACAACCCTGTGAGGTAGGCTAGGTTGAAAGAAAGTGACTAGCTGCAGGTCATCCAGCAAGCTTCCGTGGGAGATGAGGACTTCAACCTGGTTCTCTCTGATCTAGTCAGACACCAGTAATCGCTGCCACCAGAGACCTTTTTGAGCCTGAGGGGCACATTTGGAATTCTGTCACAGCATGGAGGGCGCAGCAACAACATGGCTGCAACAAAATGGCTGCTGCAGGAGACGTAGCCAGCCACAAAATGATTGCCAGTTTAATTTCGGTAACACAATGTAGATCTTTGTGTTGTGCTGACAGCTGTTACCAAAGCAATATTTTTAAAAAAATCTGCACAGCTAATCCAGAAGCCATGCTAGGCGAAAGCCCTACCTGGCCCCCACCTACTTCCTAAAATCACTCAGGAACCAGAAAAGGCATCATGGGGCTCACGGATATCACGTTGGGGACTCCTGCACTACGCAATTGTATCCAGTATGGCACTCTGTGCCAAAAAATGACTAACATGGGTCTGCGTTCATAACTTGGGTGGACATCTGCAAGTTTGGGATAACCCCACATGGCTGCGTTTCTCCTTTCACCTCACCCAGCGGAGCTGCGGCGTCGCATTGGCTCAGACCCCCCCTTGCCAGAGTCAGAGCCACCGGATGAGGTGGGCACTTTCCGGGGGCGTTCACGCTCTGCCCCTCCCATCCTGTGGGCCGCCCAGCGATATGGACGGGAACTGCGGAGGATGAGCGATGAGTTCCACGGGGCACTGCAGGTGAGACTGGTGCGTCCCCCAGGCGCATGTTCCCTGGGGAAAGGATGCATGTGTGATTTGTGGTCTATGTTTGTGAAGGGACGGCAGCATGTTGCTGAGGGGAGAAAAGGCAGTGAAAGGGTTTATGTTGCCCATATACTTCTACCTTTCTCCTCAGTGGGGACCCAAAATGGCTTACATGGTTCTCCGTTTCTTCTCATAACTCAGTGACGTAGGGTAAGCTGAATGTGTGTGGTGAACTTCCATGGCGGAGGAAGGATTTTAACTTGGGTCTCTCAGATCCGAGTCCGACATCCAACAAGTACACCACACTGACTCTCTAGTGAATTCAGCAGTGTGGTGTGGATCATCTTCTGCCAATAATAGCCAGTGACATGTTGTATCGATGTTTTTGCTGTTCCACTAGTTATGTATCACCAATCCATGGAGGCCTGGTTAAGTAGAATTCTTGTTAGGAAAGTGACTCCAGCGGCCTACAACCACTGCTATAACTGTGATTAAAAAAAACTCAACAAGTCATGTATGTACTGGAAAGCCACACATTTGGAAGAGCTGTTCTGACATGCATATTTTACATGTACTGTGAACCAGCTTTCACAACCCATGTTAAGGACTTTGGTCAGTTGCCCAGCTCAGACAGGCAATTAGCTGCCTTGGTGGCCATTGTAAGGGCAGAAAGGCGGGATACAAATTTTATAAATAAAGAAATATTTCTGAGACAGCTGCTTTTCAATAAGTTTTTTTCCTTCAAAATAGCATACAAGAGTTAAGAGAAATCAAATGCCCAAACAGTATCAAAAATCTACAATTAACAACCAGAACAGCGGATCCAAGAATAACTTTGTTCAGCCGCCTGAGGCACTACAAAAGGGAAAGGACTCACTTTCGGAAAAACAGAGCTATACAAATCTCCCATGAGAGAATGTTCCAAAACTCTGGAACCACAACAAAAAAGGCCCTGCTTCTCACAGAGGACAGCTTATTACATTTTTATCCTGCCATTCCTCAAAGGAGCTCAGGGCAGAGTTTCCACTCCTCCATTTTTTTTACTCTTCACAACGACCCTGTGAAGTAGGTTAGGCTAACAGAGTGTGATTGGGCTAGAGATTGCCTCCACCAAAGGTGAAATATTCAACCAGACCTCATTAATAGATCTTAAAGTGTTGTGGGGGAGGGAAGATACAGAAGTGATGATACCTACTGCAAATCAGGATTCAGACTGCTCCAGAGTCTTTATAGGTTAAAACGAGCACATTTTATCCGGCACAAAAACAAATTAGCAGGGCAAGTCAAATGTCTTTTTTAAAAAAGGTGATAGCTTTAATTTAAACAAGGTTCTGTCAGAACAGACAAACTTGACCTGTGTGACTTTGCATATGTCCAATGAATCATTTGATGAAAACATTTGGACTTCACCTGTCTCCAAAGACTCAAGGCAATTTACCAATGCAGCACAGCAGGCTGCAGTAAAGATAAAAGAAAAGTCCTTCCACGACTACAATGCCAGAAACCAGCAATGCGGGCTTGCTGGAAAGATATGAACCGGAAAACTTCCAGATGGCTTAATAGGATGATTTTTGATTTAGCATATTTATTTTGAAATATTTAGTAAAAAAAATATTAAAAGTCAGGTGCAGATTAATAAAATATATACAAACTCTCCTGCACAATTCGGGGTTATCTCACAAAAACCATCAATTACAACCTTGAAACAGCCAAGCTTGCCTCATATAGTTTGGGCAGGGGCACCTTTGCATTAATTTTACAAAATGGGAAACTCTCTGTGGAAAAATCAAGCGTTTGCAGAAACTGTTCCGCCCCACATCTCTGCCAGGAACACCTTCAAACAATATCAAAGCAAACGGCCCACTACCAGCTTCCAAATCTGATATTTTATTATCCATCACAGAACGTCCTCTGAAATTGGACCGCTTTGCGTGCCCCGCATAAGATCGAAAGCTAAGGTGCCCTCCGCACTTCTTCAAGCAAGGCATTCCACAGCCCCAGTCCTGCCACTGAGAATGCCCTTATGCAGGTGGAAAGTGAGCAAACTGATTTAAAGGGCAGAAGAACGAAAGGACTCATTTGAGGAGAACAGTTAGCAGATGGGAGAATATTGGGAGATGTGGTCTGATAGGTATGGCAGGGTCGTCCCCTGGCTGTGGATTCAGAGGTAAAACGCATTCACACACCTTGAATTAGGCCCCAGAATAGGTAACCTGTTGTATAAATGTTGAAGCACAGATGTTACATGTTCAGAGAAGCTAACCATAGAGAAAAGCCTGGGCGCCACGTAATGTGCCTTCTATGACCATTCCTGGAAGGCAGTTGTGTTAGTCTACTGTAACAAAATAAAACAGAACTCCAGTGGCACCTTGAAAAATCAGAACGTTTATTTCAGCCCGGGGTTTCATGTGCCAGAGCTCACTTCTTCAGATGCATGTAAAGAAATGAGCTCTGACTCATGAAAGCTCATGCTGGAACAAATGCTCTGATTCTTTAAAGTGCCGCTGGACTTCTGTTTTATTTCACCACACTTTGTACCATTTGAAGCTTCTGAGTCCTCTTCAAGGGCTGCCCCGTGTACAGTGAGCTGCAGTAGTCCAGTCTGGAGGTCACAGTGGCATACAACAGCATGGCCACGCAGCTGAGTATAGGTAGGTCACTACCTTACGAACAAGATGTAATCGAAAGAAGACGCTCTTAGCAACAGTGCCAGTCTGTTTTTCCATCAACAAAGCTGTGTCCAAGAGCACCTTCATGCTCTTCACTTGCTTTGACAGCCACACTCAAGTAGGTTCTCTAGAGAGGCAGCAGATACATTTTCTGACTCAATCAATCTGTAAGAGAAACTTAACCCCTTATAAAGCTGGTAAACCAATCCTGGTCAAAGTTCTCTTGCCTTTCTAACCAGCATCCCCTGAGTCCTTTCTAGAAGAAATTTCTGCTTGTTCATCCTAAGTCACCTGGACAATTAAAGATGCTGCAGAGACTCAGATAAAGAAATAGAGAACTGGGTGACCCTGGATCTGTTACAATCTCTCAGCCTCATGAAATGGTTGTTGTGAGGATAAAGTGGAAGAGGAGAGAACCATGTGAAGAGCCACTTTGGCTCCCTGATCAGGAAGAGAAGTGGGATATAGAGAATGCCAATTTCAACCTGACTTCAAATGCTGCATTACAGTAATCTAACTTAGTTATTTCATGTGCCAAGGAGGTTTGTCAGACATCAACTGTCCCTCTTTCATCATCCATCAGGGAGACTGAGGTTTCGGGTTTTTGTTGAAAGAGGTGTGCATCTGCTCACCTTAACAAAAGAGAATCCCAACTCATTTTTAAAGACCAACTGCAACACTGTGATGGAAGGGGAAGTTGGTGATGGCCCAGGTGTTAGCCAATAGGTGACCACCCCAGCTTTTCACATGCTGGCTTGACCCATGCCAAAGATTTGCAGAGCAGTTCTGTCAGAGTTTGCTGTGGGACAATTCCTACCTCACCCCACAGGTTACAAGGGGCAACAGCGACACTCATAAACCCCACCACCTTTAAAAAAATGTTACTTCTGCCTTCAGCCTTAAAGATATCTTGAGAATATTCACCTAGAGTACTGTGTTCAGTTTTGGGCAGCACAATTTATGGATACAGACAAGCTGGAACATGTCCAGAGGAGGGCAACGAAGATGGAGAGGGGTCTGGAGACCAAGTCCTATGAGGAACGTTGAAGGAGCTGGGTATGTTTAGCCTGGAGAGGATATGACTGAGAGGTGATATGATAACCATCTTCAAGTACTTGAAGGGCTGTCATATAGAGGATGGCACGGAATTGTTTTCTGTTGCCCCAGAAGGTTGGACCAGAACCAACAGATTGAAATTAAATTAGAAGTTTTTGGCTAAACATTAGGAAGAAATTCCTGACAGAGCTGTTCCTCAGTGGAACAGGCTTCCTCGGGAGGTGGTGGGCTCTCCTTCTTTGGAGGTTTTCAAACAGCGGCTAGACGGCCATCTGACAACAATGTGGATTCTGTGAACTTAGGCAGATCATGAGAGGGAGGGCAAGGAGGGTTGCCTCAGTGCTTAGTTCCTGTGGCCCTTTCTTGCACACCCAGGGAAATGCTGATCGCCACTTTGGGGTCCAGAAGCAATTTTTCTCCAGGGCAGTTTGCCCAGGGATCCTGGAGTTTTTTTTGTCATCTTTTGGGCATGGAACAAGGGTCACTGGGGCTGTGGAAGGGGGGAGGCATTTGTGAATTTCCTGCATTGTGCAGCGGGTTGGACTAGATGACCTTGTAGGTCCCTTCCAACTCTATGATTCTCTGATTCTAAAAGAGAATCCTCTGTCAAGAGGCACCAGTTCAGTCACGCACCCTGCAAACGAGGTTCCAGGAAGCAAAACAACAAATCCCACACAGGCCCCTTCTCGGCCTGTGACAACAGTGTTTGTTCACTGTTTGTGAAGGAGAGAGATGCCGCCTTTCTCTCACAGCTCTTCTCTCTTGCAGAAGCTGCCACGACCCAAGAGCGCGGGGACTGCCTCACAGATGTTCCGAACGTCAGGCTGGAAGGAGACCCTGCATTCATGGTGGCGCCGAAGTTCCCCGGGACTTCCCAGAAGTCCTCCCTGACCGAGATTTGCTGCTGTTTTGACGAACAAAAGAGGGGTGGGCAATAAGGAGGGTCAATGTAGCATGTTTTCTTATCCCAAAGCATCCAGGAAGGGTAGGGGTCATTCCGCAGCACCTCCCCCACCCATTCCTCCGGGGGGGGTCTTCTTTGCCTCACACTATAGTATGACGTGTAACCATTTTACCTCCTACCCCTTTTACGAGGAACCACAAGCGTTCCCCCGACCTCTTCTCCAAGTACTTTTTTTCCCCTTTAAAACAAAAAAAAAAGCAAAAACACTGTATTGAAAATTAGAACAGAAACCCTGAATTGTTTGTTTTTTTAAATATGAATAAATTTGTAAAAGCCTTTATTAAAAATGCTGTTATTTCTGGCGTATGGTATGTTGACACCCATCACTCAGTTTCCTCTGAAGGCTGGCCACAAAATCATCACCGGGTCTGGGCTACCATGGGAAAGGGTTTGCAAATTTTATACTCAAAAGGGGCTTGCAGGCTTTGAATTCACGTTCACAGCCAGATCTCCTAGGCCACACCACTGGGATCCCAACAATAGTGTTTCCCACAATCCAGTGCTCTCAATTCCTCCATCTCCGTTTGGGTCAAGTCCCAATTCCAGACCTGGCTGTTCTCAGCCACACGGGCTGCGGATGCTGATTTGGGGATGACGCTCACGCCCTGCTGCACAGCCCAGCGTAGCAAGACCTGAGCAGGGGTGCGCCTTTGCTGTTCGGCGACCTTCACTACCTCTGGCCGCCTCACCAGCTGACCTGTTCCCAGTGAAGAATAAGCCTGCAGATGGATGCCCTTCTGGCGACAGAAATCCAGCAGCTCCAACTGGGCCAGTTCTGGGTGGAACTCCACTTGGAGAACAGCCGGGGGCACGCGGCAACTCGCAAGCAGCTCCTGGAGATGCTTGACGGTATAATTGGAGACCCCGATTGCCCGGAGCTTCCCGGCTTCATGGAGTCTCTCCAGAGCTCGCCAGCTCAGTTCTCGACGTTCCCTATTACCTTTATCTTCCTGAGGGCGGCCTTGCGTGCCTGGCCAATGGATGAGATAGAGGTCCAGGTAATCGCAGCCCAGTTCCCGCAAGCTACGGAGGCAGGCTGCTTCGGCGGGTCCCTCTCCATGGTCTCTTGGACTCAGTTTGCTGGTCAGGAAGATTTCCTTGCGGCTGAGACCATAGCGCGGCAGGAGCTCACACAGTGCATTCCCTATGGCTGCCTCATTGCCATAGACGGCAGCCGTGTCCACCAAACGGTAGCCATTCTCCAAAGCGGCATTTAGGCTGAGGCGCACCGTCTCCTTGTCTTGCAGACGGAAAGTGCCCAGCCCCAGAAGTGGCATGGGTGTTCCAGTATTCAACCATGTTGTACGTTCTGGTGGCCTGGGAGGGACAAAATAGGTGGATTAGGTTTCCTGCCCCTCTCTGGGAATGTCATGCCCAGCAGGGTAAATGTTTTGCCATTTCATTCAAGGACAGCAGCTTTGACTCTTGAAAGCTGATACCGCAAAACTCTTTTTGGTCTCTAAGGTGCGACCGGTCTTGAATCTGACTGAGAAGCTGGAGTGGAAGCCTCAAGACCATCAGTCTCCTTTGCAATGAACACCACTGACCAAGTCATACCTATGATAGCTTAGAAGGCAAGCATATGTATACAATTTTATATAAATCTAGTCAAGAACATACGAAGCTGTGTTCTTCAGAGTCAAATCCATTTAGCTCAGCATTGCTTACCCCTGATTGGAGATGAGAGGTCTGCTACTCTGTACAGTTCTGGTCGCCACACCTCAAAAAGGATATTATAGCATTGGAAAAAGTGCAGAGAAGGGCAACTAGAATGCTAAAAGGGATGGAACACTTTCCCTATGAAGAAAGGTTAAAACACTTGGGGCTCTTTAGCTTAGAGAAACGACGGCTGAGGGGTGACGTGATCGAGGTTTATAAGATTATGCATGGGATAGAGCAGGTTGAGAAAGAAGTACTTTTCTCCCTTTCTCACAGTACGAGAACTCGTGGGCACTCCATGAAATTGCTGAGCAGTCTGGTTAGAACAGCTAAAAGGAAGGACTTCTTCACCCAAAGAGTGATTAACATATGGAATTCACTGCCACCTCCATGCTACAAGCATGGACAGTTTCAAGAGGGAATTAGATAAAGATACGGAGCAGAAGTCCATCAGTGGCTATTAGCCACAAGGTATGGATAGGAACTCTCAGTCTGGGGCAGGTGATGCACTCTATTCTTGGCGCTGGAGGGAGCAGCAGTAGGAGGGCTTCTCGTGTCCTGGCCCCACTGCTGGACCTCCTGACGGCACCTGGTATTTTTGGCCACTGTGTGACGGAGTGTTGGACTGGATGGGCCACTGGCCTGATTCAACATTGGCTTCTCTTATGTTCTTAGATGAGAGATCATGCCTAGCCTCTCATTATCTTTCAGCTAGAGATGCCAGAGACTGAACTGATTTTTTTTTTGAAGCAAAGCATGTGCTCTGCCTTGAGTCATATGTTCACTCCCTCGTGGGTGCCAGCGTGATTTGAAGTTGGAACCGAGGGCCTCACGGCCTTGTGGTATTTAAGCCTCCTCCAACAAGGTCTCAAAGATACACTGGGCATAAAAGGTATAATCAGGCATCATTTGTAATCTCGAGTAAAACAGGAGGAAGACATTCCAGCAGCAGGGAATTAGGTAATATTTACAGCAAAGGCTTATTATTGAACACACTGGGGGGGAAATAATGAGTCCAAAGGCTACTTTTTTAAAAAAAATGACATTTTATTCCAGTAGAAGGCTTTGAGGACTGGGGGCAATGCTCCTTCTAAGGCGTGGAGTCTTGTGAGCAAAAATCCTACTTTGTGAGCTACTGGCATTAAAGTTGTGAGCGAGCAATTTGGCTGCTGCATAAATTAGTTTGCCTCTGGAGCCATCCCTTCCTGAGCTAAGACCAAAATGTGTGAGCCCGGAGGCTACAAAACTGTGAGCTAGCTCGCACTAACTCAGCTTAGAGGGAACACTGACGGGGGGGGGGGCACTCCTGCAGATGCACTGAACAGCTCCTTGCTCTGCAGACTTTTCCCATCTTTTGTATGGATCCTCTGACTGCATCTGAAGAAGGGGCACCTAAGCTCAAAACCTTCTGCTGTTGCTAGTCTTTCAGGTCTCTGGTCCAGCCTAGCCTGATCTCCTCAGATCTCAGATTCTAAGCAGGGTCGGCCCTGGCTAGCACCTGGATGGGAGGCCACCAGGGAAGCCCTGGGGTCTCTAGGCAGGCAAAGGCAAACCACCTGTGTTATCCCTTGCCTTGAAAGCCCTATGGGGTCACCACCAATGCTCCCTCTAAGCTGTGGGGTCTGGTGAGCAAAAATCCTACTTTGTGAACTACTGGCATTAAAGCTGTGAGTGAGCGATTTTGGCTACTGCATAACTTAGTTGGCTCTGGAGCCATCCCTTCCTGAGCGAAGACAAAAATGTCTGAGCTGGAGGCTACAAAACTGAGCTAGCTCACACTTACTCAGCTTAGAGGGAACACTGGTCACCACAAGTCGGCTGCAACTTTGCACACACCTTCTTTAAGGTGCCTTAAGACTCCTGTTCAATTTCGCTGCAACAGACTAACCCGGCTGGCCTTCCAGAAGACTTGCTAAGTAGGGGGTGAGTCCTGCTTAGAAACGTGCCAGAAAACTGGAGAATAATAATAATAAAAAAGGAGGGGGAGGACACACAAGATAATTGAAGAGCACGCTTTAAGCGAAGAGCGCCATACCGGTTGCACGCATGACTTTTTAACTAAGCCCAATTTCACTGTTCGTAACAATGCGAAGAAAAACAGTACTTGGCGCTAAAGAAAGAGGGAAGGTTGTCTGTATCAGCGGAACCACAGCGGGTGCAAAGTCCTGTGCAAGGGGAGCCGCCAAATTACTCTGCTCACCTACATCCAACCCCCCCCACCCCGCAAAAAACACCATAAAGGTAACTACAAACTCCGAGTCCTCACCAAGATCCTGGAAGTTCGCGCACCGCCGGCTGGTTCTGCATGGTCAGACTGTAGTCTGAGACAGCAGCAAAGAGATAGGCATTCCCCGACCAGGATGGAAAACGCCTACTCGCCAATCAGCGCGCAAAGCAAAGGGCAGGGGGCGTGGCCCCCAGGGAGAGACTAGGAAAGCGAACGCCGCCGAAGCGGCCCCACCGCCGGGAGGGACAAAAAGTGAAAGGCGTTGAATCTGTATGCGCATGCGCTCCTGCTTGCTTAGAACTTGGAGCTGGTCGTGTGCCGAGTTTGCGCAGTCCTGCACTCAGTGCGGTGGAGATGTTAAAAAAAGAAAAAGAAAAAAAAAGGGAAAGATAGGAGAGGGAAAAATAGGTATGATGATCCACGATTGAGTGCAAGAGACACTCGGCAAATATATATATTTGCGTGTGCGGTTTCACACAGCTCCTGTCTACAGTTAATTAATAAGCGCAGCTGCCCCATGGCACTGGCTTTTGACATGTTTTCATCCCTACAACTACAGAATTCTGCATCGACAGAAACGGGCTCTGTACATGCTTTGGGAACGTGTGCATTGTGAGGTCAGAGTGCAGAACGGCTGCCCTTCCTGGCTGAACCTTCCAGTGGTTGGGATGAAAACTTTTTTTAAATTCCAAAGGTTTTGGATGCTTTTTTTTTCTGTTGCAACCCCAGTGTGCTTTACCGTGCCACAGAATCAAGAATTGCCAAGCAAGGGTACATGTTCTCCAAAATATTAAAATTGGCATGCACAGGACTTTTTTTTTCCGTGCTCAAAAGCATACTGATGGTCTCTCATAACGTTTTAAGTGCTAACTCCTTCCAAACCTCCAGGGTCCCATTAAAAAAGCAGTAGAGCGAAATTACTTTGGGAAGGATGGCTACAGAGGCTCTCCTGGCCTACTCAGTTTAGAAAAGAGATGACTAAGGGGGACAGGATAGAGGTTTATGAAATTATACAGGGGGTGGAGAGAGTGGACAGAGAAACTCTTTCCCCTCTCTCCCAAAATACTCCAGGGCATCTAGTGACGCTGATGGGTAGCAGATTCAGGATGGACTAAAGGAAATACTTCTTTACAAGGAGAGTGGTTAAAATGTACAATTTCCCTCCAGAGGATGTAGTGATGGCTGCAGGCATAGACAGCTTTAAAACGGGATTGGATAGATTCATGGAGGATAGGTCTATCAGTGGATATAGGACGTGGTTACGAAATGGAACCTCCACGTTCAGAGGCAGTTAGCCGCTGAATCCCAGAGCCAGGAGGCAACAGCAGGGGAAGGCCTTGGCCTCTGTGCCCTGTTGTTGGCCCTCCAGATGAACTGGTTGGCCACTGTGTGAGACAGAAGGCTGGACTAGATGGACCCTCACTGGTCTGATCCAGCAGGGCTGTTCTTACATCATGTTCTTTCCTTCCCCTCCTTCCCTTTCCTGCACTGAAAATAGTTATTAGAATGTCATACTGGTGCTGGGAAGGGCTGAGTACACATCACCACTGGTACCTTCTCAGTCTAACCTTCTTAACAAGGTTGTTGTAAGGATCAGTCCTAAAAGAAATCGACCCTGACTGTTCCCTGGAAGGCCAGATACTGAAGCTGAAGCTCAAATACTATGGCCACCAAATGAGAAGGGAGCACTCACTGGAGAAGACCCTGATGCTGGGAAAGACTGAAGGTCAAAGAAGAAGGGGGCGGCAAAGGATGAGATGGTTAGATGGTGTTATCGAGGCAACAAACATGAAATTAAGCAAACTCCAGAGCACGATGGAAGACAGGAGGGCCTGGCGTGATGAGGTCCATGGAGTCGCGAAGAGTTGGACTCGACTGTGTGACTGAACAACAACAACAACAAGGATCAACTGAAGGGAGGTGTGCTGAGCTGAACTCCTTGGAGTTAAAATGTAAAAATTAATCACATTTCCAAAGTAAGCCCTGGCTGAAAGCCAAGTTTAGGTTTAGAAGGTCGAGGTCCAAATCTATCCTTAACTAGAAATCTCACTGGACTCTGGCACACTGCCGTCTCCCAGCTTAATTTACTTTCCAGTCATGCTGCAAGACTGCGAGGAGAAGGATATTTATTTGGTCACACATTTGTTTAAACCATTTCTGTCCTGCATTGATAATTGGAATTCTCGTTATTAGAAAACACAATTAAAGTGACACAATAAGCAGTAATAAATCCTGACAGCAGAGAACAGCAGCAACGTTTATGTACAAATGACCTAGCAAATACAAGGCTGTTAAAAACAAAGAAAAGGACCACTGTAAGAGCCACTCTGAAAAAATATATACTCAAAGGCCAGGACTGCATAAATCTTGGACAGGAGCCACAGGGAATCAGGAAACTGAATCGAAAGAACATAATCAGCATAGAACAACAGGAAAAGCAATCTCACTTGCCACCAAAGGCCTGGGAAAACGTCAAAACAAAAACAACCTCCATTAGGAGCTAAAAACTGGGGGAAAAGGGCCAGGCAAATTACAACTGATCTCCAGACCCACAGAGGTCAGTTCCTCTGGAGAAAATGGCTGCTGTAGAAGGTGGGCTCTGCACCATTATTCCCCACTGAGGTCCCACCCCTTCCCACACCCTGCCCTCTCCAGGTTCCATCCCCAAATCTCCAGGAATTTCCCAAACAGGAGTTGACAACCCTAAGTACAATGGGCACTGATAGGCAATTGGATGTTCCCAGCTTTTGGAATGTGAGTCTTGCCCGTCTGCCATTGGAAGCGGAAAGCAGTCCCTCTTCCAAGCCCCAGTTCTGAAACTGCGTGTGAGAACTCTTTTTTGCTGGTGGGCGGGTTTTAGATGCCAAGAAAGAGGTGACCGAGAATCTAGTGTCGTCTGCGTGCCTGCCTTGGTGTCCCTGCTACTGACTACCCGCTCAGCCAGGACAGATAATTACAAAGATCATCGCTAGCCTGCAGGGCTTTCTCCTCAAAAGATGGCTGCCCTGCTTGTTTCCCTGCTTAGTGATGGAAGCAGGTGGTTACGAAAGGGCCATAGGGCTGCCACCTCTGGGTTGGGAAATATTTGGAGATTTGAAGGGTGGAGCCTGTGGAGGATGAGGCTTGGGGAGGGACTTCAGTGGAGTATAATGCCATACAGTTCATCTTCCCAAGTGGCCATTTTCTCCAGGTGCTGATCTCAGTCGTCTGGGTATTTCCATTTGATTGTCTGACAAAGTGTGCGTGCACACGAAAGCTTGCACCTTGAATAAGGCCTTGTTGGTCTTAAAGGTGCCACTGGACTCAAACTTTGGGTATCAATTGTAATAGCAGGAGATCTCCAGGTACTACCCGAAGGCTGGCAACTCTAGGAAGGGGACAGAAATCTAAATAACTAGCCCATAATGAGGAAAGGAATTAGGACTCTATTATGGCATTGAAGTATCTCCCCTCCTCGAACGTCACCCTCCTCAGGCTCTGCCCCCCCTAACCCCGCAAGCAGGGCTATTTTTGGGCAGGAACGCACAGGAACGGATTTCCGGCTGGCTCCCGAGTTGGCCCCACCCAGCAGGAACTCATTAGCATAACAGGCCACACCCAACAGCAGAAACTCATGAGGATTGGCTACATTAGGGGTGTGGGGCCCAACATGCAAAGGAGTTTCTGCTCCAGAATAAGACGCAAAAGGTGGGTGTGGCTGGATGACCACACTTCTGGTGACATGGGGTATGTGGCCTAATATGCTAATGAGCTGTGCCATCAGGGGTGTGGCCTATTATGCTAATGAGTTCCTGCTGGGCTTAAAAGCCCTGCCCACAAGTGTTTCCCAACCTGGAGCTGGCAACCCAATTTGTATGCTCAGGAGCAGATTAAGGCTCACTGATGCCCTAAGCACAGACCAGTCTTGGTGCCCCCTCCTTTCCACACGGACCCAGTCCATTTTAGTTGTTGACCGGTCTGACCAGATATACAATGCAGGTTGTGGCAATACAAAAATTTATTCATATAACACAATAGACTGTACAAACTAAGCCAAGCTTTGGCTACATAAAGTTCTCCAAAAATGCAATACAACATCTATTTTAATATTTCACAAGTTAAATGTATCGAAGTTCCAATATTCATGACCTGAAAGGCATTTTTCTACATTTTTTCATCCTTTCCCCAACTTTGTGGTGCCCCCTTTGGCCCTGGTGCCCTAAGCACGTGCTGAGTCTGTTTGATGGTTAATCTGCCACTGAGTATGCCTTACTTTGGGCGTGTCTCTGGCTGTAGTGGGAAAAAGGATGCTGGACTAGTTAAATGAACTGTTAAGTGTGATTAAGCAAAGCAATTCTCATATATACATGTACATTTGAAAGAATTAGACCATGAACACATGAGGCTGCCTTATACTGAATCAGACCCTTGGTCTATCAAAGTCAGCACTCTCTTCTCAGACTGGCAGCGGCCCTCCAGGGTCTCAGGCAGAGGTCTTTCACATCACCTACTGTCAGATCCTTTTAACTGGAGATGCCAGGAATTGAACCGGAGACCTTAGATGCTCTGCCGCCGAGCCACAACCCCTCCCCAAATTCATGACATACTCATCTAGCAATGGCTACTTGCCACAGTAGCTATATAAAACCTCTACATCCAGAGGCACTATACCTCTGAACATCAGTTTCGGCCTTTTCTCCATGTCATTTTCCTCACCCAAGATGATGGGGGGGGCATTCTTTGCCCCACATGTACTGACAGGCTATACATGCAACCCTCAAAGTGGAGTTGGAAAAATAGAGAAGGGCGGAGGGGGAAATGTTGAAGCTTCTTCTGCACTGGACCGTGGTCCTGATCCAAATCAGGGCACAGCACGCTTGGGAAATTAGTTCCCAGCAAAGTGACCTGTGGCTGATGGCTTTTGGAAGGAAAATGAGCAAGCTGTGGTTGACAAAGTCTGGAGTCAGTGGGAGTAGAGTGGAGGTGCCATGCATGTAAGTGTGTGTCGTATGTGCTGCTACAACTCCCCTATGTGTTCGGTGCTTGTGCTTCCAGACGCCATCTTGGTTCCTGGTTTCCAGTGAATCATCTCAGCCATCCCTGCAGCCAATGGACCTGCTTGACCACTGTGCAACTGAGAACTCCTCCCTCAGTCCCTCTGTCAGAACCAAGCCTCCCAAGCACAGAGGCAGACTGCCTGAAAGCGATCTCAAAGTAACCGACCGGCCAAAAGGCACTGTTATTTCCATAGCAGGTGGCTTCTAGCAGCTGAACTCAATATCTCTGAAGATGAAGCAGGCAGGAACGCTGAGCCATTTAGAAAGTTACAGCTGCGTGAGAAGGGGGAAAAAAGGATTTGTATTGCAGCAGATTTGTAGAATAAAGATATTTATTTTCTACTTCCGTTTCTTTCTTCACTTGAGTACTGATTCAGAATTGAACACAGTTCGTGAAAGAAGAGCAGCACAGATGTGAACAGCCTGGGATGGGGTCGGTGGGGGTGGAATCACCTCGGCTCAGATGAATCGGCCCACAATTTAAGACTGAGTGCTTTGCTTGACATACGAGCATTAAATTATGTAAGAACGGATGGGCCCAGGATAGCCCAATCTTATCAGATTTCAGAAGCCAGGCTAGCCTGGTCTCCTCAGATCTCAGAAGCTAAGCAGGGCCGGCCTTGGTTAGTACTTGGATGGGAGACTACCAAGGAAGTCCAGGGTTGCCATGCAGAGGCAGGTGATAGCAAGCCACTGCTGAATGTCTCTTCCCTTGAAAATCCTACAGGGTCGCAATAGGTTGGCTGCGACTTGACAGTACTTTCTACCATCACCAAGCAAGGTCAGCCCTGGTTTGTAGTTGAATAAGTTTTTGTAGACAGCTTTCGGTCTGCCTGAAGAAGGAGTGATATGTTATTGAGGGAGCAGCAGGGCTATTTTTGGGCATGAACGTACAGGAATGGAGTTCCGTCTGGCTCCTGAGTTGGCCACGCCCAGCAGGAACTCAGCATAATAGGCCACACCCAACAGCAGAAACTCATTAGGATTGGCTACATTAGGGGTGTGTGTCCTAACATGCAAAGGAGTTCCTGCTCTAAAAAAAAGCCCTGGGTTTTGACAATGAACAAGGTAGACAGAATAAGAGGCAACGGTGGGTGTGGCTAGATGACCACACTTCTGGTAACATGGGGGTGTGGCCTAATATGCTAATAAGTTCCTGCTGGGCGTTTTCTACAAAAAAAGCCCTGGGGAGCAGCATATGAGACAACAGGACTCTCCTAAATACAGTCATGTCATTCCTAGGGAACTTTCTGGTGTCAGGAGATGAGAACCTTCCGCTAGCTAAGGCCAAGGTGGTGCAATGTGGTGCCTGTGATTGTCATGATGCCTGCTAATGTGTTTCCTGGTAGCCACTTGCTTCTTCCCAAAATGTCTCTTCTCCAAGGCAAGGAACCAGTCCTGGCTTTCTTCCAACCCCACAGGAGCAGGAGGTATTTCAGAAAACCCCAGAGGGATCATGCCTTTTGTAAAGTACTGGGTTTCGGGCCTCATGACTCGGACGACGACATAAGAGAAGACGCGTTTATTCGTACTTCACACAAGACAAGAACAAACAGTAACGGCCGGAGGCCAACTATATACAGTTAGGGGGGGACGGCCCCATATTCCTATTGGCGGGTTTGAATCGCCCGCCAATGCTGCCATTGGTTCTCTACTGGCGAGCTCAGGAACCTAGTCCCTATTGTTCTCAGAGAGCGAAGCTTGGCTGTATTTTGCCAGCTCTGCCTTCTGATCCCAGGACACAACACCCCTCCCCCCATAGTTCGTCTCCTATCAGGTGACGTAGTCTTTTAAGTATGCTGGTGCCCTCCGTTCCCTTAGTGATCGTCGGGGGGCCGGTACCGGACTGGCGGGGCCCCCATCGGGTGGTCCTCCCGCACAAGGAGCTTGGATCTCCGGTAGTAGCTGTGGTGGTGACGGTGGCGGCTGTAACGGCGGTGGCAGCGGCGGCGGCGGTTCAGCTGTCTCTGGGACCCCCTCCGGACTCCGTGGTCTTTCAGGCGCTGGCTCCGCTGGCGGTGCCTGCAGCCGATCGGATGCTGGGGCGGCCGTGGCGTTTCCCGGTAACGGGGCCTGGATCCCTGTGTCGGGGTCTTGCCGCCTCCGGAGCTGGTCCACGTGTTTACGGAGGACCCTGTCCCCATCTGCTAGGACCTCGTATGACACTGGCCCAGTGGGTTTTAGGATGCGCCCGGCCAACCACTGAGGCCCCGCCCCGTAATTCCGGAAGTAGACAGGTTCCCCCGGGAGGAAGCTTCGGGGCGCCTCCCGGGTTTCGACCAGCTTTCTCTCTGGGGCTCGGTCCGGGTGGAGCCTGTCTAACAAAGTCGTGGGGCGGCGGCCCATCAATAGTTCTGCGGGGCAATGCCCGGAGATGGGGTTTGGGGTGGTGCGGTGTGTTAGGAGGAAGCGGGCCAGCCGGAACTCCCCTCCCCTCCGTTATGCAGCTCAGGGCTTCTTTGGCGGTGCGTACCGTTCTCTCCGCCTGTCCATTTGTTGCCGGGTGGAAGGGCGCTGATCGTATGTGCCTGATTAGGTTCCTTGCGAGGAACGCTTGAAACTCAGCAGATGTGAACGCTGCCCCGTTGTCCGACACGATTGTGTCTGGCAACCCGTGCGTAGCGAATATTTTCCGCAGGGCCCGTATTGCCACTTTGGCAGAGGTGGTAGACACTGGGCTTATTTCCACCCACTTCGAGTAGGAGTCTACCGTCACCATGAACTGAAGCCCCTGAAACGGCCCGGCAAAATCTACGTGTAGGCGTGACCACGGCTTGTGGGTAGACTCCCAGCTTTGGGTTGGCGCTCTCGGGGGATTAGGGCGGACTTCCTGACACCGTGTGCACCCTCGGACCCAGGTTTCAATTTCTGCGTCCATCCCGGGCCACCACACGTAGCTCCTTGCCAGAGCTTTCATTCGTACAATGCCGGGGTGGGCCTCGTGCAGCGTTTCTAGAACCCCTTGTCTCATGGGCCCCGGGATGACCACCCTGTCCCCCCATAGTAAGCACCCTTTCAAGGCGGATAACTCTTCCCTCCTGGCTTTGTATGCCGTGAACTCTGGCCCTGTCTGTTCCGCTGGCCATCCCCTCACCACCCAGTTTAGGACCCGGGAGAGAATGGGATCTCGGGACGTGCGGGCGGCCACGTCTGCAGCCTGAAGGGGGGGATTTGGCAGCTCCTCCATTAACAATACTGCGGGAGCTGGGGCCGGATCTTCCCCTGTATGCGGCAGCGGCAGGCGGCTCAAAGCATCGGCATGACCCAGCGCCTTGCCCGGCCAATGCTCCAACCGGTACTGGTAGCCCGCTAAAAACAAGGACCAGCGCAACACCCGGGGCGACAGTACCTGCGGCGTTTGTTTGTCCGCCGCGAACAGTCCCAAGAGCGGCTTATGATCGGTTACGAGCGTGAAGGGCCGCCCGTACACAAAGTTGTGAAACTTTTTAACCCCCGCCACCAGTGCCAAGCCCTCCCGGTCGATTTGCGCATAGTTCCGCTCCGCGGGGGACAGCGTGCGGGAGTAGTAAGCCACCGGGACTTCCCTCCCATCTGGTAGCTTGTGGGCCAAGACCGCCCCGACCCCATACGGTGATGCGTCGCACGCAAGGATTACCGGGAGCTTTTCATCAAAGTGGGCGAGTACAGCGTTAGAAATCAAGAGTACTTTAACCCCCCGAAACGCCGCCTCCTCCCTCGCTCCCCATGCCCAAGGTGTCGCCTTATCCAGCAGCCTGTGCAGGGGTTCGGCCACGGCGGCTTTGTGGGGGAGAAAGGCGTGGTAAAAGTTCAGGAGGCCTAAGAACGCCTGGAGCTCTGCCTTGGACTTCGGGGCGGGGGCCTCCACGATGGCCTTCACCTTGTCCCTCGCCGGATGCAGGCCTGTTGCGTCTACCCGGTACCCCAAGAACTCCACCTCCGGCACCCCGAGGAGGCACTTTCCCCGCTTCACTTTCAGCCCCGCGGCTTGGAAGCGTCCCAGTACAGTTCGGAGGCGGGCGGCGAAGCTTTCAGGGGTGGTCGCGGCGATGAGGACGTCGTCGAAGAACGGCGTCACTCCAGGGATCCCTTTTAACAAATCGTCCATGAGATTTTGGAAGATCCCTGGGGCCACACTGACCCCGAACTGCAGCCGCTTCACCCTGAAGGCCCCCCGGTGGGTCACTATGGTTTGCGCCTCGGCAGTGGCCTCATCCACCGGGAGTTGCTGGTACGCCTGCGCGAGATCCAGCTTTCCAAATATGCGCGCCCCCACCAGTGTGGCTAAGACGTGGCTGACCATGGGTACGGGGTATGCGTGCGCCTGAAGTGCCTGGTTAATGGTGCACTTATAATCCGTGCAGATGCGGATTTCCCCGTTTGGCTTTACGGGTGTCACAATCGGGGTCTCCCATCGAGCATTCGGGACGGGCTCTAGGACTCCCTGGGCCACTAACCGGTCCAGTTCGGCCTCTATTTTAGGGCGGAGGGCCAGGGGCACGGTGCGGAAGCGCCGTCGGATGGGCGTCACTGTGGGGTCTAAGTGGAGCGACACCGGGGGCCCTTTATAACACCCCAGTTTCCCGTCAAAGACCTCAGGGAATTCCTTGCACACCGCCCCCAGTCACGCATCCCGCACTTATTCACTCCCCCAATCGTGATGCCTAGGGCCTCGAACCACGCCCGCCCCAGGAGACTCACGAGATTTCCTTCCACCACCACCAAGTCCAAGTTCCCCTCAAAGTCTCGGTACTGCACTCGTAAAGTGCCGACTCCCCGGATGGGGACAGGGTTCTTTTGAAAGTCCACCAAGCTTAGTGGCGATGGACGTAGAGGGGGTCCCCCTAACGGGTAAAGTCTTTTTAAAGTGTCCATGGAAATGATGGACGCCGCCGATCCCGAGTCCACTTCCATGCAACAGGGGGACCCCTCGATCCGCACGGTTACTTGGATCTTCGGGGTAGAGGAGAGGTTGGGGTTGGGGAGGTGAAGTACCTGCAGCGGTTGGTCGGTGAGATGGTACAACTCGGCGACCTCTTCCGTCGTCTCGTAGGCGGTGGACGATGCGCGGTGCGGTGGGACCGACGATCTCGAATTCCGGGGGCCCTTGGACCGGCAGACCCGTGCGAGGTGTCCCTGCTTCCCACACCCGTGACAGACAGCATCCCGGAACTTGCAGGATTTCTTTCCGTGGCCTTCCCCGCAGCTGGCACAGACGGTCCGGTTGCTGGAAGGCTTGGCTGGCTCCCTGTTGGCCTGCTGGAACGGCGCCGGCCAGCGGTGTTGGGGTCTGAGGGCGCAGACCTCTTCGGTATCTGAGTTCCCGGGGCTGGGACTCCTCCCGACCACATGGGCGGCCGCGGCCAGGCGTTCCCCTTCAGCGGCCTCGTGGGCTGTTGCGGCGTCGATGGCCTCATCCAGGGAGAGCCTCCGGTAGCCAATCAACTTGCGCCGCAGCTTGGAGTCCGCCAGGCCCCACACGAACTGCGTCAGCAAGTTGTCTTCCACCTTCGGGAACCCGCAGTCCACCGCGAGCGCCCTCAGTGCGGCAAGGAAGGTGGCAACGGATTCCCCTTGGGCCTGGACTCGCCTCTGGAACTCCATCCTCTTGGCCAGGAAGGTCGGCCGGGGGCTGAAGTACGCGTTGAGGACGTCCAGGATCTCCCCAAACGAGCTTTCCAAGGCCGTGCGGGGCACCAAGAGGCTCTTGGCGAGGTGGACGGTTTGGGTGCCGCACGCGTTCAGCAGGAGCGATCGTTTCTTGTCTGGGTGGCGGATCTCGTTGAGCTCCAAATAACTGATGAGCTGGTCGACCCATGCGTCCCAGGTTTCTGGCTGCGACGGATCGAAGCGCTCGAGTGTTACATGAGAGGCGGCCATGGCTCTGTCTGGGAAGGCGTGCGCCGGGGCGAGCGGTGCGGTACTGCTCTCGGGGTCAGCGATGCGATGCTCGGCGAGCGGTGCGGTGCTGCTCTCGGGGTCAGCGATGCGATGCTCGGTGGTGTCCTTTTCGTCGCTCATGGAGTCACGGAAGGCGTTGAGATCCCACCTTCGTCGCCACTGTAAAGTACTGGGTTTCGGGCCTCATGACTCGGACGACGACATAAGAGAAGACGCGTTTATTCGTACTTCACACAAGACAAGAACAAACAGTAACGGCCGGAGGCCAACTATATACAGTTAGGGGGGGACGGCCCCATATTCCTATTGGCGGGTTTGAATCGCCCGCCAATGCTGCCATTGGTTCTCTACTGGCGAGCTCAGGAACCTAGTCCCTATTGTTCTCAGAGAGCGAAGCTTGGCTGTATTTTGCCAGCTCTGCCTTCTGATCCCAGGACACAACACCTTTTGTGTCTGTAAGCAGCCGCCATTTGGAAACAGCTGCCTCCACTGGGACACTTGGCTTGTAGCCTCCTGGCATTTTGTGATTGGGCCCAGCACCACCAGTGCAGCCATTTCACGGTGGTTGTGCACAACGCCACCCATTCTCAAAACCCCGAAAGTGCTCACACACTCAACAGCAGGGGATGGGGTCTGGTGAGAGTCTCTTTGCTTGTGGCTCGGAGTGCCAGGAATTTCAGGAGAGCACCCACAAAGAGTTTTTGAGAAGAGATTCTGGCAAAGGCCAAATTTCGGGAAAGCAGCATGGCTCCGCCCCCGTTGGTGGGCGGGAGGGAACCTGACAATCCAGTTCTTAATGGCTAAAAAATGGAAATTAAAATCTGGGAATTAAGATTATTCTGACTCTTAACATAGACCTAAGGGAAAAGGACTGTGTTTAGTGCTTATTTTATTTCATTATAATTAGCACTTAGACACTATACATTGTTCCTTTCCGTAATGGATGGTTTTAATTTCAAGGCAAGTTCATTTTTTTTTCTTTTTATGAATTTGATATTAATTTCATCCAGGGTTCCCCAACCTTGTTTAGCCTCTGGGCATTTTGGAGTGCTGTAAAAGAGTAGAAGGCACTGGCCTGGGTACCCCCACAAAATGGCTGCTATGAGAACTAGGGCCAGTAACAAAATGGCTGCCATGGGGGGAGTACAACCAACTACAAAATGGCTGTCATGAGGTCTGGTAGGTACCAGTCACAAAATGGCTACCATGGGGTGGTCATGACCTGCTACAAAAATGACTGCCTGAGGCAAATCACAAAATGGCTGTTATGGGAAGGCAGAACTAGCTCTGCTTTGGGAAAGGAGAAGAAGAGAAGAGACTGGATTTATACTTCGCTCTTCACTACCTGAAGGAGTCTCAGAGAGTTACAATCTCCTTGCCCTTCTCCTCCCCACAACAGATACCCTGTGAGGTATGTGGGGCTGAGAGAGCTCTTTCGAGTACTGCCCTTGAGAGAACAGTCCTGAAAGAACATGTAACTGACCCAAGGTCACACCAGCAGCTGTATGTGGAGCAGTGGGGAATCAAATCCAGTTCTCCCAGATTAGAGTCTGCGCTCCTAATCACTACGTCAAATTGACTCTCATACCCAAATGGCTCTCAAAGAGATGCTATCTGGTTTCCATTTTGAATGAAGGGGAGGATTCCCTCCTTGTATGGCCACAGGACCTGGTTGCCAAGCCAAGAGACATAAGGAAATCTATATAAAGTTGCCAACCTCAGTCTGGGAAATTCCTGGAGATTTGGGGGCAGGTGCCTGTGGGAGGGGGGAATTTGGGGAGAGACTCCACCTAGAACTGAGGATCTCCCACACAGTCTGCCCCCTGGAGCGGCCATTTTCTCTAGGAAAACTGATCGCTGTAAACTGGAGATCAGTTTTAATCCCAGGAGAACAACAGGCCCCGCCTGGAGGTTGGCAGCCACAGGCCAACCACAGGTACACAGCAGTCATATGCTTATGCTTAGCTAAGTCAGTCAGTGCTACCTGAAACGCCTTGCTTAGTTTAAGCGGGCACCAGAAACCACATCAAGTTGGAGCCACAGTATCCACAATGGGCCATGTTGGAAACAGCACACATATAAAAGCCAACATGTGACGAAACAGGAGTTCTTAATCTAAAGAAGAGCCTTTTTTAAAAAAAAGGTTTCTATAGGGGCCAAACTAGCAAGTAGCAAAATGTACTTCTTCCTCTTGGAACAAGGGAGGGGAATCGAACTGAGGCCCAGTCACTTGAGTCAACTGAATGCGTCCCAAACAGGGTTGCCAACCCCCAGGTGGGGTCTGGCGATCTCCTGGTATTAGAACTGATTTCCAGATGGCAGAGATCAAGTCCCTTGGGAGGGAAATGGCAGCTTTGGGCAGGTGAGCTTCCTCCCCTCCCCAAACTCCACCCTTCCCAGGCTCCACCCCCCAAAAATATCCAGGTATTTTCCAATCCAGAGTTGGCAACCCTTAATTCCAGGCCTCCCATGGTAGAATAGTGGAGCTTGTGGAAACCACATGATGTTACTTTCTCCTGAGTGAGACCACTAGTCTGTCAAGGGCAACACTTGCAGCAGCTCTTGAGAACCTCAGGCAGAGAAGAGTCTTGCATACCACTTTCTACCTCATCCTTTGAAATGAAGATGCTGAGGACAGGGCTGCATTATCCATAAGAAGAAGAAGAGATTGGATTTATACCCCTCCCTTCACTACCCAAAGGAGTCTCAGGGCGGCTTACAAACTCCTTTCCCTTCCCCTCCCCACAACAGACACCCTGTGAGGTAGGTGGGGCTGAGAGAGCTTGGACAGAAACCGCTCTTTTTCAAGAATGGCTGTGACAGGACAATGGCTTGCCCAAGGTCATCCAGCAGGTGCAAGTGGAGGAGTGGGGAATCAAACCCGGTTCTCCCAGATTAGAGCCCACACACTTAACCACTACACCAAACTGACTAGACTGGAGCCTAGGGGCCCTGCAGGGACTCTGGGCCCATCAATTTTTTTTTTACTTGAGGCACTGTTATTTTCTCTTTATAGACGGCCTGTAATATATAGCCTCTGTTAATAGGACAATTAACTGCTTCCTTATTGCAGTGAAACGAATTGTCTCTTATATTAAAACAATTCTCCATAACTTATATATATTTTAATAAATAAAAAAATTATTCACTTCAAAATATTACATTATTGAACAGTTACACGCCCAAAATGTGCTTTCCTGAAGAGTTCTACTCGCACAATAAAAATATTTTTTAAAATTGTGAATTCAGGAGACCCTCAAAATGGATGTAGTGCTATTGTACTGCGGGCTAGTACCTACCGTACCAGGGTCAGGCTGTCAGCTGTAGTGGGGTGAAAGACTGAAGTGTGGGAGCGGCCCCCCCAAATACCTGAAAGTCTAGGGGCCTGGCCATGAGTTAATACGGTCCTGGCTGAAGACTGAACCTGAGACTCTCTGCATCCAAAGCAGATGCCTTACCACTGAGTTGGAGTCCTTCCCGCATTCTGGCACAGCTTTGGAAGTCCCTTCGCCTAGGATGCTGGTCTGGACCTCTTCCAGAGGTTCGCCACAAATCCCTTTAATGAAGATTGAATCTGGCTATTCTCTGATTGTTTTCTTTTGCTTATTGCTGTTCTCACTCTGGTTTCGACCGTTAGTTCTTTGATACTCCTGTTGGCTTGTTTTTATGGGTCTATAGTCCTGAGTTCTGTTCTGTTCTTTTTTTTACTGCAGCCCGTATTATTTATACTGGCTTACCGGTTCTTAGTGTCTTTGCTTTTATTGCTTTTAGCTTTGTAAGCCATCCCGAGTGGTAGAGAAGCAGGGCAGACATGTCTACAAGCAAGCCAACGAATCTGATTCAGAGCTCCATACTCAGAGCTGAGCTGTGCTGCAGAATGTCCATCAATATGCCATGTATTTCTCAGCCATTCCTCCAGGGATGCCTAGGGATGTAGAAATGGGCCCTTTTATGTGTTTATTTTCATGTGTTATCACTGAGAATCCTTTCATTTCATTCATTTACACAGCTGGTATTCCTGATTATGTTCTTTTAAAATGTACTTTATGTACATTGTTTATACCCCACCTTTTTCTCCAGTGGGAACAAAAGAACATAAGAGAAGCCAATATTGGATCAGGCCAATGGCCCACCCAGTCCAACTCTGTCACACTGTGGCCAAAAATACCAGGTGCCATCAGGAGGTCCAGCAGTGGGGCCAGGACACTAGAAGCCCCCCCACAAGCACCAAGAATACAGTGCATCACTTGCCCCAGCCTGAGAGTTCCTTTCTATGGGGGTCCAGACTGAGAGTTCCTATCTATGGGGATCCAAAGGAGTTCACATGATTCTCTTCTCCTCAACTTTATCCTCACAACCACCCTGTGAAGCCTAGTTAGGTTGAAAGGGAGTGACTGGCTCAAGATCACCCATCAAGCTGCATTGGCACACAGGGGATTCGAACCTGGGTCTCCCCAATGCTAGTCCAGCACTCTAACCATTAAAACACACATTCTCAACACATATATAACAAATTGCTTATCTTTAGCAGGAAAAATCCAGCATGAGGAAAAAGAAAATGATGCCCAAAAAACCCCTCTTGCCTTCAGTTTGCGCAAGGAAGAAGTGAGGATTTTCTAAGCAAGCTAGTAGGGATTAGAAATTCGAAGCCATTACTTCCTGGGCGACCTTTTCCCAGTATTTAGCAATTAGAATTTCAGCCATAGTCACTATGTCCTCTGCTGGGTCGACACTTCGTGTGATTCTTAAAAACACCCTTGCAGAATCACTGGCCAGTTCATTGATCTCGCATAACCCTTTCTCTTTTGTATATCCTAATATAATTTCCCACCCCATTATGTCTTATTACATCCAGAAGACCTTGGCGACGCTGAGAAAAGTTGTCCTTCCAATAAAATATCATCGGATATGAATCTGACAGATACCGGGAGAGGTTCTGTTAAGTTTAATACCTTTGGCAAAACTCCTGAAACCTTTAATTCCTTGTTTCCCCTTGCCAAAATAAATGAAACCAAAATCAGATCGTTGGACGCAATATCAGCACATGGTCAGCAGAGGGCGCCACACACCAACCTCTGTCCTAAATCCAGGCGCGGGAGGGGGCGGGCGGGCTGTGATATACACACATATTACACGCCTGCTCTTTTCTTGGATGGTGGGGCTATAAGGACCCCAGCCCAACCTCCGATTTACTGCAGCCTCTCTCTTCTCCAGAACCCCAGAGCTCCAGATCCCATAACAGAAAAGGGATTTGGATGATTTAGGGCTATCTGAACCTCAAACATTGACTTCTCCTGCTCTGAGGTTTTACTCCTCTGCTTCCTCCCCCATCCCTAATTGCCACCCCCCCGCATGCCTCCTGAGTTGTCCCGGGACCCACAGCTACTAAGATCTTCATGCTTCCAATGCATCTTTGGGGGAGGGGGAAATCCTGCAGTTTTCCTACCTCTCTTCACACCGCTGAAGTGGGGATCCTAGAGAATCCACCCCCACCCCCAGATCGGATTGAGAGTGAAATCCCAGCTGCCATGAATGGGGGAATCCCCCTCCCACGGAGCCGTTGGGGCCGAGAGAGAGAGAGAGAGAGAGAGAGAGAGAGAGAGAGAGAGAGAGAGAGAGAGAGAGAGAGAGAGAGAGAGAGAGAGAGAGAGAGATGATCAGTGAGAATTCTGCCTTCTACCTTCGCCGGGGAAGGCGCAGCCAGTGTTCGGGCTGGCTTTTGCAAACAGAGCCGAGGCTGGGGACAGCGAGGTTTGATGACAGGCGATATGATGCGCGGGGGCGGGGGGTGTTTGGCGGCAAAGGAGCAGCTCAGGATAGAAGTGCCCCCCCCCCCCTTTCCCTCCTCCACCTCTTGGCATGGCAGAGCAGCCGAATTGCAGCCAGCGGAAAGACAAGCGTGCCCGGAATACAGAGAGCGGCGCCGGAATAGACCGAGAAAAGAGCAAGGCGGCTCTCTCGCTGGGAGCCCCTTGGGTCCCTGCGCCGCAGAGCGCCTCCTGCTTGCAGAGAAGGGGAGCGGGGTCCTTGGCTGCTCTTCTCTGCTCTGTTCAGCCCGCAAACTCGCAGATCTCTCGCGCACACGGTTAGCCAGCCTCCCCCCACCCCCCCGCCAGTCCTTGGACGGGAAAGAACAACGTTTGAGAGGTTAAAGAAAAGAGTCGCTCGCTCTGCGCTGCGGTGTCCCTCGGCGGGCCAGTGGCCGGGAGTTCCGCCGGCGTCCTCCCTCCCTCCCTCCCTCGCGCTCTCCGATGGGTTCCGTCTCGCCCAGCACGCCTCTTGCGGAAATGCAAAGAGCGGATAATCCCGACCCACTTCGGTTTGGCAAACACACAAAATAACGCGCCGCTTCACGGATAAGCGTTCAAACATCGTTCTCCGATTTTAACGGCGGGCTGCTGGCCTGCGTGCGAAAGGCAACAGAAGACGGGGGGGGGGATGGATTTTGGGGTGGTCTTCCTCGCTTGTAGATGAAAGCGGGGGGGGAAGAGATCCTCTTTCTGGGGTGACCCTAAATCCCCCTCCTCCGGTCATCAGTCCCCTGGGTCTTATTTCTCTTTCTCCTCTGTGATCAATCCACTCCCCCCCCCCCGGGCACGCAGTTTGGGGACCCTTTTCGTACAAAGATCTGGGGGGGGGGGCGTGTGATGAATTTCCGCGATCCCGCGGGGGGACGAAGCTCCGGGCTAGGAGACACAGCGGCAGCTACGCTTCTCCCCCCCCCATTGCAGGAGCTGCGCGCGGTCCTCTCCCGCCCCCCCCGCAAGACTCCTCTCCCTCTCTCTCTCCCTCTCTCCAGGGTGGAGCAGGAGGCGGATGCGAGCCGGAGCGGAGCATCTCTCGGTGCCACTGCCAGGGACAGGGGCTCTGCTGCTGGAAGAGCTGTTTTGCTGGCATCCCGGCGCCCTACATCCCTTCCACCCGCCGCCGCTCCCCGCCCCCCCCCCAGCCGGGTCCTTTAGATCCGCTCTCGCTTTGCAAGCACAAGGGGGGAGAGAGCAGGCGGGGAGAGGGAGGGAGGGAGGGAGGCAGCGGGGCCGGGAGGGAGACGTCGGGTCCGCCTGCACCATGGACAAGTGATCCGAGACGACAACTCGGGGGGCCCCTCCCCTGCCTCGGTGGGGGGTGCGTGAAGCTGAAGGGAGGGGTACAGCCCGCCTCCCCCCCCCACGCACACCCTCCTGTCACTTCGCATCCCTCTCCAAAGACCTTCTTGACTGCCAGGTAAGAGCGAAAGCGCGGAGAGGGCAGGCGCTGGGGGGGGGGAGGCTGGCATCAGGGTGGGCGAGAGAGACGTCCCTTTGCCACTGGAGGGGGCGATTCAGAGGCTGGGCTCCTCCTAGGGATCCTGGAGATGTCTTCCCCTTACCCCGGCTCCCGAAAGGATGGAAGTTGACTGGGGTTGTTTTATTTTTAAACACTTCCCCCCCCAAAAAAAAAAGAACCCCACAAAATTGCAAGGGAAGCAATGATGCATGGCACAGGGGGAAAGGGACTGGGGGGGTTGCATCCTAGGGTTTTTGCACTGCTGGGCGTCCAGTTTGGGAAGAGGAGATCGACGTGGGGAGAGGAGATCAGGCAAGTTATGGGGCGGGGGTGGGGGGCAGAGAGAATTAGGATTCCTAATTTAGGAATGCTTTAGAAAATTGCCAGGGAAAAGGGTCTTTTTTTGTAAGCCCAAAAGGAGCAGTGTGTTAGTGGCAAAGAAGAAAACGTGGAACGGGGGGGGTCAGTACCAGGCGGCAAACTAGGGGTAGGAGAGAGAGGGGGTCCTTGAGTAATTTCCCAGCAATCCCACTCCCCACATTTGAGGAAGGGAAAGGTTCCCATTCCTTGTGCATTTTCCTTTGAAGCGATACGCGCGTACCCGTAAGTTTTAGGGTCTGCTGATCGGGGGTTAGACTGCCTCTTACCCCAATAACGCACCCACACACACACACACTGCGGATTTCTTGGGCCTCCCGAGTGCTAATTCTTCTCCCCTTCCTGATAATGCCCCCTGGCCTGCCCGCCCCCCAATGGGGGAGAAGCCGCTGCTGTCCAGGAACTGTTTGCACACAAACACACATGCACAGAAAAACAAGCAGATGAGGTCTGGGCTCCTCACTGGTGCCAAGGCTTTGGATCAGAGGGATACCCCCTCCTTCCTTCCGCCCTCTTCCTCTCCTTTCTCCCCATCCATTCTGCATGGGGGGAGGGGGGGTTCATCTCTTCCCTTCTTTGGGATACAAGCAGAAGAATTCAGCACAAAGTGCCCCATGGGGGGGGTGGGGGTGGAAGGGAGTAGGAAAAACAAGAGAGCACGTGGACGCACTGCCTGGTGCTACAGAGGACCTCCCGGGGCACACTGGCACCGCCTGGTACAAGGGCCACACTTACATTAGTGCTTGGCTGTGAGCACGCATAGATTCTGATATGTGGGAATGTATGTGTGTTCGCACATGACGCGCCGTCGAGCCCGGGCCAGGTTTCTCAAAGGTTTGCCAGTTTGGCTCGCGACCACACCAATGGGCTAGTTGAGCAAATGGATGTGACAAGGATGTGCACTGGATGTTAAATGTGCTTGCAGAGAAGCCGGGGTGGGGTGGACCAGTGGGCAGCCACAAAAATCACGCCAAAAAGTGAGCGCCGTTTGGTATGTGTGAAAAAAGAAACATCCAAGCGGCGTTGCGGCGTACATATCAGAGGGAAAGACGGCGTAGTCTGGGTTTTGCCAAGAGTGGCTTGCAAAAGAACTCAAACCAAAGTTCAAAGGGGCACATCCAGAAGGGTGTTATTCTGGCTGCCCCTGGTGTTTCTGGGCAGGTCTCACATGGCCTGGAACCAGGTGGAGAGGACAGCACCGGCATCGTGCCAACCCGCTGCTTCCCCTGCCAAAGGATCCATGTTCTGCCAAGGAACCTCAGGCACACATCTCTTCTCTCTGGGGTTTCAGAGGATACTGGTGTAGAGCCAATAATTGGCACAGGGGTGGCCTCCTCATGCCTCCTTGGCACTGGCAGCTAGTGCCAGCAAACTTGGGCGGGAGCTGGCATGTGTCCTAGGTTGGCACCTAAATGCTCTGGCGAAGGCAGTCCCACACACATTTTCACTACACACACAGTGTGTTAGAACAGGAAAGAACCCAAAAGGCCCTTGGCCTGGCGTCCTGCTCCCATGGGTGTATGTGAACCCACATCCCCAACTGGAGCAAACACCTCTTTCATGGTCTCCCACCTTCTATGCGCTGCTCCATGTGCATCATCCAGGGCGTGATTCAAACGACAGCTTTTGCTTCCAAGAAACTAGTCTCCATTGCCAGACACTAGTCTGGTGTCAGAGCCTATGAAGCAATAAAGAAGAGAGTATCTTAGAGCATGTACAAAGTGCTTTCCTGTCGTATCAGTGCCATCTTGAAGTTGGTTTGAGCTTGGGCCTGCCTAATTCTAGAAAATAAGCAATGTATCGTACAGCCTCTGTGCTCGTACATCGGCTGCGCACTGACGAATCTTACAGATGCTCGGCCATTTTACACTCATGCGTCTTTATGCCTGCGTGCCGGCCACAGGTTGTGACCCTCTCTTCATCCTCTCTGGCCACACATGTGCACCTCTCGTGTGTTGCTGAATCATATCCATTTTGCACCAATTTTTAACAGGTGTGCTTGCACTGTCAGCACATGCCCTCCTCAGCAACCAGAGACATTTTTTCACAAGCCCTGGGATATCCCTTGGCACAAAAGCTTTTGCTTGCCTATCCACCTGAGAATGCTGAGATCCCAGGCTCATACCGCATGAGTGGGTCACACTTCCCATTTTCTCCCCAATTTGACCACTTCACACACGATGGGTTTCCTATAAAGACATAAGCGTCCACGTAGGGAATTGCATCTCCATTACAATGTCGCTAGCGATAAACAGACACCACGTGTCCGTCTCAGTGTGCGCAGGGGAAGCTCTGCCGGGCAGCTGGACCATGTCCCAAAGCAGACACGAGTTCTGGTCTCATATTTGACAGTGGGTTGGATTCTATGTACCACAACAGTGCTCATGGACATCTTCCCCACCATCCCCAGCAATCTCCTGAGACCTCTGAAATATTTGAATGTGCACCAGTCACTCCAATCCCTCTATAATTTTGGTTGCCATTTTCTGCACTTTTTTCTAGCCATACTGTAAGCTTTTTTTGAGATTGGGTGGCCAGAATTCCAATTGCATTGTTTAGTGGCAATAGTTTTGGAGGGCAGCCGTGTTGGCCCGCCACAGAACAGCTCGGTTCGAGTCCAGTACCTGATTGACCAACCAGATTTTCAGCTTTCGAGAGGTGAAGCTTTCGAGAGACGAAGCTCTCGCACCTGCCGAAGAGAGATTTCGAGCCTCAGAGCTCCCATACCTGACGAAGGGAGCTTTGACTCCTGAAAGCTTATAAGCCTGAAAATCTTGTTGATTTCTAAAGCGCTACTGGATTTGAATTGAATCTAATTGTTTACTGGCTGTCTTGTGCTCTCCGTTTGATTTGGGGGGTGGGGGTTTGGTTATATTTTGTCGCCTGCCTTGAGTCTCAGCGAGACTTATAACTGAAGCAAGTGAATAAATAAATCCCGTTTGCGAAATGACCCTGGAGTGATGTCTAGAGCCACATGCTAATGGACAGAAGCAGTGCTGCATCTAAGCTGTGGAATCTTGTGAGCAAAAATCCTACTTTGTGAGCTACCGGCATTGAAGTTGTGAGCGAGCGATTTGGCTCCCGCCTCAATGAGTTTGCTCTGGAGCCATCCCTTCCTGAGCTAAGACAAAAATGAGTGAGCCGGAGGCTAAGAAACTGTGAGCTAGCTCACACTAACTCAGCTTAGAGGGAACTCTGGACAGAAGTCATCTTCCTCTTCCTTAAGTCTCTCTCTCTCCATGCTTCGGGGGAGCTTAAAAAAACTTCCTATTTCCATATCTCGTGTAATATTTTCACAGAGCCATATATACGGGGAGGGAAAGAGAGGGACGGAGGGACATCGCCTCTCCTCCTCAGCCTGGAAGAGGGCAAGCAGAAGAATAATGGGGCATCATACTTCCCCTCATCTCCACCACCACCCCCCGCCCCACCATCCCTACAAACTGCAGTGGGTGGATTAAAGACAGGGATTACAATGCCAGATTGCCCAGCCACATGGGCACAGGGGCCGATTTAGGACAGAGGCAGACGGACCCGAGACAATGAAAAGAGAAGCGGAGGAGGATGCAAGCTCTACCGTTCAGCAGTCGATGTGGCAGCAGGGTGCCCTCCGTGGCTTCTTTTAAGAGCCCCCTGCCACCCACTGTCTTCCATGAGGCTTTCCAAAAGACTTTTCCCTGTGAATTGGGGAGAATAAATCGCATCACATGAATTCCGTCTCCTCTTCTGCTAATCAAATAGAAGCTCACTTATTCCCTGTCCACCCCGATTAACAGTCCTCAGACCCACGGGACGGGGGGCGAGTGGCTCAGCTCTGCACCAAGAAGCTCATTTAACTTGTTCATTAATGATTTGGAGTTGGGAGTAAGCAGTGAAGTGGCTAAATTTGCAGATGACACGAAGTTGTTCAGGGTGGTGAGAACCAGGGAGGATTATGAGGCACTCCAAAGGGATCTGTCGAGGATGGGTGAGTGGGCGTCAACGTGGCAAATGGGGTTCAACGTGGCCAAGTGCAAAGTGATGCACGTTGGAGCCAAAAATCCTAAATATAAATACACGCTGATGGGGTCCGAACTGGCATAGACTGACCAAAAGAGAGATTTTGGAGTCATAGTAGATAACTCAATGAAAATGTCTAGACAGTGTGCAACTGCAATAGAAAAGGCCAACGCTATGCTGGGGATTATTAGGAAGGGAACTGAAAACAAATCAGCCAGTATCATCATGCCCCTGTATAAATCAATGGTGCGACCTCATTTGGAGTACTGTGTACAGTTCTGGTCACTACACCTCAAAAAGGATATTATAGCATTGGAAAAAGTGCAGAAGAGGCCAACTAGAACGATAAAAGGGTTGGAACACTTTCCCTATGAAGAAAAGCTAAAATGTTTGGGGCTCTTTAGCTTGGCTGAGGGATGACATGATTGAGGTTTATAAGATTATGCATGGGATAGAGCAGGTAGAGAAAGAAGTATTTTTCTCCCTTTCTCACAATACAAGAACTCGTGGGCACTCCATGAAATTGCTGAGCAGTCAGGTTAGAATGGATAAAATGAAGTACTTCTTCACCCAAAGAGTGATTAACACATGGAATTCATTGCCACAGGAGGTGGTGGCAGCTATAAGCATGGACAGCTTCAAGAGGGAATTAGATAAGCATATGGAGCAGAAGTCCATCAGTGGCTATTAGCCACAAGGTATAGATAGGAACTCTTGGTCTGGGGCAAGTGATGCTCTGTATTCTTGGTGCTTGGGGGGCAATAGTGGGAGGGCTTCTAGTGTCCTGGCCCCACTGCTGGCCCTCCTGATGGCACCTGGTATTTTTGGCCACTGTGTGACCCAGAGTGTTGGACTGGATGGGCCATTGGCCTGATCTATCATTGGCTTCCCTTATGTTCTTATGTTCACCCCCCTGTGTTAATCTTGCCTGTGCCACAAACTCACTAAATAGTCTTGGGCAAACTTCCATTTTCAGCCTCAGCTCCTCCATCAGCATTATGGGGGGGAAACAGTCATGCTGGCCTACCTTACAAGAATGTTGTGAGGATTACTAAAATAATGTGGATAAAACTCCTTGAACACGCCCCCAGAATGCTTATTGTGATTGGACTGCCCCTGCTGGATTTTTCCTACCCATCTCCCCATGCTATTATTGAAATTCATGTTCAATATTAACAAATTAATTTGTCTAAATGGATTGGGGGGGTCTATTCACCAGCTCCTAGCATCCTTGCCTCTGTTCTGTGGCCAGGAAACTTGGGGGCTTGGTTTTATTTAGCGGAGAGCGATGCTCTCTCTAAGCTATGGAGCCCTGTGAGCAAAAATCCTACTGTGTGAGCTACTGGCATTGAAGTTGTGAGTGAGCAATTTGGCTACTGCATCAATGAGTTTGTTCTGGAGCCCTTCCTGAGCTAAAACAAAAATGTGTGAGCTGGAGGCTAAAAAAACTGTGAGCTAGCTCACACTAGCTCAGCTTAGAGGGAACACTGGTGGAGAGGGAAATGTACCTTGTGCAGACTCAGAGGCGCTCTTCTGCCATGCTCAGGAAGAGCACACATAGAGGTGTCAGCCATGGTTAACAAAAAGGGTTGCCAACCTCCAGGTGGTGGCTGGAGATCTCCTGTGACTACAATTGATCTTCGGGCAACAGAGATCAGTCCCCCTGGGAAACATGGCCACTCTGGAAGATGGACTCTATGGCATTATACCCCAAGGAAGTCCCACTCCCTTCCCAGATTCCCCCTCCTCCAACCTCTCGAGGTATTTCCCAACCCAGAATGGGCAACCCTATAGAACCATGACTGATTTTCCTTCGCCCATGATGACTGTGGGGCAGGGTTCTGGTAAGGAAGAAAAGGGAAATTTGCAAGCATAAGTTTGAGAGCACGGGGATAAGGCAGCCCCCTCCCCCTGCTTTCCCGAAAATCTTTCACTGTCTTGAGCTGCAGACTTATGCCCACTTCCTTGGAATGTAGCCCTGTTGTAATCCGTGGGATTTTCTTCTGAGTAAACGTGCAGATGACTGGGATGTCCGATCCTTGTCTCGAGCTTGGGGACATGCTTTGAAACCGAGTTATATTTTTTTTTTAAAAAAGTTGCTTCGGTCTGGTTTCTTGCCATTTCCCACGCGCCGAATCCAATAAAACCCCAAGATTGATTAATAATAAAAATTAATATTTAGTATTCATAAAGCACCGTTAACACCAAATGCTGCATAGTCATTGAGTTAAAAAGAACAAGCCCTGCAGATTTAATGGCCTAACCACATTTGATTTTTTTTACGAGGCCTGTTTGATGTCCAAAGCGCTTGTCTCCACTTCCCATAACTGATTAGCAACATTCACAAGTGACATTATTCCAGATAAAGCAGCCACTGGCTTTTGAAGTCAGGAACATAAGCAAATACTCTCCAATTGTCCCTGTTTAGCAGGGAAAGGTCCCAACTTACTGGTCTCTGTCCCTGCACTGTTTGCAAGTTGCAGTGAACAAACGTACAAGCGGTGTACACATTTGTTTGTACGTGTGTTGGTTATTCTCATGTTACATGCAACCAATGTTCCCTCTAAGCTGTGGAGACTTGTGAGCAAAAATTCTACTTTGTGAGCTACCAGCATTAAAGTTGTGAGTGAGTGATTTGGCTGCTGCATAAATTAGTTTGCTCTGGAGCCCTCCTTCCTGAGCTAAGACAAAAATGTGTGAGCTGGAGGCTAAAAAACTGTGAGCTAGCTCACAGTAACTCAGCTTAGAGGGAACACTGCATGCAACACGTGTTTTAAACCCCGCCTTTATGAAGGTACTAGTCCCCAGTTTCTTTTGTTGTAATGTACATTCAAGATGTACATTGATTTACTGTTAATGTTTGAAAAGGGCTAGTGTCCCTTCAGAGAAATGCCTTGTTAAAATATTGTTAAAGCAAGTTACTAGAGCTGTCATTCTACAAACCCCACCTCCCTCTCACCACTGAGAGCCAGTGTGGTTATAGAGGTTAAAGCGTCAGACTAGGATCTGGGAGACCCAGGTTCAGATCCCCATTCTGCCATGGAAGCCTGCTGGGTGACTTTGGGCCAGTCACACACTCTCAGCCTAGCCTACCTCACAGGGTTGTTGTGAGGATAAAACAAAGGAGAGAAGAATGATGTAAGCCACTTTGGGTCCCCAAAGGAGAGAAAGGCGAGGTATAAATTAAGTAGAAGAATAAGAGAAGAGATTTGATTTATACCCTCCTCTTCACTCGGAGTCTCAGAGCCACTTACAAATTCCTTTCCCTTCCCCTCCCCACAACAGACACCCTGTGAGGTAGGCTGGGCTGAGAGAGCTCTGACAGAAACTGCTCTTTTTTCAAGAACAGCTGTGCCAGAACTTGTGACTGACCCAAGGTCACATCAGCAGGTGCAAGTGAAGGAGTGGGGAATCAAACCTGGTTCTCCCTGATTAGAGTCCACGCACTTAACCACTACACCAAACTGGCTCATTTATTAAGTACATTAATAAATGATTCTCTTGGTAGAGTTGTCATTCTTCAGAGTTCAGCCTCCTTTCTGTAGTCTCAAGAAGTTAAACCTGTGAATATATGGGTATGTGTGTCCTGATATGAACAGCCCAGGCTAGCCCGATCTCATCAGATCACAGAAGCTAAGCAGCTTAGCAAATACTAGTCACTATTTGGATGGGAGGCCACCAAGAATATCCAGGGTCACTACGCAGAGTTAGGCAATGGCAAACCACCTCTGCACATCTCTTGCCTTGGAAACCCTACGGTCACATACGTCAGCTGTGATTTGACGACCACCACAAAAAGAAATGAAGGGAGTGCCTCTAGGGTGCACAAAAGGAACATATGTGCATGACCACTACGGCACCATGCATGGTGTGGTCTCAGTGCTGCAGCTCCAGGGGTGTATTTTGAACTCTTGATAATAGATTGTAGGACAATTGCGCTAACCCCCCTGGAAGTCTTCAATCCAACAGTCCGTAGTGTCTTGAACTTTATATGGGTGACACGGGCAGACCACTGCAGAATGAATGAATATTGCATATAGCAGGTGGTAGTGAAATGCTACCTGCCATATGTTATGGCGGGATGGGCCGGGGTTTGTAAAGTGACCCTTGGTATAAGAGTTAGGGTTTTACAAGTATATCACCAGTGAAATGCTGGAGGATATTTTTCAAAATATTCACTCATCGTCTGTCTTTCTCACTGGGAATCAAAGCAGATTACAAATATGATAGAACCATTCAATCAATCAGTAAGCCAATTACAGACAAACCATAACATTGGAATGATTTCTAGACAGGCAGTAGGGCTGCACTGCAAAAAATGATTCACAAAGTTACTTGGATAAATTATTAGGGACTGTGGTCTATACTACTGTGCAGGGCTATTTTGGGGCAGGAACGCACAGGAACGGAGTTCCGGCTGGCTTCAGAGTTGGCCACGCCCACTACAGCCAAAATTTCTCCATGCATGGCTACAGAGGGAAGGCCTGGAGAGTGACCCCCCCCCCAGCGACTCTGAGGCGGGCAGGCCAGAGGGGGCCCTGGAAGGATTGGGGAGGCATTTAAATGCCTCCCTGTGCCTTCCCCGGTCTGCCCAAGGGCCAGCTTGCCTAGGATCCCTGCAGCCACGGGACTCCTGAGCAAGCCAAGTGAAGGCATGGGGTGTGGCCGAATATGGTAATGTGCTGTGCTGTCATGGGGTGTGGCCTAATATGCTAATGAGTTTCTGCTGTTGGGTGTGGCCTATTATGCTAATGCATTCCTGCTGGGCTTTTTCTACAAGAAAAGCCCTGCTACTGTGTAAAGCTTGTGGAAACCAGGATCCTACTCACAGCTGTCTTGTATTTCCTTTTCTGGCTTATGCTGCTGTTTAGTTTTCTTGCTTTTATGTTAATACTTGTGCTTTGCTTCATTCTGTTTTTAGACTTCTGGTTGGTTCTACAACCCTAATCCTATTGCATTGTTTATTGAATGTCCCATCCTGTTGATTGCTTGAGTCCGAGTGAGAAAGGCAGTTTATAAATAATGTAAATAAACTAAAAATAAATAACAATATTTGAATTTAAAAGCAAACATTCTTAGTAAATTCAGGTGGGCAACTTTGTTGGTGTGAAGCGGCAGAGCAAAGTTTGAATCCAGGGGCACCTTTAAGACCAGCAAAGTTTAATTCTGGAAATCAAGCTTTGTGTGCATGCACACCTCTTCAGATAAATTGAAAAAGACTTTGCCCCTTCTACCTAAATGTAATGTTTGGCGAAGACTGTTTCAGGGTATCTAAAGAAGTGTGCATGCACATGAAAGCTTATGCCCAGAATTAAACTTTGTTTGTCTTAAAGTTGCCACTGGACTCAAAACTTTATTCCTAGTAAAACAACATAACAGTTGGTAAACTGGCCAAAACAATTCCCTGTCCCCCCAAAACACAAAATGTTTAATAAAATGCTTAGTCTTATTTTATTTATTTAGAAAATGTATATGCCCTCTCTCCAGAGACCTCTTTGAAGTGGCTCTCACAAACTAAAATGTCTCGGTGCAATAAAGTCATTTAAAAAGCCAGAGCATAAAAACAAGCTAGAGGCATAAAACAGCATAAAATGTTAAACATTTAAAAATGATATTTCTCAAACACTCCTTGGACTACAAGCAGTCTATTTGGTCAGGGAGGGTTAAGCTATGAAGGATTAAACCTTTACCTAGGGACTCCGTCTTGAACATGTGTCGAGGGACAATGGGGAGAAGTCCCAACCTGGAGAAGGTAATGAAGAACTTTTAAATGCTTCAACTTTGTTTGTAGCCTATCCTAGTTCAGCATTGTTCAGGTTAAGTATAGAGTTCAGGGTTCAGAGGACTGCATGTTTTCACCTTTTCTTTATATCCTTGTGCGGTTTGATGCTTGTACAAAAACATGTGTATTCTTTTTATTTTTGTTTATTAAGCTTTTTAATATTAAACTTTCTTATACTTTGAATACTCAAAACCTTATCTTTATAAAAATACCACTCCTGTTTGGTCCCATTTTCCAAAGAGTGGTAAAGGAAAGGGGCAGAGGCTAAGTTTGCCATCCCTTGATAGCTCAACAGTGCAAAAGATCATCCTGGCACTGGCTAAGACAAGTGAAACAGAAAACCGATTGTAATGATTTCAAGTTATAAGTGTATGTTCCTTTAAATGGTTGGTAAGTGTCAGAAGAACAAGGGCTGAAAGAGGGAGATGAGTGAGTTAGGTGATTGGTTGGTGACTGAGAGTGTGTGGGCGGAGCTAGGAGGGGTGTGTATGTGTGTGTGTGTGTAGAGAAAGCAGGCAGAGTGTTCAGTTTGAAGTTTGAAGTCAGCAGCTGTCAGTTGTGGTCAATCTACACAGAGTTTGAGAAGTCGTTTTCTAATTAGAATCATATAGAAGTGCTGTGAAAGGCATTAAGATTCTAAAGGAGGAAGAAAATATACTTAAGAGGGCATATCAGGCAAAATCTAATATAGTCAGAATATTTTAACAGTGTGAGGGGAAAAGTTGACAAGAGACCTGTGTAAAAGGGAACGATTCTACTAAGCAACTTAACAAAACATCTTGTAACCAATACACTTCTTTTACCAACAAAGTTTTATCTTGTTTATTGTTAACCCAGAGTCTTATCCTCAGAACCGTATAGTCCAAGGAAGGAGCCTTAGAGCTTGGGCACAATACCATGGAAAAGATTAATTAAAGACTGGAATTAAATTCCTGGTGGCAGCGATAGATACTCTGAGTGAGAGAAAGAAAGAACAAGGAATTTAAAACTATATCATACCTAACCACACCAAATTAAAGAGTGGTACTGTCACATTCATCAATTAGGCAGAGCCTCTAAAATAGCTACACAGAACATTATGCTAGATGTATAAATTTGTCTAGCAGGCGATATACTCTTTTAGATTTGTTTGTGGCAGCAGCTAGTCCCTAAAGAGAGTAAGGGAGCAGGCGATATACTCTTTTAGATTTGTTTGTGGCAGCAGCTAGTCCCTAAAGAGAGTAAGGGGAAAAGGCTGCCTCAATATAGGGTTGCCAACCTCCAGGCTGGAGATCTCCTGGAATCACAACTGATCTCTAGACTGCGGAGATCAGTTCTCCTGGAGCCAATCCACTTCTCTGGCTGCAATGGATCATGGATTCTATGGCATTATATCCTACTGGGGTGTCTCCTCTTCTCCAAACCCCACCCTCTTCAGGCTCTACCCCCAAATATCCAGGAATTTTCCAAGCTAAAGCTGGCATCCTACCTCACTAGGCAGAAACCCAGGATGGCAGCAGGGTTTTTTTTCCCTGATGTATCAGGACATGAGAGAACAGGGCTTGCGAGACCGTTCCTTCGCACAGCTAAAAGCTTGGGTGAAAAGAAATGGTCTGTCGCCTAAAGGAGAGGAAGGCTGCTTCCACATGAAGGTTTTGCTTCAGTTTGGCATTCAAACCAGAGGTTTTGTTTTGTTTTCTGAGCATCCACACATCATCATCTGCTAATTAGCAGATTAGCAGCTAATCATCAACTTTCTCTCTTTTCCCCAACTTGCTGCGTTCTTTCTCAAACATGGTTTGGTACCATCTTTTTTAAAGGATGTTTGTATGCTGTGCGGACAGGAAGGAGCACATTATTGCAGTACCTGTCCACATCCACACCACTTTCCTTGCTTCAGCCCCCTCCCACAACCACTGCCCCCCGGGCAAAGCGCTAGACAGTTTGGGGGGCTTTAAAAACAATTGGCAATCGATCTATCACTCTAGTGTTTATAATGTCATAGCAATTTATCTGCTTGTTTCTGTGAATTCCAGGTTTCATTTTTCCACTGCAGAGATATATGCCTTTCCCTTTATATCTCCGCAACAAAAAGGGAGCTAGAGACTTACTTTAACAAAATGGAATTTAGAATTTCAGAGGCGCTAGTGGATATATTGCCCTGACCTGGATAGTCTAGGATAGCCTGGTCTCATCAGATCTCAGAAGCTAAGCAAGGTCAGCCCTGGCTGGGAGACTACCAAGGAAGTCTGGGGTTGCTACCCAGAGGCAGGCAATGGCAAACCACATCTGAACATCTCTTGCCTTGAAAACCTTACGGGGCTTTTCTGCATTCTCATCTTCCTCACTTGTAAGTTCCTGTTTCTTTGGGTGTTTGGCAGCAACTTGACAGCAAAAAAAACAAAAACAAAATCCAGAAAGATCATTATAACGTTATAAGGCTATAATGATAGGTTAATTGCTGATTTTTAAATAACAACCCTCCTATGGCGTGGGGAGGAAATGCCAGCCACGGGGTGGGGTGCTAAAACAAAGAAAGTGCTAGGAAAACAGCCGTGTGGATGCTCCATTGCTATTGCAAATTGCCTCTTCGTCACCGCTGTGTGAGAGCAGCAAAGAGTTTGTCCACACGGAGGTTTTTCCCCACCACCATTACTTCCGAAGCACAGCTTTCCCCCCCTTTTCTTTCATACAGCATCATTGTTTAATCGTCCCCTTTTGAGGCTTTGCATGTCTTCGGTACGTTCTTTCTCAAACCTAGGTTGATTCTGCATTGGCTTTTCCCTCCGTTGTTTTATAAAACCCACGCTGGAACAGAAATCCCCCTGTGCACTCCATGCTGCTTTCACTTCCTTTGATCGTCAGATTTTATGGTAGCCTCCGCTCTCCATGCCGCTTTCACTTTTTTTGATCATTGGATTTTATGGTACCTTCTGCATAGATTTATGGCCATTCATGGGTGACTTTGCAGTCAGTATGGCATTGCCCCAAGGTATTTGAATGTGGTTTTGAGCTGCACTTTTCCTTCCCAGTTGAGAAAATGTGGAGCGAATGCTAGATGCAGAATCACCCCTAATGTGGTACCATCTTTCCGAAGATAACACGGACCGAGTGCATTAGGCATCTAGACGGGAAGATGCACATTTTTCAAAGCTGCCACCGACAATGGCAGTATTTTCTGCTTCTGCCCCCATGGCTACACATATCCATCACATACCACCTGGTGCCTTTTTTAAAAAAAATGTTCATTGCTATTGGAGTGCAGCAAAAAAGGCTAGCGATTTGCTTTAAAAAAAATGAAAGCTGGGATTTCAGAGGTAATAGTAGATCTCTGCAATAGACCGCTCTACCATTATTGCAGGATACTGCAATAGCAATTACTGATTTTTTTGTTAGTGTGAAAGCCCTCCAGTGGAAAGGCCAATGAGATATACATGGGAAATGGCAGCTGACAGAGGAAACCACACATAAAATTCCCTTGCGGAAACTCCATTGCCAGTGCGAACGCTTCAGGCAATGAGAGGTGCACAGAGAATTGTGTGGAGGCAACCTGGGGTACAATAGATCTGGTTGTATTACAGAACATCTGCAACTCAAGACACATTCAGCAACATTAAGTGGCAAGCATTGGGGAGATGGCATTTTGTACCCATGCGCAGCAGGTTTACATGGTGGGAGGTGGTGGGCTCTCCTCCTTTGGAGGTTTTTAAACAGAGGCTAGATGGCCATCTGACAGCAATGCTGATTCTGTGAACTTAGGCAGATTATGAGAGGGAGGGCAGGAAGGGTTGCATCAGTGCTTAGTTCTCATAGTCCTTTCTTACATGCCCAGGGAAATGCTGATTGCCACTTTGGGGTCAAGAAGCAATTTTTTTTCTCCAGGCCAATTTGGTCAGGGATCCTAGAGGTTTTTTGTCATCTTCTGGGCATGGAACAGGGGTCACTGGGGGTATAGGGGGGAAGATATTTGTGAATAGGGTTGCCAGGTCCCTAGCTGTTGCTAGCGGGGGAGGGCCTCCAGCTCACTGTCCTGGATATCCTGACGTCACCCAGAAGTTACCATTCTATGGTTACCATAGAGTTTTTTTCTCAGGTGCTAGAGTGTCCCCTTGCAACATGCCTGCGCAATGAGGTCACCTCTGGGTGACATCATCGTGCTGGGCACATTGGCGCGGACAGGGCTCCCCCACCGGCCAGCTGAGTGGTGGTGGATTGGGCCCCCTGAAAGCGGGTAAAATCCTGCCCCCATCAGGGGGATGGCAACTCTATTTGTGAATTCCCTGTATCGTGCAGGGGGTTGGACTAGATGACCCTGGAGTTCCCTTTCAGCTCTATGATTCCATGTGTTCGTGCATCGAGAGATAAGATAACTGCTTCCAACTTTGAGACCAAGCACATAAGAACATAAAGAGAAGCCAATGTTGGATCAGGCCAATGGCCCATCCAGTCCAACACTCTGTCACACAGTGGCCTTGTGATCTTCTTGTAAGTCATAGTAGGAATAGGGTTTTACCAGGGACAGGGACCAGAAATAGAGGCTGTGGGACTGTGAGATGAGCAGGGCAGTTCAAGAAAGGTACAAGTCTCTTCCCTGGCTACGGTTGCCAGCCTCCAGGGTAGGCAAGTTGGACCCACTGAGGCTCTTCCACATAACCCACCGAGGCTCCTCCCCTCCCTAAATCCCATCCTTCCCAGGGTCCACTGCCAAATCTCCAGGAATTTCTCAACCCAGAGTTGGCAACCTTGTGTCCATGCAACTTTTCTGTCTACTAAAAGCAAAATTGGGGGTTGTAATCTGCATTAGTGGGTGCAAACATTGGAACCGGAAGCATTCGTTTTTCTGAATTAATGGCATCAGTTTGTCTCGCATGGATAAACAGCAAACCACTCCTGCATTCAGTTCCTGGGCGGGGGGTGGGGGTGGGGAGAAGTAAAATGCATTTGCTAGCAGTAGCTGGGGCAGGGAAAGGCAGCTTGCCCTCTTTTCTCCTGCGGAAGAGTGTGAATGAGGCAGGAAGGAAATGCTTCTTTTGGAAACATTTTATTCCGGAATCCAGGGTGTTAAAAATACTAAGACAACCAGCAGGGTCAGCAATTGAGAGTTGGGAGCACAGAAGTTACAAATTGGAAGCTTGGAATAGGCTGAGCGAATGTCTGAGGTTGTCCATGACAACTACAGGGGGGGGCCAGATAGGGCAACCAGCACTGGGGATCTGAAAACCCAGAGGACTCCAAATTCTGGCGTCTTCCTTTTAGAACCCACCAAGGATAGCAACACCCTGCCTGTAACTCACCATGTTTTTCATCCAGCTCTGCCTAGAGTTGCCAGATACTCACTCATGGAGCGTACCCCTGCCCTCCATTATGGTTGCCAACTCTGGGTTGGGGAATTCCTGGAAATTTAGGGACAGAGCCTGGGGAAGGCAGAATTTGGGGAAGGGGCAACCTCAGCAGGGTATAATCCCAAAGAATTAATCCTCCAAAGCAGCCATATTCTTCAGGGGAACTGATCTCCGTAGGCTAGAGATCAGTTGTAATTCTGGGAGATCTCCAGGCCCCACCTGAAGGTTAGCAATCCTGTCTCCACTGCCTGTGCTTAATTCAGTGAGCACTGGGAGAAAAACTGGCGGGGGGAGGAAATGAGATTGCTGATGCTTTGATGTCGAATTGATCCAATCTCTGTGATCTTTTTTTTTTAAAAACCATAACTGTATCTACCATAGAGATTGGAGAAATTCCCAGGGAATCAGGGCAGGGAGGAGTTGACATCACTACCAGTCCCAGGCTATCAATCAGCTTGAACTGTTGCAGGGCCCCCTTCTCAACCAGCAATAATAGGGCCACATCCATATGAAATGGGTATTAGAGTATATTCTAAAGTCAATATTAAGTACTTCAACCCATTGGCTTATGATGCTGTCACTAAAATAGCCTTATTTTAATAAAACAAACACTTGAAAAAAATCCATCAATTTTGTTGAAAAACTCACTCATTTTTTTAAAAAATGGTTGCTTCAGGGCCCCTCCGGGATTAGGGGCTTAAGCTTCATTAGTTTCATAATAGATCCACCCCTGGCTATCGCCAAGAAGTGACATCACAGCATCAGCAACACTTCCCCCGCCCAGGCGCAGGATTTGTTGACGTGGGCCTGGAACCCTAGCTGCACCCCGTGTTTGCCAGACTCCATCTTGGCCTCCACCCAGATCCACCATATTCCCACATGCTCCATCTCACATCTGAGGGCCCAGCCAGACAGGATGGTTTTTCACAGGTTGGATCCTCAGTCCATCTTTCAGACTCTCAGCCACATATCGTGCCTCTGGGAATTAATTTTACAAACGTGTGACTCCCTGATTTGGATCAGGAGTACAGCACAGGGCGAAGAGGGGCCGCCTCAGCCTCCCCCCCCATGCCATTTACTTGATCCAAAATGGCCATGAAGGGAACTCTTTGCTCCACTGGAGGGAGCAACCCCCCAGTGGGGCAAACAGAACCACCCATAGGCTTACCAGGTCTCCTGCCCTCCACCTGCATTCCTCACCGCTGCTCTGGAGGGCAGGGGAGGAAAAATGGGGGGAAGAGTCGTCACATCACATCTAGTGAAAACCCAGAAGTGACATTACTGTTTTGACGTGATGCTCTGCATTCCCTCCAGAACTCTAGTTAATGGGAGAATCCTAGCATGTCATGCTAATACAGTGACATCACTTCTGGGTTTATGCTGGAAATGATGTCCTTCCATTTGCCACAACATCATCCCCCTTGTTCCTGCCTTCCTCCTGCCCTACCAATGGGTGGCAACTCTAAATCTGCTCAGGCCACTTTGAGTTGAAAGAATGGGGGTGGGTGAGTTTGAAGCCCTTTTACTGGACTATGACCCCAATCTGAATTAGGGCCCTGCACTCATAGGAAATTATTTATTTATTTATTTATTTATTTATTTATTTATTTATTTATTTATATTTCTATCCTGCCATCCCTGCAAGCAGGCTTCAGGGCGGGTTCCATCATAAAATTCACAGTATCGCAAACCAACAATTAAAGTATATCTAGATATCTATTTAAAACCGCAATCAATATATAGGATCGGTGCCTCGACAGATTAGTTCCTAGCAGTGTAATATATGGGTGATTGTTTGAATTAGTTCCTAGAAGAGCAATATATGGGTGATGGTTTGAAAGTCAGGCCGGGGAACCCAGAGCCAGCCCCTGAGGGTCTTCTGAGCATGAATGAGTATGAGATTGCCCCCTGAACTGAGCTCATAAAACATTGTCAAGTTCTGGACAGTTCAGATATTTTATATAAGGCACCCAAAAGCCAACCCTTAACTCGCCTTTCTTTCATGCTCTATTTTCTGCTTCACAGCGGCCTCTTTCCTCACGATGTCACACCTGTCTCAGTTGAAGGCCTCGGCCCTGCTGCTGGTGTTATGCCTTCCCTTGCCACAGGCGACAGCAGACGACATTCTGGGCATGCCCGGGACTGGCGTGGCATCTTCAGACGGTGGCAACAACACTGTAAAATGCGAGGAGGCCAACGAGTGCCAGGAAGGTGTGATCCTGCCAGTGTGGCTCCCCCAGAACCCCTCAGTGGGTGACAAAGTGGCACGAGCCATTGTTTACTTTGTGGCACTGATCTACATGTTCCTGGGCATGTCTATCATTGCTGACCGCTTCATGGCCTCCATCGAAGTCATCACCTCACAAGAAAAGGAGATCACCATCAAGAAGCCCAACGGTGAGACCACCACCACGACAATTCGCATCTGGAATGAGACAGTCTCCAACCTGACCTTAATGGCCCTGGGTTCCTCAGCCCCTGAGATCCTCCTCTCCATCATTGAGATTGTGGGCCATAACTTCTATGCTGGAGACATGGGGCCCAGCACTATTGTCGGTAGCGCTGCCTTCAACATGTTCATTATAATCGCTGTCTGCGTCCACGTGGTCCCAGAAGGGGAGGTACGGCGCATCAAACATTTGCGGGTCTTTTTTGTCACTGCGGCATGGAGCGTCTTCGCCTACATCTGGCTGTATCTTATCCTGGCCTGGTTCTCCCCTGGTGAAGTGGAGCTGTGGGAAGGGTTCCTGACTTTCCTATTCTTCCCCCTGTGCGTGATCCAAGCGTGGGCAGCTGATCGGCGACTCCTGTTCTATAAGTATGTCCACAAGAAGTACCGTACTGACAAGGCCCGGGGACTCATCATTGAGACAGAGGGTGACAGCGGCTACCCCAAGCTGGACATGGAGATGGATAACTCGCTCAAAGAAGGCTCTGAGGGCCTCATGGAAGGGACCAAGGACCAAGATGAGGAAGCCCGTCGGGATATGGCCCGCACTTTGCGGGATCTCAAGCAGAAACATCCAGAAAAGGACATGGAACAACTTATCGAGATGGCCAATTATCACGTGCTGGTCCAACAGCAGAAGAGCCGCGCTTTCTACCGCATCCAGGCCACCCGCATGATGATCGGAGCGGGGAACATCCTCAAAAAGCATGCCGCGGATCAGGCCCGCAAAGCAGTCAGCATGCAGGAAGTGCGTGCGGAAGAGGATGAGTCAATAACGAAAGTTGGCTTTGAGCCATCCCATTACCAGTGCTTTGAGAACTGCGGCTCGGTAGTGCTGACGGTGGCCCGGCGAGGGGGGGACCCATCCCACATCACACTGCGAGTGGACTTCCGCACAGAGGATGGAACGGCGAACGCCGGCTCAGACTATGAATTTGCCGAGGGCACTTTACTTTTCAAGCCAGGTGAGACTCACAAAGAGGTGCGGGTTGGAATAATCGATGACGACATTTTTGAAGAGGACGAATACTTCTATGTTCACCTCAGCAATGTGCGGGCTGGCTGGGCCGAGCCAAGCCCTGAGCCACCCCCCAAAGCCTGCCTTGGGCCCTCCAAGATGGCCACTGTCACAATCTTTGACGACGACCACGCTGGCATCTTCACCTTTGAGGGGGCCTCCATGCGGGTGAGCGAGAGCGTGGGGGCTGTGCGCATCAAAGTGCTGAGGACCTCAGGTGCCCGTGGGCGAGTGGCCATTCCTTTCCACACCATTGAGGGCACCGCTAAGGCTGGAGAGGACTACGAGGAAGTAGCCGGCAAGGTGGAGTTCCAGAATGATGAGACCATGTGAGAGACGGGAGAAGGGGGGCTGAGAAGGCAAGGGGAGGGCACTGCGTGAGGACAGGGAAGTGTGAGAAAAATTGGCTGTGGAAGCTAGTGAGAGGTGGTGGAGATGGTGGTTTCATGTGGTTGGGTTAAAGACACATCACATTTTTTAAAAAATCAGGGCTGGGCTGGAAATCTCTTCACCAAATCTGGTATAAATGCACTCTTTTCTCTCCTGGGGTGAACTCTGGAACAAATCAGTGTCGCAAGTTTGTAGTGTTGTGCAGTCTGAGTCAGATAAAAGTCAGCCATGTATGTGGATGTTATGTGCTATCAAGTCCCTTCCAACTTATGGCAACTCTATTGATTAATGACCTCCAAAACTGCCCATCGTTAACAGCCAAGCTCAGGTCTTGCAACCTGAAGGCTGTAGTTTCCTTTAGGCAGCTGTGGAGAGCATCAGTTGGCTAGCACCTGGGTTGTCACTAACTTATCCCCAGAATAGTTTTGCAACTTTTTAAAAGGTTTGCAGGGTGGGTTTTTTTTAAAAGAGTAAATGGAAAAGACATAATTAGACATGTGCTGTTTTAAAAGTTATATAAAATAAACAGACAGTGTGTTTGTAGCATAAGGAGAAGAACAGGACTGATGGCTGAACCAGCATACAATTTGTTGGTATGTTGCCTATTATGGTGATCAAAGAAAACACTGTGAATGATTGCTCTTTAAAACTATTTACATTTGTTGTGATGATGAGGAGCTGAGAACTAATTTCCACCTTCTCTGACATGGCTACCGAAAGCTGTTCCTACCACAGGGAGAAAGTATTCAGAAAAGCTTGGTTTACTTAAAATTGTCCATGTGACTGGCCACAATTAAAGGTGCAGTAGAAAGGGCAGGATCCTGGAAACACTTAAAGGTGATTGTGCTTAATGGTGTTTCAAATGTGGGGGATGGGAGACAATTATACATTGGGATTAAAGGGCCAGTTCATCCATCTGCCACATATTTATCCTGTCCTTCCACCAAGGAGTTTAGGGTGATGTACGTGGTTCTCTTCAGCTCCATTTTATCCTCAAAACAGCTTGTGAGGTAAGGTAGGCTGAGAGAGAGAGTGATTGGCCCAAAGTCACCCAATGAGTCATATTGTTGAATGGGGATTTGAACTCAGGTCTTTGGAAGAGAGTGTTACGGATACCATGGACCACCAAAAAGACAAATAAATGCAATCCTAAATCAAATCAAGCCTGAACTTTCCCTAGAAGTTAAAATGACTAAGCTGAGGCTATTGTACTTTGGTCACTTTATGAGAAGAGAAGAGTCATGGGAAAAGACAATAATGCTGGGAAAAGTTGGAGGCATCAGGAAAAGAGGAAGAGCCAACACGAAATGGATTGACTCAATCAAGGAAGCCACGGCCCTCAGTTTGCAAGACCTGAACAAGGCTGTTAATGATAGGATGTTTTGGAGGTAACAAATTCATAGGGTTAAGAACATAAAAAGAGCATTGCAGGATCAGACCAATGGTCCATCTAGTCCAGCATTGTGTCTCACACAGTGGCCAACCAGTTCCTCTGGAGGGCCAACAACAGGGCATTGAGGCCAAGGCCTTCCTCTGATGGTGCCTCCTGGCTCTGGGATTTAGAGGCTTAGTCCCTCTGAATGTGGAGGTTCCCCTCAGTCACTGTGGCAACTAGCCATTAATAGACTTGTCTTCCATGGGTCTATCTAATCCCCTTTTAAAGCTGTTTATTCCTGTGGCCTACACAGGAATAAAAGTCAGTCTCTAGTCTTTTCCAGAGAGGTGCCTTTTTTCTTATATCTCCATGAGGGAAAAACCTAGAGACTTACTTTTTTAAAAAAGAAAAGAAAAAGGAAGCTCGGAATTCAGAGAACATGCTTAAACTATCACTGCCACATTACAGCGTTATATTGCTATCTTACGGCCATATTTTAAACAAATTAAATCACTCATCTGTGGTTAGGGTTGTCAGGTCTTATCTCCTCGTTGGTGTGGGTAGGTGGGAGGAAGCTCTCCAGGAGTGGCGGGGCAGGGTGACATTGTTGCACATAACATTCCCAGTGTGATGATGTCACTTCCACATGGCGTCATCACGTTGGGGATGTTGTTCCAGGTCATCGCTGCTTGGGAAAGGGCTTCCCCCTGCCAGCCAGGTGGCCGGCAGTGGGCAAGAGCCTGCAAAATCAAGGGATCTTCCCCCATCTGGGGGCTGGCAACCCTATATGTCGGGGAGAGGGAGTGGTTTAATAATGACAACAGTCCATTCATTGAAAATTGGGCTGGAGGTTGGTGGGACAAAGAAAACCAATAGAAACATTATACACTAGGAAAATTCAACTCAGAATTGGCTTCCAGAAAAATATTGTGGTAAAGGTGGTCACAAAAGAGCCAGGAAAAAAATGGGGGGGGGAACCAAGTTAGAATTAAAGACACAAAAATGCATGTGGAAATCAGGGTATAAACCAAAGCAGTACAGGGCCAGAGCCAATGGGGGGTGGGGAAATGAGGAAAAGCCCACACTCCCTAGCCTGACTCTCAGCCATTTAACACACTGGTTTGCAACGGTATCTTCTACTCTCACAGGGTAGAGCAAACAGAAGAAATTTAGGCTGGGATAACTAGTTTTTTTAAATCAAAGGGTCAAGCTAGATGTGAAGGCATCCTCATGCCCGCTATGAGGATGCAGCCACCATTATAAAGTCATTTGAAAAAATGTCACATGGGCCCAATCCTAATTGGGCCCACAGCGTGGCGCTCTTGCCCCCCCCCCCCAAAGTGCTGAAACAGCTGGGGGATGGGGGGTGGTACTGCTGGTTTGGCATTTGATAAGGCCTCTGAGGAGGGTATGACAAGATTACCTCAGTCAACTGTCCTGTGGGCCCAATCAGGATCAGGTCCCCACAGCATTTTGAAATGACTTTACAATGGTGGAGGCAGCTGTGAGGATACTGTTATGTCTAGTTTAGCCCAAACAGAACAGAGAGCCAGCCCCCTTTCACCATAAATTCCTTGCCTCAAGAGAAAGAGTCTATTACATCCCCCTCACCTTCCTCCACAGAGTTCAGGGCAACATACATTGTGCCCCCTCCCACCATTTTATACTCTCAACAACCTCGTGACGTTGGTTTGGCTTAAGAGAGAGCGACTGTTGTAAGAGTGCCTTTGGATATTTATGGCTGAGTATTTTTATTCATTCATTTAGTTAGTTTTGGGATTTTTATTCCGCCAAACGGGCTCAGGGTGGATTACAACAAATCGAGTCAAAGACTCAGTTACAATAAAATCACATTAAAATCATAAAAACAATAAAACTGGTAGCAGCAGCAGTAGCCACAAGGTGGAATCAGATGGGCCTTTCAGCAGGCTGGGAAGTTCCCGGTGGGAACTAAAGCAGAAGGGATTTGAACCTGAGTTTCCCCAGGCTGACATTGTCACTTACTAAACCACATAGATCCTCAGTGGTGTTATGCCAGAAATTAATTATTTTATATCATTTGAACTTCACAGGCATACAGAAGATCATTTACTCACGATCTAGCCGATAGCTGGGTGGAAAGTTACATCTTGTGATCATGTGGCCATAGAACTGACCTAGATCACAAGATGTAACTTTTCCACCCAGCTATCAGCTAGATCAGGGGTCCTCAAACTATGGCCCGCGGGCCACATGCGGCCCGCCGAGGACATTTATGCGGCCCGCCGACTGTTTATGCCCGCCCCCCCCCACCCGGAGCCGCCTCCTCCTCAGGGAGCGCCACAGCAGCGCCCCCACCCGCCTGCCGGGCTTCTCCTCCCGAGTAGCCCCATTGGGAGAGGCACTGCCGGTTCGCTCACTAGGGCGGCGGGCTCTTAGGGGCAGCAAATTGCCGCCCCCGCCCCCCTCAAAGCCGCCCCCCCCCCCACGGCCTCTTCTTCCTCCAGCAGCCCTGGGCGGCAAGAGCGCCCAGGAGCTGAGGAGGAGGAAGAGGCGAGAAGGCTGGTGGGGGGAGGGAGCGAACGCGGCAGCGGGGCGAGCAGGCTGGTGGGGAGGGAACGAACGCGGCGGCGGGGCGAGCAGGCTGGTGGGGGGAGGGAACGAACGCGGCGGCGGGGCGAGCAGGCTGGTGGGGGGAGGGAACGAACGCGGCGGCGGGGCGAGCAGGCTGGTGGGGGGAGGGAGCGAACGCGGCGGCGGGGCGAGCAGGCTGGTGGGGGGGAGGGAGCGAACGCGGCGGCGGGGCGAGCAGGCTGGTGGGGGGAGGGAGCGAACGCGGCGGCGGGGCGAGCAGGCTGGTGGGGGGGAGGGAGCGAACGCGGCGGCGGGGCGAGCAGGCTGGTGGGGGGGAGGGAGCGAACGCGGCGGCGGGGCGAGCAGGCTGGTGGGGAGGGAACGAACGCGGCGGCGGGGTGAGCAGGCTGGTGGGGGGGAGGGAACGAACGCGGCGGCGGGGCGAGCAGTCTGGTGGGGGGAGGGAGCGAACGCGGCGGCGGGGCGAGCAGGCTGGTGGGGGGAGGGAGCGAACGCGGTGGCGGGGCGAGCAGGCTGGTGGGGGGAGGGAGCGAACGCGGCGGCGGGGCGAGCAGGCTGGTGGGGGGAGGGGCGAACGCGGCGGCCCTCCAATGGTCTGAGGGACAGTGAACTGGCCCCCTGTTTAAAAAGTTTGAGGACCCCTGAGCTAGATAGTGAGTAAATGATCTTCTGTATGCATGTGAAGTTCAAATAAATATGATTTGAGTCTATTCAGTGGCAGTGCGTTGGTCACAACCTAGAAAGTGCGTCCTACATTAGCGCTGGACAGGAACACCGAGCCTTTGATGAAGGTAGAGTTGCCAGCTCTGGGTTTGGAAATACCTGGATATTTGGGGGTGGAGCCTGGGGAGGGACCTCGGAAAGTTATAATGCCATACAGTCCACCCTCCAAAGCAGCCATTTTCTCCAGGGGAACTGATCTTGGTTGGCTGGAGTTCAGTTGTGATAGCGGGAGATCTCCAGGAGCCACCTGGAGGTTGGCAACCCTAGATGAAGCAGGCATGAGTGGCTGCCCTGGTGCCGGCTGCTTGAGACCCTGACTGGATGGGTGTGAGAGGGCTGCCAACCTCCAGGTGCGGTCTGGTGATCTCCCAGAATTAGAACTGACCTCCAGACTACAGCAATCACTTCCCGTGGAGAAAATGGCTGCTTTGGCGGGCATTATATGTGACTGAGGTTCCTCCTCTCCCCAAGCCCCATCCTCCCAAGGCTCCACCCCCAAATCTCCAGAAATTTCCTAACCCAGAGTTGGTAACCCTGTCAGTTGCTATAAGCGGGTGGTCTGAGCTGCAGATAAGATGGCAGTGAATGGGGGCAGCAGCAGCCTGCTGTTTTTATTTTTTTCCCCACTGTGCTGTGGGAGGACTGTGGGTCCCCCCCTCAACAGGGCAGCTGTCCCTGTTGCCCGTTCTCTGAGACAGCCCCTGAGAGAGGTCTCTTTCTTTTTTTCCCTGAGTCTGTTTTGTAAGCCTTCGAACAGTAATCTGACACATAGAGAATTTTAGCTTGCAAAGCTCTTCTTGTCCTGAGATATTTTATATATATATATATATATATATATATATATATATATATATATATATATATTCCTAACATGCCCCCTCCATGCGGATATCTAAATCCACACATCGGGGGCACTTGGGGGCAGGGAGATTTTCCTGCACATTTGGGGCAATCCCCAGATGTGCAGAAAAATCTAAAAACTGTAAAAAAAAAATAGAGAGAGGGGATATTTAAATCCCCCCAAAGTAAAAGAGTGTTCCCTGCACAGATGCAGGGAATGCTCTGAGAACAGCTTTGCTGCCACGGCTGCCAGGTAGGGGGCGGGGGGCGGGAGAAGGCTTGGCCAGCCGGTGGCTGTAAGCCACTCAGCCCTCACTGCCACCTGGGGGGAGGAGAAAGTTTGGTGGGCCGAGCTTAGGCCTTGCCGCTGCCACCACCACCACTGCTGGGGGGCAGGGGGGAGAATGCTTGGTGGGCCAAGTTCAGGGGACCTCACCATGGGTGCCGGGGACAGGGGGCAGCTCATCTGCAGCTGCTTCCTTCTGCTCCTGTGGAGCTTCTCCCCCACCCGTGAATATTGTGGGTCCCCCTTCTTGTGTGTATATATATATATATATATATATATATATATATATATATATATATTTAGAAGAATAAAAATATGTATATAAAGACATGGAAGTGAATGTTATGTAAGAATAGACATAAATAAATGGAAAACAAAAAGGTAGAATAGAAAAATAACAATAAGATGTTCCCTTGGAATTATATGGCTCCAGAGCATTGTCAACAATCTCCTGTTTTCAATAAATGTGTCAGTTTGTGTTCTAATACAGTTCCTTCTATCGTAAGTTAATTTTGACATCCTGACTGGAGGCCTTTATTTCGCTAAACATTTTTTCACCCCTCCTTTCCCTCCAATTAAGGGCCCCCTCAGGCGGCTCAGCGTCGATAAACAAAAGCAGCAGAATAGCAAAAGAACAACATTAGGACAACATTAAAATTAAAATGTCATGAATAATATAGTGGGCCATCAAAACCAAAATGGCAAAGGAGAGCACGAAGAGATCAGAAATGGCAAATCACACGCTTACTGCCTGCTGGATGCTAGAGTGATGTCAGAAGCGTGAGAACAGGGCCAGAAAAAATATATATAAAATGTCATCTTTCGAAACAGGCACTCTGCCCATACTCAAAAGAACCCTTGCATGCAATCTTACATGTTACATGGCCAAACCAGTTCAGGATTGGCCATTGGACCCCCACCACCCTGAAAACACATGCAGAAATCTTTGCCTCATAAATTTATATTCAGCAGCCCCCTCTCCTATCTTGCCCACTCTCTCCCTCCCCCCAGTGTCATCAGACGCATGGCATTAATTTCTGGAAATGTTAATCTTTCACCCGCCAAGCAGTGCCGCAGCAACCTCTAGCTCCGAATCTGACAGGCTCTGACCTAATTGTACAAGAAGGGAAGAGCGGCCCAGTTTGGCCGACGGCAGCTGCGGGAGAGCACGAAAGCGTGTGGGTGAGTGAGCGGCTGGCAAGCCACAAGCCGACGTGAGGCGGAGAGGTGTGAGCATGGAGAGACGTGAACAGGCGTCCGCGATTAGACTGTGGCACAGAGGAGCAACCATGCGCGGGGGGGGGGGCACTAGTGCGAGCGAGCCACTGAGGGGTGGCAGACATGACTATCGCCGTTATTTTACGGATATCTGAAAAATCACATTAGGTGCTCTTTCTATCTCCTGTTTTAAAAATCTGGCTCCTCTTCTGGGCCTTTGGCAGCAGTCTGGCACAAAGAAACGTGGCAGTGAACTGAGAAGAGAATGCTTCACCTGTTGAGTTTCTGCTGGTCAGGCTGCTGTTAAAATCCCGGGAGTAGGGTTGGGTGGGGAGGAAGGTGGCAAAGTTCCCTGAGTCTTGAGGTAAACACAGCACAATCTGGGAATGTGTCTCTATACCCTTGTCCCTGTGTCAAAAGTACCTGTCTATCTGAAAGAGGGCTGTCAGCTTTTGAACTGTCCCTTGCTCCTCTTCTTTATTCATGAAATTTGTATACCAGTAAGCACACTGGGGTGCCCTTGCATCAATCACTCCGTATCAGCCTAGCCTACCTCACAGGACTGTTGTGAAGAGGAGAGATAACCGTGTATACCACTTTGAACTCCTTGGAGGAAAGAAGGTGGGATGAAAATGTGGTAGAAGAAGGCAGATCAAATGTTCCCTATCTCTGGACTTGGAAAAGTTTCCCCAGATACATGTTAGTGTATGCATATGAGCTGGCTTCCAGGTTTCCTTACCACTTCTGGAGAAGGGGGGATGATAATTCACTGCTGACAATTTGAAAAATAGCACATTATCAGTTTTATTACCTTTAACAAAATCCCAGTCCTGTGTCTGGAACAACAGCTGGGTTTGCAGAAATGTAGCAGGTGAAGGAAAAGATTCACTTGCTACATTTCTGCACATCAGATTGCTATAAAGTGGCACAGGATCAGAGCCAGGAAAAAAAGTTGGCAACCACTTCGGGAGGATGGCTTCAAACATTGTGTATGCCCCGGACTGAATGACTGATGGCCCAATTATTGCCCTCCCCTACGGGAGCGGATGTTCTCTTTCTTTCCCAGGAAATACATTGAGATTAAAATTATCGATGATGAGGAGTATGAGAAAAACAAGAATTTCCATTTGGAATTGGGACCTCCGGAACTGCTGGACTCTTGCCCGCGGCATGGTGAGCGCAGAGAAGTGGGGCAGGGGGGGAGAGGCAAGGGTGAATGACAGGAAAGAGAGCAATGAAGTTTGGGGGACAAGATATAGGTTGAGTCCTCAAAGTATGACAGATGGGAGGAAAGGAGAGTGTCATATGTGATACACAGGGATGCCAGCCTCCAGGTGAGACCTGGAGATCCCCTGAAATTATAGCTTATCTCCAGACTACAGAGATCAGTTCCTCTGGTGAAAATGGATGCTTTGGAGGGTAGACTCTATGGCATTGCACCCCACTGAAGTCCCTGTCCTCCCCAGGCTCCATCTCCAAATCTCCAGGAGTTTCCCAGCTTGGATCTGGCAACCCTAACCCGCTATCTCCCACTGGTGGCCAGGGGAAACTTGGCAGCCCTAAATTACATATGCCTTTTGCGTAATTGCTCAGGATTTTGGGGGAGGGGCATAGCTCAAAGACACGTGTAGCCATCTTGCAGAAATGATGGAAAACCAGCTTTGTTTCTGCAGAGTTTTCTAATGGGCGCTGAAGGCATAAAAGGGATCCTCAGATTTCTTTCCACCCCTACTCCTGGGTCTTTAACCTGGAAAATGTTTTGGAGGCAAAGTTTTTCCTAGCAGTAAGATGGAACAACAGAGGAAAAGCTTTGCTGGCTTAATACCTGTGTGCCAGCGGCTATTCAAAAGCACAGGAACTGGGCAGGGCTGGTAGAAAAGGTGGCAAACCCCAAGGCACAGTCTGGGCTCGGACTCATAGGGGTGGAGGCCTGGGGCACATGGGAAAGGGGTTTGAGCTGCTCCGGTGTCTGAGAATAGAGAGTGACATGGGAAACAGACTGGAAAGAGGGAGTCAGAGGTACTAGGTCCCTTGGGCGACAGTCAGTCACAGCTTGCCTGCTGTCCTATGCCAGGTGACTCCAACGAGAACCGTCTGCCCGAGGGAGAAGAGGAAGTGATTGCCAAAATGGGTTGCCCTAGCCTGGGAGAGCACACCAAGCTTGAGGTGGTCATCGAGGAGTCGTACGAGTTCAAGGTGAGACTCCCCTTCTCCCCTGAAAGAGACCCACAATCCCTCTCTCCCATCAGTTAACATCTTATCACCTCTCGACATCCTGAGGCTACTCCTGCAATGTCTCCCGACATTTTCTGGGCTCGCTGGACAATTCCTCCACCAGAAATCTCCCCTAATTCCTCTGCTTTGCAATCTCTTTGGCCCTTCCTAATGTCCCTGGGATGGAAGAGGGCCATGGCTCCGTGATAAGAGCATCTGTTTGGCACGCAGAAGGTCCCAGGTTCAATCCCTGGCATCTCCAATCGAAAGGACCAGGTAGTGGGCTTTGTGAAAGACCTCTCCCTGAGACCCTGAGTAAACAGTTGTCCTGGGCCAGCCAAGCACAGCAGAGCCAAGGGACGCAGAGGACTCCTTTGAGGAAGAGGGGTTCAGCATTCCTGACCTGACCCAAGCCCCAGCCAGTGGCAGCGATACTGCAGGAGGGGGTTAGATATAGATTTCTCAGCCAGGAACCTGTACATTGGCTCCTCAGCTTCCCAGTCCTGTGCTGGCGACAGAGAGCCAGTCAGGCCCGTAGCCAAGATTTTTTTGTTTGGGGGGAGGGGCATTTAAATTTTTAAGGGGGCAGTTAGATTAAAGTTAATTAAATTAATCTGAACACCTGTCTTTAAAGCTTGTTTCTAGCCCTTCCTTTCAAGGGACAGGGTAGCAAGCATGTTAGTTCCTAGGAAAAAATAGCTCAGAGGGCATTTAATTGCTTTCAGAAGGCATTCAAATGCCTTTTGCGTTCCCTTCCACACGGCAAGGAAGCTTAGAAGGGCAGTCAAGGGTGGTACCTTCAGCATTTCACCAATCAGTCCCCTTTCTGCCAGCCCAGTCCTGCTGTAAACCACCTAGGTCTCATGGTGCATCTTTCAAAAACATCCCCATTAGCCTATGCACGTTTCCCAAAGGCTCATGGGAATGCTTTTGAAAGACTCGCCATGACCTAGGTGGTATACAGCAGGACTGGGCTAGCAGAAAGGGGGATTGTTGGAGATGTATTGAAAGTACCACTCTTAAGTGCCCTTCAAAGCTCAAAAATAAGGTTTCTGGCATGGCTGTTTGTGGGGCGGGCCTTTTAATTAGGGGGGCAGGGGCCAAAAATGCCCCACTGTAGCTAAGGGCCTAGAGCCAGTTGCCAGTCAGTTCTCCCCCCTCATCACTAGAGCCTTGGGAATGCCGTCAGAAGAAGAGTAGGAGAGACCGTCAAACCGGAAGGCACAGTGCCCATCTAGCAGCTCAGCGCCAGCCCAGTTTCAACAAGGAGGTGGAGTGCTTGCAGGAGCAGGACTGAGGCAGCCGGCAGGGGCATGATGCAACACAAGTGGTTAGCAGCGTGGGGCTTAAAAGCAACAGAGAAGGGAGTAGATGTGTGGAAGCAACTTGTCTGTTAGCTACAGACCTTGCTGACTGTATTCTGGATAGATTACCTCATTTCTGACTTTGGCCTGTATCATAGAAACCTTGTTCTTGGACTCTCCTTCAGACTTGAAGCCGTGGGTGCTGCCTCACCAGTGCCAGGGCAATCATATTGACCCGGATGAACCGATGGTCGGATTCAGTATTAGGCAGCTTCATGTGCATCTTCATGGCAGTTCCCAGTTCCTTCTTCTTCAAAGAGTTGCAGCAGACACACCCTGAATGGGCTACCCCAAACAATAATGTGTAGAAGACTGTCTCCCTACAAGAAGGCTGTAGAGCAGCAGTCATCCCAGGCTCCCTGGAACATGGGACTCAGTTGCAAGCATGTGATGGGAAGTCATGTGACAGTCACCTGATAGAAAAAGGGAGGAGCCAGTTGCAATCTCACTACTATGGTCAATGTGAGGACCATGAACAGCAGAGCTAGGGACAGAAAATGCTAACAAAGTACAAGGGAGTGTACCACAGTGAGAGTTTGAGGCATGGTGGAATCCTTTCCAGTCATGGCGTCTCATAGAATCATAGAATGTTAGAGTTGGAAGGGACCTTGCAGGTCATCTAGTCCAACTCCCTGCACTCTGCAGGAGCGTAGCCGAAAGATAGCCCTACAACATACCTGAAAGATGGTCGTCCAGCCTCCGCTTAAAAAACGTCCAGCGAAGGAGCATCCACCACCTCCCGAGGCAGTCTGTTCCACTGCTGTGCCACAGTGCATGCAGAAAGGGGCATGGAGAATGGCTTGCTCTCCTATGAATGCACACTAGCAGAAGGTCGTTCCCAAAGGCAGAACGAAAAGAGATGGCTCTGTAGAGACTTGCGGCCCAGCAAGTAAGATTATGTGACCCACCCAAGGGTTAGGGTTGCCAGCCTCCAGGTGGGGCCTCAAGTTTTCCCAGAATCATATCTGATCTCCAGACTACAGAGGTCAGTTCCCCCTGGAGAAAAGGGCAGCTTTGGAGGGTGGGCTCGGTGGCGTTGTACCCCTCTGAGGTCCCTCCCCTCCATGAAGCTGACCCTCCCCAGGTTCCAACCCCAAATCTCCAGGAATTTCTCAACCCAGAATAGGCAGCCCTCCCAAGCATTCTGACCCACAAACGGAAACGACTGCTCTAGCACTTTGTCCCACATAAACTTAATTTTTGGCTCAAGGCTCCCTCAACCATGCCAATTACGTTCAAAATGTGTGGCCCTCCTTTCTGTATTCAGGCTCTTTCTGTATTGAACTGTTTCCCAGGAACCAACATCAGCCTCCTGCGATGGATACACATACCCCAATCCTGCCCAGCGCCCTCTTTTTCAACCCATTTTGAATCCTCGTCCCTGATTTCCATGCCACCTTACGCTCCAATAGCCTTGCTGTCACAGCTGGTTAGTCAAAATGGCAGAGGGGCACAGTGCCCAAAGATGCAGTGACATTTTTTCCACGCTGTTGCTGGCTACTGGCACCGAAAGGCCAAGGCTATGTGCAAGATAGCAACTCCTGCAGTGGTGAAGAGGGGGGGACTGACCGTGCAGGAGATATTCCTCCCATCTGCTCCCCCCACCCCCGTTATCACCTCTTTCCCTCTCCCCTTCCAGAGCACAGTGGACAAATTAATCAAGAAAACCAACCTGGCACTCGTGGTGGGCAGCAGCAGTTGGCGAGAGCAGTTTGTTAGTGCCGTAACCGTCAGTGCTGGTAAGGAAGGGGGTTAGAGATCACTGGGGCAGGAAGGCCGGGGTGGGCGTTGCGGCAGGGGCTGACAGCCGCCAGGTGAGAAGAAGAAGAAGAGAAGAGACTGGATTTGTACCCCATCCTTCACTACCTGAAGAAGACTCAGAGCGGCTTACAATCTCCTTTCCCTTCCCCTCCCCACTACAGACACCCTGTGAGGTAGGTGGGGCTGAGAGAGCTCTTTCGAGAACTGCCCTTGAGAGAACAGCTCTGAGATAACTTGTGGCTGACCCAAGGTCACACCAGCAGCTGCTTTTGGAGGAGTGGGGAATCAAACCCAGTTCTCCCAGATTAGAGTCTGCGCTCCTAACCACTACACCAAACTGGCTCTAGGTGGGGCCTGGAGATCTTCCGGACTCATCACAGAGATCAGCTCCCGTGGAGAAAATGGCTGCTTTGAAGGAGGAGACAAGGCTGATGAAGGGTGGATGCAACCCAATGCAGTGTTTATACACCTGGGCTTTGTTTCAGTTGTGGGTGGCAGGTAGGGTTGCCAGCTCTGGGTTGGGAAATACCTGGAGATTTCAGGGGTGGAGGCTGAGGAGGGCGGGGTTGGGGAGGGAAGGGAAGGGAAGGGAAGGGAAGGGACTTCAATGGGGGTCCATAGAGTCCACCTTACAAAACAGCCGTTTTCTCCAGGTGAACTGATCTGTCACCCGGAAATCAGCTGTAATATTGGGAGATCTCCGGCCACCAGCTAGAAGTAGCACTCTGAGAGGAAGACTGCTCTGAAGAGCTTTACTGAACCCAGAGACAGCAAATGATTTGAGAATTTGAATACAGAATTGAGACTATGCGGGATCTGCTTTGAGAAAGCAACGAAACGGAGGCCACAGCTGTTCCATTGGTGGAGCCGCAGGGAGTGCAGTGCGCACGTGGAATATGGACATGAATTACAGAACAGGACTTAAAAATTTAAAACCTCGGGAAGTCTTTCAAGACGTTTGGCACAGGCCCGTTACCTTTTCTGTGCAATTATAAAATGGATGTTAACACTAATTATGAAATATTTATAAGACCGCTTACACTAAATGTAGGAGCTCAAGTGGTTAAGACACTGAACTGCAGGCTGTGGAAGGTCAGCAGTTCAGCAGTTCGAGACCCAAGAGTGCCACATGACGGAGTGAGCTCCCGTCTCTAATTCCAGCTCCTGCCAACCTAGCAGTTCGAAAGCAAGAAATTGCAAGTAGATAAATAGGTACCACTTAGGTGGGAAGGTAGCAGCGTTCTGTGTGCCTTAGTGTTTAGTCATACTGGCCACATGACCACGGAAATGTCTTCGGACAGCGCTGGCTCTTCGGCTTTGAAACGGAGATGAACACCGCATCCCTAGAGTCGGATTCGACTGGCTTTCGAGCAAGTGAAACCTTTACCTTTACACTAAATGTATTAATCATATCACGGCTGAGTGTAGTGTGATTGTTTCACCTCATCCCATGATCTCTCTTTGTTTAAAACCACCTGGAAGTTGGCAACCATAACGGCAGATTGTAAGACTTCCCAGGGAAAGTGGGTTTTAGGTAGGGAGGCAAAGGAGGTAGGTGTTCTCAGAGGGAACTCCGGGCATGAGGGGAAGCCAGGGAGGTAGGAGGGAGCTGTGTGAGGGAGCAGGACAGCCAAGGTCCTCTGACTCCATTTCTACATCACTCCCTCCCCCAAGGAGAGAAAGGCGGCATTCGTCTTCTGCTGCAGTTCATAAAGTATGCTCATATGTTAGGGAAATGGGAGCTGCTCATGGGAGGAGGAAAATATTTGCCAGGAAAAAACCAAATATTGCCTTCCTCCCCACGCACAACAAACAGATGCCAAGCGCTTCCTCCCAGATGGTCCTAAACGGTGCCCCTGGCAGGAAATTCAGATGCTGCTCTCCTCCCACCCACCCCCCATCTGCTCTGTGGTAAAAATATGAGGACGATGAACTAAATAATTGACATGTTACTTCTTTTTAGTGTTATCTCAAAGATCTGCTGTCCCAGGTAGGCCTGGGCCTACTTCTGCCATTACCAAAATTACCTTTAGTTAGTGATGCCAGCCTCCAGGTAGCACCTGGGGATCCCCCGGAATTACAGCTCATTTCCAGACTACAGAGATCGGTTCCTCTGGAGAAAATGGATGCTTTGGAGGATGGACTCTATGGCATTGTGCCCCACTGAAGTCCAGCTTGGTGTAGTGGTTAGGAGCGCACACTCTAATCTGGGAGAACCAGGTTTCATTCCCCACTCCTCCACATGCAGCTTCTGGTGTGACCTTGGGTCAGTCGCAAGTTCTTCCAGAGCTGTTTTCTCAAGGGCAGTTCTCCCAGAGCTCTCTCAGCCCCACCTACCTCAGAGGGTGTCTGTTGTGGGGAGGGGAAGGGAAAGGAGATTGTAAGCCGCTCTGAGACTCCTTCAGGTAGTGAAGGGCGAGGTACAAATCCAATCTCTTCTTCTTCTTCTGTCCTCCCCAGGCTCCTTCCCCAAATCTCCAGGAATTTCCCAACCTGGATCTGGCATCCCTACCCTTCTATCCCCAGGGGGGACCTGGCAGCCCTACTTTTACGCTGGAGTAGGAAGATCTCCCAGCCTTCCTCTTCTTTGCCCATCACCCCTCAGAGCGGTAGTGAGGAAAAAATAGCTGGAAAAGTGGCATTACACTGTTGGCATGATGTCAATTCCAGCAAATACCTGGAAACGATGTCATATCACTGACATAACGTTCTAGAATTTGACCAAAACTCTATGATAAAGCTTTAGAGTTTTCGCCAGATCCTAGAGTGTAACACTGGCATGGTGATATCACTTCCAGGTATCCACCCTTAAAACGATGGGCGATAGATAAGATTAAACTATCCACGTTGGTTCATTTTGTCTCTCTCCGGTGTCCCCCCACAGGTGATGACGAAGATGATGACTCGGGCGAGGAGCGCCTCCCCTCCTGCTTTGACTACATCATGCACTTCCTGACGGTTTTCTGGAAAGTTCTCTTTGCCTTTGTGCCACCCACTGAATACTGGTGTGGCTGGGCCTGCTTCTTCGTCTCCATCTGTCTCATCGGGGTGCTCACCGCCCTCACGGGGGACCTGGCCTCCCACTTCGGCTGCACCATCGGTCTCAAAGACTCCGTCACGGCAGTGGTTTTTGTGGCCCTGGGCACCTCTGTGCCTGGTTAGTGAGGAGAGTGTTGGGCAGCAAGGGCAAGGACACAGTGTGGAAACAGGGGTGGGATGTGTTTTGGGGTGGTTGGACCAGCCACGGAGACGGGAATTGGAGACCTCTTTCTGAATGAGCCCAGCCCATTCGGTCTGGTTGTCTTCCGCATGCTAGGATTGCGTGGCTACGCGTGAAACTTTTCCTGGCATAGAGATACTTTGGCAGGAAATCCTTCACTCGCTCCATTTCTGTGTGCCAGCAACAAAAGGCAGGAAATGGCAGCAGCAATTAACATAAAAATCGCCTGACGGTGTCCAGCCAACTATCCAGTGCCGCCTTCACACGGAGGGCACTCAGATGCTGCTGGGAGCTCACAAGCAGGACGTGAAACTCCTGCCTTTCACCTGTCTCGTTTGTCCCTCGCACACAATATTGAGCAGTAGATGGGCTCTCTAGATGGCATTGCTACTTCCAGTTATCTGGGCAAATGAGCACTGTTAGTCCTAATCTCTTCACGTTTGTCTCATCCGGTCACTGACCCTGCTCTATGCCCAGAAGAGGGCAAAAAAACCCCTCCAGGTCAGATCCCCGGCCAAGCTGGCCTGGAGAACAATGGCTTCCTGACCCTAAAGTGGCAATCAGCATTTCCCTGGGCGTGTAAGAAAGGGCCAGGGAAATGCTGATCGCCACTTCTGGGGTCAGAAAGCAGTTGTTCTCCAGGCCAGTTTGGCCAGGGATCCTGGAGGGTTTGGGGTTTTTTTGCCCTTTTCTGGGCATGGAGCAGGGGTCACTGGGGGTGTGTTTGCGGGGAGGTATTTGTGAATTTCCTGCATTGAACAGGGGGTTGGACTAGATGACCCTGGAGATCCCTTCCAACCCTATGATTCTACTGATTTTTTGTCTCAGATGCACTTACACGGCAGCTACGTACCAGTTTTCCTGTCCTCCAAGAAACAATGGGGGTTGAATGTAAGAAGAGCCCTGCTGGATCAGTCCAGTGGGCCATCTAGTCCAGCATCCTGTTGCGCACGGTGGCCTCAACAAGTTGCCCTGGCGGCCTAAGCGATGGCATAGAGGCTGAGGTCTTTCCTGTGATATTACCCCCTAGCTAAGAGTTGCTAACTATGGGTTGGGGAATTTCTGGAGATTTGGGGGTGGATCCTGGGAACAGCAAAGTCTGGGGAAGAGAGGGGACCTCGGCGGGGTATAATGCCACAGAACCCTCCTCCTGAAGCAACCATTTTATCCAGGGGAAGTGATCTCTCGTCTGGAGCTCAGTTGTAACTCCAGGAGATGTCCAGGCCCCACCTGGTGGTTGGCAACCCAAACCCTATCTCTGATATCGAGAGGTCTGTTGCCTCTGAATGTGGAGGTTCCCTTTAGTCGTCCAGCAGTTGTTGTTTGAAGAGGGGTTCTGTGGACTGTCCGAATACCCTCACAGATATTATTATTCCCATAGCTTCTTGGGAGTGGGAGAATGGAAATCGTTGACAACTGTTCTGGCTTAAAACTAGTTTATTGTCTATTTCTCTTCAAGGAGGCATACAAAGGATTCCCAAGAGGCTGCCTCCACAGGCGTTGGCCACACCATATGTGGCAACGTGACTGGGCCACGTGCCCTCCTGCCCTGCTCAGTTTTGGCGGGAAACTGTTCCGTCAGAAAAAAGACAGGATGCCCCATCCTGCCCTTTCCTCACCAAGGCTGCCGTCCCCTAAGAGCACTTTCCTGGGAGTAAGGCCCCTTGAATGAAATAGGACTTACTCTGAAGTAGACCTACCAAGGGTTGCTCCCAGGGCCGACTCCAGGTGTCTGGGCCCCCTAGGCAGGACAGCCTGGGGCGCCCCCACCGGGGATGCCAACCTCCCGGTGGGGCCTGGAGACCGGGGGCCGCAGCGGAGTGCCAGCTTTCCTGGGGGCTCTGCGGCCACAGGACCCCCAGGAAAGCCGGGAAGGGGGTGGAGGTTTAAACCGCCGCCCCCTACCTCCCAGCGCCGGCTTTCCTGGGGGCTCCGCGGCTGGCCGCCGCCCCCTCCCTCCCAGTGCTGGGGCCCCCAGGAAAGCCGGGAAGGAGGCGGGGGGTCTAGCCACCACCCCCTCCCTCCCAGTGCCAGCTTTCCTGGGGGCTCCACGGCTGCGGGATCCCCAGGAAAGCCAGGAAGGGGGTGGAGGTTTAAACTGACACCCCCTCCCTCCCAGCGCCAGCTTTCCTGGGGGCTCTGCGGCTGTGGGGGCCCCAGGAAAGCCAGGGAAGGGGTGGAGGTTTAAACCGCCGCCCCTTCCCTCCCAGCGCCGGCTTTCCTGGGGGCTCCGTGGCTGCAGGGCCCCCAGGAAAGCCGGAAAGGGGGCGGGGGTCTAGCTGCCGCCCCTCCCTCCCAGTGCTGGCTTTCCTGGGGGCTCCGCGGCTGTGGGACCCCCAAGAAAGCCGGGAAGGGGGCGGAGGTTTAAACCGCTACCCCTTCCCTCCCAGCGCTAGCTTTCCTGGGGACTCCGCGGCTGTGGGGGCCCCAGGAAAGCCAGGGACGGGGCGGAGATTTAAACCGCTGCCCCTTCCCTCCCAGCACCGGCTTGCTTGGGCGCTCTGCGGAGTGCCCAAGCAAGCCTGGGAAGAGGCGGGGGGGGCTTTTCGCGGGGGGGGCGAACTGGCCTAATGGGCGAGCCGGCCCTGGTTGCTCCTCAAGTTATGTTTCCTTCAGACCACTTCAGTTCTCCTTGGTGGTGGAAAGTGCCGTCAAGTTGCAGCTGACTTATGGGGACCTCTGTAGGGTTTTCAAGGCAAGAGCCGTTCAGAGGTGGCTTGCCATTGCCTGCCTCAGCATAGCAGCCCTGGGCTTCCTCGGTGGCCACTCCTCCAAGTACTAACCAGAGCCGACCCTGCTTAGCTACCAAGCTCTGACCAGATCAGCCTAACTTGAGTGGTGGTATAAAGTGCCATCAAATTGCAGCCAGCCTATGGCAACCCCATAGAATTTTCAAGGCAAGGCGTCTGCAGAGGTGGTTCACCGTTGCCTGTCTCCATGTAGCAACCCTGGACATCCTTGGAGGTTTCCCCTCCAAGTGCTAACCACCAGAGCTGACCCTGCTTAATTTCCGAGATCTGACAAGATCAAGCTTGTTGGGGCCGTCCAGGTCAGGGCTCACTTCTACTTAAAGGTAAAGGTTTCCCTTGCTCGAAAGCCAGTCGTGTCCGACTCTAGGAATGCCGAGCTCATCTCCGTTTCCAAGCTTAAGAGCCAGCGCTGTCCGAAGAAGTTTCCATGGTCATGCGGCTGGCATGACTAAACGCCGAGGCTCATGGAATGCTGTTACCTTCCCACTGAAGCAGTAGCTATTTATCTTCTTGCAACAAAATAGAACTTTGGACACAACCAGGAATGCAATGCATGAGGTGGAAGTGGGGCTTCAAGTAGAGGGTCATCCTCCATGCTCTGTGTTATCTCCAGAGACCCATTATCCACATCTCGTTCCGCAGCCGACATTCCCGCCATTGTAGAGCACCCCTACTTCCAGTCCCGAGCAATTTCTTGCTTTCAAACTGTTAGGTTGGCAGGAGCTGGGGCCAGAGATGGGAGGTCCCTCCGCGGCACTAGGGTCTCGAACTGCCGAACTAGAGACCTCCCGGTCTGCAGCTCAGCGTCTTAACCTCTGAGACACCGCAGCCATCACTTCTACTTAACTTGCACTTAAAAAACATAGTTTGTGTGTTTGCTTTTAAACATCTGCTTTCAAATTTGCAAAGCTGAATAAGTTTCAGATCTTCTTTTATCTCCCAGTTTACTCTGTGGCAGGACACTGCTCAGATGGGGAGGGGGAGAAGGGGAGGGGCGAGCCAAGGGCCTGGTAAGGCAGGAAAGCCTCTTTGGGCCCCAAGGCAGGGAGCTGGTGGCAGCCCTGCGGACGGATGGCACCAGGACCGGATCCAGATAAAGGCCAGTCCACCCACTCTCTGGATGCCTATTGGGCCCTTTCCCTAACGGACACAGCTGACAATGAGCTTTTGAAAATCCTGCCATAGCTATTTAGGATGCACACCAGAGCTCGGGGCCAGCCTTGTGTACATATTAATGAATTGGATGAAAGAGCAGAAAATTTGACTTCTTGAACACGTGACTGAGTAAAGCCGGCGGCAGGAGGCGGGGGGGGGGAGACGCCATTGTGTTTAACCGGCAGTCTGGAGAACAGGATTAGAAACGAGAAACCGCTGTCAATGAGTTGGTGGAGAAACGGCGATAAGATTCAGGCTCCCGTGTATATGTAAAAAGTTAATCTCCTAAAGTGCTTAAAGGACAAAATGTATGCTACAGGGCGGAGAGTGAAAGCTCGTAGAGAGCTCTGAATGGGAGACGGCAGAATGGGATGATGTAGCTATGGGCGGCCATGGCGGGGGGGCGGGGGGAACAGGACAGCAAGCATAATTTTTAAAAAGGCGGAAATATATGGTGGCTGATGATTTCACGTGACGGAGGTGGTTTGTTAAATGTATGGGATGGGCGGCACACAGACATGACAGGTGAGGGGGGAGATGCCAAATGGTAGGGATGAAAAGGACCACCTAATGCAAGGTCCAGTAAGGTTGGGAGATTCCTGGAGATTAGGAGGTGGAACCTGGGGAGGGTGGAGTTTATGTAGGGGAGAAAGGTCAGCAGGGATGTGATTCCATGAGTCCACCCTCCAAAGCTGCTGTTTTTCCCTCTGGGGAGCTGATCTCTGTAGTCTGGAGATGGGTCATAATTCTGTAAGAACTACAAATTCAACCTGTGATGTTTCTGCAAAGCTCAAATGTGTACAAGAGTAGACTACACCAGTTTGGTGCAGTGGTTAGGAGCACAGACTCTAATCTAGGAGAACCAGGTTTGATTCCCCACTCCTCCACATGCAGCTGCTGGTGTGACCTTGGGTCAGTCACAAGTTGTCTCAGAGCTGTTCTCGAGAGATCTCTCTCAGCCTCACCTACCTCACAGGGTATCTGTTGTGAACATAAGAACATAAGAGAAGCCAATGTTGAATCAGGCCAATGGCCCATCTAGTCCAACACTCTGTCACACAGCGGCCAAAATATACCAGGTGCCATCAGGAGGTCCAGCAGTGGGGCCAGGGCACCAGAAGCCCTCCCACTGCTGCCCCCTCCAGCACCAAGAATAGAGTGCAGCACCTGCCCCAGACTGAGAGTTCCCATCTATACCCTGTGGCTAATAGCCACTGATGGACTTCTGCTCCATATTTTTATCTAATTCCCTCTTGAAACTGTCCATGCTTGCAGCTGCCACCACCTCCTGTGGCAGTGAATTCCATTATGTTAATCACTCTTTGGGTGAAGAGGTATTTCCTTTTATCTGTTCTAACCCGACTGCTCAGCAATTTCATAGAGTGCCCACAAGTTCTTGTATTGTGAGAAAGGGAGAAAAGTACTTCTTTCTCAACCTGCTCAATCCCATTCATAATCTTATAAACCTCGATCATGTCATGAAATTGTGGGGAGGGGAAGGAAAAGGGATTGTAAGCCGCTCTGAGACTCCTTCGGGTAGTGACGGGCGGGGTATAAATCCAATCTCCTCTTCTTCTACAACCTTTCACAATAGAGGTGATCAAACGTGGTTATGTTCATTGAGGTTTAAATCAAGAAAAAGCTTTTCTGACTCGTCACATCTGCGAAGCCAAGGATACTATGTTGTCACAGACTGTGTGTCTCATGCGTTCCAGGACCTTTGTTCCTAATGTCCCCCTCTAGTGTATGTAGCCATCTACCAACCACAGATAACACTTCATGCATCTGGTGAAGTGTGATCCATAAAAGTTTTTGCCACAATAAATCTGCTAGCAGGCAGTGAAGTCCCTTTAATATTGCATACCAGCAGAAGGCACTGGGGGTCTCTTAGAAGAGATGAGACAGAGGAAATTCTTAGGATTATGTACAATTTTTAAAAACTATTAAGTCACTGGATCTGGATGATGGTCACCAATGCTCCCTCTAGGCTCTGTGGAGTCTTGTGAGCAAAGATTCTACTTTGTGAGCTACTGGCATGAAAGTTGGGAGCGAGCAATTTGGCTACTGTGTAAATTAGTTTGCTCTGGAGCCATCCTTCCTGAGCTGAGACAAAAATGTGTGAGCCAGAGGCTAAAAAACTATGAGCTAGCTCACACTAACTCAGCTTAGAGGGAACACTGGTGGTCACCAAAGGTCCTTAAGGAACTCAGATGTGAAACCATTGATCTGCTAACCAAAATAAGCAAGTGGACACTAAAATTGGTCTAGAAGTTATCAACCATAATGCCAATTTAACAAAAAATAAATCCAGAGGAGATCCAGGAAATTACAGGCCAATTAGCCTAATGTTTATTACAGGTAAATTGGTGGGAACTGTTATTAAACATTGATTTAGCAAGTATAGAGAAACAAGGCCTGCTGAGGGAAAATCAGCATGGAAATTGATCGAGGAGTCCTGCCTCACCAACCCTTCTGGAGTTCTTTTTCCAGTGGTTTGACAGACGCATAGACAAGTGTGATCTAGCAGACATTAGATACCAAAAAGCCCCTCACCAGAGGCTCTTGAGTAAACCTAGTAGATAAAATGACAGGTCTTCTCCTGGATTAGAAACTGGTTGAACAACAGGAAGCAGAGTTCGAGTAATCTGATTTTTTTTTACAGTGGGATTAATTAAACAATGGGGTAGAGATTACTGCTATTTGTTCATAAATTATCTGGAATTGGGGATAAGTGATTGGGTTACCAGCCTCCCGGTGCAGTCTGGAGTTCTGGAGAACCAGTTTGGTGTGGTGGTTAAGTGTGCGGATTCTAATGTGGGAGAACCGGGTTTGATTCCCCACTCCTCCACCTGCAGCTGCTGGATGATCTTGGGCAAGCCATAGTTATGTCAGAGCTGTTCTTGAAAGGGCAGTTTCTGTCAGAGCTCTCTCACCCCACCTACCTCACAGGGTGTCTGTTGTGAGGAGGGGAAGGGAAAGGAGTTTGTAAGCCACTCTGAGACTCCGAGTGAAGGGCGGGGTATAAATCCAATCTCTTCTTCTCTCTCTCAACTGTTCTCCCTGGAGAAAATGGCAGCTTTGGAGGGGGGAACTCATGGCATTGTACCTTGATGAGGTCCCTCCCCTCTGCAAACTCCGCCTCTCCCAGGCACCACCCTCAAACTTCCAGAAATTTCCCAAGCCAGTATCGACAACTCTAGCGAACAGCAAGATGGTTGAGGCTGAGGCCCCTTCCTTACAAGAAAAGGCTGAGGCTAAATGACTTTTTCATTTAGAGGATAAATGACTAATGGCAGGTCCCCCCAACTAGTGGCATGGGTGGGGGCTAAGAGGTAAAATGATGGAGGTTTCTAAATTTATGGATGGGGTGGACAGAGTAGATAGAAAACCTGTTTCTCCCTCTCACGTAATACTAAAATTCAGGGGCGCCCAGCGAAGTTAGTGGGAAGCAGATTCAAAATCGACAAGAGGAAGTACTTCATTATTCAACCAGTAATTAACTATTTTATTATTATTTATTAAATTTATATCCCGCCCTTCCCAGAATGGGCTCAGGGCAGGTAACAACAAAGTGCATAAACAATTGAAACCAATAATATAATTCTTAAAACAGCTAAAATCCATTAAACGATTAAAACATGGTGCATTAAGTGCCTATAAACCGAACTGATGGTACTGGAGCCATATCAGATTCATATAGTACCAATCTCCACACAGGGCAAATAGTCAGGGCAACTTCTATGTGGGGAGGCCAACTAAATTGTGGAATTCATGGCTTGTGGACAGAGGGAAGGGCATGCGCACAGATGGTGTTAAAAGGGGATTAGGCAGATTCATGAAGGAGAAGTCCAGCAATGGCTATCAAAGACAACTAAACAGAACCTCCATATTCAGAGACAGAAACCCCCTGCAATACAGAACAGCAGCAGGTAGAAGTGCCCTGTCTATAGGCCTTCCAGGGGTGTTGGCCGCATTGGGTGGAGAGAATTGTCAAAGACAAATTTTTCTCCCTCTCCGAAAACACTAGAACTCAAGGGCATCCAACAAAGCTGATGGGCAGTAGGTTCAGGACGGACAAAAGGAAATACCTCTTTGCACAAAGTGATTAAAATGTGGAATTCACTGCCGGAGGATGGCCACAGGAATAGACAGTTTGAAAAGGGGATTAGATAGATTCATGGAGGAGAGGTCTATCAGTGGCTAGTAGCCACGGTGACTAAAGAGAACCTCCATGTTCAGAGGCAGTCAGCCTCTGAATCCCTGAGCCTGGACTGAGGAGTCAACATCATGGGAAGGTCTCAGCCTCTAGGTCCTGTTGGGCCCCGCTGAGGAACTGGTTGGCCAGTGTGTGAGACAGGAGGCTGGACTAGATGGACCACTGGTCTGATCCAGCAGGGCTCTTCTTATGTGTGAAACAGGAAGCTGAACCAATGGGATGATGGGTCTGATCCAACATGGCAGCTCTTATGGCAACATAGCCTCTGGAGGGAGCATTGGGGTGTTCATTACAATTGTTGTTGTTATTTTAGAATTATTAGGCTACCCTTCCCTGCAAGCAAGGCTCAGGGCAACTTAACAACAGAAACAAATGCAATAGTTTAATTTAAAACCACCAGTGAAAAATACCTAAAACATATCAACAAATAAAACAGTATACAATCCAAGATGGCGGAAGAAAACACTTCGGCTTCCACAGGCCTCCTGGGGGGGAGGGGTTACAGAGGGCAGAGGAGATGTGAGAGGGCCAGATGTCGTATTGCCCCCTTGCTGTCCTCTACCAAATGCTGGGTGGAATATCTTTGCCTTGCATGCCCTGCAGAAAGGTAGCAACTCTCCCAGGGCACGGATGTCCACAAGCACACCCCTCTTTTAATATGTGAAATGCAAGGGGCTGGACCTCCCTATTACCACTAACTATCTGTTGAGAATTAGCGGTCAGCAGCAATACTCCCTCTAAGCTATGGAGTCTTGTGAGCAAAAATTCTACTTCGTGAGCTACTGGCATTAAAGTTGTGAGCCAGCGATTTGGTTGCTGCCTAAATTAGCTTGCTCTGGAGCCCTCCTTCCTGGGCTAAGACAAAAATGTGTGAGCCAGTGGCTAAGAAACTGTGTGCTAGCTCACACTTACTCAGCCTAGAGGGAACACTGGTCAGCAGTAGTTGGACAGGGAGAGGCCCAGACAGCTTCATCTTGGATGGTACAGAGCGAAAGAGAGGGAGATATTTCCAGATCTTTTGGTCAAGTCATCAGTCACCCGTTTAGTGAGGCATTCGTAACTATCATTGTCCTCTTGGGAGGAAGGTCGGATGATCCATCTGTTCCCACCAACCCTCTCTTCTTCTTCTTCTGCGCAGATACCTTTGCTAGCAAAGTGGCCGCCATCCAAGACCAGTACGCCGACGCCTCCATCGGCAACGTGACAGGCAGCAACGCCGTCAACGTCTTCCTGGGGATCGGGGTGGCCTGGTCCATCGCAGCCGTCTACTGGGCCTCCAAAGGCCAGCCGTTCCGAGTCCAGCCGGGCACTCTGGCCTTCTCGGTCACCCTCTTTACCATCTTCGCCTTCGTCAGCATCGCCGTCCTGCTGTACCGGCGCCGGGCCCCCATCGGCGGAGAACTGGGTGGGCCCCGGACCCCCAAAACCCTCGCCACGCTCCTCTTCGTTAGCCTGTGGCTGGTCTACATCCTCCTGGCTGCCCTGGAGGCCTACTGCCACATCAAGGGGTTCTAGGAGGAGAGGCCGGACTGGGTAAATTCGCTCGTAGGCGCGGCCCGGGGGAGACTCCCTCCCCTGGATGGCAACCCTGAGTCGGGGAGCCCCTCCACCCCTACCAACCTGGGGAACCTCTTTACTGCTGGTACTGTCAGGGAAAGACTTCGCCAAACACCTAGACAGTAGCCCGCGGTCTAGCACTGACGAAGGCGGCTCCGGGTAATCCACAGGCCAGGGTCGAAATGCTAGCCCCGTTGTTAAGTCTCTGTTCTGTGAGTGACTGATAGGGCCTGGGGAGGGGACGGCACATCTGATCCAGGAGGAGATCCCCCCTACCCACTCACCCACCCATACTTTGGGGAACACCAGCCTCCTGGGCACGCATGGGGGTATGACGGCTCCACCGAAGATGAGTCTGGGGTCCAACCCCCTCTCCCCTGCTGACCTGGGTGAATGAGGCGTTTGGGAACAAAGGCCTTCCCCCATCAATTCTCACCACCCCTTCAAGTGGGCAATGCTTGGATTGGAGGGGGGCTTATTAGGTCATATACCTCCCCCTCCCCAGGTCTGGCTGGTCACATCCCGACAGCGGGAGGGCTAAGCTATTTTCCTCTTGGAGGTTGCATGTCTGGGGGTGGGGCTGGGATGAAGTTGAAGGTGGTACGACCTGTACTCCTCCGGCCCAAGTAATTCAGAAAGGGGACGGGGGGGGGGGGCGAGTGGGAATAGCATGTAAGGGGTGGTGGTGGGGAGCGGTGGGCCCCACCCTTTTATTGTATCCTCTTCCAAGCACAGTCAAGCCCCTCGGGAGCTGACGCTCATACAAACTCCCCAAAACAGCACAAATCTCAAGCAACAGCAAAAAAATAAAAATAAAAGGGGGGGGAGTCGTAAATCGGCTCCTCTTCCCCCTCCATCTCATCCCGAAACGACCCCCTTCCCGACATCGCCATTTACTCCTGTACAGAACCCAGATTTCTATTTAGTTGAGTTTATTTTACTTACAAGAAAAGAAAACACGGGATTTTATTTTATTTTTATTTAAAGAAAAAGGGGGAAGGGGGGGGAAGCCCTCCTCCGGCACCGATTTCCTCGTCTCTCCTTTCCCTGTCCCTTAATGTCGACGCCCTTACCCGAGGCCGCTGTGCGTGGTGCTTCCCTCCCAATCCCCCCCTCCAAATTGGGGTGGGAGGGATCCTGGTGCATCCCATGTCCTCGTTCGCATGGCGGCTCCTGCACCCCCCCCAACCCACGTGGTCTGTGTGTCTCTCTGCGGGTCACTCTCTGTTCACGCTTGCCCGTCCGTCTTTTTGCCGGCGCCTGCCCGTCTCCCTGCCTGCTCTCTGTCGCCCCCTCTTCCACGTACACCTTTCTATGTCCAACTGCCTGCGTTACTTTGGAGATGTTTCGTGTGTGTGCGTGTGCGTGTGTGCGGTTTTTCTTTTTTAAAAAAAGAGTTATTCAAAAACTTGCTGGAGAAGGTCTTCTTTTTTAAAAAAATATGATCCTGGATGCAGTGATCCAGTGGGGGCGGAGGACGGGGGCAGAATACACTCACAGCGGGTCTCTCTCCGGTGCTGCCGAGTCACAGAGGACTTAACGGTGACTCCGAATGAGTCTTTCAACGCCAAAGTCATTCAGAGGTGGTTTGCCATTGTCTGCCTCTGCGTAAGCCATCCTGGACTCCCATCGAGGTCTCCCATCCAAACAGCACATAGCGTTTTCAAAGCAAGAGACATTCAGAGGTGGTTTGACATCATCTCACTCTGCGTAGCCACCCTGGACTCCCATCTGAGTACTGAATAGGGCTAAGCCCACTTAGCTTTTGAGGTCTGAGGAGTTCAGGCCAGCCTGGGCAATTCTCTTTCTAGACCCTTTCAAACTAGTGGTCTCCAGCCCCTCGGGTGGTTCACAGAGCCCTACCTGTGGGGTCGCAAATTCCTATAGACCCTTGGGGGGGGCCTGCTTTTTGGAAGGAGCTGCCCCTAATGCGCATGGATGGAGAGTGCACTGTACCTCCCACCTCTTTTCATATGCTTGTGGAAGGGAGCCAGTACAGCAAGGAGAAGTTACCTGGGGATGATTTATGCATCACCAAGCCCTTGTTCTCCCCTGCACCTGGTCAGCCAGATGTTTGCTGGGAATTCCATGCTTGGTATTTAAATCCTAGGTGTGTGGGGTCCTATTGTGGGGTGTGGCATACAGGCAGAGGGGGATTAAATTTCCCCCCCCGCACTGTTTTTCCAACTTGAAAGAGCCCTTGCGAGCTCCTAGTGGCCTTGCAGGGGGAAATGTACATGTAGTTATGGTTGCCAATCTCCAGGTGGGGCCCGGAGATCTCCCAGAATTACAAATGATCTGGACAACAGGAATCAGTTTCCCCGGAGTAAATGGAGGGTGGGCTGTATGGCATTGTAACCTGCTGAGGTCCCTCCATTCCCAAAACTCTGCCTCCCCAAAGGTTGACCCCCATATCTCTAGGAATTTTCCAACCCAGTGTTGGCAACCCTGCATGGAGCCCAGCTGTATAAGTTTCCACCACAGCACAAGCAGCAGATCCCTGGAGCTGTTTCAGGTCTGGAAAACGGCACGCGGGGGAGGCTTAAGTTACCCTCTAGTCTCCCCGCATGATGCCACCCCCATCCAAATGGGGTTAGGGTTAGAGGTCATCTGGCTGACAGGGCTTGTAGCAGACATAAAGTGGGACACAAGGCTTCCTAATGTGTGAAGTGGCCCAAAGTCTGCACTTCACTGGATTCCCTCATAGCTCTGGCCCTTTGCTGATTTCTAAAATTTCCTTCTTTTGCGCCCCATGTCTCTCCTCAGCAGGGACTCAGAATGGGTTACATCATCCCCCTCTCCGCCATTTTATCCTCACAACAACCCTGTGAGGTAGGCTAGGCTGAGTGGGCGTGACCAGCTTGCCAGGTCTGTTCTGCAGCACAGTACAACTCCCGGTGCTCAGTTCGTGTTTTCCTGGTCTCCTTACAGTTTTCTACTCCGGGAAATTCCTAGAGATTCAGGGGTGGTGTTCCTGAGACATGGAGAAAAGTTAACAGGATAGGGTTGCCTGACTGTGGGTAGAGAAATTCCTGGAGATTTGGGGGGTGGAGCCTGGAGAAGGTAATGCCGTACAGCCCTCCCTCTAAAGCTGTCGTTTTTCTCCAGGAGAACTGATTATCTGCCATTCTGAGAGATCTCCAGAGCCTTGGCATGGAGGTGGTTAACACCAGTGTTCCCTCTAAGCTGAGTTAGTGTGAACTAGCTCACAGTTTTTTATCCTCTGGCTCACACATTTCTGTCTTAGCTCAGGAAGGAGGGCTCCAGAGCAAACTAACGTATGCAGTAGCCAAATCGCTGGCTCACAGCTTTAATGCCAGTAGCTCACAAAGTAGAATTTTTGCTCACAAGACTCCACAGCTTAGAGGGAACATGTATAGTTTGCCTTCTGACATCTTCTCCTGGGGAAACAGAGTATCATATCAGGGAGAGCCAGTTTGGTGTAGTGGTTAAGAGAGTGTACTCTAATCTGGGAGAACCAGGCTTGATTCTCCACTACTCCACATGCAGCTGCTGGTGTGACCTTGGGTCAGTCATAAGTTCTTTCAGAGCTGTTCTCCCAAGAGTAGTTTCAAGAGCGCTTTCAGCCCCACCTACCTCACAGAATGTCGGTTGTGGGGAGAGGAAGGGAAGGAGATTGTAAACTGCTTTGAGACTCCTTTGGGTAGTGAAGGGCCGGGTATGAATCCAGTCTCTTCTCTCTTCTTCTCCATTTGTCATTCCAAAAGAACTACAGCCCCACTTTGGAGCTGGTAACCCTCCATCTCATGGTCTCCTACTCATAGTTCTGGCCTTGATAGTGGTAGAATTACCAGCTCCAGGTTGGGAAACACCTGGAAATTTGGGGGGGGGGTGTTGGAGCCTGTGGAAGGCAGGATCGGAGAGGGGAGGGACTTCAATGGGGTATAACGCCATAGACTCCGCTTTCCAAAGTGGCTGTTTTCTCCAGGCGCACTGATCTCGTCACCTGGAGATCAGCCATAATCCCAGGAGATCTCCAGCCACCACCTGGAGGTTGGCAACCCCAGATAGTGGTTACATCATGTTTCTGACTCCCCTCCTTCCTGGCATGTGATTCTGAGGTCACATAACTTTCTACCACATGTCCCACGCACAACGGGCTTCCAGTCTAGAAAGACGGAAGACCGCCATTTTGAAATGCCAGCTCTGACCTATGGACCCAAGCAGGCTCTAACCAGAGACAGGCCTTATAGGCAGGGCACAACAGACAAGTCTCTTTTAAATGGAAACCGTACAAGAGTGTATCTAGTCAGAAGACTGCTGAGGACTACCAACCTCCAGGCAGGGCCTGGAGATTTCCTGCTGTCACAACTGATCTCCAGACAATCAAAATCAGCCCCCCTGGAGAAAACGGCTGCCTTGGAAGGTGGGACTCTACGGCATTGCACCCCACAGAGGCCCCTCCCCTCCTCAAATCCCACTCTTCCCGTACTCCCACTCCCCCAATCTCCAGGTACTTCCCTGCATCTAGTTGTCTGCCACAACCATTTGTTTAAAGGGGGAGGGAAATAAGTGAGATGAACCACTCAGCACAAGGGGGAGTGCACTACTTGCAAAATATTATGGAAAGGCAACCCTTGAAGGTTCATAAAATGGTGAGGCAGGTTAGGCAAATCATGGCGTATTTGCTGTCAAAGGCTTTCATGGCCAGAGTTCATGCGTTACCGTAGATTTTCCGGGTTGTGTGGCCGTGGTCTTGGCATTGTAGGACCTGACATTTCGCCAGTAGCTGTGACTGGCATCCTCAGAGGTATAACACAGAAAGATGGAGTACTCTCTGTGTCAAGGTACTGTGTCAGGAGAGTACTCCAGCTTTCTGTGTTATACCTCTGAAGATGCCAGTCACAGCTACTGGCGAAACGTCAGGTTCTACAGTGCCAAGGCCATATAACCTGGAAAATCTGCAGCAACTCATGGTGTATTTGATTATCTTTTATTTCTGGTTGTAGGAGGGCAGGTCCCTCACGCCTGTTTTTACCAACGACATGTAGAATTTGCCAAGCGGGCTAAAGTCAGTCGATCACAAGGAGCTAACCTTTCCCGCCTTCTTCCACCAACCACACCAAAACCAACCAGTTTTTACTCCCACTTCTTCCAGAAGCAAGATCTTCCAGAAGCTTTTAGCCATTCTGTGCTATCCAAGAACCCTTTCTTTTTTGCCTCAAAGACTTCCCAAAGTGCTCCAGGCTCCCCCTAGCCTCTTCCTTCAGCCACTGGGTAACAAAGGGTAGGTTTATTTATCATGATATTGGTGGGAAGTGCTATCAAGTTGCATCCAACCCCACAGAGGTTTCCAAGAGACAAACGCAGCTGGTTGGCCATTGCCTGCCTGCATGGCAACCCCAGACTTCAAGCACTGATGGAGCAGAGGTCCATGAGTGGCTATTGGCCCCAAGGGAACACTCTATCTGGGACAGTGATGCTCTGTGTTCTTGGTGTTTGGGAGGCAGACAGTGGGAGGGCTTCTGGCATTCTGGCCCTCCTGGTGGACCTCCTGATGGCACCTGGGTTTTGGCCACTGTGTGACACTGAGAGTTGGACTGGATGGGCCATTGGCCTCATCCGACACAGCTTCTCTTCAGTTCTTACTAACTAGGGCCAATCCTGCTTACCTTCTGAGATCTGACGAGATTGCGCAGGTCAGGACCGACTCTTGTTACACTCCAGCAGTCATTTACAACTGAGATGACTTGAGCACACAGGGCAATCCAGTTGTGGGTAATAGCTGTAATGCAAACCCCCCCCCCCAAGTACAAATATTCACTGTTATGAAGATACAGCCTCTTCTCCCCTTCCCTACAATGTTCTTTGGTGAAGTTGCCAGATCTTTGTGTCTGGCTTGGTTGTGTCCAAGCAATTCTTGAAGCCGGTCTTTTCTGTAAGGAAGGCAAATGCTGCTAGGCTTTCTCTCTCCTTCTGCTCCGCCCAAATTCTCATGGCATTGCAAAACAACACTAATGAAGGGAACCTTCCCCTCTGTTTTAGCCTAGCTAGAGGAAAGTTCTTTTCCCTTGGATCTCGATGGTTCTTCCCCACTAGTATATCAACTGTCTATTCTCCAAGCCAGACAAGCCAAAAGATAACAAAAGAAACCTGATCTGGGTCCACTTTACTGATGTTTGGAGGCAAGTTTAATACAGCCAAGGGCAAATCAAGTTTCCCCTCCAAGATGGCTTTTTTTTTTTTTTTACACAAATCAGCAACAAGATAATTTCACCCACACAGGCCTGCACAATTTCTGGACCACCCACTGCACATGACAACCAACACACTCATCTATTTTTTGCTGTGTGGCTGGAGCAGAAGAAGGTTTTTTCAGAGTCTGAATACAGGTTGGCAGGTTACAAGTGAAAAAATACAAAGTGTACATTTCTTATACAAGAAAGTCTGGATGGAGCGGGGGAAAGCAATGAAGTTCATCAGGGGCAGAGGAAGCCCTTTCACAAGCAGCCACAAGAGGGCACTCTCAACAGCCAACATTAATACACACTCTCCCGTAAGGAGAGTTAACCCCTTTTTTCTTACTGCTTCCCCAATGCAGACCTGGAGGAGGCAAAGCTTACCCCTGCCACACTGTTTCCATGCTAGGGGGAAAAACAGTGCCTACTAAATTTCTGCGTGCGCTAGTGCAAGTCAGCGGAGCAGGCTTAGCAACAAACACCCAAGGGCACACTGCCACTGCAAGCTAATATTGCTTTTCTACCAGTGTGACTGCCACGATTTCTCCCAAGAATGTTCTGAATTGTAGGCTGGAGATCGCTGTAAATTCTCAGTCTCTAGCTTGCCCCCCTTCCTCCCAACCTGAACTTGCTTGCAGGAAGCAAATTTTGAAATGAAGTCTGTCACGCAGATGACGCCAGAACCCGTGCTCCCTCTAAGCTGTGGAGTCTTGTGAGCAAAAATTCTACTTTGTGAGCTACTGGCATTAAAGCTCTGAGCAAGCTGTGCATAAATTGGTTTGCTCTGGAGCCATCCTTCCCGAGCTAAGGCAAAAATGTGTGAGCCGGGGGCTAAAAAACTGTGAGCTAACTTACACCAACTCATCTTAGAGGAAACACTGGCCAAAACAGCTACTAGCCCCAAGTCCCAGATGTGTTGCGGGATTTTCTAAAGAGGTGCCTGCCAACATTGAAGGAGGCAAGATCTTCAGGCACTGACATGGCAAGGGGCTAGCAAGACAAAGCACTCCATTCAAGAGCCAGCTAGTTCAGTGACAAGAGCACTGGCTTTGCACGCAGAAGGTCCCAGGTTCAATTCCCATCATCTCCTGTTGGAAACGAGCAGGCAGTAGGTGATGGGAAAGACCTCAGCCCGAGACCCCGGAGAGCCGCTACCTGTCTGAGTCGCCAAGACTGACCTTGGTGGAACAAGTGATCTGATTCGGTGTGAGGCACCTTCATGTGTCCAGAGGGCGTGTCATTTTTATGCAGTTGTTCAAGCACAAACGTGTGCATATTCCCCCACAAGAGAAACAAGCCAGAATATTACAGAACTGCTTCCTAGGAAAGCCCCATTGTGCAGAGGATAGACACCGTTTGGGAAGAGGTTGAAGACTTCACGCTCTGGCTAACAGGTTCAGGAAGAGATGTGCAGTTTCTTACCCACTCCTTTCTAACTCAGAAAGGTCATTATAGGAAAGATCAGAAATGATAGCCCACATCATTGGAAGCCGCCTAGGGAAAAATACCACCAGGTCTCTCGTGGGCGGAACCCGTTGCTGGAGAGCCAGCAGGGTGTAGTGGTTAAGAGCGGCGGACTCTAGTCTGGAGAGCTGGGTTTGATTCCCCGTTCCTCCTCCACTCAAAGCCTGCTGGGCGACCTTGGGCCAGTCACAGTTCTCTCAGAGCCCTCTCAGCCCGACCTGCTTCCCAAGGTGCCTGCTGTGGGAAGGGAAGGCGATTGCAGGCTGCTTTGAGACTCCTTAGGGTGCAGAAAAGCGGGGTATAAAAACCTTCTCTTCTTCGACTGACCATGACCGGCTCAGGCAGCCAAGGAACAAAAGAGCAAGGCCGTGAAAAATGACTTGTATTCAAACGTTATGTATTAGAAAAGTGGGATCTAATATTATATATTAGAAAACTGCTTCCTGTAGGCAAAAGCAGAAGACATTTGGGACAAATAATTTCGGCCTACGGAAGACTGGGGGATGGTTGAGTGGCATTTTAGTTCTCTGTTTCTAAACCGTGCTTTCTCTCGCTCTCTGGAGACAAGCGGTCTAAATGTTTGAGTAGGAAAGGAGACGAATAACCAAAGAAGCAGTGGAGTGGGACAGCGGCCAAGAGCCTCAGCTGTGGAATGAGATGGTGCTCGTCAGTCTCTCCTCTACAGGCACCCTCGGGGTAGCTGATCTCCTTGAACCGTGGCCTCCATCGGCAACATGGGCAAAATGTTTCCTACACGAGCTCGGGTCCCCTCCCCAAGACTAGCGGAGCAGAGTACCAGCTTTGCCTCCAGAAGGGCCCAGGCTCAATCCTTTACTTAATGAGTGCTCACTACCAGAGGATGCAGTGATGGCCACAGGCACAGATAGCTTTAAAAGATTCAAGGAGGAGAGGCCTATCAGTGGCTACAGGCCCTGGTGACTGAGGGGAACTTCCACATTCAGAGACAGTCAACCTCTGAATCCCATTGCTAGGAAGCAACATCAGCTTCTATGCCTTGTTTGCTGGCCCTCCAGAGGAACTGGTTGGCCACTGTGTGGGACAGGATGCTGGACTAGATGGACCCTCACTGATCTGATCCAGCAGGGTCTTTCTTATGTTCTTATGAGGGGAAGGCCTTGGCCTTTCTGCCCTGTTGTTGGCCTCCAGAGGAACTGTCTGGCCACTGTCTGAGACAGGATGCTGGACTAGATGGACCACTGGTCTGATCCAGCAGGGCTCTTCTTCTTATCTTCATTAACATTACTCGATGAAAGGGGGAAATCACAGGATTCACCAGAGAAAGGGGGAAATCACAGGATTCACCAGAGTAGATACTCTCTGACTAGACAGACCAATGTATCAGGCAGCTCTACCTGTTTTCAGAGACTACCGAGCCAAATGCATGTGAAGAGCCTAAAAACCCCACAACTCAAAATCGCTATTGTACATGCTATAAGGCACATTCCTCAAGGATATCGGAAAGAATATATTACAGGCTGGAGTGATCAGAGTGAGAGGCTGTATCGAAATTTCCTTGACAGCAAGGACCCAGAAGTAGCAGATGAACTACTCCACGAACTCAACGCTGCAGGCAGACAAAAAATGGGCCGAAACAACTGCAAATTTGGATTTCAGACATTCCTGTAGGAACGCCTGGAGCCTGCTGAAAAAGCTAGGTACAAGCCCAGCTGCGCTCCAAGGGAAATCCCTACCCAGAGCCCCAAAGGATCGAGGTTTTACTATCAGGATAAAAAAAGAACTCCAGACCTTGAAATGTACCCGCCCTGAAGACTGAGAGCTGCCAGGGGATTTCCGTGCTGATGAGATTTCCAAGGCACTGAAAGATATCAAGAGTGGAAAAGGCACCGGGGCCTTGACTGCATCCATAATGAGTTCCTGATCAACAGCGGCACGTTCACTAAGAGTGGCTCACAAAGTTTCTCACTGACGTCATGAGAACAGGAAGACTCCCAGGGGAATTCAGAAAAGCAAGAGAACCAGTTTGGCGTAGTGGTTAAGTGCGCAGACTCTAATCTGGGAGAACTGGGTTCGATTCTCCACTCCTCCACTTGCAGCTGCTGGATGACTTTGGGCAAGCCATAGTTCTGTCAGAGCCGTTCTTGAAAGGGCAGTTCTGGAAAGAGCTCTCTCAGCCCCGCCTACCTCTGTTGTGGGGAAGGGAAGGGAAGGGAAGGGAGTTTGTAAGCCACTCTGAGACTCCGAGTGAAGGGCAGGGTATAGATCCAATCTCTTCTTCTTCAAAGATAGTTGCTATTCTGGAAAACCAAAGCATCTGGCAGAAAGTTTCAGACCTATTTCCCTTCTGAGCTCCCGTTAATAAACTCTTCGAGAGGCTAATCCTGAGAAGAATCAGTGACAGAATTAACGAACATGTCCCTATAGAGCAAGCAGGATTTAGACCTCATCATAGTCATAAGAACATAAGAGAAGCCAATGTTGGATCAGGCCGATGGCCCATCTAGTCCAACACTCTGTCTCACAGTGGCCAAAAATACCAGGTGCCATCAGGAGGTCCAGCAATGGAGCCAGGCCGTGAAGACCAGGTTCTCAGCTTAACAACTTCCACTGAGATGGTATCAGAAGTGTCTTAAGGCATGAGTAGCTTTCATCGATCTAACTGTCACTTATGACACTCTGGAGTGATGGCCAGTTGTACAAGCGATAAAACTTTCCAAGTGATTATGGGTCAGACAATTAGCAAGCAGAAGAACCCGAATAACAGTTTACCCCAGGGCTCAGTCCTCGCTCCAGTTTTTTCCAGTCTATACATCTCTGATGTTCCCGAGATGATAACCAGGAAGTTTGCTTATGCCCATGACAGGGCCATTGCAGTAAGGCACAAATCAATGGAAAGGACTGAGGAAATACTGACTAGGGACCTCAAAATTTTGGTTAATACCGTAAATGGCAGCTCATTCCAAGTCCAGGAAAAATGGAATGCTCCTGTTTCCATCTCAGTAACAATCTTGCCAACAGTGAACTAAGTGTCTGCCTTAATGGCACCCAACTTACACACAACCATACATCGAAGCACCTTGGCACTACCCTAGACAGGACCTTGAGCTATAAGCACCATCTTACCAATGTAGCAATGAAAATACACGCACAAAGTAACATCCTCCTAAAATTATGTGGTACAACTTGGGGTGTATCTGCTACAACACTTAGATGCTCAGCTTTGAGATTGGTGTATAGTACTACAGAGCATGGTGCTTCAGTGTGGCTCAACAGACCCCACGTCCACAAACTTGATGTCCAACTCAATACAACAATGAGAACCATCAGTGGATGTATGAAACCCACTCTGACCTATTGGCTGCACACGTTGTGCCACATCGTTCCCCCGCATCTCTGAAGACGAGGCGTTCTTCTTCATGAATACAGAAAGATCATTGAAAAGAGAGAGCTGCCATCCACGAAGACACGGCTGACACAGGCCTATCCAAACTAATGTCCCGACACCCAGCAATAAGATCTGCACAAATCCTGCAATCACAAAATTTTGATCTAAGGAATGAATGGTCACAAGCATGGATACAATCAGCTCCACCCGATATCCATAACCTGTGATGTTTCACAGAGAGGCCCGGAGGATTTGGCCTGCCACATAAAGCATGGAAGATGGCTAACAGAATACCAACAGGCTTTGGCAGCTGTGCAGACCTGTTGTTTAAATGGGGCAAAACACCACGACCTGATTTGTGGTGCAGCCCGCCAAACTATTTTCCATCTGCCACAGAAATGTGAGCGTCATGCTTTCCAGGGAGATGTGATGGAGCTCTTTGAACTTTCCCCAGCTGCAACTGAGTAGACTGAAAATTTAGATAGTAGTATTTAGTGAGATTGTTCGATTTTTCTGTACATCCGTTGTATCAACTTGGTTATGTATTTTATATAATTATATGCTTCCTGTGTGTAATTCTGCCATACAATAAATAAATAATAATCAGTGCTACCCACTGTATTGGCTGTAAAGACGGGGGGGGGAGTGGCTTCCTGTGCAGTAATTCCAGATGCTTCCCCTGAATGGCCGTCAGCAAGGGAACAAACAAGCAGAAGGCAACTGAATTACAAGTTTATTACTTATATTTTTTTTAAAAAAGTTAAGACAGGGAAAAAGACAGAAAAAAAACAACAGAAAACGGCCAGGTAGTCTTCCTGCCGCAACCCAACATAGGCAGAACAGCCCCCTGCCTGTCCTTCAGAGCAGTGAGGGACCCGCCTCCCGCAAGATGATAACAAGGCTCTTTCCTTTACAACCCCTGCCCGGTTTGCCCTCAGCCGTACCCTGTCCTGTCTCCCCAAGCTATGGGACACCACGGCACTCAGGGAGAGTGACGCTGCTCCACAGGTTTCTCTCTACGGGATTTCCCCCATCCTCATTGTCCTCACTTGTGCCTTCCTATTACTTCAGGGGAGGGAGGGGTTCTGTTCCGCACATGTTTTGCTCCCTCTACTGGTTGATTCGGTATTACACGGCTTTATGTCCGGCATAAAAACCTGCAGTGTAATATCGAATCGACCACTAGAGGGAGCAAAGCACGGGCGGAACAGGAGAAAAAAACCGGGAAGCCACAGACCACACAAGTGAGGGAAATGAGAATGAGGAAAAGCCCTATGACACATAATGTAAAACCATTTCTTTTTCTTTAAAAAGGTGGATATTAAAAATAGCCCTTTTTGTTCCCCTCCTTTCGGTGGGAGGAAGAGGGGGTGGGGAGATTACAGACTCCCTCCCCCCAATAGTGCATTAAAAGGTCACCAAAGCTACAGACAGCAGGAATTGTTTCCCATTCCCGGGGCAAGCAGGTGGGTGTGCATGCACTGGGGTGGGGTGGCAGGGTTCTAATAGTCTATCCCTCCCCCCTACGCACAACCCCCTCCCTTCACTAGCCTCAACACAAACCGAGAAGTGAGAGAACATAATTACAAATTAGTTGCTTAAAAAAAAAATTAGTTTAAAAAAATAAAACATTTGCTTTAAAAAAAAAACCAAAAAAAACCCCACGAAGAAGAGAAGTGCCTTTTAGTGTGTTTTCCCCACCCCCTACTGGCTCTGCCCCCATCACACATTCAATGAGCTCCAGGCTGATGGGGAAAAGGTGGCCCGTGACGCTGTTGCTGCTACCCCCCGCCTCTCAGACCCAGGCTCCCCACCCCCACCCCGTTTTCACAGCACCGTCAGCTCTTCTTCGGCAGGGCTGGGGCAAGCGTTAGATCCAGGCGGGTGTCCGTTGCTGATGCCTCCGTCTAGCTCTTCCTGCAGGTAGCAGCTGATCTCTTGGGGGAGGGAGTCGCTCTCCAGTTCACACTCGTGTTCTAGTTGGGCTGCCAGCTGTGGAGTCGGGGGGGGGAAGAAGAGAAGATGGAGAGGAAATGAGCACGCCTCATTTTAAGCCAGAGGCTGGCTCAACACGCGCAGCTGCCTTATGTCGACGCAGACTGCTGGTCCATCTAACCCACTCTGACTGGCGGTGAGTGAGAGGGCTAGGGAAGATGCTTTTAATGGGAGGTCACAGAACTACAGAATCAAAGAGTCGGAAGGGGCCAAAGAGGCCATCTAGTCCCACCCCCTGCTCAGTGCAGAATCAGCCTGGAGCATCCCTGACAAGGGTTTGTCCAGACGCTACTTGAAGTGAGGGGGAGCTCACGTAGGCAGCTGATTCCACTGTTGCACAACTCTTACTGTAAAAAAGCTTTCCCTAATATCCAGTTTGGAGCTGCGGTGGCTCAAGTGGTTAAGACGCTGAACTGCAGGCTGTGGAAGGTCAGTAGTTCAGCAGTTCGAGACCCGTGAGTGCCGCATGACGGGGTGAGCTCCCGTCTCTAGTTCCAGCTCCTGCCAACCTAGCAGTTCGAAAGCAAGAAATTGCAAGTAGATAAATAGGTACCACTTCAGTGGGAAGGTAACAGCGTTCCATGCGCCTTGGTGTTTAGTCATGCTGGCCACATGACCACGGAAATGTCTTTGGACAGCGCTGGCTCTTCGGCTTTGAAACGGAGATGAGCACCGCAACCCTAGAGTCGGATTCGACTGGCTTTCGAGCAAGGGAACCTTTACCTTTACCTAATATCCAGTACCTTCCTGCCCTTAATTTAAACCCATTCTTGCGAGTCCTGTCCTCTGCTGCCAACAGGAACAGCTCCCTGCCCTCCTCTGAGTGACAGCCCTTCAAATACTTCAAGAGAGCCATCCTGTCCTCCCTTCAACCTCCTCTTCTCCAGACTGAACATCTCCAAGTCCCCCAGCCTTGGGAAAGCTAAGGCTGGGCTGCAAAACAAGTGCTTTGAGTCTAAACCACGGCCCCATCCTTAAAAGTGGAGGTGATGCCGTGTCTCAGTGGCCTTGGCACTGCTTGGCATGGAACAGAAAGTTCCAGGTTCAATCCCCGCCATCTCCAGTTAGCAGGGGACGTGAAAGACCTCCACCTGAGGCCCTGGAGAGCCGGTGCGCTTGATGGACCAAGGGTTTGATTCAGTATAAGACCACTCGTGCACTTCCTTAAAAACGGCATGCAGGCGGCCCCAGGTTCAATCTACACACAATGTGGAGGCTAAGAATGTGTTTGCCTTTCTACTGAGGAGGGGTGGGGATGAAATTTGCTCAGCGCATGGGGAAGCTTTTTAAAAAAGAAAACTGCATTTCACACAAAACCACTCAGAAGCCCCAAGGCGAGAGGACACAGCTGAAGCTTACCTGCACTTGAGACAGTAATGCCGAATCAACAATTAGCCAGCCAGCTGTGTACACAAGATCAGTGGCAAAACCACCTTAATACCTTCCCAAACACGTGCACTTAACATGGAGCCCAAAGTCACAAATTCTTGGCAGCAGTTGGTATAGAAGCCTCTCTACGCTGTGACCTGGGTTGTAAACATGATGGCATTTGCACAGAGCACAGCCCGTTTTCTGACATCCTTCGTAGGCAGGGTGGGCACACAATGCTCGGCCCAAAGGCAGGAAAGCCTGGGGGTGCCACTGTGAACGCCCAAATCCCACCTGGCTGAGCAGCTGCCACTAGAGGGCAGTGAAGAGCCTCGGCCTCTTCACAATCTGGTTGCTGTTCTTGCAAAGGAGAAGCTGTGGGTCCAGTCATACTTCCTTGTTCCCCACAAGCTTCATGCCAAGAAGCTCAGTTCCTCCTAGGGCTGCGAACCTCCAAGTGGGGCTTGGCGATCTCCATTCCGCCGAAGGCTGCCAACCTCCAGATGGCGGCTGGAGATCTCCTGGGATTTCAACTGATCTCCAGGTGACAGAGATCGGTTCACATTGAGAAAACGGCTGCTGTGGAAGGTGGACTCTGTGGCATTATACCCCACTGAAGTTGCTCCCCAACCCCCACCCTCCACAGGCTCCACCCCCCAAAATCTCCAGGTATTTCCCAACCTGAAGATGGCAACTCCAGCTCCACTGGTGAAAACGGCTGCTTTGGAGGGTGGGTTCCATGGCATTACATGCTGCCGAGGTCCCTCCAGTTTGGTGTAGTAGTTAAAAGTGGTGGACTCTAATCTGGGAGAACTGGGTTTGATTCTCCACTCGCCCGCATGCAGCCAGCTGGGTGACCTTGGGTCAGTCACCAGTTCTCTCAGAGCTGTTCTCTCAAGAGCAGTTCTCTCAGAGCTCTCTCAGCGCCACCTACCTCACAGGGGTGTCTGTTGTGGGAACAGGAAAGGAAGGAGCTCGTAAGCTGCTCTGAGACTCCAAATGAAGGGTGGGGTATAAATCCCGTCTCTTCTTCTCCACCTCCTCACACCCCCCTCCGCAGGTTCCACCCCCAGATCTCCAGGAATTCTCCAACCCAAAGCTGACAACACTCCCTCACTGGGCAGAGGCCCAGGAGAGCAGCAGAGGCTTTCCTAATCTCCCGGGACTTGAGGGAACGGGGCTTGCAGAGCTTGGGGATTTCCCAACTTGGAGCTGGCAACCCTCATTTCTCCTGGGCAAGGCCACCCTCGGAGCCTCAGAGGCAGAAGGAAATCTGGACGTCTCCCACAAGGCTGTGCTGCACTCACCCGCGGCTCTTCTTCCTCGATGACCTGCAGGATCCCCTGGTGACCCGCCAGCAGCTTCTCCTGTCGCCGCTTCTGGGCTTCCTCGAGCTTTGGGACACAGAGAGAGAGAGAGAAAGAGAGACAAGATACTCAGGAAGGAACAATAAAAAGAGGACCTCAGGATCCCAGCAGCTTCAGAGCCTGGATACTTCTTCTGTACTCTGGCCAACTCACAGCACCCCACTCGTCGGTGCCAAGCTCTCTGTGCCCCGGTCCCCAGCCCCTTTCTGTGAGTGTCAGTTTGGTGTAGTGGTTAGAAACGCAGACTGTAATCTGGGAGAACCGGGTTTGTTTCCCCACGCCTCCACATGCAGCCAGCTGGGTGACCCTGGGTCAGTCACAAGTTCTCTCAGAGCTGTTCTCTCAAGAGCAGTCCTTGAAAAGCTGTCTCAGCCCCACCTACCTAACCTCACAGGATGTCTGTTGTGCGGAAAGGAAGGTAAGGAGATTGTAAACCGTTATGAGGAGGAGGAGATTGGATTTATACCCCACCCTTCACTCAGCCTCAGAGCGGCTTACAAACTCCTTCCCCCACCCCACAACAGACGCCCTGTGAGGTAGATGGGGCTGAGACAGCTCTTTCAAGAACTGCTTGTGAGAGAACAGCTCTCAGAGAACTTGTGACTGACCCAAAGTCACACCAGCAGCTGCACATGGAGGAGTGGGGAATCAAAACCGGTTCTCCCAGATTAGAGTCCGTGCACAAATCTGATATATCATTAAGAAATATTAGGTGTGAAAAAAGCACAGTACCTTAAATTGAAAACCATGTATACAAGTACATTGTATTATTAACATTCCACGTTTCATAAGTTAAAAGTGCAATAAACTTTGGTAATGCTTATTGTTAGGAATGACATCCCCCTCTATAAGATATTCAAAAACTGGGAACCAAACTGCTTGACATTTTTTTTGATGTTTACCTATGTTATTGCTATTCCCCTGTGGTGTTACTTTACCAAGAACAAAATATTCCCATAACTTATTCGGCCACAAATTCATAGTAGGGCCAGAAGAGCAATACTTATTCTAGCAATTGCATTTTTGAGCAATACTTATTCTAGCAATTGCAATTAAAGTCAGTACTAATGTATTTTTTGCTTTGTTTTCAGGTGTGCCAGAGTCTGCGCACTTAACCATTACACCAAACTGGCTCCTGGCGGGGTATAAGTCTCTCTCTTCTCTCTATTATATGCCCTTCTGAAACACCACCTCTGCTTTGACCAGTGGAGCCATTCAGCAGAAGATGACTACAGCTTATTTTACCCCCACAAAGAGTTCGAGGCACGGTGCATGGGTCCCCTTGGTGGTGGAAAGTGCTGTTGAGAGTTCCTATCTACAGCTCGTGGCTAATAGCCACTGATGGACCTCTGCTCCATATGCTTATCCAGTTCCCTCTTGAAGCCGTCCATGCTTGTAACCGCCACCACCTCCCATGGCAGTGAATTCCATGCACTAATCACTCTTTGGGTGAAGTCCGACACTCTAACCATGACACTGACTCATTTCCCACGCCACTTTGAAACCCGCACAACAGAGCATCTAGAGAGTGGGAACAATGAACACAAGACACTCACCCTGCGAATGGAGTTCACTGACTCAGTGATATGTCTCCTGTTTATCTCCGTCAGCTCACTAAGGGGAAAGAAGGGAGGAGACAGCTTATCAGAGACAGCCTTCTGAGTAAACCCACACAGGTGTCAATCCTCCCGAAGGAGTATCTGTGAACTAAATATGATCAGAACTGATCCCGCCAAGCCCCTCCCCCAGGGAGGAGTGCACGACATCTCCCAGCTCTGACAAAATGGCTGCTGCACTGACAGGAACCTGGCCTACCATTCCAGGCCCGGCACCCTCAGTCATTCCCACCTTGGGCTCCCACCTCTCTTTTTCCTCAGACCTTTCTGGTTCGCTGCATGTGGCCTCTTCCCCTCGTCCCCCCTCTTCAAAAACCCAAAATGGGAACAGCTGTCACCTCCAATGCTCCCTCTAAGCTGTGGAGTCTTGTGAGCAAAAATCCTACTTTGTGAGCTACTGGCATTAAAGTTGTGAGGGAGCAATTTGGCTCCTGCATAAATTAGTTTGCTCTGGAGCCCTCCTTCCTGAGCTAAGACAAAAATGTGTCAGATGGAGGCTAAAAAAACTGTGAGCTAGCTCACACTAACTCAGCTTAGAGGGAACGCTGGTCACCTCCCCCGCCCACCACACCTCACGTCAACTCACACATCTTTTTTACTCTTCTCACGGGATTTGGCCTCTGTGATGCTGTTGTGCCGTTTTCGGTCCAGGATTTTCTGAAGCTCCTTCTTCTCCCTAATGTGGGGGAGAGCGCCATGAGGAGAGGAGAGGCCTGAGGATTACCCAGGAGGGGTGGGGCTGAATCCCGCCTCGTCCCTTCTGCCCCCAGCGGTACTCACTTCTCACTGATCTCCTTCAGTTTCTTCAACTGGGCAGCTTGACAGTCGCGGGCAATTTCCCTCAGGCGCTGCTGGGCCTGGAGAAAAACGAGAGCACTGGGTGAGATATCCTCTCTTATTCATGTGCCAAATCCCAGGCATAGGTCACACATGTAAGTTTGCGCACACTGGGCTCACCTGATGTACACTGAACGCCGACATGTAGCTGCCTTAGACCCAGTCACACACCCTGGTCTGTCAAGGACAGTCAGAGCCAGTTGGGTGTAGCAGTTAGGAACACGGACTCTAATCTGGGAGAACCGGGTTTAACTCCCCACTCATCCGCATGCAGCTGCTGGAGTAACCTTGGGTCAGTCACAAGTTCTTTCAGAGACTGTTCTCTCAAGAGCAGTTCTCGAAAGAGCTCTCTCAGTCCCATTTGTTTCACAAGGTGTCCGTTGTGGGGAGAGGAAGGGAAAGGAGACTGTAAATCGCTCTGAGACTCCAAGAGAAGGGCAGGGTATAAATCCAATCTCCTCTTCCTCTTCTTCCTTCTATTGTCTACTTTGAGTGGCAGCAGCTCTCCAGGTTCTCAGGGCAAAGACATTTTGCATCACCTGTTATCTGAGGAGGGGCTGTGGCTCAGTGGGAGAGCGTCCGCTTAGCACGCAGAAGGTCCCAGGTTCAATCCCTGGCATTTCTGGGTAAAACGGACTCACAGTAGGTGATGTGACAAACCTCTGCCTGAGACCCTGGAGAGCGGCTGCCCGTCTGACAGTACTGACCTTGACAGACCAGTGGGTCTGATTCAATATAAGGCAGCTACATGTGAACATAATAAACGTAAGAAGAGCCCTGCTGGATCAGACCAGTCGTCCATCTAGTCCAGCATCCCGTCTCACACAGTGGCCTCAACCAGTTCCTCCAGACAGCCGCCAACAAGAGGGCATACAGGCCGAGGCCTCACCGTGATGTTGCCTCCTGGCTCTGAGGTTCAGAGGCTTAGTGCCTCCGAATGTGAAGGTTCCCCTCAGTCACCATGGCTGGTAGGAGCTGCTAGACCTATCCTCCTTGAATCTATCTCACCCCCTTTTAAAGCCATTTATTTCTCTGGCCATCGCTACATCCTCTGGCAGCGAATCCTGCATTTTAATCACTCTCTGCGTGACCTGGATTCCGTAATTCCTTGAGGACTAGAAACCTGGATCTCCATTTTATCTAAATCCCACGGCGCTGTGGATTTTAAACGGAAGCACTGGAGCTTCTCTCCTCGTATCTCGACTTCTTGAATCCACGTGTACGGCTTTGCCTTCCCACCGGGCTCTAAGGAGGTGTGGCTCAGGGCCAAGCATCCTCAGGGCCCTTCCCAAACCCGCCCCCCTCGCAGGGCACCTGGTGCAGATGTTCTCGCTTGCAGTCCCTCTCCAGCTGGTGCTGGGCCTCCCGCAGCTGGAGCAGCCCCTGCATCTGCCACTCCTGCAGCTCCAGCATCCGGCGGGTCACTTCCTGTCCCTGTCCCTGCCGCGTGGCCTCCACGGAGCTCAGGGAGCCGCGGGGGGACCTGGTGGAGGGGAAAGAAGAGAAAGGCTGTCCGTCAACACACACAAGCAGGGGAGACGACTTGCAAGCCAGTAGAGGGAGGGATGGGGGATGCGTACCGCAAACCAGGGTTGAAGGGGGGAGGCTGGTGGCAGTTGTGGGGATGGGCTCCCTACCCTCTTTCCTTAATCAGTGCCCCCAGCCACTTCGCCTCCGGGGCGGGCTCCAGCCTTCCACCCCATGTCCATCTTCTCAGCTTTAATCTTGCCACATCCCTCCCTACACTGGGTTGGGGCCCAGAGGGCAGACTGGTGGGCGGAGCGGAGGGCAGTCTGGCAGCGGGGCAGAGGGCAGTCCGGCAGCGGGCCAGAGGGCAGTCCTGCACAGAGGTGCCTCAGGCTTCTTATCTATTCCCTCCTAGCCTCCCTCCACCAGCAGCATTTCCTTTGCCCTCCCAGTGGGATCCTAGGGGTGGCCACACCCACAAACTTGGCACATTCCACAAGACCACGGAAAGCCTCCGCCTTCCCTGTAAGGCAGCAACATGGGGAAGCGTGCACTCCGACGCAGTGCTCTTCAACCGAGGCTGTGAGGCACCGTGCGCTTCCGCCGTGCCCACGACGCAAGACAGCCCCTCACCCTTCCCGGCTACGCTGCCGGCTCCTTTCCACCTGGGACAGCTGGGCGTTCTGCTTCTTGTTCAGGCTGCAGATCTTCTTCATGTGCTTCCGCCGCAGCTCCTTCAGCTCCCGGTACTGCTTCTTCAGCAGTTTCACGAAGGCTTTGTGCTGCCTCAGCTCTTCCACAGACTGTGGGGAGACCTCTGGGAAAGAAGAGTCTTTATATTCAGCTCTCTGTGAGTATGTGCGTGGGGAGTGCCACCGAGCCTCAGCCAACATACAGAGAAAGACTACAGAGTTTCCAAGGCTAGAGGCAATTTGAGATAGTTTGCCAGGGCCCGCTTCTGCCCGGCAGCCTTGGATTTCCTCGCAGGTCCCCCATCCAAGTACTAACCGACCCTGCTTAGCTTCTGAGATCTGATGAGCTCAGACTAGCCTGGGCCGTCCAGGGCAGGGCAAAACCACCCCATCGCAGCTGACTTGTGGCGATCTGCAGGGTGTTCCAGGCAAGAGATGGAACAGAAGTGGTTGGCCGTGGCCTGCCTCTGCATAGCAACCCTGAACTTCGTTGGGGGTCTCCCATCCAAGTACTGACAGGGGCTGACCCTGTTTAGCTTCCAAGATCTGACAAGCTTATGCTAGCTTGGGCCATACAGGTCAGCGTAATTCAGCTCTACCGGTATGCAAAGGGTACTTTGCCGAGTAACCCACAAGCATCGATACAAACACGCACACACACAAGAATGAGAGAAACTGACTAAACACTCCACCAAGTGTACTGTATGAATATCTTCAGATTTCTCTCCCCGGTCATTAATATCACAGGCTTGATTCAAAAGGAAAAAAGCCACTGCTATTAATTATCGTATGGCATTGTGTGTAGAATAGCCAGGAGATCCTAAGATTGTCTGGCAGCCAAAAGTTCTAGCTCTTTAACATCATGCACCACTAGGTGGTGAGCTGGACTTGTTTTGTTTTAAGGAAAGAGACATTTCAGAGGTGGCTTTGCCACTGCCTGCCTCTATGCCACAACCCTGGTATTCCCTGGTGGTCTCCCATCCCAATACTAACCAAGCCTGACCCTGCTTAGCTTCTGAGATCTGATGAGATCGGGCTAGCCTGGGCTATGAAACCTGTGGCTGTCTCAGGGCAGTGAGTCCTGCATTGCTGTGCTGCCCCGTGGAACAGTCTCAGCTCTGACCCCAGCTAAGGGAAGAAGGTGGCTTGTCTAGAAGACCTTCGGGACACCCTTTCAGTGCTACGATTCAAAGGTGCATGTACCATGCTGCCAGTACTGGCACAAGCCTTTTCCTTACCTGCCAGGACGCTGGCAATCAGATCGTCCCTCTGCACTACAGGATTGGAAGAGAAGGGTGAAAAGAAAAACACAGAAATAGTTAAGATGGGGAGCAAGATATGGAAGTCCTTAAGAGAGGGGTCCAGGGACAGAGGGGAGAAGCCCCTGCTCAAACAATCGGCCCACCTGGGGATAATTTTTGTGGTAGATATGCTCCCTTCCCCACCCACAGACACAGGACAGTGTTATGTGGCGGACAACAGTTTGATATGGGTGGGGAAAGGGGTAGGGAGGGGCTGTGTCTCATGGCAGAGAAATCTGTTCGACATGCAGAAGGTCCCAGGTTCTGTCCCCCAACATCACCAGCTAAAAGGATCGGGTAAGGTGAAAAGATCTCTGCCTGAGACCCTGGAGAGCTGCTGCCAGTCAGGGTAGACAATACTGACTTTGACAGACTCAGTCTGAAGCAGCTCTGAGCGATCCTTACAGCACAAGTCCTGCTTGATGTGTTTGGAATGTTCAGGAAAAGCCAACGGGGCAGAGAAGGCAAGAATAAGGCCTGATACTGGGAGGTGGCGTGGGGCTGTGATTAGCCTATCAGAATAAGGACCAAGAGACCTGGGTTCGAATCCTTACTCTGCCAGGAAACTCAGTGTAATCTTGATCTATTCACTCTCTCTCAGCCTAACCTACTTTGTAGGGTTGTTGTGATAATAAAATAAAGGAGATCCACATATGCTGGCCTGACATCTTTAAGAGGGAAAATGCAAAGAAAGAGGGAACGGGGTGGGGGCAACAAACCCGAGCCTTACTTGGGAATCCAACGACGGGACCTGACCTTCCACTACCCTCCATGCAAATTTTTAGACCTTCATGCAAATTTTTAGACCTTACCTTGGCTGGGGACCACACTGGGGCTCCGGGTGGGGGACAGCAAAGCTGGCGGGGGCTTGCACGCTTCTTCAGGGGGAGGAGCTGGCATCGGAGCGGCTCCTTCCCAGGGACTCCCGTGGCTTCTCTGTGCACTCCTGAGGGGAAGGTTGGGGAAAGGGTTTAAGTAAAATCATAGAATCACAGAGCTGGAAGGGGCCATACAGACAGTCTGGTCCAACCCCCTGTGCAATGCAGGATCAGCCTACAGCATCCTTGACTAGTGTTTATCCAGCTGCTGCTTCAAGACTGCCAGTGAAGGGGAACTCACCACCTCCCTAGGCAGCGGGTTCCACTGTTGCACAACTCTGACTGTAAAAAAGTTTTTCCTAATGTCCAGCCGGTACATTCCCGCCCTTAATTTAAACCCATTCTTCCGGGTCCTCTCCTTTGCTGCCAACAGGAACAGCTCCCTGCCCTCCCCTAAGTGACAGCCCTTCAAATGCTTAAAGAGAGCCATCATGTGTCGTCCCCCCCCCATACACCTCCTTCTCCAGACTAAATATTCCCGAGTCCCTCAGCCTTTCCTCACAGGGCTTGGTCTCCAGGCCCCCAATCACCCTTGTTGCTCTCCTCTGCACCCGCTCCGTTCTGTCCATGTCCTTTCTGAAGTGAGGACAGGACCAAGATCCCCAAAGGCCGCCGCCCTCCTCGTCTTCTCCTGTTGTTTCCCAGCAGCACCTCAGTGGACTTTATCCCGTTACTGTCTGGCCCCGTCCCAGGGCCACCCTCACCTCGCTCTCCCCAATCAGGGCTGCCAGCTGCTTCGCCCGCTGGTCCATTAAGCTGACGTGCTTGATGGGGTTAATCAGGGCCTCCGCATAATCTGAGGAAGAAAGGTAGTTAGCATGTGGAATTCCCTGCCAGAGGATGCAGTGACGACCACAGACAGAGGCAGTTAACCTCTGAATCCCAGTGGTAGGAAGCAACATCAGGGGAAGGCCTCGGCCTCTCTGCCCTGTTGTTGGCTCTCCAGAGGAACTGGTTGACCACTGTGTGAGGCAAGATGCTGGTCTAGATGGACCCTCACTGGTCTGATCCAGCAAGCTCCTCTGATGTTCTTATGAGGGGAAGGCCTCGGCCTCTGTGCCCTGTTGTGGGACCTCCAGAGGAACTGGTTGAGGCCACTGTGTGAGACAGGATGCTGGACTAGATGGATCCTCACTGAATGATCCAGCAGGGCTCCTCTGATGTTCTTATGAGGGGAAGGCCTTGGCCTCTGTGCCCTGTTGTGGGACCTCCAGAGGAACTGGTTGAGGCCACTGTGTGGGACAGGATGCTGGACTAGATGGACCCTCACTGGTCTGATCCAGCAGGGCTCCTCTGATGTTCTCATGAGGGGAAGGCCTCGGCCTCTGTGCCCTGTTGTTGGCCCTCCAGAGGAACTGGTTGAGGCCACTGTGGGAGGCAGGATGCTGGACGAGATGGATCACTGGTCTGATCCAGCAGGGCTCTTCTGATGTTCTTATGATGGGCAACAGGGATTTTTTTTAACAGTGTGCATGGCAAAAAAAAAAAAGCACTAAGCCATCATTCATTGATTAAATAATAATAAATTGCCCGAGTTCAGTCAACCAGCTCTGCGTATGGTAAAACGCAAATCATTCTGAAGACACTGTTTACAGATTACGCACACATTCGCACCAGAAGACGCATTTGCCGCCTGTAGTTTTCCATAAGCATTTTGTGAAAAACACATTTTTTAAAAAATCTGCTGCTCAAACAGCAGCAGCCTTTTTAACCAATTAATCCACTCAAGTACTGCAGCGTACACAAACACAAAAAGTGATTTACACACACAGCTCCCCAACAAATACACATTCGGGCCAATTTACCCTACCAAACCCCTGCCTTCCTCCAGAATGTGCACGCAGCCCAACTCCCCCAATCTCTTCTGCTCCCTCTCCTGCCCATTTGATTTCCTCCCTCTAATCTCTCAGAACTTCCCCTGAATTTGGGACGATTATCTCATTCTCGTTCCAAGGAACCTTGGGGAAATTCTTCAGAGATGAGCCTGTCCATAGCCACTTAGCCGCCACTGCTCAAAACGGGAACCTCCATCTCCAGAGGCAACAGGTGACGGGGATGAGGAGTGGGGGAGGGCCTTGGTCTTCACATCCTTGGCTTGTGGGCTTTCCACAGAAGCACCTTGGCTGGTCAACTGCGGGAAACTGGAAACCCCTGGTCTGATCTAGTGAGGCAATTATTTTGTTCTCAGCAACCGTGCTAGCTAAAGGGAACTTCCAGCTATAGAGAGGGCAGACCCTGTGCCGGGGGGAGGCCTATCAACAGAGAAGAGAGCTCTTACCTTGTGGTATGTTAAACACCAGTAGATAGATCATTAGGATCTAAGTTGACAGCTACCTGTCAGTTGGTGTATAGAGAGGACAAGTCCTAACTTGTTCTGATCAGCACTGAACAGTGGGCAGTCACAGTGACTCAGCAGTACACTGATTGGTGGGGCTTTGTATATAAGTCTTTGTACAGTTGCTATATATCTCTTCTTCTGTATATTGGATGTCTGGCGTAGCACTTTGCTTGTGAATACTGTGAATAAAACCCTTGTATATAGTGTACCACTGGACTGCTTTATTGTGGTTACTATAAGGGGCTCCAGTGCTAGATCTACAGTGCAAGCAGGTGAGAAGCTGGAGTCTGGGAAGTCCTAAAGGGGCAGGCTTGAATAGTCAAGACACACCCTGTCCAACATGCCTTGCTGCCCTTCTTGGGGACAACTCCCCAGAGGCATCTGCTCAGCCATTACTGGGAAGAGGACTCAATAATGAACTTCTGATCTGACCCAGCAGGGCTCTTGCTATGTTCTGATTCCTCTATGTATCTCCAGAAAGGGACCGATCAGAAAGAAGCTTGAATCTACAGCAAAGCTCTCTCCCAAAGTCCCCAGTCCAATCATTCAATTACTTTGGTGATCATCTGGAATATAGTCGTAGGCCTCCGTGTAGACCAGCAAGGCTGGGAGACAGAGCGTTTGATTGCTTTCACTGCGCAGGCAAATGTAGTGATATCCTGCAAGGAAGAGGGAGGAAGAAACTCAAATAAGGCAGAGTTAGTGGATGGGGGGAGGGAATTCAGGAGACGGGGGCACATGCATCAGACTCTGGCCTTTGGTAGTGTGTTCAATTGTGAAGGCATCATAAATGAGGTTGAAAAGGTATAGCTCGCCTTCCCGTCGCTTTCTTCTTTAAATGAAAAGTTTAATGTTCGGTAGTGCTGTATGCTCTATGATAAATATGCTCCTTGCAGAAACCAATGCAGGATTTTTAAACAAGCACTTGAGCTTGATAAGCAAGCATACAAACTGGATTAGGAAGAAGAGCCGGATTGGTGTAGTGGTTAGGAGTGGCAGACTCTAATCTGGGAGAACCTGGTTTGATTCCCCACTCCTCCTCCACATGCAGCTGCTGGGTGACCTCGGGTCAGTCAAAGTTCTCTCATGAACAGTTCTCAAAAGAGCTCTCTCAGCCCCACATGCCTCACAGGGTGTCTGTTGTGGGGAGGGGAAGGAAAAGGAGATTTTAAGCCACTCTGAGACCCTGAGTGAAGGGTGGAGTGTAAATCCAATCTCTTCTCTTCTTCTTCTTTCCTTAAAATTGACAACCAGCAGAGTGAAGGGCTGGATCTGAAGCCATTACATGCGCAGCTTCCCATCAGGCTCTCTATCTTAGCTTGGGGGCTCACAGACTGACTTTAAGCCAACCTAGTAGCACCTTTAAGACTAACTGTATTGTAGCATAAGCTTTCGAGAAATACAGCTCTCTTTGTCAGAGGCATCTGATGAAGAGAGCTGTGTTTCTTGAAAGCTTACGCTACAGCAAGGTTTGTTAGTCTTAAAGGTGCTACTAGGCTTTTTACTATTTTGCAACAACAGAGCAACACAGTTCACTCCTCTGGATTGAAGCCAGCCTGTCTCTCCTAGCCTAAAACCCACCTCGTAGGAGCTGCTGTGAGGATAAGAACGGGGTTAATTCCCCCATCCATGTCCGCCACCCTGATCCCCTTGGTGCAGGAGGCGGGGGATACAAAAATATGGAATGAATGAATGAACCGCATGAGAGATTCCATTTGTGCATTGCGCATGAATGCACACACAGCCAGAGCCCAGCAGCACTACCCAATTCTCATTAGCGTTCAAGAGGTTTTACCTCCAGGCAGACAGCAGCGCTAGTCCTTACAAAGTGTCCTGTGGCACAGTGCTCTCCATGTGTGCGCATGCAGGCACGTGACTAACATTTATTATGACCCAAGCCTTTGGGGACTGCAGCCCAATTCAGAAGCAAGGAGCGTGCCCGCAGTTGGCGAATTAATTACACTCACACTTGCAGAGAAACCAGTGGAGGGAAAAAACGTGCCAACAATGGGGCCAAGAGGCCATGAAATGCAAAGAGCATGGAGCGGGTCTGAGGCCATTTCTATGCAGAGGCCAAATGTATACAAGATAAGGAACTGCAGCCTCTGAGATGAATTAGCATAACACGGCGAGGAAAAACAGTATTATCACAATATTATCGTTCTTATCTGGTACACGTTCGGGCTCTGCATAGAAATTACCTGGGCCTGCTGCTTGTTCTCTGCATTTCATGGCCTCTTGCCTCCAGCTGTTGACATTCATGCCCAATTGATTCCTCTCTAAAAGCCTGCATGGTGTAGCAGTTCGTACAGTTAAGGATCTCATACTCCCTGGGTGCCCTTGGCCCAGTCAAACTTTCTTCTGTCCGCTTAATCTACCTCAGAGGATTGTCGTTGTGAGGATGAAGTGGAGGGAGAAAGAATGTTGTAATCTGCTTCAGGTCCCCACCAGGAAGGGAAGCAAGGGTACAAATGGATAAATACGCGAGCGCAAGCAGTTTGGATAACAGTATCAGATCTGTTGGCTGAGGATAACAATAATGGTGGTGGTGGTGGTGGTGGTGGAAATTGCCGTCAAGTCACAGCTGACTTACAGCAACCCCGGTGGGGTTTTCAAGGCAAGAGACATTCGGAGGTGGATTGTCGTTGGCTGCCTCTCCGTCATGAGCCTGGTATTCCTTGGAGGTCAGCCCTGACCTGGAAAGCCCAGGAAAGCCTGATCTTGTCGGATCTCAGAAGCTAAGCAGGGTCGGCCCTGGCTGGTATTTGGAAGGGCAACCTCCAAAAAATACCGGGGGGGGAGGTATTTGTGAATTTCCTGCACTGAGCAGGGGGTTGGACTAGATGACTCTGGAGATCCCTTCCAACTCTTATGATTCTACCTCCGAAATGTCTCTTGCCTTAAAAACAAGTCTAGCTCACTACCTAGTGGTGCATAATGCTAAGAGAGCTAGAACTTCTGGACTGCCAGACAATCTTAGGATCTCCTGGCTATACTACACACACTACCCTATGATAGTTCATTAATTTCTTGGAGGTCTCCCATCCAAATACTAGCCAGGGCCAACCCTGCTTAGCTTCAGAGATCGGGCTAGCCTGGGCTACCCAGGTCAGATTAATAATTCTTCATACATTTGACAAATTGAACCCTAGTCCATGAAAATAATGACAAGCCACTGTGAGAGCCAGTGTGGTGTAGAGTTAGAATGTTGGACTAGAATCTGGGAGCTCGGGGGACAAACCCCACTCTACCAGGACACCATTTTCTTGGTGCTCAGGCTGGAATTTTCCTGCTAAAGATCAGCAGTTTTTAGTATTATGCTCCCATTGAGTATGTGTGGTGTGGTGGTTAGAGTGCTGAACTGGCACCAGCTGGCTGAACTGGCACCAGCTGGCTGCACGTGGAGGAGTGGGGAATCAAACCCGGTTCTCCAGATGGGAGTCTGCCGCTCTTAACCACTACACCAAACTGGCTCTCACAGGGGAGAAAGGTAGAGTATTAAAAAGCACATAAATAAAACAGCACCACCCAAGAGCTTTACCAAAAACAAGCCAACCTGTCTCTGCCCCGAGGGCCTTACAATCAAATATTTCACATAAAGGAGACAGAGGGAGCAGTGAACCAGGGGAAGAATCGGCATTCATTCCAAATCACTTAGACTTCAATTTCGGATGGGGGCTATGAGTCTTTCAAGGGCTTCAAGGATTATTTGACGGAAGATTTTCAAAGCTTGTGAGAGATTTTATGATGTGGCACAAGTATTCTGGGTCAACCGAGCCAACCGATGCCCAGGGAAACATTCTGGCCAGGCCTCAAAACCCCCAATAGTGCGAAGAACTGTCCAGTTGCAATGCATCATGGGACACAGCACAAGATGGGAACTCAACAAGCACGTTGGCAAGTGGAGGGGGGGAGATGTGACATGCCTCACCTGAGCGGATGGCAGAGACTGGCAGTATCCTGTGCCCCACAAACTTGCCCCCTTCTTCAAAGACAGCTATGCGTAGCGAGGCCAGTGTAGGAAGCACCACCTGAGGGTAAAAATGAAGAGTGGGTTGTTGTTTTTGTTGTGTGTGTGTGTGGGGGGGGGAGACAGTGATCTGGCAACGCTATAGCTTTCCCACACTGGTCGTCTTGTGAAATTACCACATCAAAAGAGCTGGAAATCAGTCTGAACAGCACTTTTAAGATAAGAAAGAATTCTTGGATGGGAGTGTTTGCCCCATTTAACTGTAAATTTTAAGAATTTACACATACTACAAATATAGCGGTTTCTACTGTTTGTTGCCACAAAGAATCTTGAAAATTGCATTTTGGTGAGGTAAGGACAACCCGATTAGAAGCCCTAACTCTCCTCACAGGACTAATGTCCCCCGAGTTTCTTGGAGAAAGAGGACAACTATTCACACACATCATGGTGTAAATATGCCTCCTTGTGAAGGAAACTTACCTCAACGCCTGCTCAGAAGGCACTCTATTAAGCCAGCTCATATTTGGGAGCCAAGCTCTGGGAACAAAGCGTTTCCCCCATCATGGTCTCAGGCCCCTGACTTGCTCACCTTGTGGAAGACAAAAGGCTCTTCATCCCACACTGGGTTGAAGGAATTCCCCTGCGACGTCCGCGTGCGGAATTTGCGCTTGGTGTCCACCGGCAGCCCAAACATGTCCACTTCGACATAGATCCCCACTCGCTTGTCAGACAAGAATTGCCCTGAGATTATCTGGGGGGGGGGGGACAAAACGCCAGAGGGATGGGGGACCAAGGTTTAAATTTGTATCAAGAGCTGTTTTGTATCCTTTGTCAATTTGGGTTTCGGTTGAACTATATAAAATGATTGCTTTAACCTGTTTTATCGTGCTTGAGAACGACCAAAGTGGCGTATAAATTGCTTAAAGGAACATGGCACTTGCCTACCTCGACCCCCACCCCAGTTCAGCTGTAGACTCTCACCCGACCCAAACGAATGACAGAATGCCTGTGAAAGGCTCTGTGGATCTATTCTGTGGCATTCTGCACATGTTCAGAAGCAGTCTTCGCCAACCAGCCTGCCGCCACAGACTACAAAAAAAGCAATCCGAGCAGGTGGCAGTACATTTGTATCAACTCCCTCTTCTCTTTCCCAGCTGTCAACATTTAGACTGCAGACTGCCTGGGCACAGGAACCCTCTGTTTTATTGCTTATGTCATTTTTAAAGAGCCCTGTACAGTGATTCAATATGTTGCAATTACCCATGGTCCCCTGCACCCAAGCACCCTCTGCCCACAGCATCCCCGTTCCCTCTGGCAAACCTTCACTTTGACGGTGTTGGCTACGATGCCATCGACAATGTCTTCGGTGAAGGGGTCAAAGGGCTTGTCCTGGCGCCGCATGAACTCCGGCTTCAGCAAGTACCCGCTTCGTCGGTTGTATTCGAAGATGCCCAGATTCAGCTGCATTGGCAAGTCTGGGCGAGCAGAGACAGATGCACAAGCACAGAATGAGAGAACGCAAGCCGGGCGATGATGTACATGCAGCTGAAAACAAGGGACTGTCTGTAGCAGTTGAAAAGAGCAGGAGTCCAGGAGCACGAAGACTGACAAAATACGTGGCAGGGGTGAAGCTTTCGTGAGTCACGGCTCACTTCTTCAGATGAGCTGTGACTCACGCAAGCTCTTACCCTGCCACGTATTTTGGTAGCCTTTAAGGTGCTGCGGTGGCTCAAGTGGTTAAGACGCTGAACTGCAGGCTGTGGAAGGTCAGTAGTTCGGCAGTTCGAGACCCGGGTGCTGCATGACAGGGTGAGCTCCTGTCTCTAGTTCCAGCTCCTGCCAACCTAGCAGTTCGAAAGCAAGAAATTGCAAGTAGATAAATAGGTACCACTTCGGTGGGAAGGTAACAGCGTTCCGTGCACCTTGGTGTTTAGTCGTGCCGGCCACATGACCACGGAAATGTCTTTGGACAGCGCTGGCTCTTCGGCTTTGAAACGGAGATGAGCACCGCAACCCTAGAGTCGGATTCGACTGGCTTTCGAGCAAGGGAACCTTTACCTTTACTTTAAGGTGCTCCTGGACTCTTGCTCTTTTCAACTGCTACAGACTGGACTACTTCCAAGTGCCAACAGGAGAACGCTATTTTCAGACGCTCTACTTTTTAAAACCTCCCCGTAAGCAGAAAGCTAGCACGGAAGTGTAAGGACAAGGCGACAACCTTTCCCTACCAGTGTGGGCATGTGCTAAATGCCAACAAGTTGCTTCCGACTTACGGCACCCCTATCGATGAATGACCTTCGAGATCATTCTATCATCGACAGCCTTGCTCAGTGCCTTGCAAACTGAGGGCTGTGGCTTCCTTTACTGACACAATCCATTTCAGATGATGTCCTCCCCTTTCCCCGCTGCCTTCAGCTTTCCTTAGCATTACTGTCTTTTCCCAGGGACTCCGCTCTTTCCATTCATTCAGAAAGGGCATCTGTTACTGGCAGTCTGAAACGACGCAGTGCCTTCTACCTCCGCATTCCGCACCGTGTGTAATAACCGTCACTGCATGCCGTCAAATCACCATCACCTCGTGGTGCCTCTGGGACCAGAGGGTTTTCGAGGCGGGAGATGAGCAGAGGTCGTTTGCTTCCCTCCGCGCAGCAACCCTGGCCTTCCTTGGCAATCTCCCACCCAAGTACTAACTGTGGCGGACTCTGCTTATCTTCCAAGCTCTGACATGATTGGGCTGCCTGGGCAAACTGGGCCGAACTGGCTCCTGTCTCACCCCAGTACCACAACCGCCACCCCTGCAGGGTAGAGAAGCCTTCACCCCCAGCATTAGTCAGACAAAGCCAACAGCCTCAAGCCGGATTCCACAGTATTACTTGGGTTCGCCACAGCAAACACAGCTCAGAAGCCGGGTGCGACAGCTTGCTGGGAGCTCGGTACACTTGGGTTTCTTGCCTGCTTAGGACCACAAAATATCAGGGGCGGGGAACGAGACATTTCTCTATCATAAGCAGCAAAAAGTCGCCACCCCTCATTAGCGAAGAGACAGAACAAAGGCGACACTCACCAAGAGACTGGAAGTTGAGCGCCACCAACTGGCAGCCGGCATTCCAGAAGACCTGAGGCATGTAGTTGGAAGAATCCACCCGGGTCCCTTTAGGGTATATCCGGCTGAGCTGCTTCTTGTTGTATCTGGGATAGGGGGGTGTCAAGGCAGCAACAGCGATGAGGGGCTACAGTTCTGCAGACGCATACGAAGTGTACGTAGTCCCACTATACACTGCATTGGTCAGGCCACACCTGGAGCATTGTGTGCATTTCTGGAGGCCTCGCTTCGGAAAGGGTGTGGACAGAACGGAGCGGGTGCAGAGGAGAGCGACGAGGGTGATCGGGGGCCTGGAGACCAAGAAGCCCTGTGAGGAAAGGCCGAGGGACCTGGGAATGTTCAGTCTGGAGAAGAGGAGGTTGAGGGGGGACAGGATGGCTCTCTTTAGGTATTTGAAGGGCTGTCACGTAGAGGAGGGCAGGGAGCTGTTCCTGTGGGCAGCAGAGGAGAGGACTCGCAAGAAGGGGTTCAAATTAAGGGCAGGAAGGTACCAGCTGGATATTAGGAATAATTTTTTTTACAGTAAGAGTAGCTGAGCAGTGGAATCAGCTGCCCAGGGAGGTGCTGAGCTCCCCTTCACCGGCAGTCTTGAAGCAGCGGCTGGACAAACACTTGTCAGAGATGCTCCAGGCTGGTCCTGAATTGAGCAGGGGGTTGGGATAGATGGCCTGTATGGCCCCTTCCGACTCTGTGATTCTATGAGGGGCTTCTATCTGGGGGAAAGGCAGCAATACTGTGGGGACAAAGCAGGCCCATGCTGTCCCAAGCTCTTCCTGCCCCATTTAGACAATAAATATATATATAGTATGTAAAAATTGTGGTAGGCCCCAGGAGAATATTCTGGAGCCTGAAGGGCCAGACAGGCTCCTTCTGTTCGTCCACTCAAGGCCAGTAGCTCCTTGCCCACAAAACATTAGGAGGGCAGATGTTCTGCAGTCAAAACCCTTGGGCCCCCCCACAAAGACCATTTTCAGAGAGTAGCCGAGCAGGTCTGTGGGAGAACAGCTAGATTTGAGTCCACCGGCACTTTAGAGACCAACGAAGGAATGCTTGGCTGACACTTGGATCGACAGTGTAAGTCACATACAACCCCCCCACCCAACTTGCACTCTTCAGTTGTTGATCTGCTGGCTTGTTATTCCCGAGAAGCTGACAGGACATAAAGCAAAGGGGCCCAGAGCACTGGACGTCTGCCACATGAAATGGTTCCCATTCCCATCCTCACGTCCCTACACCAGGCAGGATACTCAACAAACTCCATGGGGCTGTTGGTTAGCTGCTCCAGGCCTTTGGTCTCCACAAACGAAGACATCTCATAGGATTTGTTGCGTTCTTGGTGGAGAGGGAAGGAAAATTTTTATTTATTTATTTTATTTATATACTGCCCTCCCCGTACGGGCTCAGGGCGGTGTACAACAAATAAAATAATACAATTAAAACAGCATTAGAATAACAGTTTGCACAGAATAGTATCCTAAAATACCATGTATAAGTGGAGAGATCAGGTGTTAAAATAAATCCTATGTCTGCTAATCAGATCCAAGCCACTGGTGGGTAATTGTCCAGAAGCTGGGGGAGGGGGGATGTCCACTGCCTCAACCAAATGCCCAGTGGAAGAGCTCCATCTTGCAGGCCCTGTGGAACTGCAGTAAGTCCCGCAGGGCCCCGATCTTGTAGGGGAGCTCATTCCAACAGGTGGGGGCCAGGGCTGAAAAGGCCCTGACTGAGGCTAAACTGGACGTCCCTGGGACCGGGGACCACCAAGAGATGTTGATTCGTGGACCTCAGTGCAGGATGTGAACGTTCTGTGTTAGATGCAGTCCCCTATCCTTTGCCCATTACCAGCCCCTCCCTCTTTCTTTCTTTGTCTCCTCATGGCATGTCTACTCATAGTTGCAGTATTAAAACCAATACAAGTTTGAAGCGTCAAAGTTTCCCTCCCAGAGAACTGTGGGAATTGTAGTTTGGCGAATGCACAGAGAATGCTCCTCTTGACACCGCAAAAATTTCCCTCACAGAACTACAATCTCTGGGGAAGAGGAAGTGACTTTAAACCTGTCCAAGGCAGAATCAGCTTAAACTGCCACCCTCCACCAGACATCCAACTCTGTCTCCGTTTACATGAGACACGCCCTTCCCAGCCACGCCCCCCTTTCCTTTCCCTTCCCTACTCACTGCAGGCCACCTCGAAGGATTTGAACTTGACAGGTTCAATGTAGTTCACCAATGTGGACATCTCTTCTGTGGCGATGGCCTCGCTACTGGCAGTGCCCTGACATGCACCGTGAGGGGGGGGGAGAGAAGAAAGAGTGAGAGACCAGTTAGGCTGGCGAGGCAAAAGAACATTTGGAGAACAGACGAGTAACCACAGAGAGGGCAATTTTAAAAGTTATCACAGTCATCGGTAGCAGAGACTTGAAAAAAGTAAGAATGCTTTGAGTGGCACCACCTCAGAAACTACATTTCAAAAACGTAGGCCTCTCTCTGACCTGTATATGTACACAAGGAGTCATGTCCCCTACGTATTCCCTGAGGAGGTAAAGCCAGGGCCATCCAGGGAGGGGAAGAAATGCCACAGAGCCCCCAGTTACGCCAGAGAGACCCCTGTGTGAAGACCCACTTACAAGCAAAAGACTGCCTTCTGCTTGTTGAAATCTGGCTCCAATACACAAACACGATTAACCTGCAGCCCAAAAGGTTAATATTTATGACAAAATTCAAGTACACTGGGATGCGTTCCAAGAAACAGAAGACTGCAAAGAATGTCATATGCAAGGTTTATAACCTTCTGAGGAGATTAGAGCTGGGCAAAAATAATAGGAAAAACTGAAAGATATCCATAGAATCTGAAACCAGGTAGCTCTTAACACAGTCTGAAAACAGCTCAAAAGTATGAAACAAATGGATAACAGGAACAGGAGAAGCAGAAGTCAAATAAGGGGAATCCCCGACAAAGTTGAAAGGAATAACTTTAAACAGTTTGTTTAGAGTGTCTTCTAGACAAGCACTGAGGCCTAGATCAGCTGATATATTTAGTAATATAGTATATTGTGTCAATTCTGCAGTCATAAAACTGAGGCAATCAGAGATGATGTATTTCAAAAAGAAGTCATCTACGTTTCACAGCTTTCAAATGAAGAATGTGAAGAAAAGGACTACCTGAATTTTTATTTTAGCAGACTTACCACTAGGGATGGGCACCAACTGGTTCACGAGCCAAAATTCGGTTCACGAGCCAGTTTGGTTCTCTGGAACCGAAGTTCGGGGAAGGGGCATTCCCTGAACCAGTTTTAGCTGGTTCGGATGTTCAGAGCCAGCCATTTAACCCTTTGGTTTCCCCCCCGCCCGAAGTGGCAAGGAGCAAAACCGAAGGGTTAAAATGGCTGCTAGCCATTGAAACCTAACAGCTGAGCTGCACAGGGTCCATTGCTCAGCTATTAGGTTTAAATGGCTGGCAGCCACTTAACCCTTCACTTTTGCTCCCTGCCCCTTCAAGGGGGGGGGGAGCAAAACCGAAGAGTTAAATTAAGCCCCTTCCCAAACAATCCCTGCCCACTTCCTCTCAGCCATGGAAAGGAGGAAAGAAAGTCTTTTCCCTGGCGATCCTCTGCCCTTTTCTCCCAGCTGCAGTGAGGAAAAAGGGGGAACCAAACTTGCCAGACAAGTACAGTTCATGTAGTGTCCATTCGGTTTGGTTCAGGGTTCAGTTCATGGGTCACTGTGAAACCTGAACCGAACCGCCATTTTAGGTTCATGCCCATCCCTACTTACCGCCCACTGTATTAAACATAATATTTTGCTGTTGTTGAGATGAAGTAGAAAAATCTTATACAAATGTGTCCTCTTCAGACTCAAAGAGGATGGGTGTTCAAACCAAGAACAAGCATGCTTTCAAACCGGCCTCTAGAGATAGCTGAGATATTCATCATGTTTCAAATAAATTACTAGCTGTACAGAGATGGAAGTAGATAGAAATCAGTAACACAGATAATACTGAAGACAGTACTGGAAAGGACTTCAGCATTAATATGGTCATTATAGGAGAAATTTGAAATGCGTTACTCTTATCTCTACTAGAACTGAGTACAAGTCAAATTGGACAGTATTGATAATTACGAAAAAAAAGTTAAATTAAGTTTAACATCTCAAGGAGTTAATAATTCCATTTAAAAAAGATCTTCCAATGTCTTACCTTCTTGCAGGAAACACATATTAAAGATTAGCAGGAGAATTAGTTCAATTGTAAGATATAATCCATGTATTATTGGCACTTTGGAGGGATGGGGGTAAATGTAAGAGACCATTATGTCCCTTGGGGTCTTCTTGAATCTCCTTTGGATGGAGTGATGTCTTTTCTTTACAAGAAGACACTGTTTTATGGACAGAGTTTCTCGTATGGAGGTGAAGAAAATGGCTTGTATTGTATAAATTAAGAAGTAAATTGAAGTGGTAACATACTACATGGGTTTCATTATCTAAAGCTTAGATACTATGTATTTATTCTAAGCAATGTAAAATTGCAGACAATGACAACTAATTTCCAAGTTTTTACTGGAAACAAGAGGAAGCACAAAGAACTACTATCACAAATTTATTAACTGCTTTTATTTTAGGGAGAGCATTTAGGAAAGAATTTTCAGAATTAGGTGGGAAAAGGTGTTGCATTGATGCATATCGGAGGATATTTGTTCCATTTTACACAAGTGTCAATTTGCAAAAAATTAAAAGCTAATCACCGTAAATTAAAGTATTATGGCATCCCACCATGTAGGATTGATAAAATATATCTGGGTTAACTGAGATATAAATTGTATTCCCAGACTAAAAGTCAATTTTTCCCACAATTGGTGAAGCTGTTCTAGTACACAACTTTTGGAGAGAAGCAATTGTATATTTGATTAGGGAGAGCATTCGTTATAGTTTACCAAATCATCCCTTATACAGTTTGCTTGGCTATTTAGACAGCTCTGTGGGGGGAAAAAAACATTAGGAAGTTATTTGTTAAACAACATCAGATATTCTAATAGCGGAGAACGAGTGTCAACAAAGCTATTATCGTTGAGAAGCTAGTTGGTCAAAGCACGAAAAAGAACAGAATGGGGCTCACAGATACAGAATCTTCTACAGGCTTGACCACCATTTATACTTTTCGTGAAAAGATGATAGAATCTAAATGATATTATCCAGGGCTTTTTTTGTAGAAAAAGCCCAGCAGGAACTCATTAACATAACAGGCTACTCCCAACAGCAGAAACTCATTAGCATATTAGGCCACACACAGCACAGTTCATTGCATATTAGGCCATACCCCCATGCCTTCCCTTGGCTTGCCCAGGTAAGCCAGCCTTTGGACAGGCCAGGGAAGGCACGGGGAGGCATTTAAATGCCTCCCTGATCCTTCCAGGCCCCCCCCCCGGCCTGCCTGCCTCAGAGTCGCGGGGGGGGTGTCACTCTCCAAGCCTTCCCTCTGTAGCCACGCACAGAGAGGTTTTGACTGTAGTGGGCGTGGCCAACTCTGAAACCAGCCAGAACCCCGTTCCTGTGCGTTTCTGCCCAAAAATAGCCCTGATATTATCTAATGTGCCTTTTCACTGATCTAAATTAGTGTTTTAATGATGGCTGTCTAAATTTTTCTTGTCCTGACTTGGATAGCCCAGGCTACCCTGACTCATCACATCTCAGAAGGTAAGCAGGGTCAGCAGGGTTACTATTGGGATGGGAGACCACCAGGGAAAGCCCAGGACCGTTATGGAATGGCAATGGCAAGCCACCTCTGAACACCTCTCGCCTTGAAAACCCTGCAGGGTCTCAATAAATCGGTTGCAACTTGATGGCAAAAAAAAAAATCTAAGTTTTGAGGGGGAAATATTGACTGTAAGTTATGTATTTATTATTCCTGCAAATTAATGGAGCATGGGCTTCAACTGTTACAGACGCACAAGTGCATACTTTTGCGAAGACACTGGGAGTTTTCTATCCCCCCTCCCCCCAAATTTCCTAGCCTTCTTTCTTAGCTACAGTTCCCAGTGCTGAGGGAAAGACATGACAGGTCAAGTCTTTACTTGGCAGCCCAAGAACTAGCTGTTGGTTCATTGCTCCAGTTTTGCTTAGCAAGGAGCCGACGTCTGGGTGATCTCCGTTAAGTGATCACAACAAAATTATCTGCAGGAAATGGCAGCTTTCAGTTCCCTGCCCAATCATTCCAAGGAAGAGCAACAGGCAAAACATCTTAAGAATAACTCATCAATGCTCAGGGATTCCTCAGAAATTTATCACAAGCAGGAGAGCTACAATTTTTGTACCTATATAGCTCTAGTTAATAACTAGGAATAAACTCGCCTATGGTGACCAAGAGTTTTTTTCCAGGTAACCAAGCAAATATGTTTCTCTAAACTAGGCAATACCTGTTTCCCCCACCCCCACCTCGAGCTGTCAAATGGCAAAGACAGAATGTGTCAACAGGAACCCTATCACAGTTTTATTTAGGACTGCATCTGGTTAAGTTTAGCAGACATCCTGAAGAGTGATCTTAAATTCTGGTTTTATGTTTTTAATGTTTTACCTATGTTTGCAAGCCCCCTTGACCTCCATAAAGAAGAAAAGCAGCCAATAAATTTTTTCAATAAACAAAAGAAATAAATAGATGGTAACATCTCTCTGCTTCATTACAAGGCTGTAACAGCTGCATGCACGGTCATGAAATGTGGAAAACCAGTGTGTGCTTAATATCCCCGCATTCAGTACAGAAACTGCTACTGTGCACAACCTTGGAAACTCTCCAGAATGTCAGCTTTCAAAATTTAACTCCTCGTCCTCCCTCAGGAACTTCAGAGTTGCTTATATGGGGCTCCCACACTGAGAAGTAGCTGGTAACAACTATACGCAACAACACAGCACAGGACTGCTGCTGAAAATGGCAGCCCCGTGTTGTCCTTCCCATCCTCTCTTGAAATGGAAACACATGTTGAGGTGACACTACATTTCCCTTCTCCCAAGATACAGGCAATTGGCCAGAGAAGGGGGGTGGGAATGCATGATTAGATAACATGTCACTATTACAGGGGAAGCACATGGAAAACTCAACACGAAGCTGCCATGTTCTGTGGCAGCCCTATGTTTGTCCTGACATCTGGTCCTATCCCAAGGCCTGGTCAACATAACAGTATGTGTTCCCTGAGGCTCTGGGATACAAGTCAAAATAAGTCACCTTACATAGATACCTCGTCTGTTGTGGGCTTCTTCAGTTCTTGCTGTTCCTCCTCTTCTTCACTCTCAGCTTCACGGTCTGGAGACAATGAGGACGGAAGAGGTTAAGGTTGCAATTTCAAAGAGAAACATCATTCCTAATCCTAATGGACAACAACTGAGGGCTTAAAGGCTTCCTCTCTCTACAGGGAATCCTGGGAATTTTAACAATATAAAATAGAATTCAAGGGGCTAGCCTACATCTGGTGCTGCCAGGCCACAGCCTGGCAGGATTTTGGGGGGACAGGCGCGCTAGCATGACACCAGCTAGCATGACACCAGAAGGAATGTCATGACCTCTGGGTGGAGGACACTCTAGGATTCACCAAAATGCTATGGGTAAAACACAGGTTTTGGCAAATCCCAGAGCAACAGCCCTGTTGTCATGACATCCCTTGGCATTGTCAGTTTTTTTATGGTTCAGCTCCTCCTCCAGAGTCTCTGCAAGTTAAATCTCCAAGCAGGAAGTTGATGCATCTTGTCTCTAGTGTACATCCATATTAATGCACATGCATGAACCCTGAGGTGCATGGCTTACCATTCCCCACACACTGCAGTTACTTGGGTATTCCTTAATACATCAGTAAAAGCAGGGCTATTTTCGGGCAGGAAAGCACAGGAATGGAGTTCCGGCTGGCTCCCAAGTTGGCTACGCCCGGCAGGAACTCATTAGCATAATAGGCCACACCCAGTAGCGGAAACTCATTAGGATTGGCCACATTAGGGGTGTGTGGCCTAACATGCAAAGGAGTTCCTGCTACAAAAAAAGCCCTGGGTTTTGACAACAAACAAGGTAAACAAAATAAGAAGCAAAAGGTGGGTGTGGCTGGATGACCACACTTCTGGTAACATGGGGGTGTGACCTAGTATGCTAATGAGCTATGCTGTCGGGGGTATGGCCTAATATGCTAATGAGTTCCTGCTGGGCTTTTTCTACAAAAAAGCCCTGAGTAAAAGGGTTGTAGGATAATGTCTTTCTGGTATATTTTTTAACCAAATAACATCCATCTTCATGGCTCAGTGGAGGTTAGGGCTATTGTCGACTACACCAACACAGCAAATGACATACAACCTTCAGCCACAGGCCATGATGATAGGCAGGCCTTTGACCTATGATCCTTGGTATGAGCGTAAGGCTGTTTCAAAGTGCACCCTTATTTTCACCTGCGAAACCCTGGGGGGTATTAGAGACTATTCACAACCACAACAGCAGCTCCTTCATTTCTGTCTCTCTCCAGCCAAGTAAACCCACCGATAGACTTGCGGGGTTCAACCAGCTTCGGTATTCGCTCAGATGATTTCTCCTCGCCGTTGGTCATAACTGGCGAAAGGGGTTCTTGCTGTTCTGCTAGAGGAGAACCTGGGGAGGGGAAGAAGAATGTGAAAAAAGAAAAATTACAGTTCTTGGTATACAAAGAAGAAGAAGAGAAGAGATTGGATTTATACTCCGCCCTTCACTGCCCAAAGACGTCTCAGAGCGGCTTACAAATTCCTTCCCCTTCCCCTCCCCGCAACAGACACCCTGTGAGGTGGGTGGGGCTGAGAGAGCTCTTTTGAGGACTGCTCTTTTTCAAGAACAGCTGTGCCAGAGCTTGTGACTGACCCAAGGTCACATCAGCAGGTGCAAGTAGAGGAGTGGGGAATCAAACCCGGTTCTCCCAGATAAAAGTCCGCACACTTAACTACTACACCAAAGGGGGTGGGGGGGGACACAACAGCGAGATTTGTGTCCAGTGGTACCTTAGAGACCAACAAGATCTTCAGGGTATAAGTTTTTCAAGAGTCAAAGCTCCCTTCATCCTTTAAGAGTACGGGAAAACAGGATGCGGGGGAAAAAATCTAAATTCCCTTCCCACCAACTCAGGGCTCTTTCCCATGGCACTCTTCCTTGACTACCAGTATGGAACTCATAATCCTGATAATTTTAAGTGTTTGCTTGTTTTTATAACCAGGTTTCTAGTCCTCGAGATTGTCAAATGCTATTAACAAACAGCCACGCCAAAGGACATCTGTGAACACAGAGAAGCGTGGGATTTTCTTTCCGTGGTCTGTGAGGCTTCATTGCACCATGTGGTCCTTGCCCCTCTCTCAATGGTTAGCGGAAGCAGAATTGTACAACACGCACACTTGGGCCCGTTTCCTCTGCTGCTGCTGCAGAAGAACTACAATCCAGTCCAGCAGCATCTTAGATAGCAGCAAGATATTTGAGATATAAGCATTTGTGAGTCAGCGCTCCCTTCGTCAGATACACGGGTATCTAGTTTTTGAGCTGTAGAGCAAGTTAACACAGTTGGAATCATCTTTCAAGAGCTACAGGTCTTGTCTAGAAGAAAAGAGTAACTCAAAAGGAGAGATATACGAGAAGCATCAACATACATACCCAGTGGGGGAGACCCTGGCTCAGCCACACTTGAGGTATCACTGTAGGAGCTGGGTGTCTGTTCCAGCACCCGCTTCCGTACGCTGCCCTCGGAGACCTTGCTGTGCGGGCGACGCTTCTTGTTCTTCACCAAGATCCGGCCCATCAACTCCTGGGGACTTGGCAAGGCTACACCAGGCTGTAACTGCAAGTGGAGAAGAAAGGAAAAGCTTCATTAGGTGGGTAAAGATCCATGCAATAGTGACTGCTTTGGGAAGCTAACAGGTGCCTGGGGCCCTCTGTGATATTTTGGATCCCTTCCCTGAATTTTCAGCATTTTTAACCAATTCTGAGAGAATGAGCCGGATGTCTCGCAGGGTGGTTCAGGGAAAGCCATGCCGTTATAGCCCCAGCTCTCCCTTCTGCAGTATAGTAATACTGAGTACCTACCTTACGGGGTGTTAGAGAGAGCAGATCAGGAGGAACACCATTGCCACTTTTCCCAGTTTGGTGTAGTAGTTAAGAGTGCGGACTCTAATCTGGGAGAACCGGGTTTGATTTCCCACTCCTCCACATGCAGCTACTGGTGTGACCTTGGGTCAGTCATAAGTTCTCTCATAGCTGTTCTCTCAAGGGCAGTTCTCAAAAGAGCTCTCTCAGCCCCACCTACCTCACAGGCAGTGTTCCTTCTAAGCTGAGTTAGTGTGAGCTAGCTCAGTTTTTTAGCCTCTGGCTCACACATTTTTGTCTTAGCTCAGGAAGGATGGCTCCAGAGCAAACTAATTTATGCAGTAGCCAAATTGCTCCCTCACAACTTTAATGCCAGTAGCTCACAAAGTAGAATTTTTGCTTACAAGACTCCACGGCTTAGAAGAAGAGGAGTTTGGATTTATACCCCGCCCTTCACTGCCCAAAGGCGTCTCAGAGCGGCTTACAAACTCCTTTCCCTTCCCCTCCCCACAACAGGCACCCTGTGAGGTAGGTGGGGCTGAGAGAACTTCTGACAGAAACTGTCCTGGAGAGAACAGCTGTGCCAGAGCTTGTGACTGACCCAAGGTCACATCAGCAGGTGCAAGTGGAGGAGTGGGGGAATCAAACCCGGTTCTCCCAGATAAGAGTCCACGCACTTAACCACTACACCAAGCTGGCTTAGAGGGATTGCTCACAGGGAGGGGGGACGGGAAAGGAGATCGTAAGCCGCTCAGAGACTCCTTCGGGTAGTGATGGGTGGGGTATAAATCCAATCTTTGCTTTCCATCTCAGGTGTATATCTTTGGCTCATACCAAAGGACAAGAAACAAAGGGCTTGGGCCCTGTAGTATGGACAACCGGCCTGCTAAATCCCGGACCATGCCTATGGTACAGTTTACTCCTGTTGTCTCTTTTTTATGGATAAAGTGCATTTCTTTTACTGTGCCTAATTACATTTTTATTAGTTATACGCTGCTTTGGGTCCTGATAGTGAGAAAAGCTGCCAATACCCTAACTTTTAAGCATCACAACCAGAAATTGTCTGTTAACTGCTCTGAAATCTGAAAACGCTATGCAAATGCTAAGTATTAGTATGCAGAGTCTAGATCACTTATCTATGGAGAAAAACACACATGCATGGCACACCTCCCCAAGGTGACATTCTGCCCAGCTGCAGGGTAAGGATGCAAGGTTTTATTTATATATCTAAAACATTAGCTGCCTTTCTACCTTGCTGCACTCAAGGCAGCTTACAATATAAATAAAACAACAGTTCTAAAACACGTAAGAGATGACAGTTTAAAATCTCGGTGAGGACTGCCAATGAAAACTAAATCAGTCAAATGCAGTCCTAAATAAAACGGTCTTCAGGGAAGTTGTTCCAGCTTTCCAAAACTCTGACTAAGGAGAACAGAGGCATTTTTGGATAAATGACAAGCACTCAGGCGCTATTTTGCTTAAATTATCTCCCTCTCCCTAACCTAGATGGGTCTGCAAGCAGAGGTACTGGGGAGCGTGGCTATGGAAACGGGGCTTCTTCTTTCAACGAAGTCAAGGCTCTGGAACTCCCTGCCACTGGAGATTTGCCTTCCTCTGCTTGCTGGCTTTTTGGGGTGAAAGATCTATACCAGGGGTGTCAAACATGCGGCCCCGGGGGCTGGATCAGACCCCCGGAGGGCTTCTATCAGGCCTGCAGTGGAACTGGCTATCTTCTGCTTCTTCTTCCAGTTCTGCTGCTGCTGCATCATTGTAGGTTTGCAGCTTACAGATACACACCTGAACAGCATACTCAAGATTGCAACAGCACAGACATTTTGATGCAATAATTCAGAGCAAGAAGAGTCAGTTATCAGACACGGTTAAATAAACAAAATATTGCAAGAGTGCTCATGTTTTAAGCAGAAGTCTATCAGTGGCTATTAGCCACAAGGTACAGATAGGAACTCTCAGTCTGGGGCAGGTGCTGCACTCTATTCTTGGTGTTCGGGGGGCAGCAGTGGGAGGGCTTCTAGTGTCCTGGCCCCACTGCTGGACCTCCTGATGGCACCTGGTATTTTTGGCCACTGTGTGACAGAGTGTTGGACTAGATGGGCCACTGGCCTGATTCAACATTGGCTTCTCTTATGTTCTTACGTTCTTAAGCATGTTTTTATTTTAAGTAAAAAAAACCCTTTGTGTTTGTGTCCTTTATAAAGTTTATATCTCCGCTATCTGGCATTTCATTTTATGACACACACATGGCCCGGCCCAACAAGGTCTCATTTATGTCAGATCCGGCCCACATGACAAATGAGTTCGACACCCCTGATCTATACGATCTGAAGAGCAACCAGAGTATAGCACTGCTGGCCTTTTGGCAAATGGTTCTTACGGTTCTTGTTCACAAGACCTTGGAGACTGATAGAACGATGTATATTTTTCCTGCTGGCACGCGGTTTTCAGCTGTTTTGCCCCTTCTAATGGTTTACATGTGAGGCCTTAGTTTTTTTACAAGCAGACCTGCAGATGCACTTTGGATAAAAGGTTGAGCTATATATTTTTAATAAAATACCCTGTAGGGAAGCATATTCATCTTAAAGACACCTCCCCTGTGTGTCAAATTCACCCTGGCTCCAACTTGTATATGCTGCACTCTAGTGAATCTAGAAGCTTCTCTCTCCAGTTCACTTCCTTCCCCACCCATCCAACACCACTGAATCCTGGCTACGTCGTCCTTAGGGGAACATTCCACCCCCCACAAGAAAACATCTAATGCAAAGCCTTCCAGAAAACCTGGGGGGAATGGGAGAAAGGACAGGAAGAACTGTGGTTTCCTACCTAGGTCGTGCTTGCTACTAGATGGCTGGGTGCTGCGAGATACAATTCTCTTAAGATGCTACATGATGGCATGGTTGAAAATAGGTGGATTTAAAGGGAAGATACCAGAACAAGCACAAATTGAAGGTGTCACAATGATAACATGGTCATTTTAAAAACATGGAAGGAGGCACCTGATCGCTCTGGAATTGGAACTAGCTGCCTTTTTGCTAAACTGAAAAGTGTGTTTTGTAAGCCATTTGAGGCAAACTGCAATTTGTGCTATTTATTTCTGGTATTTTCATGGACTGCCTTGTTATGTTGTCATGCCCAGATTGGGTAGTATCAGAGTATCAGGACTCAAGAGGCTCTTGGCATGGAGAGCACTTTCCGGAAAACGGCTCCTCCTCCTTCTTCGGAGGTTTTTAAGCAGAGGCTAGATGGCCATCTTGACAGCAATGCTGGTTCTATGACTCACTATGAATGTAGGAAGACCATAAGAGGGAGAGCAGGAAGGGACAAAGCCAGCGCTCAGCTCTTGTGGCCCTTTCTTTTCTTTTCCTTTCAGGTAAACAGTGTTTAATGAGCTCAAATTAAAAAGTACGGAACATTGACTTATATTTACATGTATGTTGTATTTTGGTATTTTTCAAAATAAAATGAAATAGAATATTTTTTCAGTCATCCAGATGCCGTTTTAGGAGTTCTAATTTCAATGTTTGCAGGGAATTTGTTTTCATTTCTCTTTTCTTGCACGGAGGCAAGCAAATTCAGGTTATAACAGAAGAGAGAGGAAGGCCCAGGTGACATTGCTGATGAAATGGCAGCCTCGTGGCCCTTTCTCACATGCCCAGGGTAATGCCGATCACCACTTTGGAGTCAGGAAGGAATTTTCCTCCAAGCCAGATTGATTTTTTGCCTTCCTCTGGACATAGAGCAGGCGTCACTGAAGGAGTGCGGGGGGGGGAATTGCTGAGAATTTCCCACAGGGGGTTGGACTAGATGACCCCTGGTGCACCTTTCATCAGGGGTTTATGTACACTATCCAGATTTACTCTACTTTGTCAATTCCTCAAGTGTCAGGAGCAGACCTCACACCCAATTCCAAGTGGATCATGTACTCTTTTGAGAGGATCTTGTTTTTGCTCTGTGCTCAGCAGTGTTATGTAACGTGACACACCTTTTGCCCCAGGAACCTGGGCCTTCTAGATTCTCCGCAATAGCAGAAGTGAAAGAAGGGAAACAGCTGTTTGTAGCTCGGGGTGCATTTATTTAATTCATTTGTACTCCACCCTTTCTCCCCAGTGAGGACCCAAAGCAGCTTACATCATTCTCCTCTCCTCCATTTTCTTCTCACAACAACCCTGTGTGGTAGGGTTAAGGCTGAGAATTTGTGACTGGCCTCAAGGTCACCCAGTGGTACAACTGAGGATTCCAGCTTGGGGTTCCCAGATACCAGACTAACGCTCTTAACCACTACACCAACTCTGTGCCAGCTAAATGGGCCACTTCATGCATCTGTGAAGGGGACTCTGGCTCACAAAAGCTTATTGGATAATAGACTCATAGACATGGAAGGGATCTCCAGGGTCATCTAGTCCAACCCCCTGCACAATGCAGGAAATCCACAAGTATCTCCCCCCACACCCCGAGTGACCCCTCTTCTATGCCCAGGAAGGGGGGACGGGGACAAAACCTCTCCAGGATCCCCAGCCTAATTGGCCTGGAGAACAATTGCTTCCTGGCCCCCAAACTGGCAATCAGCATTTCCCTGAGAATGTAAGAAAATGCCATACGAGGAAAGCGCTGATACAACTCTCCCTTCTTGTGATCTGCCTAAGTTTCCAGAATCCGCATTGCTGTCAGATGGCCATTTAAGCCTCTGTTTGAAAGCCTCCAAAGAAGGAGAGCCCACCAGCTCCTGAGGAAGCTTGTTCCACTGAGGAACTGCTCTGACTGTCAGGAAGTTCTTCCTCATGTTTACCCAAAAACTCTTTTTGAGTTAATTTCAACCCATAAAGGTAAAGGTTCCCTTGCTCGAAAGCCAGTTGAATCTGACTCTAGGGGCTCATCTCCATTTCAAAGCCGAAGAGCCAGCGCTGTCCGAAGACGTTTCCATGGTCCCATTAGCTTAATATTAATGTTTATTTATCAGATTTATACCTCACCCTCCCAGCTGAGAGAGATTGTTAAAACCTTAAGGTGCCTCAAGACTCCTGTTGCTTTGCTTCGTTATGGTCTCTTACCAACACAGTGAACCTCATCAAGTGCAATGTGTGCTCCCTTACTAGATAATTCAGATTATAAAAGCATGCGGCTGTTGCAGAGGAACCAGCCCTTGACTGTTGGACGGAAATCAAAAGCCCCAAGGGGAAAGAGGTCCACACACATCTGCACACTAATGTGCAGACTGGGTGAAAAATAAAATGAGTTTTTAAAAGTACTTTGCAAAGAAATGCCTGGGTTGTGGGACACACCGGGTATTTTTCCAAGGGATCAATGAGCAGCGCATCCCCAAAGATGTTTCGGCAATACTCCGCCATCTTTGCCTGCTGCTTTGCCCTGGGAAGAGAGACACAGAGGGAAGATTACCAGGGATGCAGGCCTCCATCTTCTCCCAGGGATTAGGAGATGATGGCACGGAGGAGAAAGGGAACAGATCCACATCTCCGCCATCAGGACCGGGGCCCCTGAGGCTACTCACGAGTCCACATGATTCTCAAATGAAAGGATGACAGGAAAAGGCGACGTCTTGAAGGCACTTTCAGCGATGGCCTCTATGACTTCCTGTAATTAAAAACAAGACAGGAAAAGAGGTTAAAGGGGTCAAGAAGTACCTCTCTGGATATAATGGGGCAGGGGATGAAGGGAGAAGGAGGAACTACATTATGAAGACAGTTCTACTGCCAAAGGCAATGTGCATCAGGGCTAGGGGTATGCAAAAAAAAAAATTGGTGCTTTTCAAGTTTGGGTATACTGAACACGAAAAAGATCTGTATTTGCCAATACTCCTGAATCCCAATACCAGTATGGATTCCAGATTTTTCAGAAATCCCGAATTTCTCCAGCATCATTATACCCGGATATAGCTGAATGCACACCCCTAGCCAGGACCCAAACCCCCACCAGGCCCTCAACTGATGACCTAAAGTATTCTGACATGACAAAGTAGGTGCAACAACAAAATGACTGCCACAAAATGGCTGCTGTAGGAGGCAGAGCCAGGAACAAAATGATTGCCACAGCTTAACTTTATTAACACAGTGCAGCTCCTTGTACTAGGTTGGCAGCTACTGCCAAAGCAACATTTAAAACAATCTGCACAGCCAATCAAATCTCCAATAATCAACCAGAAGCCTAGCTGGGCAAAAGACTTAAATGGCCACTTGACGGGCACCAGAAAAGGTGCTGGTGAAAGCCATGGTGCCCACGGGCACCAGGTCGGGGACCCCTGACCTCAAGTGTACCAGCTGTGGATTGCATCTGTGCATCTTCAGCCCGGAATAGCTAAATGGAGTCCTCAGATGGAGGCAGCTTCCCCCTGAATTCCATGTGCTGAGGACAGATTATAAGGCTGTTTTGCCTCTATATCCCCTTTATATTGGAAGCTCCTGACTGTCCACTGTGGGAAAGAAAATGGTGGAACAGACAGCCTTTGGTCAAATCCTCTGGGATCTTTTTATGTTCTCCAAGTTATAAGTAAAAGAGAACTAGCTCAACTCAACTTTTTGAAGTGGGACCCACTCCTAAACTACTTACTCAACCTTTCAGGACCTACTTTCAAACTCAATTCTATTCTAGTATCCCTCTCTCCACCATAAAACAGTCTTACATCAGTTAACACTGAACATGTTTATATTTAAATATAAATAGAGTATACTTAAATATCATGTCTTTTAAAAACCAAAACTTGCTTTTGGAGGGGAGATTTCAGCTGTTGCTCATGAAAGAAAACAGATGGCTATGCGGAAAAGGAGGGAGAAGCCTCATTAACTTGTTCAGACACATGCTGGAAAAAAGAAATTCCAACCAAAAAGTGTGCAGTCTTGTCCACTTAAGACAGGAATCAAGCCATGAACTAAGCAGAGTATCTTGCTGGGATACACCTTGAATAGATAGTATTTAGAGCAGAAAGTGCCAGACAACAGTGTAACCCAGAATATGCCAGGGAAACGGCAGGTGTTCACAGGCTAAGAAACAAACAGCGTGGAGAAAAGGGACTTTAACAAGGAAGCAGGTTGCTGCATTTCACTGCCAGCGCCAAAACAGATGCAGAAGCAACTGTTTGCCTCTCTGGGCCACACATTCGAAGAAACACATTTCAGAATGAGATGGAAGCTGCTGCATCCATCACCTCCTGCACCACCAGTAGTTAGCCCAACGATCGTGGCAGTACTGACAGTGCCACAGACAGGGCTCAGCCAGTATGCAGTTGGAGGCAGGGAGGATCTGGGAAGCATGAGGTGTAAGCTATGGGCATCAATTCCTATGCTGTGGGGCTTGGCTAAGCCAGAAAACATGGTTGGGACACTCACTCTACGTACTGCCTGGCAGAGCCTCTCCCTGAGGGAATGAGCAGAGCAACAGAGGGAGGGAAATAAGGCAGCTCTGACCATTTCTACTTCAATGACTGCTAGAAAGGGCAGGACCACAGCTTCCTTTCCAGCTCAGAAATTCAACCTTCAAGGCGGGGGGGGTTATGTGCTACCTGATCCCTCCTCCTCACCTTGCGACATCACACATCACAGTTTGAGAACCACAGAACTAGACCCATGAGGAAGTCTCTTAACAGCCATAGGCCAGAGCAGGTCATGTGACACTCCTAGTCTCATATAAAAGCTTCCTGTCCTGATCTACTCTATGGCCTGAACAAGATGACTCTGCAGGTCACACTCCCTCCAAGAGGTCACCTTTGCTTTCAAAGGCTATTCTCCAAGCTCCAAGCTCAAAACAGACTATCTATGGAGGAGGATTTGGGATATTTTCTCAAACATTTTCTCAAGCCCAGGAATAACTCATTAGGAGGACAGATACCAGCTTCACTACTGGAGGAAGAGTGAGCGGGGATAACCCCAGTTACCTTGAAGGGTATCTCTGTTGTCATAGTGAACCCGTGTGTGATGAAGGGCTCCTCATCTTGGGGACGCCCCTTCCAACAGTCGAGCTCGATGCAACGGCAGCCGCTCAGCAGCACCTGGCGATACATCTCTACCGAGGAATTGCCTGTCAGCTGCCCAGCTTTTGGGGGGAGACAAGGAGGAAAGATATAGACACGGTTACGTGTGTGCAGAAGGTAAGAGGACCAAAGACCTCAAAGCCTGTCGGGATTCTTACACAAATCTTTGAAAGGAAAAAGATTTTGGAAATACGCATTTCTATAGTATTTTCAGCATCCAAAGCACTTTACACATTACCCTGAAGTCTTTACAAGAGCCATGCAAGAGAAGAAGAAGAGGAAGTGGAGAAAGAGGAAGATGAGGAAGAAGAAGAGGAAGAGGAGGAGATTGGATTTATACCCCGTCCTTCACTACCCAAAGGAGTCTCAGAGCGGCTTACAAACTCCTTTCCCTTCCCCTCCCCACAACAGACACCCTGTGAGGTAGGCCAGTATTATCATTAGGGCAAAAGGAGGGACTGCAGTGAGGTCAAGGGTGAGGCATGATTTGAACCAAGGGCCTCCTGCAACACAGCTCGCTCCTTTCAACCACTATGCTGTAAATGTTCTCTGTCTAACCTACCTCACAGGATTGTTGTGAGGATAAAATGAAGGAGAGGAGAGCAAGGAAGCTGCTTTGGATCCCCACACTGGGGAGGAAGGCAGGATACAAATGTAGTAAATGAATTAATTAAATATAGTCATAAAGGGCAATAGTTTGACAATCCCTATTGAGAGTTAAGTTTTTCTCACAAAACCCATTTCACCTCAAGTATACTGAGAGGAAAGTGGCAATTTTTCTTGCTGCAGGAACAGTTCTGTTGCTCCGTCTTGGCTCTCACATAACCAGCCACTTACACCCGAGCTTCTTGAGTATAAGCAGGCGGACATGATTTGCCCCTTTTTAACATCACTGTACACTACCTAGTCCTTGAGGCACTTTCTAAATCAAGACTATCCCTAAAGCTCTTGTTCTGTGAGAACTAGAGGATGCAGCTGCAGCCTATTTGTGAACTATTATGTCTGTGAAACAAAGTCCTCAGCTTAGTGACAGAAACAGACAGTGCTTCGCTGCCCATATGTTGACAACTTCACTGTGAAGGAAACTGAAAGTGAGAGGCATTTTAGGACCACATACATATTGTTTATTGGAGGTCCCTGCTGCCTGATTCATTTTTTAAAAAAAACTGTATCAACCCTGAGTTTCAGTGAGGAAAGTGTAAATAAATAAAAATTTTGAAAGCACTGCTCCATTAACTGTAGAATTCGCAACACCCCCAAGTCAAATGCAACTCACCCACAGCCTACGACAACCTAACTTTAAAAAGTTTGATTTGGTTACTGGGCCAGGATTGTAGAAACAGGTGGAGATTGACAAGCCATCCAGGTCAGCAGCTGTGTCTGGCATGACAAGTCAGAAATTACATAGGCCTGGAGTGAACTAAGGCCTAGTTTTCACTGAGGAGATAAAACCACAATCTGGGCTCTACCATTTCAGGCTGTGGGATATTCATATGACTGAATGCCTTGCCAAATAACACAAGTCTGGCTTAGCCTTTTCCATGATATGCTAGTTTTCTATGTGCCAGGGGTGGTGAAAGCCAGAGGGCCATCTTCTCAACTGCCACCAATTTTAAGTTGGTGTTGCCACAGATGGCATTTTTGGGGGGCCACAAATCTTTCACTTCTAGGTTGGCACCTGGGGAAGTGGAGGGGGGAGGCAGTCCCTCTTGGTGGTCCCATTTGGATGCCTCATGTACCTGTGAGGTAGGTATTATGTGAGGAATTAATGAAGTAGCTGCTTAGTGGCTGGGTCATGTCATCACTTAAATCCAGCTTGTCAGGAGGCACAACGGTGTTCTCCTCTCCCCCCAGGTAACGACCAAACCCTTCCATCGACATCTGGTCTGGGGAGGAAGGGGGAATGAAAAAATAGGTCAATAGAAACAATAGAAGGGAACTGATGTGCCAAGAGGGTGGGTGGGGTCCATAATTACTCCCACACTACCACGTAGGCCAGGGTTCCCCAATGTGGTGCCCGTGGGCGCCACAGCACCAGCCAAGCTTTATAGAAAGTGAGTGGGGCCATTGTAAGGCAGGCGTTGTTACTGGCTACCCTCATTCAAATGAAAGGGTTTGCCACTGGAGGATCACGAGGACAGGTAAGCACCTGGGCTTTCCTTTGCGTCTGGTTCCACTCCCCCTTCAAGCTTTCCTTCTTTGCAGGAGGTGGAAGAAAGGAATTATTCCATTTGGCTCCGCCTCCTGTGGAAGCTGTTTTTGGGGTGGCACTCCCCCCAAAAAAATTCCAGATGCGCCCACAGGCTCAAAAAGGTTGGGGACCCCGACTTAGACATTATCCCTCTATCCCCTTAGCCGGAGTACAAGCTCACCACGTTGCTGGAACTGCTGATTGGGCTCGTACTTGTCAATTAGCTGCCGCACCTGGGCCCGAGTCAGTGGGGGGTACAGAACCTCATTGAGACGGGGGTCCCGCTGTTTCTGGTTAATGAAGTCCATCAGCTGGTCCAAACTCAAGTAAGGCTTTCCTTTGGCTCCACTATTAGTAAGGGAAAGGAGGGAGGGAAAGCAGAAGTCTTCATCCAAATTTATCTCAGAAGAAACGAGGTGGGTGGCCTCACCATCAAAAACAGGCCACTTAATACAACAAAAGAGTTACTGGTTGTATAATTAAACAACTTTTTAAGGGAAACCTGGGGATTTTCCCCCCAGTTTATTCGAAGGGATTAAACCACAGGATAAATATACACAGAATTCTATTGACACTTTGATAGAATTCAGTTGCCTTGTAAACAAAATGCTTGATTGATTAGAAGTGGGGCAGCGCAGCCAAAATAAGAATATTCCGTGGCATAGTGCAAGCAAAATAAACATATTAAATGCTCTATATCTTTTCATATTATCTGTATTATTGTTACACCCCCCCCAAAAAAAAAATAAAATCTGAAGAAAGCCAAATATACATCACTTCTCCCTAGTTTACTAGTCCTTGAGAGACAACTTCCGGCCTATCTCTGGATCTGCTGTAAACGCTGGCCTTCAATCTTCCCCATCCACCCCACAGGGCCGACTCACATCTCCAGCAAGATTTTGTCTATGTCTGGGCGAAGGCAAAGCTTGTTCAAGAAGCGTTCAAAGATCTCCAGGGTGAACTCGTCAGGTTTGATGGACTCGCTCTGGAGGGAGGGCAGACGAGAAGAAGAAGAAGTTGGATAGCTAAGGGACAACTCCAGGTAGAAGATATTTTGCAGTCTGAGAGGAGTGAAAATAATAAACATGGGTTTGGGAAGCCCTCTGGTCCTCATTCGTTATGGCAGTCTAGAGGTAGTTCTTCAGCAAAGGAACTGGGCTGAGGTTCAGCAAAAGCACAGGATTGGTCCTGGGTTCAATTCCCATGCCAATCAAATCTCTAGAGACAAGCTTTGGGATACAGCTTTCGTTACCCATATCCTTGGAGAGCTGCTGCCAGTCAGAGTTGACAGCACAAAGTTTGACAGGCTGGTGGGTCTGACTGGCTTCGCATTAAGCAGCTTCAGATATACAATTTACCTTGCTGGCTGCTGCAACAGTATAGAGAAAAGCCTGTCCATACATTGCTATGGCTCAGTGGGAAGATCTAGGCTCCTCAAATCACAGGGAGACTGAACTGAGGAAATAGATGGAACAACTCCTGCTCAGACCGCCAAGTCCCTGGGGGTGTGGGAGGGCCTCCAAGGGTTCATTAAAGGCCCAGGCAAGGTGGAGGCGGCCAGTGGGATCGGAAGGGGTGGGAGAGAAGAGAAGGAGAACCCAGGAAGAAAGGAAAATATACCCTGTTAAAATTAAGGCCGCAGGACTCCAAGGCTGTCTCGACCCGTTTCTTGTCAGCGGAGAACATTTTGAGAATGCTGCAAGAAAAGGAGGGAAATTGGGGTCTCTGGGTCAAATGGGCAGAGCCGAGGACAGGCGTTAGGAGGAATACTAATGAAAAGACAGATGAGCCAGGAAGAGACCAAACACAGATGATAAAGAGTTTGGGGGAAAACGGATGACATACTAGGATAAGCTTGAAGAAACTGGCTATATTTGGTCTAAATAAACTGTGATACCGCTGGGGGTGGGGTGGGAGTAAAACATTTACAGGAGGCTGCGGTAGAGGGAGAACAGCTGTTTTCTCAGAGGCTGAGGGAAAAAGAAGAGCCGGGTTCAAGTGACAGTGGCACAACTGGGGGGAGGGGGAATCTTCCTGTATTGTAAACCTCGGCCCACATTAGTGTCTTAGTCACACATCCCTCTTCCCAGCAGCAAATCTCAGATTCAGAGCCCTCACTAAGGATATCACGCAAACCCCGAGGCAAGAGGGTGGGGAAAGAGGGGGGAAAGGAGTCTGAGGGCAGGAAATCTTACTTCTTAACAGGAATCCTCCCATCCTGATTGACTTGGAGTTTAAGCCGGGTATAACTGCGAGGACAAAACCAGGATTAGTTACAGGGCAGCCTCTTGCTTTCTCTGCTGGATAAATATGGAAGGACGGACAGGGCTGCTCGGCTCGCTGCCTTCTGAACAACTCCTGTTCGTTGGGATTTCTCGCTGTACCCCTCCACACCCACCCGACAAACCCCTGAAGACCCACCAACTCACAATGGAAGCCGCACGGGCCAGACTCTAACCAATCCCCCTCAGAGGACATGAAAACCAAGGTGTTTGAGGCCCGTTCTAACATGCCTACACCTCGGCCTGGATGGTCCAGGCCACCCCGGTCTTGTCAGATTTCAGAAGCTAAGCTGGGTCAGCACCGTTTAGTACTTGAATGGGAGACCTCCAAAGAAGTCCAGGGTCGCTATGCAGAGGCCGGCAGCGGCAAACCACCACTGAATACCTCTTGCCTATGGGGGTCTCCGTTAGTTGGCTGTGACATGACAGCACTCTAGACACAGACGGAAAGGACCTACGCAACGGCACAAAAGGCACTCACGCTTTCTGCAAAGAGGTGTTCCGGGAAGCGTTCTGAGCTAAGATGTTGGTGGCCAGACTGAACAGTCCCTCCGTCCATATCTGAAAGGAGAGATGGAGGAGGAGGAGGAACAGGGTGACACCAGCCACTTGCCTCTGCTTGTTTCCACCCTATGCAGAAGCTTTAGCCCAGCACACCTCAGACACCAAGAACAAAAGCACAGCCCTGCTGGATCAGACCAGTGGTCCATCTAGCCCAGCATCCTGTCTCACAGAGCAGCCAACCAGTTACCATGGAGGTCCAACAACAAGGCTTAGAGGCTGAGGCCTTCCCCTGATGTTGCCTCCTGGCACTGGGATTCAGAGACTGGACTGCCTTCGAACTTGGAGGTCCCCTTATATATTGCCTTACGCAGCATTTGGATTCCTAAAGAATGCAGTCAAACACCCAACACTGTCCCAGTTCAGCATGCAGTATGCCAGAGACACAGAGGCTGTGCAGGGCAAGGTTCTTGGGTAGGGCAAGAAAAAGGCTTGTAAAATGAAGTACGCTATCGATACAGAGCCCTGTCGGGATGGCCTAGGTTAGCTCAATCTCATCACATCTAAGAAGCTAAGCAGGGTCGGCCCTGGTTAGCATTTGGACGGGAGACCCCCCCCGGGTAATTTCACAGAGCCAGGCAATGGCAAACCACCTCTGAATGTTTCTTGCCTTGAAAACCCAATGGGGTCACCACCACAAGTCATCTGTGACCTGACAACACTTTCCACCACATAAAGACAGATAAACCTCTCATTCAGGAAAAGGCTTCTTGCAATGGGTGAACAGGTACACAGGATTCTACAACAACTAGGGCCAGATCCCATAGAACTGTTCCCCTCCCTCCCGGGAGAAATCCCACCCCCCAATCCATGAGGCACTTGCTCTATGAAGGAGCACCACAGCTGGAAAAGATCTGCAGGGACCCTCTCCTTGGGTGTGTCTCTTAATTAAACCAACTAGTAGGACAGAAGAACTTCACACAGAGCATCGACTTGTGAAATTCACTACCGGTGGCTTTATGAAAGGTTTAGACAAATTTATGGAGAAAGAGGGATATCAGCTGAGAAGACAGGCCACAGCTCAGTGGGCAGAACATCTGCTTTACGTGCAGAAAATCCTCATTTCAATCCCTGGCATAAGGCTGTAGGCGACGTGAAAGATGGTGAGAGTTGCTGCCAGTCAGAACAGACAACACTGAGATGGACAGACCAAAAGATTACCACAGTATAAGGCAACTTCATGTGTTCGATGGTTAAATGGACAAACGTTCTGTTTCAGCAGGGCCAATCAGAGGCAGAGGCCAAGAGGGCTATTTGGTTCAGCCCTCAAGCCCCAAGGGGACCTCAAATTTAGACACATGTTAATTCTTTGGCATCTGATTAGTTCAGAGTTTGATTTCATAAGCATGTTGTTTTTATTATGACTACAGGCCTCAAAAGCGGGAGGTGGTCTGGGCCTCTTTTGACCTCTGAGAGAGCCTGTGACTCACCATAAGCCACACACCAGGTACATAAAGACCGGCCTGTTTCTCACTCCCCTGCTATTCCAGCTACCCTATCTGTAGCTCATATTCTGTGGGTAACACCCTCTTTTGCAGAATGGTTCAATCTGCTCAAGCAACGCTCCTGTCCTACCTTAGCCGTGTCATCCTGGACGACCGCCATGAAGTTGAGGAAGCTGGTGTTGACCAGGTCAGGGCCATACACAACCGTCACCAACTTATCCTCAGGGTGTTGCTCCGAGCCCCCGAAGCCAAGTATCTCTCGAATCTTCGGGTCCTGAGGCACAGCAAGGGAGAATCTGAATACGACCAACTCAATTCACCCAGCTGTCATGACGCTAAAGAGAATCTGACGAAATAATGGCTTTTCCTTCCCAGCAAAGCCATTACATGCAGACACTGTGTCACCTCACAGTACATCTCTGATTTTTACTTTTTAAATACAGAGGAAGCGTAACCAGCGGTTTCACACCAAAGAAATCAGTCAGACACAAACACATTTCTCTGCTGGCGTGCCCTGAATCATGGGAACAAGGTGTGACACCTCTCTCCCTTGCCTTTAATGCCTGAACTAAAACAGACATTTGTCCACAAGTGGAGTTTGTACCCCAGGACTGTTCCAGGTTCAGAAAACAGTGTGCCGGGGGTGGAAAACTAAAACACTCCACCTCCCCTGCCACTCCGTGTTCCCAATCAGAATCGGACCCTGCCGTGCTTGGGGAAATAAGGGCCCTACTGTTGTTGTCTGGTTATGGGGAATGCAACACTGGAGAACACCAACATGACTTATGGGCATAGGCCATGTGTAGTTCCAATCTAAGTGCGGCAAAATTGGGAACAAGCCTCAGGCTCACATCCTTCTTTCTCAGGAACTTCCTATGCACCAGGGCCCCCCAGTCTTTTTAAGCCTGGGGGCACCTTTGGAATTCTAGCAGAGTGTGGTGGGTTCGGTCACAAAATGGCTGCCATACGAGGTGGAGCCAGCCACAAAATAGCTGCTGCTGCTTAGTTTCAATCAGTAAAGATCCTTGTGCTGGGCTGGCAGCTGCCACCAAAGTAACATTTTTAAAAATCTGCACAGCCAATCAAATCTCCAATGGCCAATCAGAAGCCTTGCTGGGCTAAAGCCCCACCCGCTTTCTAAAAACACTTGGCAAGTACCAGGAAAGTGCCGGCGAGCCCATGGCACCCACAGTCACCACGTTGGGGACTTCTGCTCTGCACTATGTATAAAAGAGGGCCAGAGCCAAGGCAATATAATATCAGAATCTGTATAGCACGTCTGGGTGTTCAAAGTCCTTCATGCACATTACATAGCTGTAACCCTCATAGTAACCCTGTAAGGTGGGCCAGTAGTATCTCCATATTACAGGAGGGGTGGTGCTGAAACCCAGAAGAAGCCGCTTGCTTAAGACCATCTTGCTTAAGACCACAGTTGGCTTCACTTTTAATCACTTCCTTTGTCCTGACTTTCTACTGAGACTCCATTTGTTGAATAGAGCTATAAGCACCTTTGTCAAACCAATGCTCAATTTTTGAACATGTTTTGTGCATTTAAGCATTAAGGTTATTGCACTTTTTATTCTTTGACTTTTTGAACTGTTTCATGTTTTTAAACTGTATGTACTGGCTTTGTTATTGTAATGGCTTTGGATTACACGCTTTTTGATCTCTGTGACTGTGTTACATTTTGTGTGCTGATGTTCCGTATGTTATCTTTGACTCCAATAAAATCTTTTTGAAAATGAAAAAAGACCATGTGAGTTCAAGGCAGGAATTTCTCCACTCGTAACTAATCTCTTTGCCACTCTTCTACTACACTAGCTCTCAGTACCACAATCTCACATAAGTACACAAAGAAGTCGCAGGGCGTGGCACAGGACATATCACTCATCCTTGTTAAGAAAAGCTTTGTTTTTAAGTTTCTAATCAGCATGTTCTGCCTGCCGTCCATTTCTATCCTTTCCTTCTCAGAATCCACGGGAAAGGATTTCCAGTATCCTGAATACCTACTAGCTGGTTGCCGCAAACAGCAGAAGCAAAATTAATGATGTGAATTTTTTTAAAAACCCACCAACAAACAGTAATGTGCTCAGCTTTTACAGTTTAGACACATAGGATTCAGCTTTATTCATGGCGGAATTTGGATTTCCTTGGCACAGACAGAGTCCTAAATTAAGTTAGGGCTGCCAGGTCCGGGTTGGAAAATACCTGGAGACTTTGGGGGGCATCCGGGAGAGGGCGGGGTTTGCGGAGGGGAGGGATCTCAGCGCGGTACAATGCCACACCGTCCACGCTTTAAAGCAGCCATTTTCTCCAGGGGAGCTAATCTCTGTGAGCTGGAGATCAGTTGTAAAAGCAGGAGATCTCCAGGCCCTGCCCGGAGGCTGGCAACCCTAAATTAAGTGCAGAGTGTGCTTATCTCTAAAAGGACTGGTGGGAGAGGGAGACCACATAAAGCCAAGAACATCTCCCAGCCTCAGCACAGGGAGGGTAGCTGGGGTGGGGGTTAAATATCCTACAGCCATACATTTGCCAACCTCCAGGTGACACATGGAGATCTCCAGGTTCCAGAGGTCCATGTTACCTGGAGGTCTCTGGGTTACAGAGACCAGTTCCCCTGGCGAAAACAGCTGCTTTGGAAGGTGGACTGTATGACACTATACCCTGGTGAGGTCCTTCCCGAAACCCTCCCCCAAACTCCACCCTCAAAATCTCCCGGAATTTCCCAACCCAGAAATGGCAACCCTGCTCTGAGCAGAGCAACTATTTTACTAACACCTCAGATTCAAAAGGTCTGTTTATTTTATTTCAAACACCTTATGCTACTTTCCACCCAAATAGGGTCTTGCCAAGGCAGCAAAAGTGGAAATATTAGAACATCTGAATATTAAAACAGCATTTAAAGTACAAAATAATTTAATAAAAACACAAACATATAAGCATGATTCAAACCACAATTTATTTTTTACTGAGGTCAATCAATGAAATTATTCAGCTTGGGGACAACCATTCAAACCCACCTGGACCTATATTCAAATCCTTTTTTGCCTCAAAAATGACAGCTTAATTGCTATTGTTCTTTCCCCTCAAAGAGGCCTGGCGGGCACCCCTTCCTGCACTGTGGTAGGGGCAGTGCCAGGGAACAAGCCAGGGTGACCATACTTGTACATCATGTAGAACTATATGCTAGGCTAAACATGGTCAATAAGCTACCTTCATCCATGGTTTTAGACACTGGTCTGACCTGACAATAAAAACCATCGCTAGCATCGTGGCCTGCATTCAGACAATCACTCAAGCCATATCTAGGTTCAATTAAACTACAGTTTCTGAACCGAGCCCTCCCTCCCTCTCTCTCTCAGCATTGTGGTTACCTTGGGGAGTTTGGCATATCGCCCGGTCCGAGTATCCCGGATAGAGCTGATGTCCAGAATGTCAACTTCCTGGAAGGGGGTGAGGTGGGAAGACGAAGAAAAAAGACCCCCTTAGTTCGGTGCCCATTATGAGCTGACGTTACACATTTTCAACATTGTGTGCATGAACAAGACCAACAATCAATCAGACCAACGCGACAAGCTGCACATTAATTTTCGCCTGCTAGCTGGCTGCCACATTTGATCGGACAAACAGATGCTTATTTTTGCATAGCTGCTTCGAAGGAGGAAAGAAAAAGAAGCACACACACAAAAAATCATCTGTATCCATTATATTGTGCCCCAGGCTGGCCATTAACACAAATTTCCCCTTTCATATTCAGGAATGTTAATGTTCCAGCTCTCTCTCTCTCACTTTCTCTAATGGAACTGCAACACAATCTTTTCATTTTTATCAAGGCACGTTTCCATTAATTATTACGGTCAGTTTGTTGTTTATTGTGAAGTACAGGAATTCTCCATGCTTTCAACGGCTGCAGTTATGCCAGGGCCCAGGCCCAGGCTAGATCAATGCTGTCACATCTCAGAAGCTAAGCAGGGTCCGCCCTGGTTAGAATTTGATATGGGAGACCACCCAGGAAGCCCAGGGTCACTATGTGGAGGCAGGCAAAGGTAAAACCACCGTTGAACTCCTCTTGCCTCAAAAACTCTAAAGAGTCGCCATAAGTCGGCTGTGACTTGACAGCTGGGAGAGTACCAAAACAGCTTATCATGTATCTATTTAAAAGGGACGTCATGGGCACACAGGGTGCTTTATAGAGTGAGTGGGTCCCTGCCCCAAGGAGATAACATCCTAAAATTTGAGACAAGAGAATGGTGGCAGAGGCAAAGAGAAACAGGGAAGAGAAGAAGAAGGAGAAGAAGAGATTGGATTTATACCCCGCCGTTCGCTCGGAGTCTCAGAGAGGCTTACAATCTCCTTTCCCTTCCTCTCCCCACAAAAGACACCCTGTGAGGTAGGTGGGGCCGAGAGAGCTCTCTCGAGGACTGCTCTTGGGAGAACAGCTCTGAGAGAACTTGTGACTGACCCAAGCACTCCAGCAGCTGCATGTGGAAGAGTAGGGAATCAAACCCGGTTTTCCCAGGTTACACATGGTTCAGCAGGCAAGGTCTGCTAAGGGGTTCGTGGAAAAGGTCTATTTATTTGAGGAAGCTTTTGAAGAAAGTCAGAGCAGGGGCAACACACAAGTTCCAGGTAGAAGGAGAGAGCAGGAAGCCTTCCGACAGACAAGCTTGGTGCACATGGAAGAAAAAGGAGCACTGGGACAGAAGAGTGGAGAGATAAGGCCATGGAGAGCTATGAAGGTAACTTACGGGAAGTTTGTTCTGGTGTCCGGGAGCAGGCAGGAAGTCAGTGCAGGGATATAAGGAGAGGGACCATATGATTAGACAGGTAAAAGAGGTGAATGATTTGTTGGCAGTGAAACGCGGGCAAGGCCAATTCAAGGCATTTTCATCATCCCCAGAACCAATCAGACCAAAGTGATTTAAGATAAGCATCCCTGCTTCCCACGACAGCCCAAAACTGAATACATGAAGCCGCTTTATACTGTATCAGTTCATCAGTCTGTCAAGGTCAGTATGGTCTACTCAGGCTGGCAGCAGCTCTCCGGAGTCTCAGGTGGAGGTCTTTCACATCACCTCCTAACTGGAGATGCCTTGGATTGAACTTGGGACCTTCTGCATACCAAGCAGATGCTCTGCCACTGAGCCATGGCCCCTACGCTCAGCATTTCCCCTCTGCATCACAGCTGTCATGTCACTCCAAGTGGGGCTGTTAAGCTTGCACCCAGCCAATGCATGCACAGGTTCAGGAGGCAATATCCATCACCTCCTAGACGGGAGCCAACTCTGCCCCTATGCCGCTACCATGGAGCCATGGCTGCATCCTTTCTTGGTGTGATCACTTCCCCCCCATTTAAAGCTGTAGCTAGCAGGGTCAATAACTTCAGCCCATTGGAAGAGTGTCCCCAAAATGTCCAAAACGCTTAGCTTTCGTATTGTTTTCAATATATGAAGTCACTAGACCAGAGGTAGGCAACTCCCAGTATGCATGCCAACAGCAGCACACTGGGCCATTTTGCTTGGCAGCCACGGTTTGATCTCCACCCAAGCTGCTGAGGTACTGGGCAGCAATGCCAGGACCAGCAGCACGGGAGAAGGGCAACTTTTGGGCCAATATGCAGGCCTTCCTCTTACTCTGTCCTGACCTTGATGGCTCAGGTTAGCCCGATCTCGGAAGCTAAGCGGGTTCGGCCCTGGTTGGCACTGGGATGGGAAACGACCAAGTCAGCTCAGGGTTGCTACAGAAGCAGGCAATGGCAAACAACCTCTGTTTGTCTCTCGCCTTGAAAACCCTAAGGCTGCAACTTGATGGCACTTTCCACCACCACCAGTTCAGTGTAGTGGTTAACAGCGCGGACTGAGAGAACCCACTCCTCCACATGCAGCTGCTGGAGTGACTGTGGGTCAGTCACAAGTTCTCTCAGAGCTGTTCTCTCAAGAGCAGTCCTTGAGAGAGTTCTCTCAGCCCCACCTCATAGGGTGTCTTCTGTTGTGAGGAGAGGAAGGGAATTATAAGCTGCTTTGAGACTCCAAGTGAAGGGCGGGGTATAAATCCAATCTCTTCCCCTCTTCTTCGACTCTAGTCTTCTTAGTTGAGGAAATACCAGGAACAGAGGCAGGCAATATTCTTTGCAGGATATGAAATCAAGCCGTTCCGACCTTCCAGCATTCTAGCCAGCCCGTACAAAGTTGACAAGCACATTTTTAAAGTAGATTCAACATCCCGTGTGCATGCCACCTTTGATACGACTATTTCCCCTTAGATTTTTTCCCTAGATATCACTGGCTTATTACCCATCCTCACTAGAGTCCTACCTCAACCACCATCCATATGACATAAAAGGAAACCTGGATCAGACCAAAGGCTGATTTAAGGTAAGTATCTCTGCTTCCCACTGCAGCCGAATTAGATGCTTCTAGGAAGTTCAAAGGCAGGGCATAAAGGCAACAGCAATCCCCTGTCATCTACCCAGTAGCATCGGGAATTCAGGATAGACTGCCTCTGAAATTGGAAGTGCCATCTAGCCATTAACAGCTAATAGCCATTGATGGACAGCTGGCCTCCACGAACAGCTAGATTCGAGTCCAGTAGCGAAGGAGGAGGAGAAGGAGATTGGATTTATACCCCACCCTTCATTTGGGGTCTCAGAGCAGCTTACAATCTCCTTTCCCTTCCCCTCCCCACAACAGACACCCTGTGAGGTAGGTGAGGCTGAGAGAGCTCTTTAGAGAACTGCCCTTTCAAGGACAGCTCTTGTCAGAACTATGGCTTGCCCAAGGTCATCCAGCAGCTGCAAGTGGAGGCATGGGGAATCAAACCCGGTTCTCCCAGATTAGAGTCCACACACTCAACCACTATACTAAACTGAACAACAAGACTCTGCTGTATTTGAAAAAGTGAGCAGTGACTCAGGAAAGCTTGTCCCCAGACACAAATGTTGTTAGTCTTTAAGGTGCTACTGGGCTCTTCCTGTTTTCTACTGCTACAGACTAACACGGCTACCCATCAAGATTTTGAGGGTATAAGCTTTCAAGAGTCAAAGCTCCCTTAATCAGATCTGATGTTTATATTCCAAAAGCTTGTATCTTGGAAAATCTTGTTGCTTTCTAAGGTGCTACTGGACTCAAATGTAGCTGTTCCACAGCAGACCAACAGGGCTATCTCTGAAACTAGCCCCCATGAATTGGTCTAAAAGAAGGAGGAGGAGGAGGAGATTGGATTTATACCCTGCCCTTCACTCAAAGTCTCAGAGCGGCTTACAAACCCCTTTCCCTTCCCCTCCTCACAACAGACACCCTGTGAGGTAGGTGGGGCTGAGAGAGCTCTGACAGAAACTGCCCTTTCAAGGACAGCTCTGACAGAACTATGGCTTGCCCAAAGTCATCCAGCAGGTGCAAGTGGAGGAGTGGGGAATCAAACCCGGTTCTCCCACATTAGAGTCTACGCACTTAACCACTACACTAAACTGGCTCTAATTCCCTTTTAAAGCTGTCCACGCAAATGCCCAGCACCAGAAGAGAAGGGAGCGACTGTGGCTCAGTGGTGGAGCACTTGATTCACATGCAGAAAATCCCAGGTTCAATCCCCAGCATCTCCACTTAAAAAGGACCAGATAGCAGAAAACGACAGAGAGTTAGATTTATACTCTGCCCTTCACTCAGAGTAGCTTCCAATGTCGTTCCCGTCCTCTCCCTGTGAGGTAGGTGGGGCTGAGATAGCTCTGAGAGAGCTGCTCTTGAGGGAACAGCTCTGAGAGAACTCTGGCTGAGCTAAGGTCACCCAGACGGCCACATATGGAGGAGTGGGGAATCAAACCCGGTTCTCCAGATTAGAGTCCGCCACTCTGACTCGGCTCCTGGAGAGCCGCCTGCCAGCCTGAGCGGACAATACTGATTTTGATGGCACAAGAGTCTGATTCAGTAGAAGGCAGCTTCATGAGTTCATATGTACATTATCGGTCTTGGGTTGCAATGGCTGGTCCTACCATATCTTAAAAGAAGAGGAGACTGGATTCATATCCAGCCCTTCACTACCCAAAGGGGTCTCCGAGCGGCTTAACAACCTCCTTTCCCTTCCCCACCCCACAACAGACACCCCGTGAGGTAGGTCGGGCTGAGAGAGCTCTTTCGAGGACTGCTCTTTCTAGAACTGCTCTAAGAACCGTGACTGACCCCAAGGTCACACCAGGAGTTGCAAGTGGAGGAGTGGGGGAATCAAACGTGGTTCTCTCAGATTAGAGCTACTGAAAGTGTCGGCATCACCTTGTACATCGAAACTGGGCTCGCTCGATTCCCCCAAACTATCAGGAACGATCGGCTCAGAAGCAGACATCTGGTCTCCATTTGGGGCACACAGCAGCTTGAATCACACAATTTATATGGAAGGTTTTCGCGGTAGAGGACGTTCCAGGGGGTGTTTGCCTCCTGGAGAGAGCTTACACTAGCAGGGCCCCTTCTCTCGTGCTCTGGTGCCTGTTACCTGCCTGGCTGCCCCCCCCATTCTCGCTGCTTCTGGCCGGGCTGTTCAAGCGTTCGTCGGAAGCAAGGGGGAGAGAGGCAGCGGAAGCCAGCCACTTAAGCTAACTGTTCTGTCTTGGGTCTCGGCCAGATGTAAAAGAGCTTCCAACCACAGGCAAATTGTGTGGTAGCAAAGAGGCAACGAATGGAAGGCCGCCGAGGCTTCCCTCCGGTCAAAGGGAAATGGTTATTGAGGGTGGGGAGGGCGTCCAGAAGAAGGGAGGGAAAAGAAAAGCCAGAGAGAGAGAGAGAGAGAGAGAGAGAGAGAGAGAGAGAGAGAGAGAGAGAAAAATTGTTTTGGAGTTCAGGTGTCCAAAGCTAACAGCACACCCCTAAAAGGCGTGGTACATTTCTCTCTCTATGAGTAGACAGGAAATGAAATCTGGATTTATCTTTTAAAAACAAACCAAGGCGCATTTCTCCCTTCTCCTCAGAGCTACGGAAAGACGGAGCGGACGAAACAGCGACACAAACCCGCAGCCGCACTCTCGCCTCCCTGCATCCCCTTTTAGTGCCACCACTAAGGATTTCCCCCGTCCGTGCTGTCCCTGCCACAAGCAAGAACAAGGATAAAGCAGGGAGCTCAACAGCCCGAGGAGTCTTTGTTCCACCTGCTGTTTTTAACCCGCTTCTCTCAGTCAGAGAACAACGTCGCTGGCTTCACAACACAACATTCCTCAAATGTTTAAAACCCACATTTCGCATTCCATAATCTGCCTAGCCTCATCGTACAACTAACAACGGGGCAGGGGGGGTCCCTTCCTGTGTGGACTAGATAATTTCCAAGAGGGTTCCCGCCCCCCCCAGCTAGGCAATATGGTTTCTGTGAACCGGGGGCAATCCCCAGGTTTCCCAATAAATATAAAAAGGCAAATAATGTACATAGGCGAACACATCCAAAACTAATTGGCGCTGAGTATTGCAAATAAAAAGAAATTGCAAAACTGTTTTTAAAAGGTAGGGGACCAACCGAGGGGAGGAAAATACGCAAGTGAGGGAGTTGGGGGGGGAATTAGGCAGGGCAAAAGCAGAGGATGCAAGGAGAACGGGATTTCCCCTACTACCAAGTCGCCATCTAGTTATATCTTCTAGCAACATATTAATCCACAATTCAACATCACCGAGTCAACACAGCTGTCTCGGCTTTCCTTAACTGGGGAAGGTCTTTTTTAAACAATTCAGCTCTGCGTAACCTTTAAAACCGTATTCGCTTCAGGAAATCCATTCCACAGAGTAAGGACAGCTTCTGAAAAGGCCCACGAATGGGCTGTAGCTGCCCGAGTATGTCTGTAAAGGGAGGGGGAAGATATCCCACAGGGTAAGATCCCAGGCTAGCCTGATCTCGTCAGATCTTGGAAGCTAAGCAGGGTCAACACCGGCTAGTACTTGGATGGAAGACCTCCAAGGCATACCAGGGTCGTGAGGTGGAGGCAGGCAAGGGCAAACCACCTCTGAACATCTCTTGTGCTGAAAACCCTACAGGGTAACCATAAATCAGCCATGACTTGATGGCACTTTCTACCTCGAAGATGAGGAATCGCCACACAGGGAGAGGCAGCCATTAACCAGGAAGGAACATGCATTAAGGGACACGATTTGGGCAGACCTCTTGGGCATTTCAAGACCAGAGCATAAGCAATCAATCACCCGTGCTTTAACACATTTCAAGGCCTCTGGAGGAATTCCATTTCTTCTAAAGGATGGCTGGAGAAACGAGGGGAAGACACCGCTCCAGCAAGGGTATTATACGGAATACTTAATAGCGGTTTCAGGAAGGTAGCTACTAGTTTGTAGTAGCATAAACAAAATTCAAGCCCACTACTAGCACCTTTCAGACGTACTTTTTTCCAGGGTGCAAGCTTTCAGTAAGCCAAAGCTCGCTCTGACAGACACAAACAAGGACGAATACCTATCAGCCATTCTATCCAAGGGGGAGGGGGAGGGATGTTACGAAAAAGGACCAGTCAGAGGCAGGAGGCAATGGTACAATGCGAAATGTAACTCACTTGATTAATAAGAATCCCACATCTCTGTTCAGCCCTGAGGGGGTTCACTGTCCTGAACTTGTTAATGATTTCTAGTTCAGCCATCTCAATAAGCTGATTGTTTTAAAGACCTCCAGTTTCACTTATATTTCTCATCACGATCCCAACTTGGGGAGTTAAGCATCTCCCTTAGACACAGAAAGTCCCGGGTTCAGTCCCTGACTTCCCTGGTAAGAGGAAAAATCTTTCTCTGCCTGACAGTGGCAGAAAAGACAAGGAGAATAGCTTAAAGCTAGACTGGGGTGGGGAGGCAACCTTTTTGAGCCTGCAGGCACATTAGGAATACTGACACTTCATGGTAGGCGTACCACAAAATGGCCACCACAGTGGGTGGAGTCAGCCACAAAATGGCTGCTGCAGTTTCCCTTGAATCACACAGTGAAGATCTTTGCCCTGTGGAGGCAGCGGCTTCCGATGCAACATTTTGAAAAATCTGCACAACCAATCAGAACTCCAGCGGCCAATCAGAAGCCTTGCTGGCCAAAAGCCCCACCTGGTCCCACCTACTTTCCAAAAAACATTTGGCCGGGCCCCAGGAAACATGTTGGCAGGTGCTATGGCACCCATGGGAACTAGGTTGGGGACCCCCGAGTTAGTCTGATCCAATATAAAGCAGCTTCTACCTCTGAAGTTGCCCAACCACCCCATCAGTTTGATCTTCAGGAGATGGGCCTAGAGATGGAACCACTGTATGTTTTACAGAAAGAAGGTGCCAAGTTCAACTCCAGTTAAATCTTGGGTCACAGGCAGTGGGGAAATCTGTTTCTCTGAGGAGACCCTGGAGAGCAACTGCCAGTCGGGGGAAGCAATACTAAGCTAGAGGGATCAACCGTTCTGACTCAGCAGGGAGCCACTGAATTTCACAAGCCTCAAGGGTCAGGTTTCAGGTTTGCAGTGGCGGGGGTGGGGGTGATGGCGGAGGTAGATTGCAGGGGCGGAGGGGGGGGGGTTGTGGCAAAGCCAGAAAAGTAAAGAAAGCAAATTGGGTAGGGAGGGAACAAGAGGTTGCCGGTCAGATCAATTTTTAACGTTCCCTCCCTGCTCTCTTCTCTCTCCCTTTGGCTCCAGCCTCAGCATACTTGCCAAACCAGCTCAACTACTGAAGGCATGACAAGAGAGTGGAATGAAGGGAGCCTGCCTCATATCACTCCTTCCCCTGGGGCGGAGGGGGAGACAGGACGGCTGGCAGCTGAACTCTGACTGGATTGCCTTGCCTGGCCCTTCCAGCAAGAGGTATTGTAAAAGACCATCCTGAGCTGCTGGCTGCACTGCTGAGAACTGCCAGAGGCCCTGGGAAATCTTTGTGACCCTCCTCAACACATTTAAAAGAGCACAGAGAATAGGGTTGCCAGCCTCCAGGTGGGGGGCTGGGGATCTCCCACTTTTACAACGGATCTCCAGCTGACACGAGACCAGCTCCCCTGGAGAAAATGGCTGCTTTGAAAGGTGGACTCTGTGTCACTGCACCATGCTGAGGCCCCTCCCCTCACCAAACCACACCCTCTACTGGATCCACCCCCAAAGCCTCCAGGTAATTTCCAACCCAGACCTGGAAACCCTAACAGAGAGAGAGGCATGAGGGAAGGAAGGACCTGGCCAAAGCTTCATGGGGAAAAAAGGCCTCTCTAGGAACCCCTCGCTGCTTGTTTTAACCCTTGGTTTAACTTGGAAAAACCTAGGAAGGGGACTCCTGCTACAATTTCAAGTCGAGCGAAGGGTTAAAGCGAGCAATTCCTAGAAAGGCTTCTTGCTGCTGAGGAAGCCCCAGAGTGTATTACATGGTTAGAACACGAGAGAAAGACAGGTGGATTTCTTAGTGGTGGCCCCCCCACCCACCCTGAGCCACACTGTCCCAGGGAATTATGTCCCCTGGCCCTGACTCCCAGGCAACAAGCCAGCAGACGGGCACAGCATAAAAGCTGGTTCAGACTCCTTCCTACCCCTGGCTGCTAAGATAAGAAGGCGCTCATAAATACCAAGGGTTTCCGGGCTTGGTCATACTGCCACAGTGATAAGAAGCCTCACTTGTAATGAAAAAAGCAAAATATATAACAATTCAGCAGGGGGTGAAGGAAGAGAAACAGAGAGTTTGTTTAAGCCAGTGAGCACGTACCATGCTGGGGCCAGTCCAGTAGAGGAAAAACCCTTGTGGGTCCACCCGCAGGGTCACAAGAGCCCGATTGGTTGGTTCCTGGAAAAGTGAAAGCAAACAGTTAACACCCTTTTGCCAAATTACAGGGAGTTACTAATGTGTTGTACTGCACCTTCAATGTGCCAAATACTTGATAAGGTATCAGATGCAAAAATAGGCCTCTGACCCGAGGAGCTCACCCGTGCACAGATTTATAGAGATTATTGATGACTACCGGACATGCTAGGTTAATGGAACCTCCACAAACAGGGGCACTATACTCCTAACTTACCAAGCATGTGTAAGGGGGGGAAGCAGGGGGAAGTCCACCACTTCCATGTCTTGCTTGTGAGCTTGCTGGAAGCATCTGGCAGAAAACAAGAGTGCTAGAGCACCTAGAGCAAGGGTCCCCAATCTTTCTGGGCCTGTGGGCACCTTTGGAATTCTGACAGGGCAGTGAGCACAATAACAAAAATGGCCGCCACAGGAGGTAGAGCCAGCCACGCAGTGGCAGGGATTCAGGTTATATACAAATCTAATAGTAACTCTGCAATATTTAAGGCAGAAGCTCTGTTTAACTGCACAGCCAACCAGAAACCTGGCTGGGAAAAAGCTGCACCTAGACCCACCCACTTTCTAAAAGCACTTGGCGGTGCCAGAAAAGATGTCACCATATTGGGAGAGGGCACCATATTGGGGACCCCTGCAGTAGAGCTGTGATCCAGTGAGGTAATGCTTATTTTATCAATCTAGAAGTCAACAGCATTTGGAGAGGAGAGCAACCAGGAATACTAATCCCCCTGGAGAAATCGTGCCCTGTGAATGACCCAAGGCCGCTGAAGTCCAGGATTCCTGCCTCCACAGTCCTTTTTGCCTTCCATTCTCCCCTTGAGCTGCCCACGCATGTCTTCCAGGATGCTGTCCCCCTCAATTACAGTTAACCATTCACTTCTCAACAAGCCAAGAAGTTTTCATGTATTTAGGACCTGTTTCCACTAAACAGCCATTCTGCAAGGTTGCTCACCACTATCCCTACTTTAGTGATTCAGTCAAACACTGGCTAAGCTAGCACCCAAGCTCAAGTTTCCCCAGGTCAAACGCTTAATGGTTCATGGCTGAGGCTCCTGTTACAGAAGCCTAACAGGCAGAGATTCAACTGGTGTAGCTTTTCTAGGCATGGCAATACAGATGTTAGCTTTTCTAGGGATGGCGGTACGAAGGTTGAACGTCAGCCTGTCACTGTTACCCTCCTAAGAGACCTTCCAGACAAAGAGACGTTTTGACCCTACCCCACCGGTTTCAAGACCTCCAATGCTACTTCCACTAAAGTCCAAGGGCACATAAAGAACAAATTCTTGAGTACCCATTATTCTTAAATAAATACATGCCACGTTAGCTATTACAGCTGCTCTCTCCCCCATCTGTGTCCTGGGATTTATCATCCGGGGAGTCAAGAATTCTCTACTAGAGATACACCTATCTCTCCCCATAAAATTACAGTTCCCAGGGGAGAGGAAACTAGATATTTAAACTGCTTTTAACAGTAATGTACACAGCACCCAGCTGGGATAGCTTTCCACACCACCTTCCTCTACCCTCTTTTCTGATTTCTCCAAGGACCACCACTTCCCTCTCACCAGCTCCATTTCTCAAACCCTTAACACCCCATCCATTGTTCTTCACCTGCAGGGTTGGTTTGAGCTCCCCCCGTACTGGCAGTGTTCAAGCACCTTGTCAGGGATGCTCTAGGCTGATCCTGCATTGAGCAAGGGGTTGAACTAGATGGCCTGTAGCACCCTTTCCCATTCTTACGATTCTATGATTGTATGTCCTTCAAGAGGAAACTGAAAAAGTCCAAGATTGGGCAGGTAGGATGGAAAGGATGAGAAGTATCCACTGTACAGGTGCAAAGACTAATTCTGTTTGACTTCATACACAGTTCACTATCTTGAGACCAACAGCACCTTAGAGACCAATGAGATTTTCGGGGTATAAGCTTCTGAGCGTCAATACTCCCTTCGTCTTGAAAGCTTATACCCAGAAAAACCTTGTTGGTCACTAAGTTGGTACTGGATTTGAATCTTGCTCTTCTACTGAAGACCCGCTGAAACTTCACCATCTCATAGAATCATAGAGTTGGAAGAGGCCATAGAGACCATCTAGTCCAACCCCCATCATCACTCATACCACTGGCCACGTCACGGGGGAAATGGGGGACAGGACAGTTTAAAAGCATGAAAACAAATCAGGAAACTTCCCACATCTTCTGCATGAGTGCCAGAAGTCCTGTTCACATGTTACAGTGAATGCATGGACATCCTGTATGCACATGTGAACATCCGTTTGTAAGAAATGGGCAAGGGGCACCCACTTTACAAACTAAACTTGAGACCAGTACCTGGATAAATAACCATTATTAAGTGCCGTCAAGTCGCAACCAACTTATGGTGACCCCATGAATTCCAGCTCATGGGGTTTTCAAGGCAAGATATGAGTAGAAGTGGTTTGCCACGCATAACAACCAAGGTCTTCTGCACAGCAACCTCTGCATAGCAACCCTGGTCTTCCCTGGGGGTCTCCCATCCTACTGTAGCCAACCCTGCTTCGTTTTCCAGACTCTGACAAGCTTGGGCTCATATGGTCTATGTAGGCTGCTACCTGGATCAGTACATAAAAATACAGGGTTTAAAAACCACACGTTGAGCTGTTACATGTGTTGAATGTAATATGGGATTTACTCAATGCATGTCTAAAGAAAAATCAAGTGTACATTGCACACAGATTGTACATCCATTCACTGTAACTTCTCGACAGGGCTGGTGTGGTAGAGAAAGAGCATGACTCCCGTGCCCTGTTGTTGGACCTTCAGAAGAAGTGGTTGGCTACTGTGTGAGATAGGATGCTGGACTAGACGGGCCACTGGTCTGATCCAACCGGGTTCTTCTTAGGTTCTTATGACTTTAACCAGGAAGCACATATGAACTGATCCCTATCTAGTCCAGCATTCTATTCCCTACCGCAATTGAATGGATGACGCTGGAAGGCCCGAAGCAAGACAGGGAAGTACTAGCTCTCCTCCATCGTTTGTACCCAGGGGACTAGTATTCAGAGGTATGCTGCCCATGAAGCTGGAGGTTCTCATTAGCTCCCACAGTTAATATCTATGGATACTTCTGGTCTCCATGAATATGACTTTCTTTGATCTGAATATCCTGGTAGTTTCATTCAGTGACACGCCCCCCCACACACGTTCAGGAAAGAGGGGGAAAGTCACAGAATCATAGAGTTGGAAGGGGCCACACAGGCCATCTAGTGGAACTCCCTGCTCAATACGGGATCAGCTTAAAGCATCCCTGAAAAAATGTTTGACCAGCCGCTGCTTGAAGACTGCCAGTGAGGGGGAGCTCACCACCTCCCTACGCAGACGATTCCGCTGTTGAACTACTCATACTGTAAATAATTTTTTTCTCAGATCCAGCCAGTACCTTCCTGCTCATAATTTAAACCCATTATTGCGAGTCCTGTCCTCTGCTGCCAACAAGAACAGCTCCTTGCCGTCCTCTAAGAGAGTCTTTTGAATATCATGTCACCCCCCTTCTCAACCTCCCCTTCTCCAGAGTGAACATTCCCAAGTTCCTCAGCCTTTTCTCCTAGGGCTTGGTCTCCAGGCCCCCAATCATCCTCGATCATCCTGGGCGCTTTCATCTGCACCCACTCCATTCTGTTCCACATGCTTGAAGTGAGACCTCCAGAACTGCACACAGTACTCCAGGTGCAGTGTACAGTGGGGTTATGTATGACATCTTGTGATCTGGATATTATGCCTCTGTGGATGCACCAAAAGGCCACGTTAGCTATTTCCCCCCCACTGCATCACAAGTTCACAACGACTGCTCGTATTTAGCTTACAGTCCACCCCACACCCCAAGATCTTGTTCAGACACACTGCTGCCCAGAAGTGTATCCCCCATCCAGTATGCGTGCTTCTCATTTTTGCTACCAAGATGTAGAACTCTGCAGTTATCCTTGCTGAATTGCATCTTATTCATATCCACCCACTTTTCCAGCATGTTCAGATCATACTCAGTTCTATCTCTATCTTCCCAATTTGGTGTCATCTGCAAATTTAATGAGCAGTCCCCTTCTACCCCCGCATCTAGATCATTTATAAAAATACTGAAAAGTACCAGGCCCAGTGGCATCCCCCTGAATAACTCTCTCCAATCAGATGAAACGCCACTGACAACTACACTTTTGGGTGCGGTTGTCTAGTCCGTTCCCTATCTGTCCTACAGTCCAGTCCACAGTCCTCCAGTTTAACAATCAGGACATTGTGGGGAACTCTATGAAAAGCTTTACTGAAATCCAGGTAAGCAGCATGAACGGCATTCCCATTACCCACCTTCTCTATGTTGACACACAAATTCTGTAAACCCCTAGTTACCTTAAAAGAAAAATTATTCATTTCATTTCTACCCCCACCATTCTCCCTAACGGGGACCAAAAGTGATTTAAGTCATTCTTCTCTCCAGTATTTTATCCTCTAAACAACCTTGTGAAGTATGTCAGGCAGAGAACGTGTGACCGGCCCATGGTCACCCAGAAAGCGCCCATGGAGGAGTGGAGATTTGAACCTGGTTCTCACAGATTCTAGTCGGACACTGACCATGTCACCACACTAGCTCTCTAACTAAAACAGAAAAGCCCCAAATGTTTTAGTCTTTCATTGTAGGGAAGGTACTTCAGCCCCTGATTATTTTGGCCATCATTTTAAGCATCTTTTCCAGTTTTACAACAGGCTTTTTGAGGTGGGTCAGTCAGAACCACACACAGTGTGGTCGCACTGCAGATTTATATAGAGATCATACCAATACTGGCAGTCTCACTTTCAAATCCTTTCCTCATAATCCCTGGAATGAAATTTGACTTTTTTCCCCTGCCACTGTACCAAGCTGACTTTTGTTCCGCTATCCGTCAAGACCCTTCATACTTCTTTCCTGATGCCATGGCCAGTTCAGACCCCATTTGTGTACATGGGAAGTTAGTTTTCTTTCGCCTCAGCATGTATCATTTTACATTTGCTGACAGGGAACCTCATTTATCACTTTGTTGCCCATACACCAAGTGTGAAGACATTCCTCTGGAGCTCTTCGGCCTCTGCCTGGACTTTTCACCATCCAGAATAATTTGGTGTTGTCAACAAACATAGCCGCCTCACTGCACAACCCAGGAATTTAGATCCTTCTAGGAACCAATTAAATAGCGGCAGCCTTAATACAGATTTTTGAGGGACCCTGCTGCTTGTTTACTTCCCACTGAGAGCGCTTCTACTTTCTACTCTCCTTTAACAAGTAACAGGTCCTGTTTTCATAAACAATATCCACTAAATGTACACATGAGCTCTTGGTCAAGGGAAAAGCTTTTTTGAAATTGAGGTATATAACACCTACTGGATTGTTCCTATCTCGATACTACCTGACATTCACAAAGAAATCCCAAAAGGCGGATGAAGCAGCACTCCCCTTTGCAGAAGCCATGTCCATCCTTAAGCAGCGAGGCTTTTCCTTCTTAATGATTCCAGCTTTAATTATGCTTTCAACCAACTGACCTAAGACAAACATTAGACTAACAAGCCTGTAATTTCCTGGCTTCTACTGGAGCTTTTTTTAAAAAAATCATCTTGGCCAATTTCCAGTCCTCTGGCATGGAGCCAGACTTCTTTAGCGACAAATTTTGCAAGGAGGTCAAGCCTGCATTTGAATTCCAAAGAACTCAAGGGTATTTCTGTCCACATGCAATGAGTTCTTAATCTTAGGCCTCAGGTTCAAGACCCTGCTTGTCCACAATGTTTCTGAGAGACATCAGATCAGCCATTATCTCCCTTCTCTAGCCTACCTCACAGGGTTGTTGGGAGGAGTAAATGGGATAGTAAAGCCACCCTTGCATGCCAGACAGCACACAGTAGGTTCACTAAAAGCAAACCCAAGTGTGATGAAAATTTGGTAAGACAAAACAGTTAACCATAATCTCCATGACATACAACACTAAGCCACAATCAAATTTCTAACAGATAACTCCTGCATAGGCAATTGCATTTCAGAGGGATTTTTTTCTTTTAAATCAGGGCAACTGAGTTAATTTTTTTTTTTGCACAACTGCAGTACCGCCTCACTGAGGAAAACTCTACTCTCCCCAGCCAAAAAAAAGGGCTTTATTTTCCACACCCCCCCAACTCCCTCAATACACACAACTCCCGCTCATTCCCCTTATTATCCAAACAAATATAGCGGTTCTCAAATTCACATAGGGAGCTATTCCCCACCAACTCCCCCCAATACCGCCGGGGTGAGAGAATCCCCCTAAGGCACTGTGCTTGTGGGGGGAGACTGCAAGTCAGGAATTTTAATGGAGGCCATATGTGCCCCCCCAGCCTCCGCTAGATGCCCAGAGACCTTGGAAAACAGCATCTTGGATTGGAAGATGAAAAGGAAATGGGTCTTTTTTTTTGACAGAACAGAGACTCTGCAGCTGCATTCCACCACCCTTTTCTCCCCAGACCCAATATCTCACATCATACACCCCTCCCTATCCGCTGCCCTCTGTACCGTTATCTTCATGGAAACATTGGACTGGAATCATTGTTCCTGCCTCTCCCACTTGTGATAAGGAAATCGCTCTTGAAGCAATGAAAGGGGAGGGCAATGTAGGGAGAAGGAGGACTTGAGGATCGTATCTTACTCCCACACTTGGATATATTCTCCCAACTTGGGGGGGGGGGGTTTACACACAGAGGCAGACTGCGGAGCTGACCCCTTAAAATATTTATGGAATTTGGACAAAGGGACATGTACACACATGTACATTTTTAAAATTGCTTTTTGGAAACCAGGCTGGGAAGCTGCAAGTGGTATTTAGGGGAACCCCCAATTTCAGGATTAAGGAGATGGGCCAATGGGGGGGGTGCCTGATGATGCTAGAGAGGCAAGTCGACTAATCCACAAAACCTGCAGTGAGCCATGGCTTTTTCCCCCCAAACAGGGAGGGAAAAAGTTTTATGGGAGATGTAAAAATTACAATCTCCTTCGGGAAACTCTTCCTGCTTCCCATGCCGCTTATAAATTTCGCCCGAACAGATCTGTTCTGCCTCACGGAGGCCAAAGCCTGAGACAAGATTCCTCAGGAAATCTCTGGCAGGCTGTGTCTTCACAGCTGGTTAAGAAACGTTTTTTGATGGAAGGGGGAGAGAGGAAGGGGGGGTCTGTTGGCAGAAACCTCAGGAACATGTTTCTGCGGGCTGAGCAAACACTCGGCTAGATTTCACATCCTCCAGCAAGAAAGAAAAAAAACAGAAAGGGGAAGCCAACAGGAGGCAGAGCAGAAATGGGCACCTGGAGACAAGGATCCCCCTCCGTCCCCAACCCAAGTTTCTCTTTCCCCCACAGTCTTGTTCAGTCAAGTCCTGTTGACTTACAAGTCTCCCAAGCAGCCTGCTGTTCCAGACAAATCACAATTGCAACTTCCCCACCCCACTCCAAAAACTGCCCACACTCTTAACAAGAGGTCCATGTGGGTGGGGGGGGGATACCAAACCTGATAATAAAAATTATATAGAGTGGGGGTGGCCAAACTGCAGCTCGGGGGGGGCGCATGGGGCTTTTTCACACAGTCTAATTTAATGTTAATAAAAAGCAAATTTGTACATTTTCCAATAAAAACGTGGGTGTAATATTTGTTCATGTCTTGCAGCTCTCAAACATCTGACATTTATTCTGTGTGGTTGTTACGTTAAGCAAGCGTGGCCACCCCTGATCTAGAGTATTTACACCCATGAGTATGCATGTACACACCCATGCACCCATAGCAGAGACAAACATCAAAGGGTCACACACACATAAAATTGGGACCCACGCATATGGGGGGGGGCACGCGGCGAGGGCAATTCCTTTGCAGGAAATGGTGTCTGAGAGGGGGAAGGAATTAATGAGTTACAACTCCAGCCTCCACTTTCTTGTACTGGGGGTATGCTGCTGTGCCTCTCGGTGGCTGCCTTCCTTCTCCCCCTCCCCAATTCTTCAGCTCCTTTGATCTTCAGGGAGAAGAAAGGAAGGGCCATGCCCCTTGATCTGTCTCCCCTTTTCTGTCTTTTTTTTTTTTGCCTCAGGCTCCGGCTTCCTTTTTTGGGTCTGATGGAGCAAAAGGAAGTATGAGGCCAGTCTTGTCACAGGCTCTCTCCGGGGCCTAGATTGTGAAACCCAAGGCAAGGCCGAGAGAGAGTGAGTGAGAACATGGGGGGAAGCGGAGAGGAGAGAGTGGCAGGCCCGGCTCCCGGCTAGAGAAGCAAGAAGGGACAAAAATGAAAGCCCCCCTCTAGGTTCTGCCGTTATTGTTATAAGACGACCACCAAAAATCCCCCCTTCACGTGTAACACAGAAACCCATTCCGCCAAATCCAACTGAAATGTTCCAAATGTGTACCTTGCGTGGGTTCCACCCAAAGCTACCCAGGGAACCACTAAACGGTGTGCTCAAGATCCCACATGGGCTCCACACCACTGTCCTCTGAAATTCCTCTTTCACACATTTCCCAGAAGCGCTACGGGGCTAATGGCAGGTGCCATGCCAACACTGGGCATTTGACCCGCAAAGAGTTCTGTCCCAACATCGCAGCCATTCTTGCATTGCAGGGGGTGCCCAAGAAGAAGGCAGAGCAAGGGAGTTTCAGTGCCCCACCTTCTGAGGAGTGAACATGCCCCCCCCCATGATCTTGAAGCCAGCGCTGCTGAGTGTATGCAGCCAAGTGGATTCTAACTCACTTCCTACATAAGTATCCTTCAGGCTCAACTGAACCCTACATTGCATCCCTGTGTTTTAGGGCCCAGAGTCGGCCTACCTACCCAAGCAAATGCACACAGAGAGACAAACAGACATTAGGTGTCACTGAGACTATTTGGTAAGACAGTTTCCTAGTCTTTACTGAGGCTGCCCTCTCTTTGAACACAGCCTCAGCAAGTGGAGCCGGTTTCCAGGTATCTGTCCCAAGTACGAACCCCACGCTAACAGAACTGGGAACCCATTCAGAAAGCCCCAAACCCAGAGATCTGCTGGAAATCAGTACTCCCAGAATCTCTGAGCTAAGAGCATATGAAGATCACCCAGTACTACACATAACATGCTCAGTCTTAGCCAGCAATTTCCTTCTTGCACAGTATTTGGGCCTAAAAGATTTATACATTATACACACAAGCTCCACTCTCTTAGAACAATGCATAAGATACACATGCATGCAGCCTGTAGCTAGGGATTTTTGGGGGGAGGGGGCCTCAGGGAGGGCGCAGCTATTTAAACCAAAATTAATTAAATGAATTCAATTTGGGGCCAGCCCGGGAGGGAGGGGGCCTGGACAAAATTCTAGGGGGCCGGGCCCCACATTAGCTATCGGCCCGCATGCGTGAGCCCCTGAATCAGAAGTTGCAGCAAACAAGGGGGCCAATGGAGCCTCTCCCCTTTTGCATTTTTTTACATCCCACCTTTCTCCCCAAGGGGGGCCCAAAGTGGCCTCTCCTCCATTTTATCCCCACAACAACCCTGTGAGGTAGTTTAGGCTGAGAGTATGCCCAAGGTCACCCTGAGAGCTTCCACGGTAAAGTGGGGATTCTAACCCGGGTTTACCCAGATCCTAGCCTGAACATTTTAACCACTACACCACACCGGCTCTCTGACACACTTAAAGTGACAAGAGAGGGGTATTTGACAGTCCCCCGTCCCCCCCAAGAACAACACTCCCGTCCCTTCCCCTCAAGCCGCATATTTAAATTCCTGCCAACACTCTGTAAGAACGAAAAATAATTGGTTTAGGATTTTGAGGGGGGACAAAGAATAAAACAGACAACTAGTTAAGGAATGGGGGGGGAGATCCAGAGGCAGGTAGGCTAGCAGTTCAGACAAGGAAGGAGGAAACAAAGGTGTGGGGGGATATTGAACTGCACCCCACAGTCCCTTGGAATAAACAGTTTTGGGGCAATGGGGTGAGAGAGAAGCGGAGAAGGCCAGGGAGGAAGTTGCGAGAATTAACAGCTCTGAGATGCTATGCTAGAGACAGATCATTGGGTACATGACTGAACCCATGGAGACAAACTTTCCTCCCAAAAAAGGGGACTCCCAGACATCCCCAGTGGGGAATGGGGTGGCAGAAGTGCCCTTTCAAATCAGCACAGTGGAATTTAGAGGCGCTGGGAACCCCAAAGGTTCCTCAAGCAACTCTGCCAATCCCACATCCAAGGAATCTGTACTGACAGCGCCAAAGGCATGCGAAGAATTCAGAGATATCCCCCAGTTTCCAAATCTTTCTAGAGCTGATCTGCAATGAATCAGGAAATAGGATTCCCTCCCAGAACATTAGCATTATGTTGGAGTGGCCAGTGATGCTGGGGAGGGGCCTGAATAGTGAGGGCGGCAATTCTTCTTTTTTAAGGTTCACATTGGGGTCCCTTTGCTGGTTACACATGCACCCCCTTGGTGGATCCCCCAGGTAAAACAGTGGGAAACAGAGACACAGAAAGCTTGATTCCCTGGGACCCAAAAGAATTTGCATGAAGAAAGCAGGGAAAGGGAAAGGGGGGTGTCTTTCCCACCTCCAATTCATACGGGTGAGAATTAGGTTTCCAAAAGAATAGAATTTTGGAGAGTCCTATGAGATAGAAAGGGGACGGAGAGGGGGGAGGGGAAGAGTTCAAGGAGATCCTGTCCAGGCTAAAGTGCATAGCAGCCCGGAGAGTTAGTTACACAGACCCAGAAGAAATGCAATGGGGTGTGTAACGGGGGGGGGACGGGGGACCCACAACTATAATCCAGGAAGGGCTTACAAAAAGAAAGTTGGAGGAGAGTTACAGCAGGCCTCCACGACTTATGCACCCTCCCCCCTTTTACTCCCACAGAGAAGGGATAGTGGATTTGTTTCCCAGGAAAAATTTGAAAGAATGCAGGGGGAGGAGGAGGAGAGACGGGAGAAGGACCCACTGGGTTCCACAGTCCCCCCGCAAAGGGGGGGCACCCCTAAACCGAAGTAGGGGGGGTTGCAAAATACACGGAGAAGAAAGCGGCTGTTTTTCCGGGAAGAGTTTGCAGGGCAGAGGGGAAGGACGCGGGAGGGGGGGGGATCTTTCCCCGCCCTCCCACCCACCCCTACTCACCTCGTCCCACTTGATGAACTTGCTGCCCTTGAGCAGGGTCTCCGGGACCCGCGGGGGCTCCAGCTGGAGCGCGTGGACCCCCGGGCGCGCCCCGGCCATGGCTGCGCGCAGCTCGCCCGGGACCCCCGCGCAGCCCGTGCGGAACCTCCTCCGTTTCTGTGGCGGCGACTGCTGCTGCTGCTGCTGCTGCCTCTCCCTGGCCCGGGAGGGGCGAGGCGGGGACTGGCGCGGGGGTGGGACCGGCCCGGGAGGAGTAGCTTAAAGAGACAGCCGGGCTCCTCCTTGGAGTGCGAAGAGGACAAAGTTGGTGCTGGCAGGCAGAGAGGAGGGCAAATTAAATGGGAAGGAGAGAGGGGATGACACACACGGAAGGCTTCGAGCCGGCGCCTGCTTTACTCGGGAGCAAGGTCCCATCGGGGTTGCCGGGTCTTACTTCCGAGTAGGGCGGGGTCGCGCTCTTTTGGGCAGGGTTTGGGCTGCTCGGGGAGATTGCAAAGGGTGTTTTCGAAGTATGAATGGTATGGGAGGAGGGGAGGGGAGCCTTTTCTCCGGGATTCGGGAACTCGCAGCCGTTCAATTAAACTGCTTCAGGGTAGAGGAGAGAGGAAAGGGGGCCTTCTCCCAGTGTATCATTAACTCTCCACCAATGTCCCCGCTAAGCTGTGGAGTCTTGTGAGCAAAAAAATCTACTTTCTGAGCTACTTGGCATTAAAGTTGTGAGCGAGCGATTTGGCTGCTGCATAAATTAGTTTGCTCTGGAGCCCTCCTTCCTGAGCTAAGACAAAACTCTTGTCAGCCGGAGGCTAAAAAACTGTGAGCCACCTCACATTAATTTGCTCAGCTTAGAGGGAACACTGCACAGGATCTGGCCATGGCTGCTAGTTTTTACTTAAAAAAAAGTTAGAAGGCTCTTTGTAAAAAGTTACGCAAATTCATGGAGGTCAGCTCTGCCAAAAAGCTACAAGCCAGAAAAGCCTCCTTGTACATAGGCAGTCTGTCTTTATAATTGTGATTGTTAATAATTAACTACCACACCTTTCTTCCAAGAAACGGAGGACATGGCTGGTGGTGGGCTAGATGGACTTTTTACAGTGATCGGACGAAGCTCTTCCTTGTGAATTTGGAAATAGGTTCCACTAAGCTTACTTCTGAACAAGGATCATGCCAACAGGAGAGCTAGAATTCTTTTTTTCGAGATTTGAAATGGAGAATATTTGCTCCCCTTACAGCCCTTCAAGGAGAAGAGATCCATCAGTGGCTATTAGCCACAAGGACTAAACAAAACCTTCATATTCAGAGGTAGTGTACCCATGAATACCAGTGCTATGGAGGCAGTAATGGGCCTGCTTCTAGGCCTTCCTGGGGCCTCTGTTTAGCCACTGTGTGAAACAGGATGCTGGACTATAATGGACCATGGGTCTGGTTCAACAGGGCTGCTATTATATTAACCTGTTATTCCTCCCCCCCCCATAGTATTGCCCAATTAAACAGATCAGCAATAGTAGGTTCAAGATGGGTGTAAGAGTATTTCTTCATGTTGTTGTTAGCCATTCAGTCGTGTTTGACTCTTAATGATTCTTTGGGCCAGCTCTCTCTAATCTTGTACTGTTTCTTTGAGTCATTCCATGCTCAGGCTGCTGTCGACTTTTATGGTGTCTAGTCACCGTGTTCTTTGGTGGCCTGGTTTCCTTTTGCCACTAACCAATCTAAGCATAATTGCTTTTTCTAGTGAGTTCTTCCACATGACATAGCTGAAATAAGTCGGTAGCAGTTTTGTGATTTTTCCTTCCAATGGCATGTCTGGTTTTATGCGCTCCAGTACCTGCTCGTTTGTCACCTTTGCTGTCCAAGGAGTGCGCAGGAGCCTTCTCCAGCACCACAGCTCAATTGAGTTGATTTTCCTCCTGTCTTGCTCCTTCCTGGTCCAACTTTCGCAGCCATAGGTTGCTATGGCTTGGGGAACACAATAGCACAGACTAATCTGTGTTTGGTTGCTAGGCTGATGTCCTTGATCTTGAGGCTGCCTTATACTGAATCAGACTATCAGTCCATCAAAGTCAGTCTTGTCTACTCAGACTGGCAGCTGCTCTCCAGGGTCTCAGGCAGAGGTTTATCACATCACCTACTGTGAGTTTGTTTTACCTGGAAATGCCAGGGATTGAACCTGGGACCTTCTGCATGTTAAGCGGACGCTCTCCCACTGAGCCACAGCCCCTCCTCAGATAATAAGTGATGCAAAATGTCTTTGCCCTGAGAACCTGGAGAGCTGCTGCTAGTCAAAGTAGACAATAGAAGGAAGAAGAAGAGGAAGAGGAGATTGGATTTATACCCTGCCCTTCACTTGGAGTCTCAGAGCAGTTTACAATCTCCTTTCCCTTCCCCTCCCCTCCCCACAACAGACACCTTGTGAAATAAGTGGGACTGAGAGAGCTCTTTCAAGAACTGCTCTTGAGAAAACAGCTCTGAAAGAACTTGTGACTGACCCAAGGTTACTCCAGCAGCTGTATGCAGATGAGTGGGGCGTTAAACCCGGTTCTCCCAGATTAGAGTATCTGTCTTATACTGAATCAGACTCTTGGTCCATCAATGTCACTATTGTCTGCTTGGACTGGCAGTAGCTTTCCAGGTGGAAGTCTTTCCCATCACCTACTGGCTGGCCCTTTTTACCTGGGACTTTCCGCATACAGAGCAGGTGCTCTACCACTGAGCCACGGCCCCTCCCCATAGTTCTCCAGGATCTTCCATATTCGATTCATGCTCATCATTGCTGTGCGACCCAGTGCGATTTGACATTTTATTTCTGGATTGTGTTCCCTGTTTTGGTAGATCTGTGACCCTAAGAAAGTGAATTATTTCTCACATTCAATCTCTTCATTGTCAACTGTTATTTTGATGTATCTATTCTTCTTGGTGGTCATGAACTTGGTCTTTTTGATGTTTAGGAAGAGGCCAAACTTCTCACTTTCCCATTTGACTTTCTTGATCAGGTATTCCAGGCCTTCTTTAGTTTCCGAGAGGAGGGTTGTGTTGTCAGCATATCAAAGACTGTTGCTGTTCCGTCTTCCAATCTTTACCCCGATTTTTGACTCTTCCAGCTCTAACTTCCTCATGATTGTTTCGGCATACATGTTGAATAGGAAAGGCGAAAGAATGCAGGCTTGTCGTACTCCTTTGTCTGTCTTGCACCAATCAGTATCTCTGTACCGTATTCACACAGTGGCTTCCTGGTTTGTGTACAATGACTGTATCTATTTGACCAGAGGTGTTGGCACCCCCAGGTCTAGTAGGGCTCCCCACAGTTTGTCATGGTCGACACAGTCGAAGGCTTTCTTGTAACTGATGAAGCATAAGTAGATAATCTATTGATATTCATGAGATTTCTCCATGATCCAGCGCAGATTTGCTATGTGGTCACGAGTGCCACACCCCCTTTGGAATTTCAGAATTCAGTATTTCTTCATACCATGACCCTGCCTCAGTGGGGAGGGCGGGGTATAAATCTAATACATAAATTAATTAATTAACATATTGAACTCACTGCCACAAGATGAAGTGCTGCAAGCACTAGCTTAAAAACAGGACTAGGCAGATTCACAAGCAGGTCCATCACAATGCTATCCTAGGCAAATTCAGGTGGGGTAGCCATTGTTGGTCTGAACCAACAGAAAAAGTTTGAATCCACGTGGCACCTTTAAGACCAACCAAGTTTAATTCTGGGTATAAGCCTTAGTGCACATGCACAGTTCTTCAGATACCATGAGACCAGACTTCCTCAAGCCTTACATTTGGGTAGAGAGAGGTACGTGTGTGTTGGTAGTTGCCAGGAAGGGCTATTTAGAGTGAAGATGTATAAGTAACTGAATGATAAGTGTCACTAAAATTGAACTAAAGCGGGTGGTAAGACCTGTGAGTGGCAGCAAATTAGCATACAAATAAAAGAGTTCACAAACAGATGTGAGAACTCTGCTTTAATCCAAGTTTAGCTATACTTATCACTCAGTTACTTATGCATCTTGACTCTAACTAGCCCTTCCTGGCAACTAACCCCTCCCTCCCAATATGTAAGGCTTGAAGAACTCTGTTCCAATGTATCTGAAGAAGTGTGCATGCTCACGAACATTTATACCCAGAATTACATTTTGCTGGTTTTAAAGGTGCCACGTGGACTCAAACTTTATCCTAGGCAGAGTTATACCTGTTTAGGAAGGTACTACGAATGATGCCTAATGGAGCCTCCATGTACAGAGGCAGAATACCTCCAAGTAAAAGATTTTGGGGCAGGAACACACAGGAAGGAGTTCCAGCTGGCTCTGGAGTTGGCCATGCCCAGCAGGAACTCATTAGCATAATAGGTCACGCCCAACAACAAAAACTCATTAGGATTGGCTACATTAGGGGTGTGTGGCCTAACATGCAAAGGAGTTCCTGCTACAAAAAAAGCCCTGGAAGGTAAGCAGAACAAGAAGCAAAAGGTGGGTGTGGCTGGATGACCAGACTCCTGGTAACATGGGGGTGTGGCCTAATATGCTAATGAGTTGTGCTATCAGGGGTGTGACCTGATATTCTAATGAGTTTCTGCTGGGCTTTTTCTACAAAAAGAGCCCTGAGTGTCCCAAAGGCATCTTGTGGCTGCTAAAATGTTGGACTAAATGGACCTTTGATCTAATCCAGCAAACTTGTTGTATTTTTAAGAAGCTGGACTATGTTCCGTTGATGTTGGTGGGAATTGTTTCCAAATAAACATACCTAGAATAATAATTCCCAGAGGAAAGATTCTTACCCCACCCCCTTTTAGGAGATCGTGAAGTCAGACAATTGGAGTGTTGTCTTTTAGTTAAATTAGTCCCTTTGTTTGCTTGCTTTTTTAAGTATAGAGAAGATTAGTGGTATTGGACTGAAGTTTTAAGGTCCTAAGGCGGGGGGACCTCAATAGGGTATATCAGTGCTGAATCTTCAAACACTGAGAGCAGGGGGCGGGGTGCTAGTTCTTTATGATTCTAAGATGACAGAGAATTGAGGTGCTGGCTCCTTAGAGGGGCAGAACAGAATGAAGGACAAGGCAAAATAAAATCTGATCGCTTACTCATTTGAGGTTCAAGGGTGTTGGTCCTTTAAGAATGGAGACGTGGATTCCACTACAGGCTGATTTACATTTTTGGCTACTGAGCTAAGACCTAGACCAGGCAATTTCAACATAAAATAAGAAGTGTCCTGCTGGATCAAACCAGTGGTCCATCTAGTCCAGCATCCTGCCTCAGACAGAGGCCAACCTGTTGCTCTGGAGGGCCAACAACAGGGCACAGAGGCCGAAGACTTCTCCTGATGTTGCCTCCTGGCACTGGGATTCAGAGGTTGACTACCTCTGAATGTGGAGGTTTCCCTCAGTCGCCATGGAGAGTCACCACTGACAGACCTCTCTTCCACGAATCTGTCTAATCCCCTTTTAAAGCTCTCTATGCCTGTGGCCATCACTGCATCCTCAGGCAGCAAATTCCACATTTTAATTGCTTTCTGTGTAAAGAAGTATTTCCTTTCCTCTGTCCTGAACCTACTGCCCATCAGCTTCATTGGATGCCCTCAAGTTCTAGCATTTTGGGAGAGGGAGAAAAAGTTCTCTCTGTCCACTCTCCCTGGTGGTAGTGGAGAGTGCCGGCAAGTTGGTAGGGTTGTCAAGGGGAGAGACGTTCAGAGGTTGTTTGCCATTGCCTGCCTTTGCATAGTGACCCTGGTATTCCTTGGAGGTCTCCCCCCCAAATACTAACCAGGACTGACCTTGCATAGCTTCTAAGATCCAATAAGATCAGGCTAGCAGGACTACCCAGGACAAGGCCCACCCTGTCTGCCGTGTGCATAATTTTAGAAACCTAACTCACTTTCCCAACTCAAGTCTCATATACTGAACGGCCCAGCGCTCAAAGAATCCACCAAGCTCCGAACCATGACCGACCTTACGCTGCACTGTTCAATACGCTGGACAAGTCATCAGACCTCAGCCTTCTTTAACTTCGTAAGGTTGTTGCAGAGCGATAATGACGGCCGGAACCGGCAATCACAACATGTACTTTAAAAACCTGGATAAGTAATAATGCTTTGTTATGTTCCAGACTGAAGGGCTTCCCCTTGGACAGAGGGGACCTCCCAGTGGCATGGGTCCCATCCCGCTTCCGCGTGCAACACACTCAACAGGATCACGGCTTTAAAGCCAGCTTGGCTGGAGTCCCGCAAAGGAAGCGACCTTCCCTTTCAGACTCCCAGAGAATGTAAACAGGAGGGAGGGAAAGCGAATCTGGGCTTGACCCCACCAAGTCTCTCTCTTCTGTGTACTTGAGGAAACCCTGGAAAGACCAGCGGGGAAACCAAGAGGCTGTTCTTTAGAAAGTCACAATGTGGATTAGTTACTGTCGAATGAAACCTTGAATACCTATTTATGTGTGTAATCAGGGCGTGGCAAAAGAATAAAACTGGTTCCAAGGGGTTTTTATACAAAAAGAACTGGTTATTCTTATTATTTATAAAGCACCTCATGTTCCCCTCCCCCCTTGTTATTTATTAAACTTTTAGCTCTCTGATTTCTTCTGGCCAGCTGAGACACTTGTTTGACTGTATAAAGGCAAATTGTTAAGAAGAAGGAGATTGGATTTATACCCTGCCCTTCACTACCCAAAGGAGTCTCAGAGCGGTTTACAATCTCCTTTCCCTTCCCCTCCCCACAACAGACACCCTGTGAGGTCGGTGGGGCTGAGGGAGCTCTTTCGAGGACTGCTCTTGAGAGAACAGTTCTCAGAGAATTTGTGACTAACCCGAGGTCACACCACCAGCTGCATGGGGAGGAATGAGGAATCAAACCCAGTTCTCCCAGATTAGAGTCCACACTCCTCACCAGACTGGCTGTCCAGTTTGGTACAGCAGCAAGCTAAAGCTTTATAGGGCCAGGTGAAACCCTATTGGCCCCTTGTGTCACCTGACAGGCAGTTCCTCCAGCCAGGCTCAGTACCTTCTTCCAACCAGATGCCTTGGAGGTGCCTAAGAGCTGCCGAACGTAGGCAGTTGGTTCCCTCTTGCAGAGAAGGACCATGATGTGTTAAGAAGTCAGGGGCTTGGGATGGCAACCAAAGTTTCTGGTTCTAAACCCTAGCATTGTAGTTTTTTTTAAGATTTACAAGAAAACATTGCAGTATTTTGTATCAAGAGAATCCTCTCCCTTGTAGAAACAAAGCATTTTTTCATCTCCTCGACTCTCCTCCATTGTCAAAAAGTGATTGTAGTGTCTTTGGGGCAGGCGGCCTCTGTTATGCTACACTATAAGACACTGTGGCTCTTAATGATGTTAAATAAGCAATAATACTGATGTTGGGTTGGTGGATTCGGTGAATATCCGGAGTCAGACAGGGACCAAGTAAGATGTCAGCTGGTGGTGGGGTGCACCATCCGTGTTTTGTCTAATGGGGGGTCAGTGGCAAAGGAGAACATCAGTGATCCTGTACCTTTAAGAGCTCCTCAGAAGAGGGAATTGCAGCAGACGCCAGTTCTCATCTCGACATTTTGATTTGATTTGATTTATTATATTTCTACCCCGCCCTCCCGGCCGAGACTGGCTCAGGGCAGCTTACATAAAAACAGCGTAGAATTTACAGTGCACATAGAGTATAAATTAAACAGCAACAATTAAACAATTCTAAAACCATTTAAACCATAAAACATAATAAAGTGTCAGTATCGGTAATTCGACAGCAGTTGTTGTTACTCAGTTCTCTCTCCTCGCAGTCAGCTCCTTGATCTTAGATTGTCTTAGGTGGCTAGCTCAGGCTGTAATTAGAAATCCCAAGGGGACAGGGGTCTCCAACCTTAGGCTGTCAGTTATTAGTAGTGGTGGCGGCGGCTCCAAAAACCTGGCGGAACAGCTCCGTTTTACAGGCCCTGTGGAACCGCAAAAGGTCCCACAGGGCCCTGGTCTCTTCCAGGAGCTCATTCCACCAGAATGGAGCCACCACCGAAAAAGCCCTGGCCCTGGTTGTTGCTAGCCTTGTCTCCTTGACACTCAGGAGGGCCAGCTGGTTCTGTGCCCCTGATCACAGTGCTCTCTGGGGTACATGTGGGGAAAGGCAGTCCCTTAGATATGTAGGTCCCTGGCCATAAAGGGCTTTAAAGCTAAGAACCAGCACCTTGAAACGAATCCGGTATGCTATAGGCAGCCAGTGCAATGCCTTTGGCACTGGCTGGATGTGCTCCCGGATAGGGGAGTCCCATCAAAAGCCTGGCCACGGCATTTTGCACCAGATGCACATGGGAAAAAGTCTTTGGGTCTCAAACTGTGGGCAGGCCTCTGCAGAGGCAAAAAAAGGCACAAGATAGCTGGCAAAGGCACCAGTTTTCAAGGAGTGAGGTAAAGCCACTTTCTCACCAGCAAAGGCCCAACCTAACAGGGTTGTTGTGAGGATAAAATAGAGGCAGGGAGCCCTATATAAGGGGACCCCCATATGGGAAGAAGTAGCATAAGTGACACCTTCCTAGGGATATGCATTTGGCTCTGTTTCCACTGCCCTTTAGGCAGTGAGTACTGACAAAGATGGGTTTTTTATACCACACATGATCAACATAAAGAATGAGAAGCCACAAAACCATTTGGTGCCTACTAGGTTCAACCGCTTGAAAAGAGGACCTGATGAATCCATGAAAGAGGATGAAATTTATCGATGGCTGCTAACAACGATGACAAACTGGAACCTCCCTGTTCAGAGGCAATACACCTTTTGAAGACTAGCTTTTCGGGAGGCAACGGGAGGTGCAAGCTGTTGTCTTCATCAGGGCCCATGCCTTATTTTGGCGGGGCCAGTACAAAGCAACATGAGCTCCCAGCATGTTATCCCAGATACAGGGCAAATGTGGTGCAGTGGTTAAGAGTGTCAGACTCGCATTTTGGAGACCCGGGTTTGAATCCCTATTCATGCCATGGAAGCTCACTCGCTGACTTTGGTCCGCTCACACTTTCGCAGCCTAAATTACCTCATGGTGTGAGGATAAAAACGGAGGTGAGAAGAATGATATAAGCTGCTTTGGATCCCCATCAAGAAGAAAGGCGGGGGGGAAATAATACAATCTCATGAGTCACGAAAGGAAAATATGTTTTAATATATTGTCGAAGGCTCTACAGCTGGCAATAGCACTACAGATAAGATTAGAGTTTCAATAGCCATTCCACACATAAAAGAACCTCCTCAAACCTCCTCAGGAAACAATCCATAGACAAAAGAACCTCCTCAGGAAAGCTCCTCTATTAGCATATTCATAGCCTGGAGAACTACACCAGTTTTAGTTTATTGTCTTAGCCATTGGCCATAACAACACAAAATAAAACAAAATACAACAAACATTGTACATCAAAGTGGGGAAGATCCTTCAATAACTTGCAGTAAGTCCTAAACTCATTCTTATCTTTTTTTGCCACCAGTGCAAACAAAGCCATTCTGCTGGTAACATGTGCCTCTGTATCAGAGAGCAAAAAACCCACCAGATCCTGATCTGAGGTTCCATTATGCAGAGGTACAATAGGATAAATAAACCTTTGCCTAAGTGATTCGTGCCATACGCATCTCGAAATGTAATGCTCGACATCATCTACCTCATCCACACCACATTGGCATATTCTAGAGGTGGCAGGGATACTCAAAAAGCGGCCAATGCAAACCATTGAAGGTATGGCATGGAATCTTAGGGCAGTAAAAGCCCTTCTTATCTCCAGAGTAGTTAGCTTCTCAAGATATACTGTCCTACAATGGTCTCTCTTAAAGTTCTTATACAAGGGGGCTGTACGGCAACTTACCACCACCTGGCGGTTCAAGAGCCCATCCTTACTAAATACCCATTCCTTCAATTTAGACTTTTGATTTTCACTGTCCAGTAAGTCATCGGGGATGGAGTATTTCAATAAAATACACAAGATAATTGACTCAGCCCTACCCCCACCTTCCAGGGTAGATATAAATTACCTGCCTACCATTTTTCTGCTCACCTCGACACAGAGACTACTCCATCTTTCTGTATTATACCTCTGAGGATGCCAGTCAGAGCTACTGGCGAAACGTCAGATCCTACAATGCCAAGACCATGGCCACACAACCCAGAAAATCTACAGCAACTAAAGAAAATATATTTTATTTCTGAAATGATGTCAATTACCATATAATAGCAAAATCAGTCTGGGGTGGGGGGTGGGCGACCGATCCCTAGTACAATGTACTCATTCCTGCCCCCCAGGCCTTTATGCCTTCTTTACAGGCTTCCGCGGAGCAGGTAATTTGCTGCTGTGGGAAAGAGAATGCTGGATTAGACAAACATTTGGTATGACCCACCCAGCAGGGCTCATCTTATGCGGAAGAATTTGGGATGTTCACCTGCTCAATTAGTACCTGCTGCTGTTGCTAGGCTGGGGAGCTTGGAAAGTGGTTTGGAAGCAGGGTTGAGTTTTAACAGCTTGACAGACGTAGCACTAAGAGCACGTTTTGGATCATGGGGACTGCCATGCAAAGATCAGACACCTCCAGGACCTCTCAGAGGTGAAGAGAGGCTTGGAACAATTTTTGAGGTTCTTGGCTCCCACGCTGACAAGAGTTAAGAACATAAGAACTTAAGAGAAGCCAATGTTGGATCAGGCCAATGGCCCATCCAGACCAACACTCTGTCACACAGTGGCCAAAAATACCAGGTGCCATCAGGGTGTCCAGCAGTGGGGCCAGGGCACTAGAAGCCCTCCCACTGTTGCCTTCCCAAGCACCAAGAATACAGAGCATCACTTGACCCAGATGTGCTCCCCTCAGCAGTTACAGAGGAGAGGTTTAATTTAAAAAAAAAACCTTGGTGATCCTATATGTCCCTGTAGCAATGACTGAATTGAAACTTTAATGCATGTTATATATGACTGCAGGGCATACAGCCACTTTCGTGATATTCTCCCAGTCTCTACAACTACTCTATCCTCAACTAGTCAAAAGACGTGATTAGTGAAGAACCTCCTAGAAAGTAGGTGCCCTGAGGTTACAGCTAAACTTGCCAAATTTGGCCGGTTAGCTGTAAGGACTAGAAAGCTGCTAGTGAAATAGATGTAATTTGTTATAGGATTTAACATGTTTTACTTGTCTGCGCTATTTGATATTTCATTGTATATATCTCATTTATGTTTGTGATTTTATGAATTTTGACAAATTTTGACAAATTTAGTTTGACTACTGTATGAGAGCGCTGGCTTTTGCTGTGAATAAATGTGTTGTTGTATCACTTGCCCCAGACTGAGAGTTCCTATTTATACCTTGTGGCTAATAGCCACTGATGGACCTCTGCTCCATATGTTTATCCAATTCCCTCTTGAAGCCGTCCATGCTTGTAGCCGCCACTCCTGTGGCAGTGAATCCCATGTGTTAATCACTGTTTGGATGAGGAAGTCCTTCCTTTTGTCTGTTCTAACCCGACTGCTCAGTAATTTCATTGAGTGCCCATGAGTTCTTGTATTGTGAGAAAGGGAGAAAAGTCCTTCTTTCTCTACCTGCTCTATCACATGTATAATCTTGTAAACCTCGATCAGGTCACCCACCCTTCAGTCATCCTCATTTCTCCAAGCTAAAGAGCCCCAAGCATTTTAACCTTTCTTCATAGGGAAAGTGTTCCAACCCTTTTATTATGTGTTCCAACCCTTTTATTATTCTAGTTGCCCTTTTCTGCACTTTTCCCAATGCTATAATATCCTTTTTGAGGTGTGGTGACCAGAACTATACACAGTATTCCAAATGAGGTCGCACCATCGATTTGTACAGGGTTGCCAAATTTGGGCTGGGAAATTCCTGGAGATTTGGGGGTGGAGCCTGAGGAGGGTAGGATTTGGGGAGGGGAGGGAGCTCATCAGGGTACAGTGCCACAGAGTCTACCCTCCAAAGCAGCCATTTTCTCCAGAGGAACTGATCCCTGCAGCTTGAAAATGAGTTGTAATTCCAGGCGGTCACCAGGCACCACCTGGGGGTTGGCAGCCCTAGTCCCAGCCTCTTCCACTGCCTCTAGGCCCAGCTCCTAGCCTTGTCACTATTAATTCATAGTTATCATAGATATTAATTTACCTGCAGAAGGTAAGGGACGTCACGTTCCTGGGATCCCAGATCACTGCAGATGGTGACTGCAGCCATGAAATTAAAAGATGCCTGCTCCTTGGGAGGAAAGCGATGGCAAACCTAAACAGCATGATAAAAAGCATCACCCTGCCAACAAAAGTTTGCATGGTCAAGGCAATGGTATTCCCTGTAGTAATGTATGGCTGCGAGAGTTGGACTATAAGGAAGGCTGAGAGCCGAATAATAGATTCTTTTGAACTATGGTGCTGGAGAAGACTCTTGAGAGTCCCTTGGACTGCAAGGAGATCAAATCAGTCAATCCAAAAAGAAATCAACCCTGACTGTTCCCTGGAAGGCCAGATCCTGAAGTTGAAGCTCAAATACTTTGGCCACCAAATGAGAAGGGAGCCCTCACTGGAGAAGACCCTGATGCTGGGAAAGATTGAAGGTCAAAGAAGAAGGGGACGGCAAAGGATGAGATGGTTAGACAGTGTCATCGATGCAACGAACATGAAATTGAGCAAACTTCAGCGGACAGCAGAAGACAGGAGGGCCTGGCGTGATCTGGTCCATGGGGTCGCGAAGAGTCGGACTCGACTATGCGACTGAACAACAACAACAACAAAGAAGGTAAGGCCTGGTAATGGGACACAAGTATAAAGTCATATGATGAATACCTTCTTATTTCAATCCTGTCAGAGAAGAGGAGATTGGATTTATACCCCACCCTTCACTACCTGAAGGAATCTCAGAGCGGCTTACAAACTCCTTTCCATTCCCCTCTTCACAACAGACACTCTGGCTGCTATCACACACACTAAATAATCCACTTTCAATCCACTTTCAATGCACTTTCCAACTGGATTTTGCCAGTTCACACAGTAAAATCCAGTTGGAAAATGCACTGAAAGTTGATTGAAAGCGGATTATTTAGTGTGTGTGACTGCAACCTCTGTGAGGTAGGTGAGGCTGAGAGAGCTCTTTCGAGAACTGTCCTTGAGAGAAGAGCTCTGAGAGAGCCATGACTGACCCAGGGTCACACCAGCAGCTGCATGTGGAGGAGTGGGGAATCAAACCCAGTTCTCCCAGGTTAGAGTCCGCGCTCCTAACCACTAGACTAAACTGGCCCTCTGCAAATCTCTGCAACTCCATTTGGAGATAATGTCAAAAGTCTAAAGTTAAGACCTAAATTTGAAGCCCAGGCCAAACAGCCCTCCTGGCTGTCTCTGTGACAAGTCCTGAATACCTCCATGGGCAAAAATGTACATTTTTTTTTAAATGTCCCTCTTCCACTTTCTCTCCGACATCGACAACATTGGCATGTTGGCAGACTGTACCACTTGCCTTTTGCTGCCTTCTGTCCCCCAGTGTTTACATTTTTTTCTGCACCCATGTCTGGAGAAAATGTGTGTGAGAGAGTGTGTGAGCTTCGGCTGAGGATAAGATTTCATGCATCTGATGAGCTGGGCTACAATCCCCAGTGCTTTGCCCAGAATAAACCTGGCAGTCTTCACAGTACCCCAAGACTCCTTTTTTGTTGTTGTTTGGCTGAAGATCACTGACACAGCTGTCCTTCTGGACTGGCCCAAAACTGGACTGGCCCATGTTTTCTGGAATCAGGGGTCAAATGTGAAACAGACCTCTGGACCAGTCTCACACACACAACGACACAGCAGTTTTTTGTTTTTTTTTTACAGAAATACACATGAGATTCTTGACTCTCATGCCTGCTCAACGGTCGATTATTTTGGAATTCGGCTCCTTTTATGGTTAGAAACTTTCTCCCAATCCCCAACATCAGTTTATTAATGGGGAGTTTATATTAGACTGGCAAGATGGCAGTGTCTGCTCCCGCGACTCTCAATTTATCTTTTTTCAGCTTGACGTTTCTGTGCTAAAGCCTAAGGACTGAAGACTAAATTAGATTTCATTAGAAATACAGGCTACGGCCCATGGGGAAGAGCCCTGTTTTTGCCTTTGGGGAATGCCTTGTTAAAATGCGCTTAGTTGGAAGTTGCTGGCATCATCGTTTTTCAGGGTCTAACTCCCTCTGCCGGGTCTTTAGAAGGTAAAGCTCAGAGCGGGTGCGTGCATGCAGCTTTTCTCTGGTGCACATGTGTGTCAATGCATGAGCACTAAGGTACTACGTAGCACATAGCTGGCTGGTGAAGCTGAAAATGTTGATAACAAATTGTAGGGCAATTTCCCCCCCCTAAAGGGGTGGCCAAACTTGCTTACCATAAGAGTCACATGGAATAAATGTCAGAAGTTTGAGAGCCGCAAGACGTGAACAAATATTACACATGCTTTATTGAAAAATATGCAAATTTGCTTTTTATTAACATTACATGAGACTGCCAAAAATAAAACAAAAAGGGTAAAACAGATATTGATAATGATATTTATTTGTTTGCTAATGATATTTATTTGTCTGAGAGAGAGAGAGCAAGAGAGAGAGAGAGCACAAATAGACGGGGGAGGGAGGGGGAAGGAAAGAAGAGAGAAAGAGAAAGGAAGGAAGGGAGAGAGAGAGAGAGAGAGAGAGAGAGAAAGAAAGGTGGAAGGAAAGAAAATGGAAGGAAAGCAAATAGATGGGGGGGAGGTGGAAAGAAAGCAACTTTAACTTTAAATGTGTCTTCTGACCCCCCCTCATGCCGGCTGGCTTGGAGAAGGGATTTAAAGAGACAAATGTCTTCTACAAGCCGAGGGGGGGAGGGCTTTGAGAACGCATTTAAAGTTAAAGTTGCTTTCTTTCTCTGCTCTCCCCCCACCTCAAGCCTACCCAGGGAGGGGAACACTGGCTGGGGAAGGGAAGACCGATCCGGGAGGCATGCCTCCCCTTCGGTTCCCCAGCCACCCTGCCAGGAGCCGCACGATATGTGTGAAAGAGCCGCATGCGGCTCCTGAGCCACAGTTTGGCCACCCCTGCTATAAGCAAAAGAAGGAAGTCCCTCTTGGCTTTTAAAACAGAGCAGGAACGGCTGTTGCAGAACAAACAACAGATAGCCAGAATGGAGCTCTCGGCTACATCAAGAATGGGAGATGCTTGGGCAGTAATTCTTGCGATGAGAACAGGAGGGGAAGGGCTGTGTCTCAGTGGTAGAGCATCTGTGTGGCCTGCAGAAGGTCTCAGGTTCAATCCCCGGCATCTCCAGTTCAAGTGTCCAGCAGTAGATGATGGGATAGACCTTTGCATAAGACCCTGGAGAGCTGCTGCTAGTCTGAAGTGGACAATACCAACTCTGATGGACTAAGAGTTTGATTCAGTATAAGACATCTTCATGTGTTTGTGTTCAAGAGTATTACAGTATGTCCCCAGTTCCATCTCTAAAATGGGGGAATCAAACTCTCGCAAGTTCTGTAGTGGATGTGCACTCACCTGCCCACGGCTTTTCAGAATCTGAACAATGACAAAAACCATCCTATGCTTCAGCAAATTCAATTGCTACCAATTGGTTCCCCTAAGGCTTCCTAAATAATACCTCTTGGCAGCTCCATGTGCAAATCTAAGGCAGGCTCTCACCTTTATGTGGCAAAGCTTTACAAACTGAGTTGGGGGGTGAAAAGCTAAAGAGGGGAGCCCATTCCCAAAGGTCAGAACCACACAAGCACAGCCTGGGTGAGGAACATGTGCATGTTGGGATGAGGTAGGCTTTGCCGGACAGTGTTCAGCAACCACAGTACCAGCCCTGCCCATGTGGTTCTGAGATGCACATGTTCCAGAAGAAGGATGACAAGAAATCATGGGCAGAATCAAGAGGAGACGACTGAGAGGTGATATGACAACCATCTTCAAGTACTTGAAGGGCTGTCATCTAGAGGATGGGGTGGAGTTGTTTTCTGTTGCCCCAGGAGGTTGGACCAGGACCAACGGGTTGAAATTAAATCAAAAGGGTTTTCAACTAAACATTAGGAAGAACTTCCTGACAGTTAGAGCGGTTCCTCAGTGGAACAGGCTTCCTCAGGAGGTGGTGGGCTCTCCTTCTTTGGAGGTTTTCAAACAGCGGCTGGATGGCCATCTGACCGCCATGCTGATTCTGTGAACTTAGGCAGATCATGAGAGGGAGGGCAGAAAGGGTTGCCTCAGTGCTTAGTTCTCATGGCCCTGTCTTACACGCCCAGGGAAATGCTGATTGCCACTTTGGGGTCGGGAAGCAATTTTTCTCCAGGCCAGTTTGGCCAGGGATTCTGGAGGTTTTCTGCCATCTTCTGGGCATGGAGCAGGCGTCACTGGGTGTGTGTGTGTGTGGGGGAGGTATTTGTGAATTTCCTGCATCTTGCAGGGGGTTGGACTAGATGACCCTGGAGGTCCCTCCCAACTCCATGATTCTATATGATAGGGGGTCTCTAGCCCTCTTCCATGTGTGGTTGTTCTTTTCCACCAGTGGATAATTGTGGTCTTGGGGAGATCCCGCCATCTAGTGGCAGGTGTGGAGAGGTGCAGACAAGTGAAGCCTTTAAAAAAAATGAAGCTAATTAAAATTTTAATTTCAGCAGGAGCCAGACAGTGGGTCAATCAAGGTCAGCGTTGTGTGTTCTGACTGGGAGTAGCTCCTCGGGAGCAGTCTTTCACCTCACGAGCAACCTGATACTTAACAGGAGATGCCAGGGATTGAACCAGAGGCCTTCTTTATGCAAAGCAGATTCTCTACCACTGAGCCACAGGCCTTCCCTGGTGAAGCTCATGAAAACTCATTCTACAGCAATTTTTTTTCTTTTAGGCACTGCAGAACTCTTGGGTTGTTTGGCATAATGTGAACAATTACAGGCAGGGCGAAAGAAAACAAAGGGATACTGTTATTTGTGACCCTACGTCAGCCAAGAAAACTGTTGAATTTCCTCTCGAGAGCTTCAGCTTTGGGTTGCAAAAAGAAGTAAGTTCATTTTCGGTCTTCTGTGCGGTTCTGCCCCTGCAGAGCTCGTTAGAGGCCGTCTTCCCGCCTAACAGTCACATGCTATGCGTGCTCTGTGGGAACGAACCCCCCCGCCTTTCCCACAGTCCTTTCTTTGCCGCCATTTTGTGAGGGTGTGTTCTCTTCAGCTATTGCGTATCATGATTTTTTCCTCAAAGTTTCTCTTCTTCTGGGCGGTCTCCTTGCTGGAGATATGTCGCAGAAAACTTTATTTAAAAAACGTACCCAGCGCGGTACAAAAATGACTCACTCAGATGAGCACCTTCTCTACTATCTCTGCTTGGGTGAGACCCATAATCAGTGTTCCCTCAAAGCTGGGTTAGTGTGAGCTAGCTCACAGTTTTTTAGCCTCCAGCTCACACATTTTTGTCTTAGCTCAGGAAGGAGGGGCTCCAGAGCAAACTAATTTATGCAGCAGCCAAATCGCTCGCTCGCAACTTTAATGCCAGTAGCTCGCAAAGTAGAATTCTTGCTCACAAGATTCCACAGCTTAGAGGAAGCATTGCCCATAATACAGCCACGTGCAAGACCTGCCTTCAATTTACCCCGAAGGCTCACTCAGATCGCGTAGCATGCTTGAAGGCTAGTTTATGGGAGAAGGCGCTCTCTTCCTCCAATAGCCCGGCAGTGAAAACATCTGTCCCGCCAGAGCACAGGCAATTGTTGCCTTCAAAACCTCCAGTTAGAACCGACCAACTTGCGAGTCCGCCATCGAGCATCTTGGTTCTGCCCATTCCAGGGACAGAACCAAAGCGTCGGGTCTGATCACCCGTTTGTTCATCCGAATGCTGGGTGACGGAACCCCCGCCAAAGATGGCACGTTCCAAGTCCAAACATAAGGAGAAAAAAACGTTCCAGTTCCAAGACGCTCCTGGAATTGAGTGACCCCTTCAGTTCCCATCAAGTCAGCGTCAGTTCTGACAGAAGAGAAAGGAATCTCCCCCCTATGAACGCTTTCTCCACGTGCATCCCCGGCTCATTCGTTCTCCAGAGAGGAACTGGAACCTAGCCAGGGTGCATTGGCAGTTCCAGCAGCTAGCTGTCCAGTGAAACCATCCTCCCCAGCTCCGTGGCAGAGTTCTATGCCTCTGCCTCCTCAGCAAGGCTACCCTTATTATTTTCCATCACCTAGATCTCAGGAATGGGGAGATCAGCAGTCACGAAAAGCACATCTAGAACCAAGAACCAAGTTTGGTGTAGTTGTTAAGTGTGCAGACTCTAATCTGGGAGAACCGGGTTTGATTCCCCCACTCCTCCACTTGCACCTGGCTGGATGACCTTGGGCAAGCCGTAGTTCTGATAAGAGCTGTCCTTGAAAAAGCAGTTTCTGTCAAGAGCTCTCTCAGCCCCACCTACCTCACAGGGTGTCTGTTGTGGGGAGGGGAAGGGAAAGGAGATAGTAAGCCGCTCTGAGACTCCTTTGGGTAGTGAAGGGCAGGGTATAAATCCAATCTCTTCTTCTTCTTCTTCTTCTTCTTCTTCTTCTTCTTCTTCTTCTTCTTCTTCTCTTCACAGAATCGTGATGCCGCGGGTCCACCGGTTTGGTGTCTTCCTGCAATTTCTCCTAAACCCCTTATGGGACATTGGGATTCAGAGGAAGAGCAGAATTAGAGGGCTGACTCTCCTTCTTGTCTGGGCTCAGACTTATTATTGGACCCGTCCCCTGATGACACCGTAGGGGATCCTGATCCAGTGTCACCTAATGAAAATCTGAAGCTCTACGCAGAGCAAATGATGCGAATGGCTAAATCATTTGTTACCCAGATTGGTAGTCTACTAATTAATTGGGGAAATTAGCACAATTGGAGACAAGCGAGAGGGAGTAACTAGGGGATGTCCACCAATGTTTACGGGGATTGCTCCCTTAGAGAACTCTCAAAATAAACCAGGCTAAAGTTCGACTGGAAAAGATGTTTTTATTATAAAAGAAGAAAAAGAGCAAAGATACACACCAAGCACATGGGGAAGACATGAACTAACTAAGAGGAAAGTGAAAGGGAGGAGCAGGGAAAGTGATTTGGGGGAGGCGATAGTTACCAAGTCTTGGAGAAGCAAGGTCTGTGGCAGGCAGTGAAACGGCCAGTGTTTTCCGGAGAGAAGAAGGAAGCCCACAAGCAAGTAGGGGTGCCATATTTAGCACTGAGAACACACACACATTCTAGGGGGCAGATTGTGTGCAGTTATAGGAAAAATTAGCCCTAGGATGGTCTGACATGTTTGCCCCTAAAATAATAGCTTGATTAGTCTTCTCAGGGTGAATAAAGATCCGGGGAAACTCCTGACAATTTGCACGAGTTAGGCTGATGTTCCTTCATGATGGAAACGAAAGGTGTCAAAGTTTCTTGACGACCTTTGAATACAGGATGGGAGAGGCTATCAGGTTGTCAGAATAGCTCGTTAATCAGGGTGAATGGGCAAGGGGAAGTATGACCAGGTGTGGATGAAGTGAAGTCCAGGTGGGGTATTGTCTTCGTGAGAAACCCATTGTCAAGATTAAGTATCTCTTTTAGGGTGGGGAGAAGAGCTATTAGCCAGTCAGCTGTCCTAGTTCACCTTCCAACACATTTTCCCAGGCTTGTCTCTGGCCAGTGTTCATTTTGTTTGTACCAGCTCCCTTTTGTTTCTGCTACTAGGCCAGGCTGTACAGTACACACATGATCTGGGGGGTGAAATTAGGGAGGGGCATCTGGTCTCAGACTGCCCTTCTACGAGAGGGGTCTGACTGCTAACATGTTAGAGACAGAGGTATCCTCCAGCAACCCAAGACCTTGAGACAAGATTTTAGGCAAACTCTACACCGAGCTGCTGGGAATAATCACTTTCCCAATTCTGGAGGGTCTTGCCAACATCTCCAGGGCACTTTGGCAGAAACTAGCCAGCATGGTTGTAGCATCCAAAAAAGTAGAGAATTTATACAGAGTGCAACAGAAAGGTCAATCCTATTTATTTTGCCACCTTCCGGCTTCGTCCCTCATAGCCGAAGAGATGCAGGTAAAGCATTCCTCACCAGCCGATAGAGAGGGGCGAAAGATTGACACACTTAGTAGAAAAGTCTACTTGTCTGCTGCTCTCAACCTGCGCATTGTCAACTATGGTGCAATTAAGGGAGGATACCAGTTGATCCTCTGGGAAAAGATGGCTGCTTATATAGCGCTTCTGCCCGAAGACAAAAAGCCTCTGGCTAAACTCCTCCAAGCGGAAGCGTTGCGCCTTTCCAGACAACAGATTAATGCAGGCAGATGTGCTGCTGACTCCTCCTCCAGGGCCACGGCTTCAGCTCTCGTATTGAGAAGACACGCTTGGCTGTGCTCCACGGCTCTCCCTCCTGACACCCGGCAGAAGGTGGAAGACCTCCCATTTGAGGGAACAACACTGTTTGCTTCGTTGACTGACGATCTTTTATCCCAAGTTAAAAAGAACAAGCAAGCAGTTTGTTCTTTTGGCATCACAGCAGGGCCTGCCAGTCCGTACAGGCCTCGACAGACATATAGACACCGGCAATCCCAGGCGCCATACTCTCGATACTTGCGTCAGCAGCCACGCTCATCACTGTATCCGACACAGTGCCCTTTTTCAGGGCCCATAGCTCAGGGAAGGGGTAGGTCTAATCATAGAGGTAGGCATTTGAGCTCACGACACCAGCTGCTTCTTAAAGAGCTGCAGCAGGCTACAAAAGGTTTCTTCTGACCAGTGAAGAACCGCGGTCTTCAGTAAAAAATGCCAGGAGGTCTCTCATGACACTTGGGTCTTGTCAATTGTTAGTTTAGGTTATAGGCTAGAGTTCTGGCAATGGTTACTCCTCCAACATCCTGATCAGGCTCTGGGAAACTAAATCTCTGAGCTGGAGCAGGGGCTGTGAGCCAGTTTGATGTAGTGGTTAAGAGCGCGGACTTTAATCTGGGAGAACCGGGTTTGATTCCCCACTCCTCCACATGCAGCTGCTGGTGTGACCTTGGGTCAGTTACAAATTATTTCAGAGCTGTTCTCTCAAGAGCAGTTCTCAAAAGAGCTCTCTCAGCCCCACCTATCTCAAAGGCTGTCTGTTGTGGGGAGGGGAAGGGAAAGGAGATTGTAAGCTGCTCTGAGACTCCTTCAGTAGTGAAGGGTGGTGAATAAATCCAATCTCCTCCTCCTCTTCCTCCTCCTTCTCATCCCTTATCCAAAAAGAAGCATTATAGAGGGTTCCTGACTTGTGCCCAAGAAAGACTGAGGTTTTAGACCAATACTAGAACTGAGGAGTCTGAGTTTTTCCCTAAATGTTAGAAAGTTCAGAATGTTGTCTTTGGAGTTGGTCCTGCAACTGTAAACATTAAACTGCTGGTTTTGTGTTCTTGATTTTCAGGACGTTTATTTCCATATAGTTATCCATGCCTGTTATCGCAGATATCCGCATTTTAGATATAATCATATTTCTTACCAGTATATGACCCTTCCATTTGGGCTGGTGATGGCCCCAAGGGTATTTTCTAAATGTGTTGCTGTCGTGATAGCACACCTAAGATCTAAATGTTGTTCTGTTTACCCATAGTTGGATGACTGGCTCATTACTGCACTTCCTATGAGGAACTGGAGTCACAAATGTCCCTGATTATACATACGTGTGAGGAACTGGATTTGGTAATTAACAGCAGGAAATCACAACTCCAACCTTCTCAGGTTTCCTTTATTGGGGCCCTTCTGGATGCCATAAATTTCTTACCAGTACACAGGGCCTCACACATCAGGGCGTTGATTAGGTGCCTGTCTAACAACAGATTTCAACCAGTTCTTTTCTTTCAGAAGCTGTTAGGACTAATGGCCTAGCCTCTACCTCAGCCACAACCCCACATGCACGCCTAAGAATGCGACCTTTACAGAATTGGTTTTAAGTAAATTTTGCCCTGCCGTGCATTCGCAGCATACTAGATTCATAGTACCCAGGCCCACAGTAAACATGTGGCTGGCTCTATTGCTTTCCAGTAAATTTTAGGAAGAGCAATAGAGCCAGCCACATGAAATATAGAGAGCATTGGCCAGCCTATGTGAAAAGAAGGCTTCTAGCCAGATATAAAAATAAAAGGACTGGTTGCTACTATTAAGAAATGATTTAACTGGCTTGCTCCTTATACAACTACTGGAAATGGAACTGAGAAAATTTGAAGAAGTCAAACAGTTATGGTTGAAGAAAGTAGAAAAAGAAGTTAATGCTGCAATGTTAAAATGTATTAAAAGGCTGACACCTTGCTACTTAAGAGGATTACTCCTGAGGAAGACTATTGAAATGAGTGTTTAATGCTGCCATGTTAAAATGTATCAAAAGGCTGACACCTTGCTGCTTAAGAGTATTACTCCTGAGGAAGACTATTGAAATTAGTGTATAACCGGGTGCTCATTGAGAATATTGGATGTTGTTTTGAATATGTTTAAATTTCCAAAGTTTTGTCTTGAATATGTTAGAATTTCTAAAGTTTTTATAGATATACATAAATGTCATTAAATGTTCAATTTCATCACAGTGGTTCTTTGTTTTGATATATTGTTTGTCACTGTGACCCCTCCTTTGGTTTTTGCAACTCATATAGCAGGTACTGCCAACAGAAGACCAGACATCCTCAGCAGGATGGTACAATCAGAACACTAATGGTCTCTAGGGAAGAAGTATATCCTCCCATTTTTTTCAACAGTGGGGTTTTCCTGGAGTGGACCTTTTTGCCACCCGCACTGATGCAAAGGACTCAGCATTCTGTTCCAGGACAGGTACCAATAATCTCTCTCTAGGAGATGCATTCCAGATCCGATGGACAGAAGAGACTGGATTTATACCCCGCTGCTCACTACCTGAAGGAGTCTCAGGGCGGCTTACAATCTCCTTTCCCCTTCCCCTGTCCACAACAGATACCCTGTGAGGTAGGTGAGGCTGAGAGAGCTCTCTCGAGAACTGCTCCTGAGAGAACAGCTCTGGAAGAACTTGTGACTGACCCAAGGTCACACCAGTAGCTGTGTGCGGAGGAGTGGGGAATCAACCCTGGTTCTCCCAGATTAGCATCTGCACTCCTAACCACTACACCAAACTGGCTCTCTGTTTTATGTCTTCCCACCATTCCCTCTTATCCACAAGGTGTTAGCCAAAATCTGAGAGGAGTACATGTGGTGTATCCTGAGCACTCCCTTTTAGCCCAGACAAATCTGGTTTCAAGTCCTCCTATTGTTATCCAAGAGCCTCTACGTACACCTCCCCTTCGCTGCAGACCTATTTTGCAAGGGTCATATGGTCCACCACAAGGTGCACAGGCTCAAGTTGATGGCTTGGCTGCTGAATGATCCGAGTTTGGGTTCTCCACCCAAGTAGCCAATGTCCTCATTAACGCCCATAGGCCTTCTGCCAAGAGGTCTTATATGAGTAAATGGGTCAATTTTTCTGATTGTGCCAGGATGCAGGGAGTTAATGCAGAGGATTGTCCTATTGTCCTGGTATTTGAATAACTATTGCAGGGGTATCAAACATGCGGCCCGAGGGCCAAACCAGGCCCACGGAGGGCTTCTATCAGGCCCACAGTGGAACTGGCTGTCTTCTACTTCGTCCAGTTCACCTGCTGATGCGTCATTGTAGGTTTGCAGCTTACAGATACGCACCTGAACAGCATACTCAAGACTGCAACAGCACAGACATTTTGAGGCAATAATTCAGAGCAAGAGGGGTCAGTTATCAGACACTGTTAAATAAACATAACATTGCAAGAGTGCTAATGTTTTAATCATTTTTTTATTTTAAGTAAAAAAAAAACTTTTGTATTTGTGTCCTTTATAAAGTTTATATCTCTGCTACCTGGCATTACATTTTATGACACACATGGCCCGGCCCAACAAGGTCTCATTTATGTCAGATCCGTCCCTCATAACAAATGAGTTCGACACCCTGCCCTGACCTACTGTCTCTTAAAGAATTCGGTCTTGCGGTTTCTTCCCTTAAGGTATATTTAGCCGCTGTATCTGCCTACCATGACAAGATCCAGGGCAGGACGCTGTTTCCTCACCCAACGTCCAACAGTTTTTTGAAGGGGTTGTTTAATTTGTTTCCCTCACAGCCACCTATAATGACACAGTGGTTCTTGTTAGTCATCCTCTCGCAACTCATGTCAACCCTGTTCGAACCGCTAAGTTCCTGTAGTTTGTGGCTCTTGTCTTACAAGGTCATGTTTTTGGTGGCAATCACATCAGCCAGAGGAGTGGGAGAGTTGGCCACTCTGAGGGCTGCCCATCTGTTTATTCAGTTCCAAGTCTGGCCATGTAGTTCTGAGACCCAGTTTACATTTTTCACCTGAGGTGGTCTCTAATTTCCACCTTGCTGAGGACACTGTCCTTCCAGTATTTTTTTTCCATCTCCTACCTCAGAGGCCGAAAAAACCACTGTATTCCTTAGATGTAAAAAGGTCTTTATTGTTAGTTGTTGTAGATTTTCTGGGTTGTGTGGCCGTGGTCTTGGCATTGTAGGCATTGTCGGACCTGACGTTTCGCCAGCAGCTGTGACTGGCATCCTTAGAGATATAACACAGAAAGACGGAGTACTCTCTGTGCCAAGGTGTCAAGTATTCTCTGTGTCAAGGTCTTCTCACCTTGACACAGAGAGTACTCCATGTTTCTGTGTTATACCTCTGAGGATGCCAGTCACAGCTGCTGGCGAAACGTCAGGTCCTACAATGCCTACAATGCCAAGACCATGGCCATACAGCCCGGAAAAGCTACAACAACCTATGAACTCCAGCTGTGAAAGCCTTCGACAACATATTGGTCTTTATTGTCTTACCTAGACAGGACAAAAGGGTTCAGGCAGTCTCCGGCTCCCTGTGCCTTTTTGTCTGCTACTCTGGTAGCCCAAGGGGGAGGCCAGCCTAAGCACAGACCCTTTCTAGACAGATAGCTTAGACTATTCAGTTGGGGTATGAGCCGGCCAATCTACCATGTCCTCTGGAGCTTCGGGTGCATCCAATACAGGCGCAGGCGGCGTCAGCAGCATTCTGGAGAGGCACTCCTTTGGAGGACATCTGCCATGCAGCAACGCGGTCGTCATCGGACATCTTTGTCAAGCGCTATTCAGTGGGCATGAATGCGAGAAGAGATTCAGCAGCTGACAGAGCCATGCTACACTCCTTGTTCCATTGAGTCTCACCCTGTCTCCAACGTAAGGAGCTCCGTAGTCTCCCAATGTGGGACTGCATGGAAGACTGAAGATGAAAGCAGTGTCACACTTACCTGTAACTTGTTCATCGAGGTGTCTTCTGTGCAGGCACACATTCTTTCCCTCCTATCCCGCTGTGAGTTCACAGAATGTAATTACATTCAGGATTCTGGTGGCCACTCAGGAGGACTGAGGGAAAGAGCAATGTGACCCATGGCCGTTAGGCGGGAACACGGCCTCTAATGAGCTCTGCAGGGTAGGGTCTCCCCTTGGTGTGTTAAAAAGATACCAGAATAGCTGTAATAGAGCCTCCAGTGGCTGGCCTGCACATGCGCAGTCCCAACGTGTGCCGGCACAGAAGACAATCCAATGAACAACAGCGCAACACTGTTTTCCTAGTCCTCATGATCGCCTCATGAGCGTGTCAGCCAGGCCCGTAGCTACACTGGGGCATTTTGGGACCCTGCTCCCTTAATTGAAAGCCCCCGCTCCACAAAGAGTCATACAAGAAACCTTATTTTGGTTTTGGTTTTTTTGTATTTTCAATATGTGCATGTGTGTGTATAGAAAACCTTATTTTTGAGGAGAGACCCCACAGGTAGTGGCACTGTGGCTTGCCCTCTGGCTTCCCTCTCCCTCCCACTGTGGAATTCTTGGGGGGCATCATGGGACCTGGGAAAAGACAGCTCAGAAGCCATTTAAATGCCTTTTGAGTTCCTTGGAAGGGACATTTAGATCCCCTCTGAGCTGTTTCTTCCTAGGAACTGACGTGCTCGCTGCCCTGTCCCTTGAAAGGTCGGGCTAGAAACAGCCTCGAATCCTCCCCCTTTAAAGACAGGCATTCATATTGATTTAACTGTAATTTAACTGCCCCCTTAAAAATGTAAATGCCCCAAAAGCAAACGAAAAACTCCTGGCTACGGGTTTGGTGTTAGAAATGCCAGGTGTAATCTCTGAGAGCTGGTGAAGCCTAGAGGCTGAGAGAACGAGTCCGTTCAAATCCCGTCTCAACTGTAACCTCACTAATGGCAACCCAGTGTTTCTCAGCATCAGCTCCCTAGTCAGAAATTGAATTGAATTTTTAATTTTGCTTCATTTATTATATCTCACCTTTTTCCCCAAAGGGGACCTCAAGTGGATTACATCTAAAGCAGTCTCCCAGGCCCTGTAAGACAGAGTTGTTCCGCCAGGTGTACGGTTGAGGGCAGCGACGGTTTTCCCTCTTGATTGTCCTCCCTCCCTCCCCTTCTCCTTCTCTCCTTTCCCTCCCCCTTTTCCTTCATACCAGACAGTTTTTAGATACTTCCTCCCTTCTGAGATTTTACGCCATCTATTAGCAGAGTTGTTGATCGTATCTTATCATTTTATTGGATTTTTTAAATCAGAACTGTGAATGTTTTAGTTTGTATATTGTGTTTCATCATGATGTTGTTAACCATTCTGAACTTGTTTATGAGGGACAGCAGGCTACGAGTCCAATGAAAACGAAATTTAAAAATTCCCAACTTCCCCACAACAACCCTGTGAGGTAGGTTAGGCTGAGAGTGTGTGACTGGCCCAGTGTCACCCAGCAAGTTTCCACGACAGCCTAACCTACCTCACAGGGGTGTTGTGAGGTGAAAATGAACAGGGTTACCAGCTCTGGGTTGGTAAATACCTGGAGATTGGGAGGGGGAGCTGAGGAGGGTGGGGTTTGGTGAGGGGAAGGTCTTCAATGGGGTATAATGCCATGGGGCCCCCCTTCCAAAGTGGCCATTTTCTCCAGATGAACTGATCTCTGTTGCCTGGAGATCAGTTGTAAATTCCCAGGAGAGCTCCAGCCACCATCTGAAGGCTGGTAACCCTATCAGAGGAGACTAATGTAAGCTACTTTGGCTCCCATTGGAGAGAAAGGTGGAGTAGAAATAAAGGAAATAAATAAATATCCTACTCCCAATTTTCCTAGGGTTGCCAAGTCCCTCCTGGCCACTGGCAGGGGACAGGGGGAAGGGTTGCCAGATCCAGGCTGGGAAACTCCTGGAGATTTGGGGGTGGAGCCTGGGGAGGACAGGGACCTCAGTGGGTTACAACGTCATAGAGCGGAGCCCACCCTCCAAAGCATCCACTTTCTCCAGGGGGACTGATCTCAGTAGTCTGGAGATGAGCTGCAATTCCTGGGGATCTCCAGATCCCACTGGAGGCTGGCATCCCTAAGTTTTCCCCAGATTTGGGGGGGGGCGTGCATGGAGCACCCCACAAGGATCAGTGTGTGAACTGCTCACTCCCCTATTCACAAGTATCATGCGTTACTGAAAGTTCCACCCTGTCTCCACTAACTCTGCAGCAGCCTGTCTTCTGTAGACATGGTGTCTGTTCTTTTGGTTAAAGATATTATAGAGAAAAACATGGTGTCGTTATCAACAGCTGAAAGCAAACTTCAGCAACTTGGAGGCATTATTTACTTATTTATTTCATTAGACTTATAGCCCGCCCTCTCCACATTGTGGGCTCAGGGTGGGTAACAGCATATATGTATTTGCTGCAGTTAATGCAGATTTACAATATTAAAAACATATTACAAATACTCGATCTATATCCATAAAATCGTCATCCTTATATCATTAAAAACACGTGCCTTAAACAACAACATGCCTCAACGGCAAATAATGTGGTCCCAGTCTGGCTTCCAGGATCTGCAGTCACTGGGGGGGTAGGCTGAATGAAATGGGAAGGGCTAAAAGGTGCCTTAATATCCACAGGCCGGGATTTACGCACACCATGTTCCCAGCTAGCGTTGCCAACTTCCAGATGGGGCCTGTAGATCTCCCAGAATTACCACTGGTCCCTAGGCTACGGAGATCAGTTTCTCTGCAGAAAAAAATGGCTGCTTTGAAGGGTGGACCAGGCTGGTAGCTACAGTGGGGCGTCTCGGGGCCCAGCCCCCGGACTTACTACCAAGGGCCCCCAACTTCCCATCCAGCCCAGGCCCCCCTCAACTTCCAATTTTTTATTTTATTTGTGGCACTCCCTTGGGGTATCTGTGTGGGGTGCCCCACGACTTATTTTAAGGTCCCCTGAATTAAAAAAAATCCTTGCTACGGGCCTCGGGAGGACTCTAGGGAATTATACCCCGCTAAGCTTCCCTCCTCAAGCTCCTTCCCAAATTAGGAATTTCCCATCCTGCAGTTGTTAACTTTTCCCCCAGTGACCATTTCCCACAGTGGTCAACTGGATGTCCCCCGGAAGACCCACATCAGGGGCACAGAGCCGGACCAAGGTCTCCCCAGGACCTGGCATTCAGGAGTCAACATGGAGGTGCTGTATGGCCTAGGGTGCCAAAAGCCCTTGGGTCGGCCCTTGGGGTCAGCCATTGTGGCTAACCGGTATTGAGGGACCATGGATGTGCCTAATCCTCTTTTCAAGCGATTTAAGTTGATATTTTATGTATTTATTTATTGATTGCACTTATATCCCGCCCTATCCCAGAATGGGCTCGGGGTGGCTCACGGCATGAATAAAATACAATGAATATATCATTAAAAACTAGTTCAATAAACAGGATGGTAGCCAAGAAACACACATCACTCCAGAGCAGTCCGACACACCTCCTATTAGACGTTAGCAGGATAGTAGGCTTACTATGAACAGGGGAGGCCGAGACGGTGGAAACATCCATCGCCTCAACCAGAGGTCTGGCGGAACAGCTCTGTTTTGCAGGCCCTGCGGAACTGTGACAATTCCCATAGGGCCCTGATCTCAGTTGGGAGCATGTCATATTTATTTATAATTTAAATTTATAAACCACCCTCCCCTGGGTACACAAGGCTCAGGGTAGTGAACAACAAGAACGATAAAACATTAATAATAATAAAGCAGTCTACATAATACATAATTAAAACATCTCCAGATGGCATAAAAACTTCAGAATTTCAGACTGTGTCATTGACTCACAGGGGGAGGTAGAGAAGAAGCAGTATTATGTACTGAGATCAGGGTAGCGTTTCAAACAAGTGATTTCTTTATTAGCTCAGAACACAGACAAACAACACATAGAACGACCCAACTATATACAGTTTGAACTAGGGAAACCACACCTCCTGGAACAATAGTGTCCAATCAATGATGAGTGTGTAGGACCAATGGGAATCGTTTCTGCTGAAAGTCAGAGTCTCTCCAGATTGGTCTGTGTATCACAGCGACCAATCCAGTTGCTAGTATTAGGATGCTGATCGTCTATGGAGTTTGTGACTGAAGCTCCTGCTTTACAAACACATATAACCCAGTACATAACAAGCAAGAAGGGGGGAGAGGAAGGAGTGCCAGAAGGATAGTACTGGTTGCTATCCTCAGCTAAAAGCCCGGCAGAACATCTCTGCCTTGCATGCCCTGTGGAACTGCATTAGGTCCTGCAGGGCATGGATGTTATTCAGCAGAGAGTTCCACCGGGTGGGGGCCTGGTCTGAAAAGGCCCTGACCCTGATCGAGGACAGCCAGATGTTTTGGGCTGGGGATAACTGGTAGATCTGTTCTCTGCAGAATGTAACACTCTTTGGGGGACACAGCAGAAGAGGTGGACCCAAAGATCTGTGGGTCCCTCACAGCTTAAGCCCTCAAAGGTCAAGACCAAGACCTTGACGCAGCACAGGTTGAATATGTGCTGTCCTTGATGTTCCAGTCAGGACTCACACCGCCACATGCTGGAGCAGCTGGAGTTTCTGAATCAGTCTCAAGGGTAGGCCAGCGAGTTTACAGTAGTCCGATCTGAAGGTGACAGTTGCATGGATTACTGTGGCTAGGTCAGGGCAAAACAGGAAGAGGGCCAGTTGCCTCACCTGGCATAGCTGGAAAAACGCCAGCTTGGCAACATTCATGATCTGGGCCTCTATTGATAATGAGGCATCCAGAACTACGCCCAAACTCCTGACAGTTTGTTCCAGTGTCAAGGGCACACCGTCAAGAGTAGGGAGTTGGCGCCCCAACCCTGACCCCCCAGCCACAGAACCTCTGTCTTAGTTGGATTCAGTCTCAGCTGGCTCTTTTTCAATCATCTCCAACCCTTTGTCCAGATTTTATGGGACGGTGTCTGGACAGCTGCCCATCAGCAGATACAGCTGGGTGTCAGTAGCATACCGGTGACAGCCCAGCCCGAAACTCTGCACCAGCTGGATGAGGGGGTACATACAGATGTTAAACAGCATTGGAGAGAAGACTGTCCCCTGAGGGACCCCACATATCAAGGGGTATCTAGTTGACACCCTCTCTCCTAGCACTACCCTCTGTCCCTGACCTTGGAGAAACAAGGTAAGCCACTTCAAGTCTATCCCACAAACTCCTATGTTGGCAAGATGGTGGGTCAAAGATTGTGATTGACCATGTCGAATGCTGCCATAAGGTCAAGCATAAGAACATAAGAGAAGCCAATGTTGGATCAGGCCAATGGCTCATCCAGTCCAACACTCTGTCACACAGTGGCCAAAAATACCAGGTGCCATCAAAAGGGCCACCAGTGGGGCCAGGACATTAGAAGCCCTCCCACTGTTGCCCCACCCCCAGCACCAAGCAATAACAGCAGCACCAACCCGCCTCGATCCAAATGTCTGTGGAGGTCACCCATGAGGGCTACCAGTGCCGTCTCCATCCCGTGGCCAGGGTGGAAACCAGACTGGAATGGGTCCAGAGCCAATGCGTCATCCAGGAAACTCTGGAGCTGCTCAGCTACTGCTCTCTCAACTACCTTACCCCCCCGCCCGCAAAAAAAAGATTCAAGGCTGGGCAGTAATTGGAAGGATCTGTAGGATCCAAAGATGGCTTTTTAAAGAGCGATATCACCACAGCCTCTTTTAATCTCTCCAGATAGACCCCCAAATCCAGGGTTAGGTTGATAACGTCTACTGGGCCCCCCGTATTCCCTCACCGCCGTCTTTCACCAGGCATGAGGAACACGGGTCTAGGAGGCATGTGGTTAGCCTAGCAGCACCCAAGATCCTGTCGACATCAGCCTGGGTGAGCCGGCTGGAGTTATCAAAAATGGAATCCAATGGCGGCCAAGGGGCCTCCAATTCACATACTGTATCAACGCTGGCCGGAAGGTCATGGCGGAGTGACAAGACATGACTTTAATAGTCATCACTATAAGCAAGTCCCACAGGTTCATTACGAGACGGAATTTCTAAAGAGCCTGTAGAAAAAGTTCTTTCCTGGTGCCTACCAAGTATTTTTGTTTTGTTTTGTCCAACATGGCTTCTGACAGACCACTGGACATTTGATTGGCTGTGCAGATTTTTTAAAAGGTTGGTTTGGCATCAGCTGCCACCACAGTTTAAGGATTGTCACTGTGTGAGGGAAAGTAAGCTGCAGCAGCTGCTGGCTGGCTCCGCTTCCCGCAGCAGCCATTTTGTAGCAGCCATTTTGTGGCTGCGGCCACCACACTGCGTCCGAATTCCAAAGGTGCCCATAGGCTCAAAAAGGTTGAGGCAGCCTGATGTAAAAAGAGATGAACACGAAAGAAATACAATCCTAACACTCACAATTTAAAAACAATTATTTGCTTTCATTTGTACCTGCCTATCTCCTCCACTGGTTTCCAGAGTGGCTTACTTTTTTCTCACCTCCGTTTTATCCTCACAACAACCCTGTAAAGTAGGTTAAGGTGAAAGTCCTAAAGTTGGTGAGGCTGAGAGTGTGTGAGTGGCCCATGGTCACCCAGAAAGCTTCCACATAGGGTTGCCAGCTTCAGGTTGGGAACTACCTGGAGATTTGGGGGGTGGGGCCTGAGGAAGGGGAGGGACTTCACTGGGGCACAATGCCACACAGTCCACCTTCCATTTTTCTCCAGGTGAACTGGTCTCTGTCACATGGACAGCAGCCGTAATAGCCAGGGATCTCCAGCCATCACCTGGAGGTTGGCAGCCTACTTCTACAACAGTGGGGATTCTGAGCTGGGTCTCCCACAGCCTAGTCTGACACTTTAACCACTATACAATTCTGTAGCCCCGAGAGAGAAAAATAGGGACAGGACTTTTCAGAAACGAGATCTGGAAAACAGGAACTGTCTTTCATAAACCTGGGAAACTGGAGCATATAAAATACCAGTTCAGAGCACTGGTTAGTGAGGCTCGGAGGCGCAAGACCTGGTTAGAAATCCTGCCTCTTACCACAGATGTGTTGTGCAACCTTCAGCCGCCTCTTGGCCTCTGTTACCCCTCATTTATTTATTTATTTATTTCCTTTATGTATACCCAGGGCTTTTTTTGTAGAAAAGGCCCAGCAGGAACTCATTAGCATAATAGGACACACCCAACAGCAGAAACTCATTAGCATATTAGGCCACACCCGACAGCACAGATCATTAGCATATTAGGCTGCACCCCTGTGTTACCAGAAGTGTGGTCATCCAGCCACACCCACCTTTTGCTTCTTATTCTGTTTACCTTGTTTGTTGTCAAAACCCAGGGCTTTTTTTGGAGCAGGAACTCCTTTGCATGTTAGCCCACACAGCCCTAATGTAGCCAATCCTAATGAGTTTCTGCTGTTGGGTGTGGCCTATTATGCTAATGAGTTCCTGCTGGGTGTGGCCAACTCAGGAGCCAGCCGGAACTCCATTCCTGTGCGTTCCTGCTCAAAAATAGCCCTGTGTATACCCTACCTTTCTCCCCAGTGGGGACCTAAAGCAGTTTACATCACAGCCTTCTCTCCTTTCTGTTATCCTTTCAATAGTCCTGTGAGGTAGGGGAGGCGGAGACTATGTGACTGACCCAAGGCCACCCAGCAAGCTTCCACGGCAGAGCAGGGATTCAAACCTGGGTTTCCCCAGATCCCAGTCCAACACTTTAACCTCCATACCACACTGGACAGTGCTGCAAAGTGCTCCAGAAGAATGAGGAAAGAGTGAAAGAAGGAGAAGAAGCTTTGAAAGCCAACGCTGGCTACTGAGAACAGGCCGCATTTACAAAGCAGCTTTTCCAGGCTGGGCTCTGCCTCTGCTAGGGATGCCAGCTTCCAGGTGGGACCTGGGGATCCCCTGGAATTACAGCTGATCTCCAGACTACAGAGATCAGTTCCCCTGGAGAAAATGGATGCTCTGGAGGGTGGGCTCTACGGCATTGTACCCCACTGAGGTTTCTGTCCTCCTCAGGCTCCCAGATCTCCAGGAGTTTCCCAACCTGCAGCTGGCAACCCTACCTCCCATCCTCCGCCTGTAGCCAGTGGAAACCTGGCAATCCTAGCCTCTTCTGACTGCCCGTCTCTGTTGAAGCTTTGACACTGGCTGGGAAAAGTGTCCCTTGCTACGTCTCGGCTCGCTATGAAGCAGCTAAAAGGGACCCTAAGTCTTCCTGTCGGGAAGTAAAGAAAAGGGGTGATTGACTGTTCAAGGCCCTGACTTGTATGGCCTGGGCTAGTCTGACCTCGTCAGATCTCAGAAGGCTAAGCAGGGTCAACTCTGGTTAGTACTTGGATGGGAGATCTCCAAGGACTACCAGGGTTGTGACGTTGAGCCAGGCAATGGCAAACCACCTCCGAACCTCTCTTGCCTTGCGAAGCGTATGGGGTTGCCACAAGTCAGCTGTGACTTGACAGCAAACAACAACAAGCTGCTCAGGGATGAAAGAAGGGCACTCTGTGCGCGCTCAGAGACACCTCCGGCTTTGCCCATTTCAAAGCTGACTTTGGCATTTCAAAAAACAAGACTCTAGGAAAGAGGTTTGATCCCTAAGGACCCCTGCACAAGACGTATCGCCACACAGCTGCTACCTCTGGCGAAAGAATGCAAAGAGCGATGGGGTTTTTATCTGGGTGGGTATCCTTTTGTCCTTCTCTTTCTCTCCAAAGGCACTTCTTCCCAGAGCCTGAAGGGGGAGATGTTAGTTAGTTCCCTTGCACACAATAAAGTGCCAAGTCTTTTGTTGCGCCAAGCTGACTTTTCCTGTCTTGTAAAACCTCCCTTGTTAACCCTGGGGCTCATCTCCAAAAGCTGGGCCTGCCTCAGACCGGCTCCTCCCGTTTCTCCACAGCTGGCTGCCAGCACAGCTAGAACATCTGTCATGTGCTCAGAAAATGGGCACCGTTTCATTTCTGATATGTCTTTTTTTCCCCCCCTCTCCCAAGAGGAAAATTTTTTATTCTGCTGTCATGGGAAACCGGGAGCTTTGCCTGTTAGTCCACAGCCACCTTCTAACCGCTAGGTATCACTCCCTTCTAGATTTATTTCCAATTTTAGCGTAACCATTTCGTAGTCTGCCAGGATTTTTTTGTTTGGGGGGCAGCGAGCACGTCAGTTCCTAGGAAAAAAACAGTTCAGAGAGCATCTAAATGTTCCTCCCAAGGAACTCGAAAGGCATTTAAATGCCTTCTGAGCTGTCTTTTCCCAGGTCCCATGATGCCCCACAAGCATTCCACAGTGGGAGGGAGAGGGAAGACCGAGAGCAAGCCACCTGTGGGGGGTCTCTCTTCAAAAATAAGGTTTCTACACAAACACATGTGCATACTGAAAATACAAAAAAAACCAAAATACCCCCCCAAAACTAAGGTTTCTGGCATGGCTCTTTGTGGGGCAGGGCCTTCAATTAAGGGTGCAGGGCCCCCACTGTAGCTACGGGCCTGCCATCTGCTCTTCCGCCCCCCACATCACCAATATTTTAACAAAACACAGCAGAACAATGAGAGACAACTGACAGTTTAGGTTGCCAACAGGGATGCCAGCCTCCAGGTGGCATTTGAGGACCCCCCCAGAATTGCAGCTCATCTCCTGACTACGGAGGAGGAGGAGTTTAAGAAGTTCAGCTTTCCATCATATTCCAAAATGCTGTGCAATTCAGGAATCACACATCATTCGATGGACACACAGTTTTAGAATCATGTACCAAAAACATACAAATATACAAAGAGGGGAGGGAAATAATAAAACTGAACGGTTCAGGCACTTGTTTAAATAAAAGGAACAGGGAATGGAGTTTTTAATTTCCTGTGAAGTTTTTTTTCACAGTTTCCTTTTGCTTTCTCCCCTCCTATTGCATTATTTATTGGCCACGTTATACTGTTTTTATTTCATTGTTCTCTAACTGTGCAATCGGGTTTTATTGTGTGGTTTATTGCATGTTATGCTGGTCTTCATTGCATCATGTTAGAATTCAACGGTCCTTCTTGAGTCTCTGTGAGAAAGGCTGACGGTAAGAGAAGCAAGCAGATAAATACAAGAGAAGGATGTGCTGCTGGAGAGAAGGGAGTCAGGATGCCTGAGGTCTGGAAGGGATATACATATATTCACAATCAATCCCTCCAAGCTGTGGAGTCTTGTGAGCAAAAATTCTACTTTGTGAGCTAACAGCATTAAAGTTGTGAGCGAGCGATTTGGCTACTGCATAAATTACTTTGCTCTAGAGCCATCCTTCCTGAGCCAAGACAAAAATGTGTGAGCCGGAGGCTAAAAAACTGTGAGCTAGCTCACACTAACTCAGCTTAGAGGGAACACTGTTCACAATCCCTTCCGTACCTCAGACATCCTGGCTCCCTTCTCTCCAGTAGTACATTCTTCTGTCTGTCTGTCTGTCTGTCTGTCATCTTCAGCAGCAGCAGCAGCAGCAGCAGCATCTATCGATCATCTTCTACATAAGATCAGTAGCCAAGAGGGGCAGCTCATTTTAGGATACGCAACCCTAAACAGACCAAGGAGGAAGGAAACTGCAAATGAGACGCAAATGGCCATGTCTTTTGTGCCCTGGGCGTGAGGAAAAGGGTGCCAGCTCAGCGCTTTGCCTGTGCCAGGCCTCAAGTTCGATCCTTAGCATCTCCAGTTAAAAGATCTCAGGCTGGCCAAAATCTCTGCTTGATACCCCAGAGAGCGGCTGCCAGACAGAGGAGACGGTGCCGGACTGGAATGGCCAATGGGCTGAGACTGACTCAGCTTCCTCCGTTCCAAAGACTTTCTCGCAGCTGCCGCTGTTGCTCTCCTCTTTTGGCAGGAAGTGGCTGAATTGAGCTTCTGTTGGGGCCCAAGCCATGTGCTCCTCTCCCCTTCCCCCACGCTCGCAAAGTATCCTGCATCTTAAAGCTGCAGCAATCTTATTATGCTTCATAGGCCAATCTCCCACCCACCACAGAGACGATGCAGGGGAGTCATAAAACGTATTCTAGGCCTGTAGAGAGTCTGCTTTCCTTTTGTGCATTTCACTATTCAGAGAGATGACCCTGCAAAATGTGGGCAGCAGATTCTAGCCTCTGATTCTAGATTCTTGCACTTTGTATTTATAACAAGGCTCTCTTCTCTGTACATTTAACAGTTATGCAACAATCAGAAACCCAACAGCTAAAGTGTTACCATTCACTAAATCTCCGTTCTGGGGAAGTAGGAAACTTCACCTGTTGGGGTCTGCGCCTAACAGCTCCCTAGAAGGCCTACCAATGTCTACTTTAGAAAAATAAATGTTGAGCAGCTTGGATGGGAAAGATGACCAATTAGTCTGCATTGATCAAATCTTAATTCTAAATCATAAGCACCAAGTAGAGTTGGAGATCCTGATAGCCAGTTAGCAACTAACATTGCAATGAGAGCTGGCATGTGGAGTTATTAGAGTGTCACATGAAACTGCCTTAAATTGAATCAGACCCTCAATCTAACAAGGTCAGTATTGTCTACTCCAGGGGTCCTCAACATGGTGCCCACGGGCACCTTTCCCAGTACCGTCCAAGTGCTTTTAGAAAGTGGCCAGGGCCACAAGGGGCTTTTGCCCAGTTGGGCTTCTGATTGGCCACACAGATTAAAAGGCAACCTGTTAAACAGAGCTTCTGCCTGAAATGTCGAAGTTACTGTTAAGAGTTAACACATGACCTAACTCCTTGACATTTTGTGGTTGGCTCCACCTCCTGCTGCAGCCATTTTGTTGTTGCGCCCACCTCCTTGTGTCAGAATTCCCAAGGTGACCACTGGCTCAAAAAGGTTGGGGACCCCAGTCTACTTAGACTGCAGGGGTGCCAACTCCTGGTTGGGAAATTCCTGGAGATTTGGGGAGGGACCACAGCAGGGTGTCATGTTATAGAGTCCACCCTTCGAATCAGCCATTTTCTCCAGGGAAACAGGTCTGTCGCCTGGAGAGCAACTGGAATTCCAGGAGATCTCCAGGCCCCACCTGGAGGATGGCAACCCTTTTGCATCATCTACTGCCTGGTCCTTTTATCTGGAGATGCCAAGGACTGAATCTGGAACCTTCTCCAGGGTGAACCAATGCTCCACCACTGAGCTACAGCCCCTCCCCTAACACCTGGGAGGACTGGACTTGAATTCCCACTTCTACATGGAACTTTGCAGGAGGACTTTGGGCCTGTCACACTTTGTTGGCCTAATTCACCTTACAGGGTTGTTATGAGGAAATAAAACAGAGGAGAATGATGTAAGCCATTTTGGGTCCCCCTTGAGAGATAAGCAGGTTATAGATGAAGTAAACAAAACAGAGTCTTCTAAGTAACCATGTGAGGGATTTATTTGCGCTAGTTTATCTGGAGAAACACATCCAAACTTAAAAGTTCTTATTCTCAGCGGTAAGACTAGGATGAGGACATTCTTGGAACACACCCTTCCCCAGAGCTGAACACATTACAACACAACAGGCCATGAAGGATATGTGGCCTACTGCCCTAGTTCTTCTATGTGTGTGTTTTAAACACATCTTTCCTCCCTGCCGCCACCCCCCTGCCTCTGCCTCCACCCTAGACCTTTGTCCTTTCCAGATTTTGAAATCTTTCTTAAAGTGGCCATCTATGGCCTTTCTCCATATCCCAAAGTAGGAGCAAGGCTATGCAACTGAGGGGGTGAGGGAGATGTTGGGGATGGGAAATGACACCCCCCCCCTTCCTTCTCTTAAATGGAAAGCATGTGTGCACATCAGCAGGGGCAATTTTAAAACAAAACATTTGTGTGTATTTCTGAATCCCTCCAGGATGTGTTCCATGAGATGTGTGTCTGTATTTGACAGGAGGAAGCAAATAACATTGCTCCGCCAAACTGGCTGTCTTCTAAACCTGGCGCTCCTATGCAAAACTGCTCCAATCAAAACTGAATTGATTTCAATGGGTTTACACCAACACAGGATCACACTGTACGGCTTCAGTCCTTTTGAGCCCTTACCTGCGAATAAGCTCCATTGAACACAGTGGGGATTACTTCTGAGTAGACAGACACAGCATTGCACTGAAAACAGTTCAGGAATAGCATTTAAATTACAAGTTAGCATTCAAAATTACAGATAAATAACAGATTATTTTTTCCTGTTGCACTTTATGTATAACTTAAAAAAATCTAAACGTGATACGGCATATAAAAATATGTTCTAAATATTGCATTGACACAAAAATATATGAAATCTCCCCCCCCCTTTAAGACAACCAGACAGTTTCGGGGGGGGGGGAATCATACAGACACACCCTTGCGAGAGGGGGGGGCGAAGAGGAGGAAAGAAATTCCCCAGACAGGGGAGGGGACAGATGGGAAAGCCCTTTTTTTCCACGGAGGGGGGAGATAGAGCAGAATAATGGGCTGCTAGCCCGAGCAGGGGCGGGGGTGGCCGAGCCCTGGCTGGGGGAAGGGAGGGACAGACAGACAGACGCGCGGCCCCTTTAAGGGGGCGGGTGGGGGGGAGCAGGAGACGGAGCCAGCGGCACCGGCGGCCGCAGCAGTAATCGCACAGGCAGCGGGACAAAGGGGCCGTCCTGGGGGCCAGCAAAACCGGATCGGAACCGGGATCCGCCTTGCTTTGGAGTGCTGGAAGCGGAGTGAGGCAACTGCACCGGGAGGAAGGGTTGGGCGGACAGCAAAACTGGTTTCCAGCGTTGGAAGGGGAGGGGAAAAATAATAATCAAAGGAGGAGTTTAGACTCCGGTTCTGATTCGGTGCCAACTGTCTTTCCCCTTTGCAAGAGGAAGGCAAAATCTCGATCCGGTTTGCACGTGGTTTCGGGCAAGGAAAAGAAAGAACGGAGGGAAGGAAGGAGGGAAAATCCTGTCTGCGATCTTTGGCCGGTTCGGAGACTCCTAAATTCGGTCCTGGTTTCGGTTCGGGACAGGCAAGAAGTGGACGCACTTTCTCTCTCCAGTTTTCCCATCGGGGGGTGGAACTGAGCAAGGAGAGCGAGAAAAGGAAGCGGATCCGATTCTGGTGCCGGTTCGGTTCCTCGGTAGTTAGTGCGGAAGGTCCGGTTGTTGCTAGCACGTGGCGCCGGTTCGAGAAGAGAAAAGCTCCCTGTGGCTCAGGAACAAAACCGAAAAGCGGAGCCACTCCTTTTCTCTCCCCCCCCCCTTCTTTCTTTCCCCTTCTTTTTGTGCTCCGGTGCCGATCGGGTTCGGATGGCGGCTCCTTGCAGCCCGGAGAGCGGCCCGGCGGCCACAGGGGGGACGGGGCCCCGGGTGTATTTCCAAAGCCCCCCGGCGGGAGAAGGGGGCACGGAGGAAGAGGAGGGTCCGGTGCGGCGCCAGGGCAGAGTGACTGTGAAATATGATCGCAAAGAGCTCCGTAAGAGGCTCCACTTGGAAGAATGGATCCTGGAACAGCTGACGGTGCTCTATGACTGCCAGGTAACCCCTCTCCCCCGACAAACCCCTTCCCTCTACAGGCCTGATCCCCCATGCTCTTCCGCCCTACTGCCTTCCCAAGCCGGACCCACCCTTATAGAACCCCATATCGGTCCATAATCTGTGTGGTGCCTGGCGACGCACAGGCTTGTTCCTAAGTGCCTCCCCCTCCATCTTCACTATTATGAAAAGTCTCTGCCCCGAGCTGCTTACAAAGGGACAGTCAAAATCCACTTTGACTTCAGTGGATTTAGGGGCATACCTAACTGTGCTTGGGATCGCACTATAAGCCCTGAGAGAGAAGGGTGGAAGGGAGAGGAAGGGGTCCAGACAGCAGGCTCTCCGCATCATCTGTCACCCCATAAGGCAGAAACACCCCCCCTGCTTCCCAGCTGTTGGTACTGCTCACTTCTGACTTTTTGGGGTGGGGCTTCTTTATTTCATTATCTCACCCCTTTGCAACAGTACAAAGGAACTAATTTAGGACAAAGGGGAATGGCTAGGTAGGCATTCTTGGATTTTATTGACAGCTTTCCCCCCCACCAAAAAAATCCAGAGCCTAATTTGCAGCTGTTACATCCTCATTAAACCAGCCCTGACTCTTTTAGATGCTACTGATAACCTTTTTTACTTCCCTAACCCTGTTTACATACATACCCAATATATCTGGCCCCGCATCTTGTAACAGTCTCCCTGTAACCCAGCCCAGCACCTAGAGCAACTCATACAGCTTGCTGGCAGCCCCCTCCCCTATGCCCCCACCCAGTAGCATCCTCCATAATATAGCTCCCCCATCAGGTGTACAGGTGCACCCACCTCCCTGGCTGCAATTCTTTTGTCATTCCCTACCAGGTAGCCCTAACCGAGGACTCCAAATCGGTTTAGCCCCCAGCAGCAGGGAAACCCAATAGATACACACACATACATCCTGTTTAATCTGATTTTGGGATCACAATCAAGGAAATGATTAATCTAATCTCTCAAGTGGGGTTTTCCCCACCCAGCCCTCATGTCTCCCTTAGAGCTAATAATATGGCCAACTATGAGTCCTTTGCTTTAAGATTCCCTTGGGTTTTGTTTTTTTTTTTGGCAGAGGTAAACCTTTCATTTCTGCACCCCATACAGTGGTAGGCCCCCATCTTTACTTTAATAACACCTCCATCTCTCCCCTGCTTGAATTTTTGGGTATTGGGGCTCCTACTTACCTGTGACCGCATGCATCCAAAATAATCTTTAGCTTTGATTCCACCCTGCATCCTTTTAAAGAGGAACCGTTAACCTGGACCAGAATCAAACTTTAGTCTGTTCACTCCAATATCGACCAGCATAGTGTTTAAAGGACTCATCCGTGCCCCTCCTATGGGGTTGGCAATAATGGGGTATATGTGCCTACCCTCCCCGTCTTTATCCCTCTTCTTGGGCATTGATTCCAATACAGTCTCTTTTCTGTTTCCTGTGTACTGTTAAACAACCAGCCCTACAAATGCCCCATTCATTCTGCCCTCTGTGTAATCTTCCATTTTTTTCCTCCAGATCCCCAAAGCGGATAAGATCCTATCGATCTGTCCAATTCCTTCTTCCCTGTCCTCAAAATTGTGAAGCAGGCTGCGTGTATGGGTGTGAGACAAAGGACATTCTCTTTACTTTTACATTTTGTGGTGAAGGTCATTTAAGGTCATTGGGACAGAATCCTTTTGGCTGGGCACCCTGCCTGTGTTGCACATGTTTTGGGAAACTTATTCTAACCCCTCCCTGCCCCATTTCTCCCCCCACCCCGCCTCCAGGAAGAGGTGGGACAGAATCTGGTTTAAATTTCCTCCTTCCGATCTCTTAGCACGCTCTTAGCACGTTTTGTGGAAATGGGAGGGGGATTGCACAGGGGTCTTTGACTTCCTTGCACGCACTTAGGAATGTAATGATGTTTGATCTCAAATTTGGGAGAATGCAGCTGCCTCTTCCTATAACAAGCCTTTCATGCATTTATATATAATTTGTTGACCCTGGACTTGTGCCTAAACCATAAAGCACAGGGAGGCTGTTAAGAAGGTGGAGAACATGTCACAACTCCTCCCTCCCCATCTCCTCTTGTTCATCCTTGCAGATCTGTGGTTATCTCACAACAGGGGAAACTGAGGGCCTGGGATGCTGGATCTCCCCCTCGTGGATTCACAGTCAAGGATTTGAACCTGAGCCTCAAAACTAATTTTGTATCTGCAGGACTGCCGTGGCAGGATCAACTTTCTGCCTGCCTCTCGCCCCCCACCCAGGCCCCTCCCTCAATGCCATCTGGCAGGCAGCCAGTCCCCAGAGGGGGGAAGGTGGGGGAGAGGATTTAGCAGCCATATGGACCTTGCGTCTGAGCAGGCTAATGGGGTAGAGGGAGAAGCCTGTAAATGGCTGATTAGGGATGCCAAGAGCTGGAGCCCTGGGTTCAAAAACTGCCGTGACTGCATCCCGGCATGTACAACTAGTTGATCATTAGCCAACGCAGGCTTTACTGGTGGCTGACCTGATTACCTTTGTCCCCGTTCCTGCCTCCAACTTGCCACCTCCCACTAATTCTCCTTAATATCCCTCAATGGCTTCCTTGTTACCAGGCTAATAGGTGCCAGTTCCCATTGGCAGTTCCCAGCATGCACTGCACGAGCTCATGCTAAGTTGGGTTTAGAAGGGAGTGGGCTGGCTCCCAATTATCTTGGTCAATTAATAGTAGGGGTATTAATGAACTGAATGAGGATACACAACGTTTGCATATGAATAGGCGGTTGTTTGGAAGAAAGCTGACTTTCATTGTTACACCCGCACTGGGCACATCCGATTCGGGGAAATAACTTATTAAAAAAATCGCTGTCCGATGTATCGCAGTCTCCGTTTGTCAATCCAGGTAGTCAGCCGTGTTGGTTTGAAGCAGCAGAACAGATTTGGAGTCCAGTGGTACCTTTAAGGCCAACAAAGGTTTATTCAAGGTATGAGCATCCATACCTTGAATAAACCTTGGTTGGTCTTAAAGGTGCCACTGGACTCTAAATTTGTTCTGTTTATCAATGAAAAGCTTTAAAAAAATCTGTTAATCTGATGGACCAATTTGATTGAACGGCTGCAGCCTGGCATGGGAGGGGGGAGGGAAAGAGTCCTCTTCCTTGCCATAGGGCCTGGGGAAGGAAGGGACTGTGTCCCCTCCCCACCCCACCCCACGGATTGTGTCCTGGCATCTCTTGAGTGTCAGGTGCTGCACATGTTCCCTCTAAGCCGTGGAGTCCTGTGAGCAGAAATTGTACTTTCTGAGCTACTGGCATTAAAGTTGTGAGCAGGTGAGCAGGCTACTGCATAAATTAGTTTGCTCTGGAGCCATCCTTCCTGAGCTAAGACAAAAAGGTGTGAGCCAGGGGCTAAAAAACTGTGAGCTAGCTCACACCAACTCAGCTTAGAGGGAACACTGGATTGGGAGTCCAAGGTGTGTGCAGACAACTGAATGAGATGGGTTTTGAAATGGTAGAAAGGCCTGTACTACTCTCAGCAGTACATGGAGGGGGGGGGAGAATGCCACTTTTGAATACACGCCAACATATTGAAAAATGGGTGTAGCCAGAAAATTTGGGGTGGTGGGGCGTTGGGAAATTCTGTGGGACAGAGGAGGGTGTGGTGTGAGAGAGAGATAAGAAGAATAAATTTAGATTTCAAAAAAAAGTATTATAATTTCAGAGAGTGCGTTCTGTGGGGCGTGGTGGCCCCGCGATGCCCCACTGTGGCTATGGGCCTGTGACAAATACCCTGCATGTTGCAAAGCTAGCATCTCAAGGAACAATGTGCGATAGAAACTTTTTCTTCACGTGTCATTCTTTAATCACAGAAAGGTTTAAAATGGCACCTCTCACCATCCTCAGCACAGTCCACTTCCATGCTACAGCAAGTATAGAATAGGGCACAAAGGTGGCATAGTTCTAGCCCAGAAGGTTTATAACATGAAACCAAGGGAGAGGGTGGGAGAATTTGCAAAAAAAAGGGAAGGCTGTTGGGTGAGAAACAAGCCCCCCGCCCCAGCCAGGAGATGCAGAAGAACAAAAGCTGCAGTCAGTCCTTCAGAAAGAAATGGAGGATGGGCTCAAACCATTTATTTAGATATTTTTATTGCTCTTTCCCTCTTGGTGGCTTGCGACTGCTTGTTCCCTTTTCACAACAACCCTGTGAGGTTGGTTAGGCAGAGACTGAGTGGTTGGCCCCAGGTTGCTCAGTGAGCTTCCGCTGCAGACTGTGTTCGAACCTGGTTCTCCCAGAGTCTAGTCAGATACTCTAACCAATTCACCACATGACACTTCTAGGTTACCTGTACTCCCCTACTGCACACAACAGGGCAAGCAGTTTTCTATAGCGCTGTGCATTAATCTGGAGAAGCTAAAAAGGATATGGCTTTTTCCTTGGGAGGAAGGAAAGTGAGGGAGCAATTTACACCCCTGGAGACAGTGTGGTACAGTGGTTAGAGCGCTGGACTATGACTCGGGAGACCCAGGTTCGAATCTCCATTCTGTCACAGAAGCTCATCTGGGTGATGTTGAGCCTGTCATTCTCCCTCAGCCTAACCTACCTTGCAGGGTTGTTAAAATGGAGGGAGAACAATGTATGCAACCTTCATCTCCTCAGAGGAAAGGACCCTGATCGGATGGGACGGCAGCATAAAAATGTTTTAAATAAATAAGAATGTACTAAACAAAAATTAATGTCCTCTTTCCATGGGGGTAGAGCAGCGCCCCCATAATATACACCTTCCCTTCTTTAGACAATTTGGCTTGTGTCTTCCGTTGTGTGTGTGGGGGGGAGAAGGCACAATTCTCTCCAGCTCCATAACTGCATTAGCCCTCCAAGACTGGCCATTGGGGCAGACTCTTCCTCCAACTTTGAGTGGGTCAGGAACCTGACTGTAAAGCAAGCCTCCCTCACCACAGTGGTCCCAAGGAAAACCCTCCTTTCTTCCCTAGCCGAGTATTATTCCTTTCTGTGTCCAAAATCCACGTGCATCTTTGTTTGTTTCTGTTTCCCTGCAGGAAGAGGAGATCCCAGAGCTAGAAATTGATGTTGACGAATTGCTGGACATGGAAAGCGATGAGGCTCGCAGCGCCAGGGTGAAGGTAGGCAGTGCAAAGTCGATTTGGCACCACCACCCTGGCTGCATTTGGTGAGGCAGCCTGGTTTCCAGAGGCCCCAAATGCTCCTGGCTTGGAGGGGGGAAGGGGGAAGCGCTGAGCAGTTGGAATAGGCTGGGAAAGGATTCCTGGGGAGATGACCCTCTCTGAATATTGGTCTCTGTCTCTTTTAACAGGAGCTCCTGGTGGACTGTTACAAGCCCACAGAGGTGAGTGTTGCCCTCTTAACCCCCACCCTTCCCCATGACCGAACTATCAGGTTCCCATGTCCTTTCACTCCCCCCCCTCCATACACACACACGGGCAAAGGAGGTGGTTCTCTCCCAAGTCTTCCCTTGGCAGCTGTAGCGGCCTGGAGAAGCCGAAAAACAGCAGCTGCCTCTCCCCCACCTCTCTTCCCCCCTTCCCCAGCGGGGAGTGAAGTCCTCTTCCCTGGCTGCACCTGTCAGGGGGAGGGGCTGCTCAGCTTTCTCCCCACCATCCCCGAATTGCGCAAAGCAAGAATGTTGCTTTCCGGAGGGGCGGGAGGCAAGACGGAGAGGAAAGGTGGGTTTTTGGTGTAGGAAATGAAACTTCTTATTTACACCACTTGCTCCTTGGAGGGGGAAATGAATTGGCAAGAGCCACCCCCAACCCCCACCCCCAGCTTAGACCAAAGGTCCTTCTAGTCAGCAATCCTCCCCCTCCATCAACCAACCAGATGTTGCTGGGAAGTTCACCAGGCTGTTGAAGGCAGTCCTGAAGGCCCTTCCCTGTTGCTCACGCCCAGCCTCTTGCATTTCAAGGTAGACTGCCTCTGAACGCAGTGACTACATTATCCTACCTCATAACAGCAGACCTTTGGGCTCAGATCTAAGGTCAATCGCATCCCTGTGTTGGTTTGTAACACTAGTTGTTATCTGGGAACAGCAAAAGCAAGGGATTGATACAGGAGCCTTCCTGTTTGTGTTCAGTATCCGAAATACTGCCTCTGTAGATGGAGGTTCCATTTCATTATCCTAATAGGTCTGCTACATTGTGTGTAAGGTGACTGAACTTCTTGTGGTAGTGAATTCCACAAGTTTGGAGTCAGATTGTCAACCAACTTGGGTGTAGATGTTAGACAATCAAGCCTGAAATCTCCCTAGAAATTAAAATGACTAATCTGAGGCTATTGTACTTCGGTCACATTATGAGAAGAGTCAATTGGAAAAGATAATAATGCTAGGAGAAACGGAAGGCCCAACATGAGGTGGACTGACTCAATCAAAGAAGCCAGGGCCCTCAGAGAGCCAGCTTGGTGTAGTGGTTAAGTGCGCAGACTCTAATCTGGGAGAACCGGGTTTGATTCCCCACTCCTCCACTTGCACCTGCTGATGTGACCTTGGGTCAGTCACAAGCTCTGGCACAGCTGTTCTCTCAAGGACAGTTTCTGTCAGAAGTTCTCTCAGCCCCACCTACCTCACAGGGTGTCTGTTGTGGGGAGGGGAAGGGAAAGGAGTTCGTAAGCCGCTCTGAGACGCCTTTGGGCAGTGAAGGGCGGGGTATAAATCCAAACTCTTCTCTTCAGTTTGCAAGACCTGAGCAAGGCTGTTAATGATAGGACATTTTGTAGGACATTAATTCATATGGTCGCCATAAGTCGGGCGCGACTTGATGGCACCTAACACACACAGAGGCTGCTTGATGCTATTATAAATCTGGGGGTGTTGCTGTACCTCGATGACCCCCAAACCCTTCCTGTGTTCTTTTCTCTCTAGGCATTTGTAGCAGACTTGCTAGACAAGATCCGTGGCATGCAGAAGTTAAGCACTCCGCAGAAGAAGTGAATTGTGATTAGGGGTCTTTCACCACTGTACCCTCCCCCCCTCCAGGTGGAGGTTATTAAAACTCTGCTGTTTGAGGGAGGGGGCCAATTTCGCAATGGACCGGGAGGCTGGTGGAGAATCAGTTATCGCTTCCCCTCCCCATGAAAGATTGGGGAGACCCTCTTTTTTGGGGAATGCTTCGATAATCAAAACCATCTTGGACACCTTTTTCAGCAATATCTACCTGTTCCTCCCTGACGGTTTTCCCTCCGCTTGTGTGTTTGGGGGAGGGGGGTAGAAGGAGGGGGAAGGGTAGGATCTTGAAATTTTTTTTAGAATGTTTTTGAGGTTTTTTTTAAATTGTGTTTTTATATAAATTTAATAAAGATGCTTTGAGAAGAAGAGTTTAATTTCTGCCTCTAAAAGGGGGTGGGTGGAGGGAGTCACATAAATTCATTTAAGGCAGCTTAAAATTCTTCTGTGCATATTTACGGTGCCAACCAGGTTGCTAAAGAGGTATACGTCACCCACCCATACCTAATATACACCACCCAGGTATATACTGATGCCCTAATTTTCACATTACCTACAGAACAAGTGATATTCTGAATTGGTTAATCTGGTTTGGGAATGTGAGGATATCGACCTCCTTCTCCCCTTCCCCGGTTCACTGTCTGCAGAGAACTCTGTGGGAATACACAGACGACAAGCCAGAGGCCCGCCTAATATGCGCTGTGCCACAGGTCCCAGAGTTAGCAACGCAGCCCCAGTGGGGCTGTGACCAGCTTTGCCCCTCCCTGGGTCTGTGGCTGGCTCGAACACAGCGCGGAAAGAATGTCTTGTGGGGCCTGGAACGAATCGGCCTTCGTGTTTGTTGCCTGAAGTCACCCTGCTGAGGCGAAGTGCCTGGCCTGGAGAGGCCGCTTCGGCCGTGCCTTGCTCTTTCCACGTGGCTTCAGGGACTTCCATTCTCCCCATCACCGCATTTGAAACAGAAGCACCTATTAATTTAGAGATGGTGGCACAGACCGTAAGGGGGCGGGGGACACAAGTAGGTACTGGAGCGGACCCAAGCCTTACCACAGGCTTAACACCCGCCCCAGTACCCAGACTGTAAGAGGCCCACTCTGCACTCTTGAGGGGAAGGTGTTGATGCTCACAGGCTCAATCTTGCTTCTACATTATGAGCCAAGTGGGTAAAATTAAAAACCAAGGCTTCTGCCTGAGGGTAAGGCTTGGCCTCCTTTGCCTCTCATGTCAAAAGGGGTGTGTGGACTCCTAAAAAACAGGTGTCTCTGTTACTGACTTCAGCTGCAACTGCTTTACTGCCACCAGGTTTCCCCCCCAACACAGGCCCTTGAATTCCTTACCTCATAAGCAGGCGGAGATATTTTCTCACTGGGGGCCAGAGGGGATTTCCTGAGGAAGGGACACGCTTTCCCTGGCCTCCCTTGTTAACTCTGTCAACAAAGCCACCTCTCTACCAGAGGATTTACGCAGCTCTCAGCTTGGTCCTTTGCCCTGGTCTTGCTAAGAAAAGGAGGCCCAAGGTTTCCAGCAGTCAGTCGTATGTGGTGTGATCACATGCCTGTGCCTTACAAGTGTGGAACGGGTGACAGACGCCAACATCTTAGTTTTTAGTTGTGGGTTCAGGAAGCAGACCAGGGTGTAAACTACGTGGCAAAATCACCCCAAATCGGGGGGGGGGGGGGGAATAGATCAAGCACAGCTTTTAACAGTCATGGCTGAAACATTCAAGGTGATTTCTCAGTCTGCCAGTGTACTAGTCAGGAAGTTACTCTGCATATGCAAATTTACTTGCCTTGCACACTGCAAAATTAGGCACAACTTTTTAAATCAAAGAGATGGTTTATGCCAAACAGAAGCACAGAGAAGGCTCAAAACAGCTTAACTGGGCCTCCTCTTTCTCCAAGGCGGCAAGAAACAGTTATTCAAGAGCGATCCATAATGACCCATTCCCCATGATTCCCACAGTGATACAACCACTGTTCTTCTAACAGTAGACAATACTGGCAGGAGTCCAGGGCTGTTCATGTTAGCAGCTCACTGGAGAAGCACACCCTATGCCTCATCACTGTTTTACATACAAGCTCAGCTGTTGCTACCAGGCTTTGCTTACCCTGTTCCCCCATGTGGATGGAACTCCCCTTGCTCTCTGCTGAGTTACCACAAAGCCAGGAAGGGCTTCCATTTCACACACACACACACACACCTCCACCTTGTGAACTGCGCCTGAGGGACTACTGCCTATCAGGCAGGAAGGCAGTGTGCACAACACAAATGAAGAAAAAGCCCCCGGGTTCCTTCTGCCATTGCTCAGGGATCCCGTGCTTTGAGTCACAACTTAAAGCAAGGTCATGCGTTGGTGCAAAGGACTCTGGGAAAGGTACACCCTCATACAAGCTAAAGGCGGCTTTTTGCCTGGCTGGGCACCACGCCAAGATAGATGAGCTGGCTTCTGCCAGGCAGGTTCTCTAGCCACGCCCAAAGAAGGTCTTGGTCCCCAACTCTTACCTTTTCCTGGGCTTCCTGTGACAAGCTACAAAGAACAGTGTCCATTCTGCATATCGTACACTACCTAAACATACCCCTGGTGGTGAGACTCTGGGATGGCCAAATTACTTATCCCCCTGTGCACAGGGAAGAGTTCATACCATTTCAGAGTAAGTTCTTCCTTGTGGAGGTTGGGGGAAAACTGCCTGATCATCTTTCCGGTGAGAATGCAGACGACTGACTCAGCCACAGTCATCCCCGGTTCCAACAATAAAGCAGCCCAGCATGGCCAGCGCCAGTACCATCAAAGGTGGGGGCTGATGGATATTGATGCCAGGCCTTTTAATGGAATGTGGCGGAAGGCTTTTTTATTTTTACTTTTTTAGGGAGGGGGAAGGGGGTTGTCAGCCACCACAGGGAAAGGCTGCATAGAAATAATTCTAATGTACGCGAACGTATAAAGATGCCTTATACAAACTCAGCCTACTGGGGGAAAGTGCTGTCAAGTCGCAGAAGATTCATGGTGACTCCAGAGGGCTTTTGAGGCAAGAGGCGTTCAGAGGTGGTTTGCCGTTGCCGTCCTCTGTACGTCGACCTTGGACTTACTTGGTAGGTCTCCCATCTGAGCAGTGATCAGGGTCGACCCTCCTTAACTTCTGAGATCTGACAAGATCGGACTAGCCTGGACCATCGGGGTCAGGCGCTCAGCCTTTTGGTCCGCCTCTACCCTGACTGGCAGCACCTTTAACCGGAAATGCCAAATAAGAATCATGGAGTTGGAAGGGACCTCCAGGGTCATCTAGTCCAACCCCCTGGCACAATGCAGGAAATTCACAAATACTTCCCCCCACGCACCCCCAGTGACCCCGTTCCATGCCCAGAAGATGGCAAAAAACCTCCAAGATTCCTGGCCAAACATACTGAACAGAAACACTTTCTACAGTGCAGGCATGTGCTCCACCACCAAGAGATTCCCCTTTACAGATGCTAGCAGGGACCAAAACAGGAGGCAGTTCAAAGTATTTTGGTGCACTCGTTGCCACCACCCTCATGGCTGCAGGCCTGGTCCAAGCTAAGACTCCGCAGCAACGGCTTGGATTCAGCTGGCAGCCCTGCGAGTCCGGAAAGCGATAACCCTTCACACAGCCAATGGCCTGGAGTGAGCCAAGCCCCTTCCGCCTCTCGGTGTCCTCCTTGCTGGCTGGAAAACCAGCCTTGGCTAAAAAGCCTGGAGCCACAGGGCCCTGCTCCCCTCCTCTTTTCTACAGTGGCACCGCCCGTCCTCCCCGTCAGCCGACGCGCCTCTTGCAGCCACGATACAACTCTGGTCTGTGCTTTTATTTGGCCCATCGATATCAACGTTTCCACAGCCACTTCTGCAGATCCCTCCCGCCCCTCCCCGTGCCCCCTTCCCCCCAAGAGACGAAGCTACAGTTCCTGCCGTCGCTCAATCTTCAGCAGCTCGACTTCAAAGATTAACGTCGCACCACCTGGGAAAGAGCGGAGAGAGAGAGAGAGAGAGAGAAATGAAGAGAGAGGAGACAACAGCAAGATATCACCTGTCTCATTCCTCATGTCTAACAGCAAGACTGGAGTCCAGTAGCACCATAAAGATAACAAGATTTCCAAGGTATACGCATTTGAGAGTCAGATCTGGTGAAGGGAGCTTTGATTCTCGAAAGTTTATACCACAAAAAATCTTTTTTGTCTTTAGAAGAAGAAGAGACTGGATTTATCCCCTGCGCCTCATTACCCAAGGGAGTCTCAGAGTGGCTTACAAACTCCTTTCCCTTCCCCTCCCCACAACAGACCCTGTGAGGTAGGTGGGGCTGAGAGAGCTCTGACAGAAACTGCTCTTTTTCAAGGACAGCTGTGCCAGAGCTTGTGACTGATCCAAGGTCACATCAGCAGGTGCAAGTGGAGGAGTGGGGAATCAAACCCGGTTCTCCCAGATCAGAGTCCGCGCACTTAACTGGCTCTACACCAAACTGGCTTTAAGGCGCTACTGGACTTAAATCCTGCTTTTCTGCTGCAGACAAGCTCAGCTACTCATGCCCGACAGTCACACATGTCATGTTTGGAAAGCTGTCTGGACCCTGCGCAAAACTGATGGGCCCCAGAGTTAGTACAGCAACTCATTTTCCAACACTTTCCTATTGTTTTCCTGGTACTGTGAGGGCTGGGAGACAGGTGGCGGGCTTCGTTCACAAAGCAGCAGGTATCTTGCCTGGAGGAGGAGGTGTGAGCCCATGAAAAATTTGGGCCTGCAAATCTCCAGAGCCATCCCTCCCCCTTTCCCATTCTGCAGTTTGGAAAATGCAGCAGGAGAAATCTTGTGCGTTTGGCAAAAGGGGATAGTGTAGAACATTTACCTGGGATTTTGGGTGGTGCTCCCCGGTCTCCATAACCTGTAAGCAAACAAGGTGGAAGTAAAGTCATTACTGAGGCGCAAGACAGGGCCCACCAGAGCAACCATATCCACATTTCAGAAGCATAGCAGGGCTCCTCAGAAGGGGCAAAGTGCCAGACTCTACCCCTCCCTCCAAAAAAAAGGCCTGGCTCTGAACCACAGACCACTGAAAGCCTTTCCTCCACCCCAGCCCTTAGCACATTTTCTGTCTCCTCACCCAGCTCAGAGGGAATCACCAGCTTCCGCTTTTCGCCCTCGCACATCCTAGGACCAAAGAGACAGTACCGTCAGTGCACCAACCTTTTAAAAATCATGAGGACTAGAACCTCACCCTGGGAGAAAAAAAAGAACAGAGCACAAAGCTTGGGCTTGTCATCATTGCCAAAGGAAAAAGCATCTCCCAGAATCCCCTGCAGAAAGGAAGCTGAAATGTTGACACCAGCTAAAGCTCTGGAGAAGGGCATTTGTCAGGTGGGACCACTCGTGCTGGGCTGAGTCCTTGGCATCTCCAATCAAAGAGACTTCTTTGCCAGAGCCTCTGCACAGTATGCCTTGCATGCAAAAAGTACAAGTTTTAATCTCCCCGTAAGGCAACTCAGGTAATAGCGCTGAGGGTGTTTTTGTTTGTTCTTTGCCTGAAATCTTGGAGCAGGGGTCCCCAGCGTGGCGCCCATGAGTGCCACAGCACTCAATGACACCTTTTCGGGCACCAGACAAGTGTTTTTAGGGAGTAGGTGAGGCCATGTAGGGCTTCTGCCCAGCATGGTTTCTGATTTGACTACTGGAGATTTGATTGGCTGTGCAGCTTTCTTAAAATGTTGCTTTGGCAGCAGCTGCCACCACAGCACAAGGATCTATATGGTGTTACTGAACTGTGGCTATCATTTCTTGGTTGGCTCCACCTCCTGTGGCAGCCATTTTGAGGCAGCCATTTTCTTGCTGTAACCACCATGCCGTGTCAGAATTCCAAATGTGCCTGCAGGCTCACAAAGGTTGGGGACCCTGGTCTTGGAGAGTTACTGTCGAACAGAGGAGACGACACTGGGCTAGAGGGACTTGGTACAAAGCAACTTCACGTTCACCGCAAGGGACACTTCGCTCGCGTTCTTCCACTGCTCGAAAACCAGCAGCTGCGTTGAAGCAGTCAAGTCCTGGCCTCGCCCAGCAGCCCAGATCCCGGCTGGGAGCAGGACTTACCCAAGCAGTCCTTGGTCCCAGCCTTTAATGACTTGCCCAGTCCCCAAGGTGAAGACAAACGGCTGGTCACGCGTCAGGCTGCTGTCAAATTCGGTCCCATCTTCCAGCTTTCCCTGGGAGGGGGGGAGGAAGGGATGACGCCAGTTAGAGGAAGTGGTGATATCTTGGTATTTTTTTCTTGGTATTTTTGAATTGTGTGTGTGTGTGCGCGCGCGTGCGCACATGTGCCCAGAAGTCAGCCTCTGGTGACTCCTACGGGTGCATGGAGGCCATTCAGAGAAGTGCCTAGATAGCCCGCCTTTGCCTCCCGACTCTGCTGTTCTTTGGAGGTCTCCCATTCAAACACTTGCCAGCATTGGCCCTGCTTAAGTTCTGAGATCTGACGAGATTGGGCTTGCCTGGGCTATCCAGGTCAGGGCCTTGAGTGGTGCTCTCTTTGACAACAGACACCCGATGGTTGCTACCCTTAGACAGGTGCCCCTGTCTCCACAGGGAGTTTCAGCTACAGCTAAAGTCAGCTTCCTGGGAACCTGATGACTCACAGCTTGCTGCGGTAAAAAAATCCGGTAAAGAAACATGCTTCTTTTAGCTTAAGGATCTGCACTCTGCCTTTCCCTGTGCCCAAGAAGGAAAGGAGATGGATATGAACATTTTGTCTATGGTGGCCCATTACACATGCAAGGTACAAAAAAGAGGAGGGGAACTAACTTAACCCTGAAACCTAGGATCAAGAACCCAAAGAGATAAGTGAAACAGAGTAGAGGGCCAACAATAAAGACTTAATGTATATAATATAAAAATACATGTATTTATTAGCAAAGAATTTTAAAAAAGCATGTAAGGGTCCAATTACACCTCATATAAAAATATCAAAATCTTACACGCAAGGGCCGATGGACTTGACCTGACGTGTTTCGGCTCTTTGCTAAAGGGACGATTTTGCTGAGGAAGCTTTGGCTTGAACTAAATAATCATTGGAAGGCACTTTCTGGACCAGAAATTATTATCAATGGCATGCAATTGCATCTTTGGAAGCCTCGTTTATACTTCTATTCTGTGCCTAGTGGTTTCACTTTGGAACAATTATTTTCTGGTCAATGCTGTATCCATGTTGTATAATTGTATTGTACTATGATATAAGCCAATTTGTTCCTCATTGTGTTTGACCTCTGAAGAAGCCCTATACAGACAGAAACGCGTCAGGTCAAGTGGCTCTCACAACGAAGTGGCTGATGCCCATAATCCTCCACTATTGCATTTTACCCTCGTCCTGTGAGGTAGGTCAGGCTGAGAGCAGCTGGCCCAAGATCACCCAGCGAGCTTCCATGGCAGAATGGGGATTCGGACCTAGGTCTCCCTGATGCTCTAACCACTACATGACACTGTCTCTTCAGGTGTGGACCAGCCCTTGGTCAGCTAGGGTGTGTGGCTGAAGCATGGGCAGGGATGCTGCTGTGATTCTGCAAAGGGGAAACATGGACCTGGTGCAAAATCTTACGCAGCTGTTTTTTAAAAAATAAATCCAGGATTCTAGTCCTTAGGGAGGTGAAGACACTTTTTAAAGTGTGCATTTAATGGTCAAATCGCAGCAGCCAGAGACAAAACTGAAGATTTTCTGTGGTAAGAGAGCAGGTCAGAGAGGGACACAAGTCCTCCTAAAAGAGGAATCGTGCAAACACATTCAGTTCACCAAGGGTTGCGGAATTTTCCACCTGGGGACAGAATTTTACTTTTATTTTAAAGTATCTTTTCCCCTGACACTGGATCACTCACTGCCATTTTTCAGTAAGATATTCTTAACCCCACCCATCAGGCAACCGCCAGTCTCATAGCTTCAGTCTTCCATTCATTCTTTGAATGTACACACAGCACACCACACACTGTTACTTTCAACAGTTCAGAGCTCAGCCTCTCAGCCAGTGTGCTACACTAGCTCAGGGGGGGCGGGCACGTACCTGACAAATCATGTCCCCTTTTGATGACTAAAGGGAAACTCCAAGTTCAGAGGCAGTTAACCTCTGAATCTCAGTGCCAGGAGGCAACATCAGGGGAAGGCCTTGGCCTCTAAACCCTGCTTTGGGCCTGCCAGAAGAACTGTCTGGCCACTGTGTGAATCAGGATGCTGGACTAGATGGACCTCTGTTCTGATCCAGCAGGACTCTTCTGATGTTCTCTCAAACACAGACCCACACCTGCCTCAGAGACCTCTGGGAAATATTCCCAGTGCCCAAGTAACAGGTAATCAGCACCCTCCCGACTCGCAGTACTTACTGTGTAGTGCATGTGAAGCACATCTCCCTTGCGGGACTTGATGGGGCAATTGTCCACCCGCTTCTTGACTCCGATTTGGAGCTTCCGTTTGCCTTCCGTGCTCAGTGCTGGCGAACAGAGTGCCCACAAGACAAGGGTGAGCAACGCTGCTCCCTGGCTCGCTTGCATCTTGGAAGCCCCTGCAGCAGGGAAGAGTGACCCAAGGATGGAAGTTTCTTTTCCTACCCTCAAAGCTTCATGGGAAGAGGCTGGCTCAGCAGCACCCCCAAAAACACAAACCCTTCCTCCCTTGAGCATGTACAAGAAAAGGGTAAGCGGGAAGGACTCCCACACCTCCATGCACCCCATGTCAGGCCACTGCATACAACCTCACCCTTGGCACATCCAGTACCACAGAGTGTACCAGCTTGTAATCCTGCTTCCCCACGAGACACAACGCAGGTTACTCCTACTTCCTTTGCCGCTGAGATTTTGTATGCCTAGTCCTACTGCACTGGTCACTGGCAGTCTTCAAGCAGCGGTTGGACGAGCACTCGTTAGGGAAGCTTTAGTCTGATCCTGCCTCAAGCAGGTGGTTGGACTAGATGGCCTGCATGGCCCTTCCAATTCCATGATTCTATGTTTTGTACTGTATTACTGCACCGTTGCTTGCATTGTCATTCAGTTCTGTATTCTTAGGCCCATTACGTAAGTTTACAGGATGTCCTTTATTGTTATGATTACATTTTTTCGCTTCCAGTAGTCTGTAATCTGCCTTCAGTCTCAGTGAGAAAGGCAGACTATATTGTAATAGCTTCTTAGATCCGACCAGTGCTCGCTCTTACAGCCATAAAGATGATTAGAAAACTAGACAGGGCTCCTGTGAAAGCAGAACTGAAAGTAGAGAGCTGATGCCATCAGGAAAGAGAGAGGGGAAAATTCCTGTTCCAAATCTCAGGCTTTAGAAGGACTGGGCCCCAGATAGCCAGCTTGCCCTCCTTTGACATGGAACCTCAAGACCCAAGGAAAGAAATCCCCAAAAGTCAAAGGCAGACGACCCCAAACACCACTGCCACACAACCGTTCATGCACATTTCTGCCCTTCCATTTATCTGTCTGTCAGCCTAACCAGCCCAACCACCACCTCCTACCCTGGCATGCAACAGCGCGCGGTCCGTTCAGGTCCCCCCGGGAGCCTCCGGACCCCGACTTACCCGTGCAGCCGGATGTGACTTGCCTCCGGTCCCTCCCCTGGTGGCAGCAGCCGCCACTGCCCCCAGAGTCCAGATTCTCTCAAGGGCACTGGGGTGTCTCCACCCCAGGAATCCTCCAGCAAGGCCTCTCTTCCTCCCTTTCTCTCCCCTAGACCTCCCTCCCCACCCCTCTAGACAGGATTTCCTGAACCCCAACCATTCCTAGCACTTCCCCCCAAAAAACGATGACCCTAGCCTTTCGTCTCCCCCCAACACATGTAAGACTGTAGTAACACCCTCCCCCAACCCCTGCCCCCCTCCCAGATACATCCCCTTTTTAAGATACCCCAAAACCTCCCTCTCCTTGCCCGCCTTTTCTAGGGCCCTCTTTGCGAAAGGTCCACACCCTGGCTTCCTCCACCTCCTCTTCATTACAATTGGTCACCTGGGCCCACACCCACATGACTCCAGCCCCCGAGGGGTTCCGCACCTTGTGCACCCAGACGTCCCCAGGTCCTCCTCCAGCCGCAGCTGGCTTCTCCCTAGGGATCCAGACCTGGCTGAGGTCTGAGTTACCACCAACCCCTCCAGATTCTGCTTCCCAACCGCCTGCTCTCCTCGGGTGGCCGGCTGCGCCCTGTGACCAGCTGAGCCCCACGCCCTGGGAGGTCCTACCCGGCTTGCGAGGGACCCAGACCTGACCTGAAGCCTCCACTGGTCCCCTGCACCACTCTTTACGGACCCACACTGCGGCCCCTCTGACAGGGTCCTGCTTGGGCCCATCGTGGCTGGAGATGCCCCCAAAGCTCCGGCTGCTGCTGACACCCCCTGCGCGGACCCCCTCACCCCTTCTTCCCTTGAGCTCCCCGGGCTGACCCACTCCCAATTCCCAAGTCTCTGGGCGCACCACACAGGGCTGCTGGGTCCCTACATTTTGGGGGTTGTCCCCCTTTGCAGTCAGGACCACAAAAGAGTCGCAGAACCCCCCAGAGTCGTCTCTCTCTCGGGGCTCACCCTCACAGCTGTCTCCATTCTCACTGCCAGCCTTGGCAGGGTCTCCACCCCACAACCTCAAGCCCCCAAACTCTGCACTGCTGGGGCGGGCTCCAGACCAACGAACGGCCCTGTGGCCCATCTCGACTCTCCCAGTCTGGCCCTCCTGGGCAGCCCCCAGAGCTGGAGCCTCCTCGGACGCCTGGGTCCCCCCATTCTCGACGCCCCCCTGCCTGGACCCCAAGACACCTGGGTGCCCACGTCCTTCAGCTGCAGCTTCTGGGGTCCCTGGGCTCCCCCTAGGCCTGAGGGCCCCACCTTGTCCCCGCAAGACCTCCTCTTCGGGGTCTCCTCCTGGCTAGTGCAGCCCCCCGTCTCCCTCCAGCATACCTCCTGAGGCTCCTCCCTCTCTGGGCCCCCAGGCGACCTCTGCCGCCCCTCGGCCGCCCCATCTCTCCTAGGCACCCCCTTCCCACGCCCCACCCTTTCCTCAGGACCCCCCATCCCCCTCTCACCTCCTCTCCTCACTGGATGCCACCACCCCCCTCTGCGCATGCGGCCTCCGGCCGCACGCCTAGCTCGGTGCGGTTGAAGCCGCCATGGATAGCGCCATGTTTCGGAGTGCCTGCGGTCTCTGTCACGTGATCACTCTGTGGTCCGCATCCTGTGACGATCCTTTTTTGAAACAAAACAAAACACAATTTTAAACATCTTTCGAACAGTTGTCTGTGCGGCAGCGTCTGTTTCTTTCTCCTGCTCTTAGACGCAAAGGGTGGGGGAGTCGAAATCACGACCGCACCCCCTGTCACGTGACTAAAAGGAACCGTCGCTTCAGGCTGAGGGCGAAACGTAGGGTGGGGTGGGCGTGGTTATGCATGAGGGCTCCCCTGGTGTCGGAGAGGTGGACGTGCCTTTTCTTTGCCACGTGACCCCTCGTTGGATTTAATGAAAAAGATTTTTTTCAAACATATTTTACGCTTTCCCCACTCCCCCTCCCTATTCTTTCAGTCCTGTAGTCTTCCATTCGGCTGCGTCTTTCCTTTCTTTCTCTTCCTCATGCCCCACATGTGCTACCTTTCCTTCTCCCCACTCTGCCTCAGTTTATCTCCCTGGTTTGCTTCTTCTATTTCCAAATTTCATTTCTTTCTTTCTCGATCTTATAACTCACCTCTTAACCAGAAGGGAGCCAAAGTTCTGCTAACAACTATGTTTTTGCACTTAATGTTTATTATTTACTTATTTATGCTGTGCTGGACAGGCTTCCGGAGTTGTTTGCCATTCAGAACAATTACTTTTTTTAAAAAATAAGGCTAGTTGCTGAGATACACAGTTCCATTTTGTTGCTGTTTTATACAGTACAAGCTTTACCAGGGACTGCAACTGGCATTTGTTAGAGCTGTCAGCTGGGAGAGAGGATGGTGAGGTAAACATCCCAGATGTAGGTTTGCCAACCTCCAGGTGGTGGCTGGAGATTTCCTGGGATTACAACTGATCTCAAGGCAGCAGATCGCTTCACCTGGAGGAAATGGCTGCTTTGGAAAGTGGAGTGGCCTAGGGATGCCCGCCTTCGGATGGGACATGAGGATTCCCTGGAATCTCCAGACTACAGAGATGAATTTCTCTGGGGAAAGCGAATGGAGGGTGGACTCTGTGGCATTGTACCGCACTGAGGACCCAGGCTCCATCCCCAAATCTGGAGATTTCCCCCCCAACCTGAAGCTGGGAAGCCTAGTTTATCCTCTGCTTTTAGGGGCTTTTGTAACTGAATGCTGTGGTGTCCTTGCTAGGGTTGCCAAATTCCAGGTGGGGCCTGGTGATCTACTGGAATTATGACTGATCTCCAGTCTATTGAGATCACTTCCCTTGAGAAAATGGCTGCTTTGGAAGTTGGATGCTTCGGAATTATACTCAGCTGAGGTCCCTTTCTGCCCTCCCCAGACTTCACCCCCAAATCTCCAGGAATTTCCCCTGTCTGCAGTTGGCAACCCCTCTGTTCAAAGATAAAGCAGCTATTTTAGTCTGTTGTAGCAAAATAAAACAAATGTCCCATGGTACCTGAAAGAATAATAACATTTAGTCCAGTATGAGCTTTTGTGAGTAACAGTTCACTTCTTCAGATATGTGAAGGGAAGATCATCTTCAAATTCTTTTCATGGGGAAGATAAGAAGAATCCCCAGTATTATCTTTTTATGCAGAAGATAAGAATTCTCAGGATGATCATCCTTTCATTGCTTTTTTAATGATTTTGTAGATACTTTAACTCTTTCAATTTTTTTTAATGATGTGTTGGGGAGTTAATTTTAATGGTTTCAAAATGTGGTTTTCATCATATATGTTTTAAATCATTAACTGCCTTGGTAGCCCTTGTGAGGGCCGAAAGGCAAGATATAAATTTGGTAAATAAAATAAGATAAAAATCAGTGTAATCCATCAGTATAAGATTCACTGGAATCCCACAGTATAGTTATTAGGGCCAACCAAGGTGGAATCTTAACTTTGCTGAGGAGGATTTTGCACATAAATGTTGCTCAGGTGGATTTTTTTTTTAATTAAACATACCTGTCCCAGAATTGTGGGGTTTTTTTAATCCAACCTGAGGAATAATTTTGTGTAATTCTGAAGTTTGCTCGCTGCTTTGTAAATTTTTGTCGTTCCCAATGAAGAATCTCTTTGACTGTCCCCTTGAACTTTGTACACTGAAAAAAAAATTAAAATGATGTGTTCATAAATAAAAAGGCACATGTGGTTTCCCTATGCATGATGTTGTGATTTCCCTCACCCATCATTCCTTCAGTTCCTTACACCATTTCTCATGCTTGCTCTTCCAACAGCCTCCTTTTTTTTAAAAAAAACACTACTATGCCCATTTTACAAGTTGGGAACACTGAGTGAGAAAAGCCTGAGGGCCAGACCTCGGGTTGCTAGCCTCCAGGTGGGGCCTGGAGATCTCCTGGGATTACGACTGACCTCCAGACTACAGAAACCAGTACACCTAGAGAAAACAGCTGCTTTGGAGGGTGGACTCTGTGGAATCACATCTCTGCTGAGCTCCCTCCCGTCTCCGAACCCTGCCCTCCACAGGCTGCACCCCCAAGTCTCCAGGAACATCCCAAACCAGAATTGGCAAGCCTAGGTAGAAACTTGGGGGCAGGGTCTCAAACATCCTCACCAATGGCTGTAATTGTATTCCTTGACAGCCATAATCGCGTGATCTTTCTGCAGCACATTGGCAAGTACGACCCTGTGACTTGGCCCCAAGACTTTGATCCTTATGTCCCTTTGTGAATTTCTTATCCTGTGGAAACTGACCTCTAGGGTCACATAATCCGATAAGGTATTTTAACCCTTGTATTCACAACCTGCCCAATTCATGACAATCTCCCCCCCCCCCATCACACAACCTCCTTGACCTGTAGAATTACACGGGTGAAATAGCACTTTGACCCTCTGGGACCTGATCACCTGTAACGTGACCCACTCCTGATCTTTTGACTTTCTTACCACCCCATTTCCTATCCGGTGATCCAGACCAGCGACTATTGTCAGCCCTGCCTATATTTCCAACTTTCTAATGTCTCATACTTTGGATAAACTGATCAGATGCTTGATAACTCTCCCACCATTAAAACTGAAGATTATTTTAATATATTCATACTATGTTTTTCTCCCGAATGGGGACCCAAAACTGCTTACGACGTTCTTCCCTCTTCCAATTTATTCTCACCACCACTTTGGGTTGCTCGTTCCCCTGGCCAACTGGTAGGAGATGGAGGGATAAGGTTGCCAGATCCAGGCTGGCAAACTGGAGATTTGGGGATGGAGCCTGGGGAGGACAGGGACCTCAGTGGGGTACAAGGCCATAAAGTCCACCCTCCAAAGCATCCATTTTCTCCAGGGGAACTGATCTCTGTAGTCTGGAGATGAGCTGTAATTCCAGGGGATCCCCAGGTCACACCTGGAGGATGACAACCCTACCACTTTATGAGGCGGCTTAGGCTGGGAGTGATTGAGGTCTGGCCTGAGGTCACCCAGTGAGCTTCCATGGCAGATTGGGAATTCGAACCTGGGTCTCCCAGGCAGGTAGCTGCTGCCAAAATAAGCATCTTGTGACATCTCAGTGCCAGGGTCCCCAGTGCTCTTAAATCTGTGGGTGCTTTGGGAATTTTGAGACAGCTGGGCAAGGTACCGTAAGCTCCACCACAAAATGGCTGCCATGGGAGGCAGGATCCATCCCAAAATGGCTTCCATAGTGAGCAATCCCGAAAGGCTGGGAAGTTCCAAGCCAAGCATCCTCCATTGATGGGGGCAGTGGATTCTGCTGTCCTCCCAGTTTTTAGCTGTCCTTTAGTTTCTTTGCTGCAAATTGAAAAGGCTTGATTCACTGGACTGTGAAATTGCCCTATGGCTATTATGAAACAGGGCTTTCAGGGTTGTTTTTTTTTAAAGATTGCTGTTCATACTGGAGATAATAGGGTTGGATCCTTCCGTCTGCTTGACTAAATGCGCAGCTTTCCTCAGGTGGAGTCAAAGACTTTGCATTTAGCCGAGTGCAGTGATTGGGATCCGGCCCTCCCCGTTGATGTTGCTATTTCTGATTTTGTTGTTAGGCTGCTATTTATATATTTTAATCTGCTGTCTTATTCCTCGTGTATTTTAAGTATTTTAGACCACATCGTTTGTGTTCAGTTTTGTTAGCTGCTTCAAGCAGCTTTTTGGAAAGGTGGGTCATTATTGGCTTAATGAAATGCTGTTTAGGGTTGCTACCCTCCAGGTGGCACCTGGATATCTCCCACGATTACAGTTGCTCTCCAGACAACCAAGTAGGGGTGCCAGCCTCCAGGTGGGACCTGGGGATCCCTCAGAATTACAGATCATCTCCAGACTACAGAGATCAGTTCCACTGGAGAAAAAAGGATGCATTGGAGAATGGACTCCGTGGCACTGTACCCCACTGAGGGCCCTGTCCTCCTCAGGCTCCATCCCCCCAGTCTCCAGGAGTTTCTCAGCCTGGATCTGGCAACCCTACCTCCCCATCTCCTGCCAGTGGCCAGAGGGACCTGGCAACCCTACAACCACGATCAGTTCCCGTGGACAATGTGGCTACTTTGGTGGGTGGACTCTTTGGAGGGTGAGAGCCAGTTTGGTGTAGTGGTTAAGTGTGCGGACTCTAATCTGTCAGAGCTGTTCTCGCAAGGACAGTTCTGGAAAGAGCTCTCTCAGACCCACCTACCTCATAGGGTGTCCTGTTGTGGGGAGGGGAAGGGAAAGGGGGTTGTAAGCTGCTCTGAGACTCCGACTGAAGGGTGGGGTATAAATCCAGTCTCCTCCTCCTCCTCCTCTTTCTTCGGTATTATGTTCTACTGAGATCCCTCCCCAGCTTCACCTCCCCAGACTCCACCCTCCAGACCTCTAGGTATTTCCCAACCCAGAGCTGGCAGCCCTATGTCTGTGTAGACTGCGGTTTGCATCACATGGCTGTTGACCACTGGTGTGGTACAGCAGTTAAAGTGCCGGACAGGGATCTGGGAGAGCCAGGTTCAAAAATCCCTGCTCTGCTGTGCAGCTCACCTAGTGATCATAGTCCAGTCATACCCTTTCAGGCTAACCTATTTCACAGGGCCGTTATAAAATGGAGGATGCCACCCTGAGCTCCTTAGAGGAAGGTCAGGATAAAAATGTAGTAAATAAATTAATAAAATGGAGCAGATGATATCATCGTCGTAGAATAGCAGACTTCAAAGCGCTTTGTCTCAGTAATCATTACTACAGGGTTCCCTCTAAGCTGATTTAAGTGTGAGCTAGTTCACAGTTTTTTAGCCTCTGGCTCACACATTTTCGTCTTAGCTCAGGAAGGAGGGCTCCAGAGCAGACTAATTTATGCAGTAGCCAAATTGCTTGCTCACAACTTTAATGCCAAGTAGCTCAGAAAGTAGATTTTTTTGCTCACAAGACTCCATAGTTTAGAGGGAGCATTGATTACAACTGTGTAACGTTGCTCACCTGTGTCTCAAGGGCACCCGGTTGCTTTAGAGATCACATGAGATAGCTTCATACCAAGCTAGGCCATTGGTCTGTCTGGCTCAGTATTGCCTATTCTGATTGGCAGCAGCTTTCCCAAATCTCAGGAAAATACAGGGCTCGCCTAACACTACCTATCAGAAGTCCCTAGAGTCGGCCTTTCTCCCTACAAAGTGTGTGCTCGGTCACTGAGCTATAATTTATTTTGCTTCACTTATGTATTACCTCCTTCTTCACTGGGGACTCAAAGCCGCTCACATTTTTTATTCTCCTGCCCTCCATCAGTAGGGTTGCCAGCTGTGTTGGGAAAAACCTGGAGATTTTGGGGGCGGAGACTGAAGAGGTCAGGGACTCCAATGGGGTAGAATGCCACAGAGTCCACCTTCCAAGGTAGCCATTTTCTCCAGGGTAATGGATCTCCGTCACCTGGAGATCAATTGTCATCCCAAGGGATCGCCAGCCACCACCTGGAGATTGGCAGCCATCCCCATGATTTATTTATTTATTTATTTTGGGATTTATACCCCGCCCTATCCGGTAGCTCAGGGTTACGCTGAGGTGAGGTTATGATGTAGGTTACGCTGACAGAGAATGTGACTGGCTAAGGTCACCCAACAAGCTTCCCTGGCAGGGTGGGGAATTAGGCTTGCCAACCTCCAGGTGGAGCCTGGAGACCTCCTGGAATAACAACAGAACTCCAGACCAGTGTTCCCCCTAAGCCGAGTTAGTGCGAGCTAGCTCACAGTTTTTTAGCCTCTGGCTCACACTATGTTGGTCTCCGCTCAGGAAGGAGGGCTCCAGAGCACACAAATTTACGCAGTAGCCAAATGGTTCGCTCACAACTTTTAATGCCAGCAGCTCACAAAGTAGAATTTTTGCTCAGAAGACTCCACAGCTCCGGACTACAGAGTTCATATCCCAGAGCTCATCTAATGTTACGTATCATTTCATTGGCCCTGCTAAAAGACACTGCCCTGACCTGGGTGGCCCAGGCTAGCCCAGTCTCTGCAGATCTCAGAAGCTAAGCAGGGTCAGCCCTGGTTGGTACTTGGATGGGAGACCACCGAGGAAGTCCAGGGTTGCCACACAGAGGCAGGCAATGGCAAACCACCTCTGCTTGTCTCTTGCCTGGAAAGCCCTCTGGGATCACCCTAAGTGGACTGCGAGGTGGTGGCATTTCCCACCACCAGCTAAAGGTTATTATGTGGCTTGTGTTCCATTTTTTCCCCAAACTGTGTCCAACGTGTCCTGCAGGGGGCACCAGAATCCCATGCCAGTGTGGGAGGGGGGGAGTTGCCTGCTTGGTAGCGAGCGACTTGGGAACCAGGGGCCCGTTGCTTAGGAGAGGAATCATTCTCCACCGGCTTCTTTCTTCTTTGTCTGATGTGCCCAGCCAAGATGTTGCTGTCCTCGATAGGTGAGCCAGGAACTGCATGGGCCAGATGGAATGACCCCCTTGGACTTTTCACCCCACAGGGCTGCTGCCTTGGGCTGGATACCCAGCACCGTTTTTCTGCGATCTGAGCTTTTGACACCTGCAGGGCTCACGAAAACAGGCAATTCAAGTTGTTTGCTGTGTAAAAAGTTGGAGGGGTGGGTTGGGAGACAAAAAACAATGGGGGGTTGCTGAAAACCGTAGCGAGAATGCAGGGCAGGCACAGCTAACACACCAGTGTACTGAAAAAATAATGTCACCCTACATAATGCAATTATTTCTGCCTGCAGTGGCAGGCCTCCAATAACGCAGTTCTGAAGACTGATGCCACTTAAATCTTCAGAAGAGAGGGTGCTCATTTCCACCACTTCCCCCTCCCACTGAAGACCCCCAACTTTGCCCCTCCCGGTGGTATTCTTAGGGGTCCCTGGGTACAAAATGTTGGGGTGGGGTTCAGTGGCCTGCAGCAGGAAGAGGAAACAAGAAAGTCCAATTCCACAAAGTTGGCAGATGTTTGGATACGCCGTACACAACTGCAATATGTAGGGTTGCCAGCCTCCAGGTGCCCACTGCTGGATGACTGTTGGGCACTTAGCTAGGGTTGCCAATCTCCATGTGGTACCCAGAGATTTCCCACTATTACAATTGATCTCCAGATGACCCAGATCAGTTCCCCTGGAGAAAATGGTGGCTTTGGAAGGCGGAGTCTAGACTCTGTGGCATTATGCCCTGCTGAGGTTCCTAGTTTGGTGTAGTGGTTAAGAGCACAAATCTGGGAGAACCAGGTTTGATTCTCCACTCCTCCACATGCAACCAGCTGGGTGACCTTGGGTCAGTCATAAGTTCTTTCAGAGCTGTTCTCTCAGGGGCAGTTCTAGAGAGCTCTCTCAGCCCCGCCTACCTCTACAGGGTGTCTGTTGTGGAGAGGGGGAGGGGAAGGGATGGTAAGCCACTCTGAGACTTCTTTGGGTAGTGATATGCGGGTTATAAATCCAATCTCCTCTTCTTAGAATCATAGAGTTGGAAGGGACCTCCAGGGTCATCTAGTCCAACCCCCTGCACAATGCAGGAAATTCACAAATACCTCCACCCCACACCCCAGGTGACTGCTGTTCCATGCTCAGAAGATGACAAAAACCCTCCAAGATCTCCAGCCAAACTGGCCTGGGGGGAAATTGCTTCCTGACCCCAAAGTGGCCATCACCATTTTCCTGGGCATGTAAGAAAGGGCCACAAGAACTAAGCACTGATGCAATCCTTCCTGCCCCCCCTCATGATCTGTCTAAGCTCACAGAATCAGCATTCTTCTTCTTTTTCTCCTCCTCCTCCCCCCATCTCCAGTTATTTCCCAACCCAGAGCTGGCAACCCTAGGTTTAGCAGTTAATTCTGAGTGTCTGGACATTTATTTGAGGGGCCCACCAAGTAGTAGATCTCCCACCTATCTCCAGGGGAGAAAGATTCGTTCCCCTGGAGAAAATGGCCACTTTGGAAGGTGGACTCTGTGGCAGTATGCCCTACTGAAGTCCCTCCCCTCCGCAGGCTCCACCCCCCAAATCTCCAGGAATTTCCCAGACTGGAGATGGCGACCCTAGCAACAGGGTTCCAGGTAAAAATCATTTCAAGAAATCTGGTGATCGATCACGAAATAATTCTCAAATGGTCCTGCTTCCAAACAACCATTTAAATGCCGTGAATTCTAAACACCATAAACAAATGAAAACAGCCTCATAAATATTGCTGGTACTAAATGTGCTGAATGTTGAACCCTTAGGGTTGCCAAGTTCCAGGTGATGGCTGGAGATCTCTTGGGAATACAACTGATCCCCAGGCAACGAAGATCAGTTCACCTGGAGAAAATGGCTGCCCCACTGGTGGACCTCCTGATGGCACCTGGTATTTTTGGCCACTGTGTGACAGAGTGTTGGACTGGTTGGGCCATTGGCCTGATCCAGCATTGACTTCTCTTATGTTCTTATGTTCTAAAGTGGACTCTATGGTATTATTCCCCCGTTGAAGTCCTTCCCCTCCCCAAACCCCATCTTTCTCAGGAACCACCCCCCAAATTCCCGGGTATTTCCCAACCCAGAGCTGGCAACTCTAGGAGGGGCCCTTAATGCCTCACTGCTGGAGAGCAAACTGTCTCCCATCTTTCTGCCCAAGTGGGGACCACTGAAGGCCTGAAACACCATTTTGGCACTTTAAGAAAATGTTATGGAAGCAAACCTAAGCAGATTTACTCAGAAGCCAGTCCCATATTATCCAGCAGATCTTCTTCCTAGGAAGGTGTCCCGAGGATTGCAGCCAATGACAATCATAATCATACTTCATGTTTACATTGAGTTTGAAGCACTTCACAGGGATGATCACTGTATTCCTCACAACGACTTTGTAAGGTCCACCGGCATTATTATCACCAGACAAGGAAAGGCTTGAGAATGGTCTCCTCCTAGGGAGCTTGGGGTTAAGAAGATTACTGTTTACAGCAGCTAAGTAACATGAGGCAGCACTTTCATTCACTTGTCCTAAAAGTAACATCAACTTTATAGCTTTTATTAAGACCAATGAAAATAACACACTGTGTAAGCTTCTGGATTCTGCAGAACACTTCATCAGGCTGGATGCTTAAAAGCCCACTGAAGAGGTGTGCGATGTTGTTTTGGTTGCTCATATTAAAAGATATAAAGTGGTTTTTGTTTTTGGATCTTGCCATGTCCCAGCATGGCTACCTGCTTTTTAAAATTCAGATTTCACATTTGGCACACAAATACTTGGGTATCCAGGACTTCATGATGACAAAGTAACTGCCAGCAGATGTCTGGAATTTTATCCCTCTGACTTCCCCCTTGCAATGTTGAGCTTGTCTCACTTGCTTGAGTTTGCTGCATTGTGTTCATTCTCACTGTCTGCTGGGGGTCTGAGCCCAGTGGCTTACTGGCTGGCATCTTGCATAAGGCACAGGGTTGCCAGGTGGGGCCTGGAGATCTCCCAGAATCACAATTGATCTCTCCAGACTACAGCAATCAGTTCCCCTGGAGAAAATGGCTACGTGGGAGTGTGGACAATATGGCAGTCTACCCGGCTCAGTTCACTTCTCTCCCCAAACTCCACCCCCATATATCCAGGCATTTCCAGAGCTGGAGTTGGCAAGGACCTTTCTTGGTCAACAGATCCTTTAAGTGGAGATGCCAAGGCTGATATATATTATCAACGGGGAAAGTTCCTGGCTACTCCTTGAGTGAAAGGAGCTGAGCTGCTGGACAGGAAGAGTTCATGGACTGCGTTCTCCTTTTACTTCTCCTCCCCCCCCTCAGATCCCCAGCTTCTAGCAAGCCGTGGCCTTGATCAAGGCCTTGGTGGGGGGAGATTGCTTTGCTGCACCTCCCACTGTCCAGGGCTCCAGCTGGACTCTGTAAATATTGACACTTCCAAGGTTGGGGCCAAAGTCCACCTGGAAAGCCCGTGGGGCACATGCAGGGACCTATTCCGAGGCATGGTACGCCTACATCACCTCTCTTACGTGTCTTGGGAAACTCCGGGAGCAAGAGAGCTGGGAGTAGCTCTGGTGACGGGGCGCAGGTCATAGGGTTGCCAGGTCCCTCCTGGCCACCGGCAGGGGACAGGGGGTAGGGCTGCCAGCTCCAGGTTAGGAAACTCCTGGAGATTTGGAGGTGGAGCCTGGGGAGGACAGGGACTTCAGTGGGGTGCAATGCCCCAAAGTCCGCCCTCCAAAGCATCCATTTTCTCCAAGGGGGGAACTGATCTCTGTAGACTGGAGATGAGCTGTAATTCCAGGGGATCTCCAGGTCCCACCTGGAGGCTGGCATCCCTAGAACCCCCAAGTGAGAAGAATGAGGACAGGAAAGAAGGACCCCTGCTGGATTGGTCATTCTCGTTCCGCGTTCCAAGGTGCTACTGGGAATCTGACCATCAGGGCATGAAGGCAGCAAATGGTTGCTGGTTGTTCCCTGCCCTTTGGCACTCAAAGATATATTGCGTCTCTACATGGAGGTTCTGTTTAGCTGTTCTGTAGTCATCAGTAGTCTTACACTCCATGAATCTATCTGATCTCTTTTTCGGAAAGTTAATCCTGTATTTACAGCTGATAAATTTCCTTGAATGCTAGAGAGGAGAGTAAGCAAGAGTTTCCTTTCCATTGTTTTCACCACATCATCTGCAGTTTTACAAACCTACCTCTATCATATGGTGGCCAGGTCCCCCCTGACCATTGACAGGGGAAGATGGGGGCAGAGCTGCCAGATCCAGGTCAGGAGACTCCTGGAGATGTAGGGATGGAGCCTGGGGAGGACAGGGACCTCAGTGGGGCACAATTAGGGTTGCCAGCTCCAGGTTGGGGAATACCTGGAGATTTGGGGGATGGAGCCTGAGGGGAATAGGGTTTGGGGAGGGGAGGGTATGATACCATAGAGTCCGCCTTCCACAGTGGCCATTTTCTCCAACTGAACTGATCTCTGTCACCTGGAGATCAGTTGTAATAGCGGGGGATCTCTAGCCACCACCTGGAGGTTGGCAGCCCTAGGTACAGTGCCATAGAGCCCACCCTCCAAAACATCCATTTTCTCCAGGGGAACTGATCTCTGTAGTCTGGAGGTCAGTTGTAATTTTGGGGGATCCCCAGGTCCCACCTGAGGGCTGGCGTCCATGCCATGATGCCTTTTGCTTGGCCATGTTTTTTCCTAAGAAGAGGGACGGTACGTTTTTATACCCTGCTTTCCTCTACTTTAAGGAGTCTCCAAGTGGCTTACAATTGCCTTCTCTTCCTCTCCCCACAACAGGCACGTTGCAAGGCAGGTGGGGCTGAGAGAGTCCCGAGAGAGTTGTGACTGGCCAAGGTCACCCAGCAGGCTAAATGTGGAAGAGGAGCGGGGAATCAAACCTGGTTCTCCGAATTAAAGTCTGCCTCTCTTAAACAATACACTACACTGGCTCTCAACCTGAGAGCCTCAAATATTTCATCCATATATCTAGTACACATTTATCTTTCTCTTCCTAGAACACACAGCAGTTTACACGTTTCTCCCTCATTTCCCCCTCCCCTGTTCAGGTATATTTGTCCAAGTGTGGCCCCAGGTTACCAACCTCAGATGAGGGCCGGAGAGCTCCCAGAATTACAGTGTTAAGTGCCATCAAGTTGCTTCCAACTTATGGTGACCCTAGGAATGAAAGATCTCCAGAACGTCCTACCATTAACGGCCTTGCTCAGGTCTTGCAAACTGAGGGCTGTGATGGCTTCCTTGTCATTCCATCTCCTGGCGGGCCTTCCTCTTTTCCTGCTACCTTCAACTTTTCCTAGCATTGTTGTCTTTTCCACTGACTCTTGTCTTCTCATAATGTGGTCAAAGTACAATAGTCTCCGTTTAGTCATTTTAGCTTCCAGGGAGATTTCAGGCTTGAGACCCAGTTTGCTGTAGTGGTTAGGTGTGTGGACTCTAATCTGGGAGAACCGGGTTTGATTCCCCACTCCTCCACTTGCAGCTGCTGATGTGACCTTGGGCCAGTCATAGTTTTCTCAGTGCTCTTCTCTCAAGAGCAGTTCTCTCAAGAGCTCTCTCAACCCTACCTACCACACAGGGTGTCTGTTGTGGGAAGGGAAAGGAGATCATAAACTGCTCTGAGACTCCTTCAGGTAGTGAAGGGTGGGGTCTTCTTCTTTTTCTGATCTAGAATCCACTGATTTGTCTTTCGGGCAGTCGATGGTATCTGTAAAACGCTCGTCTAACACCACATTTCAGATTAATCAACTTTCTTCCTGTCAGCTTTCTTCGCTGTCCAGCTTTGATCAGCCTGATTTAGGCTGTAGTAGACCAACACAGTTATCCCTCGGGGATTTTACAAAAATTTCGTTACTACGGCCTTCAAAGGCAAAAATAGGAAGAAGGAAGGAAAGGGATGCTCAGAAAGACCCAGATGAATAGAGACAGCTGGAGGTATTGTGGTGGATATGCTGTCTGATTACTGTAAATTTGTCTCTCAGCCAAAAAGGATGCCTGATGGGAAACGAGGGCTTATGACAAAGGAATGTTAATGGCTCCTGATGTTTCCTCAATGGGAGCTAATTGTCAGGAAATGGTCTCCTGATAGCAGGCTCTTTCTGTTGTTCAAGAGCCCATGAAGAGGTGGGAGAAAGTGACACCCCTCCAGCTGGGGGGGGGCAGATGTGCACATGCGTGAGCATATGTGCATGTGAAGAAGTGCAGCTTTGGTGTTTAGGAAAGAGAGAAAGGGGCAGAGCAGTGATCTAGCTGTAGGTGAAGACTCTTGGGGGGCAGGGCCTCTCTCAGGGGTTCTGATGTATTTTGGCAAATCTGCCACCCTGTAGGAGTGCCTCAGGTGGGAAGCCATATTGGTCTGAGGCAACAGAACAAATTTTGCGTCCAGTGGCACCTTTATATAAGCTTATATGCAGAATTAAACTTTGTTCGTCTTAAAGGTCTCACTGGACTCAAACTTTGTTCTGTTGTTTCAGACCAACATGGCTACCCACCTGAGGTGCCATGGACTCAAGGTACTACTGGGTGCCTCCATCTGTGGTGTGCTTATGCAGGGCTTTTTGTGTGGAAAAAGTCTAGCAGTGACTCCTTAGCATAATAGGCCACACCCAACAGCAGAAACTTATTAACATATTAGGCCACACCCCAGACAGTACAACTCATTAGCATATTAGGCCACATCCCATGCCTTCCCTTCGCTTGCCTGGGCACCCTGCGGCTGCGGGGAGCCTGGACAAGCCAGCCCTTGGACAGGCCGGGGAAGGCATCCTTCCAGGGCCCCCCTGGCCTGCCCACCTCAGTGTCCCCAGGGGTGTGTGTCACTCTCTAGCCTTCCCTCTGTAGCCACGCACACAGAGGTTTTGGCTATAGTGGGTGTGGCCAACTCTGAAGCCAGCCGGAACGCCATTCCTGTGCGTTCCTGCACAAAAACAGCCCTGTGGCTTATGTATTTATAAATAAAACTCTCTAATCTGAAAGAAACCAGTTCTGGATGGTGTGGCATTTGGGCCTTCAATGTTGGCTAAGGGAAGTGAGGGACACATAACCCAATTGTCTGTTTTATGCTCTGAGGATTGTGCCCAAGATAGGATCCTGACAGACTTGTTCTGAACCAGCTGTAACTTCTGAATAATATTCAACAGTACAGTTGCCAGCCTTCAGGAAGAACAACTTTCTGGGCAGGGGAAGAGGAAGCACACAAGATCAGAATTAGGGGGAGGGAGAAAGTGAGAGGGTGCCAGCCACAATAGAAATCTGTTGCTGTTCTCAACCAAAAGCCTGGTGGAACATCTCTACCTTGCAGGCCCTGTGGAATTGCATAAGATTCCACAGGGCCCTTTCAGCATTAAGCAGAGAGTTCCAACAGGTTAGGGCCAGGACCAAAAAGGCCCTGGCCTTGGTCGAGGACAGCCGGACATCTTTGGGGCAAGGGATCATCAGCAGGTTGTTATCTGCAGAGCGTAAAGCTCTCCCAGGGACATACCAGAGGAGACGGTTTCACAGATACATCCTTGTTAATCTCAAGGCCTTAAAGGTCAACCTGACTCTAAACTCTGCCAGAAGCCAGTGTAGCTGGTGCAGCACAGGTTGAAGATGTGCTGTCCATGATGTTCCCATCAGGGCTTGCACCGCCACACCCTGGATCAGCTGGGGATTCCGGGTCAGTCGCAAGGGTAGGCCAGTGTAGAAGGAGTTACAGTAGTTAAGCCTGGAGGTGACCGTTGCATGAACATAAGAACATAAGAGAAGCCAATGTTGAATCAGGCCAATGGCCCATCCAGTCCAACACTCTGTCACACCGCGGCCAAAATATACCAGGTGCCATCAGGAGGTCCAGCAGTGGGGCCAGGGCACCAGAAGCCCTCCCACTGCTGCCCCCTCCAGCACCAAGAATAAAGTGCATCACCTGCCCCAGACTGAGAGTTCCCATCTATACCCTGTGGCTAATAGCCACTGGTGGACTTCTGCTCCATATGTTTATCTAATTCCCTCTTGAAACTGTCTATGCTTGTAGCTGCCACCACCTCCTGTGGCAGTGAATTCCATGTGTTAATCACTCTTTGGGTGAAGAAGTACTTCCTTTTATCTGTTCTAACCCGACTGCTCAGCAATTTCATGGAGTGCCCACAAGTTCTTGTATTGTGAGAAAGGGAGAAAAGTACTTCTTTCTCAACCTGCTCAATCCCATTCATAATCTTATAAACCTCGATCATGTCACCCCTCAGCCATCGTTTCTCCAAGCTAAAGAGCTCCAAGTGTTTTAACCTTTCTTCATAGGGAAGGTGTTCCAACCCTTTTATCAGTCTAGTTGCCCTTCTCTGCACTTTTCCCAATGCTATAATATCCTTTTAGAGATGTGGTGACCAGAACTGTACACATTATTCCAAATGAGGTCACACCAATGATTTATACAGGGGCATGATGATACTGGCTGATTTGTTTTCAATTCCCTTCCTAATAATCCTCAGCATAGCATTGGCCTTCTTTATTGCAGTTACACACTGTCTAGACATTTTCATTAGTTATCTGCTATGACTCCAAGATCCCTCTCTTGGTCAGTCTCTGCCAGTTCAGACCCCATCAACGTGTATTTATATTTAGGATTTTTTGCTCCGATGTGCATCACTTTGCACTTGGCCACATTGAACCCCATTTGCCACATTGATGGCCACTCACCCATCCTCGACAGATCCCTTTGGAGTGCCTCACACTCCTCCCTGGTTTTCACCACCCTGAACAACTTTGTGTCATCTGCAAATTTAGCCACTTCACTGCTTACTCCCAATTCCAAATCGTTAATAAACAAGTTAAAAAGCATCGGACTGAGTACTGATCCCTGTGGTACCCCACTCCTTACCACCCTCCGCTGAGAAAGTTTCCCATTTATACTCACTCTCTGTTTCCTATTTATAAGCCAGTTTTTGATCCACAAGAGGACTTGTCCTTTTATCCCATGACTACTGAGCTTACTTAGGAGCCTTTGATGAGGAACTGTATCAAAAGCTTTCCGGAAGTAAAGGTAAATAATATCTATTGGGTCCCCCTTGTCCACATGTTTGTTTCTCTCCCTCAAAAAACACTAACAGGTTAGTGGACAAGATCTTCCCTTACAGAACCCATGCTGAGTCTGCCTCAATAGTTTTTGTTCATCAGTGTGCCTACTAATTCTTTCCTTAATAACAGTTTCCACCAACTTACCCGGTATTGATGTCAGACTGTAATTTCCTGGATCTCCCCTGGAGCCCTTTTTAAAGATGGGAGTGACATTAGCTACCTTCCAGTCCTCAGGAATGGAGGCATGGATTACCACGGCTAGGTCAGGGTGCGACAAGAAAGGAGCCAGTTGCCGAGCCTGGTCCAAGTGGAAGAACACCATGTGCATGAATTGGGCCTCCATAGTTAAGGAGAAATACCTGGAGATTTTGGGGGTGGAGCCTGAGGAGGGCGGGGTTTAGGGAGGGGAGCAACTTCAGCAGGGTATAATGCCACAGAGTCCACCTTCCGAAGTGGCCATTTTCTCCAGGTGATTTGATCTCTGTTGCCTGGAAATCAGTTGTCACCATAGGAGATCTCCAGCCACCTCCTGGAGGCTGGCAACCCTGCCTGCCGCAGAAAATGGCCTCTTTGCTGGGTGGACTCTATGGCATTATACCTTGCTGGGCTCCCTCCCCTCCTCAAACCCCACCCTCTCCAGGCCCCTCCCCTGGATATGCAGATCTGGCAACCCTAAGATGTTGTCTGGATATCAATTGAAATTCCAGGATACCTCCAGGCCCCACCAGGAGGTTGGCAACCCTAGAAGAGGCCAGGGCAAAATATCTCACTTCCCGCTGCATATTGCAAGTGTTGTGAATCATGCACCAATGGTAGTTTGCAAATCATCCAGGAAACCCTTTCAAATGCAGTTGGCAAATCTGACTGAAATCAGTGTGCGACAATGCTCAAGGAAAAACAGGACAAAAATAGAACACCTTTTCTGAAAGAATTTATTCTTGGATTCATTCCAGATCTTCCTGGACAGAAAGATTCTCAAGATCTAAATGAGTCTACCTGTACTCTTGGGTTATCTGGGGATAACTTCTTGTATTCCCCTGCCTTGTGAGGTACAATACAGGCCTAAGTGGCTCAGGGTCTTCTTGCTGCTGCTGGTGGTGGTGCTCCCTTCTCTTTGTAGGGTTGCCAACCTCCAGGTGGGGCCTGGAGCTCTCCCAGAAATGCAAATGTTACATCCCTATTGAGCTCCCTCCCTTTCCCAAAGTTGTTGTCCCCCTCCCCCCGGGGTTCATTTTGAGAGTGTATGCTTAAAATGTATTTGAAATCGTCAGCCCTGTAAGGCATGAAAAGCAGGATAAAAGTATTTTAAATAAATAAAAGAAATAAAGATGACTTGGAGATGGTGTTTAGGTTCAGAGGCAGGGGGAGAGCATGCAAAGAATTGCCGGGTTTGGGGGATCTATACTGTCAAAGACACAGCGCCCAAGTTCATTTTATGGCACACATGGCCTGGCCCGACAAAGTGACATTTAAGTCAGATCTGGCCCTCGTAATGAATGAGTTCGACACCTTTGGTCTAGAGAATTAGGGTGTGCTCTCCCCCCCCCACTTTGTGAAAGTTATAGTGTTACAGTAACAAAGAGTTTTGTACATCTTAAAGACTAACAAATCACATGTCACAGAAACAATACAGTCCTATGAAGAGTTGGAACAGAGTTGCATCTAAGTGCATGGCTCTCAGTGGGCACAGACTGGAGTTAGTCTTCACAGGACTGCGCTGTAAATGGGTTAGTTTTTAAGTTGCCAGAAAAGACTTTTCGTTTTTTCGCTGGAGGATCTGCAGTTGAAGAAGTCAAGGGTTAACTCCTCAAAGGAAAATTCATGATTCTGAAGTTCAGATTTCGATTTCTCTTGTGAGATGTGCCTGTCCTATTAAAAACCCTTCTGGCCTTCGCCAGTCCCCAAACCAGAATGGAGATTAGTTCGTGGTTGAAATCACCAAGGCTAAAGTCACTTACAGACCTCATTGATGCTGTCTCTCGGGGCCTGGTGGGGCTGAAGGCCAACGATGAGAAGTACCACTCCAATCACTTTCTTACCAGGACTCCGTGCTGGCCTAGGCCAGGGGCGGCCAAACTTGCTTAATGTAAGAGCCACATAGAATAAACATCAGATGTTTGAGAGCCGCATGACATGAATATTACAGACATGTTTTAACTGAAAAATATGCAAATTTGCTTTTTATTAACATTAAATGAGACTGCCAAAAATAAAAAACAAAAGGGGTGAAAATAGATATTGACAAGAAGCAGGACCCGCAATATTCGCGGGGGTGGGGGGGTATTCCGAAAGGCTCCCGGTCTGCAGAAGCATCTTCTCAGGTAAGCCTTCTCTCCCCCCTCTGGCCCGCTGACTTCCCCCCAACACCAATGTTCCCCCCCCCGCGGGCACTGGCGACGAGGCCTGAGAGCCCCCAACTGCTGGGCCGACATTCTTCCCTGCGTGCTGATTTTCCCTCCCCCCAGCAACCGCGGCGAGGCCTGAGCGCCTCTCAGCCGCCGGCCTGCCGCAGAGGTCCCAGAGCGTTTCCTGCACATGTGCAGAGAACGCTTGTACTTTTTGGGGGATTTAAATATTCCCCGTACAGTTTTTAAAACCTTTTAGATTTTTCTGCACATGTGGGGACTGCCCCATGTGCGCAGGAAAATCTCCCTGCCCCCCAGGTGCCCCCGATGTGCAGATTTAGATATCCGCACGCAGGGGGCCACTTGGGAATTAGATATATAGATAATGATATTCAGGGCTTTTTTTGTAGCAGGAACCCTTTTGCATAATAGGCGACACACCCTTAATGTAGCCAGTCCTCCAAGAGCTTACAGAGCTCTTCTTACAGGGGCTACTGTAAGCTCCTGGAGGACTGGCTACATTAGGAGTGTGCAGCCTAATATGCAAAGGAGTCCCTGCTACAAAAAGAGCCCTGAATTGATATTTATTTGTCCAATGATATTTGTAGGCTGGGGGGGGGTCAGCTTTGAGAACGCATTTACAGTTGCTTTCTTTCTCTGCTCCTGCCTGCCTCAAGCCAAGAAGGGGAACACTGGCTGGGGAAGGGAAGACCAATAGGGGAGCCGCACAATATGTGTGAAAGTGCCGCATGTGGCTCCCGAGCCACAGTTTGGCCACCCCCGGCCTATACCATCATACTTTCAACCAAGCAAATCGCACAACTTACCAACAGAATATTCGTGTAGGGGTGCCAATTCCGGTTTGGGCAGTTCTGGAAGACTTGGCGGTAGTGCCTGAGGAGAGTGGAGTCTGGGGAAGGGAGGGAGCTCAGCTCTAGGTAGACAAGGTCTACGAGTTGTTCAAAGAAGTAGCATTTCACTGAAGTGATGTCACATAGCCAGCATGAAGTTCTAGGATTCAGACAAAACTCTCTGGTTTTACCATGGAGTTTTGTTTGAAACCTAGAGCGTTGTATTAATGGCACACTGCTGATATGATGTCACTTCCAGGTATTTGCTGGAAGTCCTGTTGCACCGTTGATGTGATGTCATTTCCCCTTGTCCCCACCCGCTTCCTCTTCCATATGTTAATTACTCTTACAAGAACATAAGAGAAGCCATGTTGGAGCAGGCCAATGGCCTGTCTAATCCCAACCCTCTGTGTCACACAGTAGCCAAAACCCAATTGCCATCAGGAGGTCCACCAGCAGAGCCAGAACTCTAGAAGCCCTCACACTGTTGCCCCTGCAAGCACCAAGAATACAGAGCATCACTGCCCCGGGCAGCCACGGGTGGACGTTTGCTCCATATGTTTATCCAGTCCCCTCTTGAAGCTGGCTATGCTTGTAGCCACCGCCACTTCCTGCAGCAGTGAATTCCACATGTTAATTACTCTTATAAAAGCATAAGAGAAGCCATGTTGGATCAGGCCATTGGTTGCCAGCTGATGGCTGGCATTCCTACTTGGCACACGTGTGATTTCATAAGAGTCTGCCTTCAAAGTGTCCATTCCTTCCAGTGGAACTGACCTCTGTGGTGCAGAGATCAGTTGTAACTCTAGGGGGACCCCGGCCTCAGCTGGAGATTGGCAACTGCACTCTTGGCTGGCCATGAAAACCTAATTAACATAGGGAAACCCATCCTTCTGTATGTGTGCATATCAGTTTCCTGAGGCTCTCTCTCCTGCTCTGGTCTCCACTAGTTCACAGATGAAAACAGGGATGTAGTTGCAATGCCCTGTACCAAGCCTTACTCTGCCTGCTGAATTAATCTGCTCCATGGTAGCCTATCCTCATTTCATTGGAAGAGCCAAGAGAATGTTTGTTCCTCTGGGAAAGTTATATTTGAAAAACCTAGAAACATAAACATAAATATCCTGCAATGCGTTAGCAACAGTTCAAAATACACCTCACCAGCTGCAGAGTATTGAACATTGTGAAGGTGTCCCCTCACTGAAAACAACATTGATAACTGAATGTGCAAGGACTGCTTTTCAGTGATATCGTGCAAATTACCGCTTCCAACTTGATAAAGCCACATAGGCGAAACGTGATGTATATTTGAAGCTGGCAATGTCGTAGTTCCTTTCTGGAACCGCTTGGGTGGAATTCTTCAGACGGTCCTTTGTGGAACCGCTTCAGTGGATTTTTTCCTGAAAACTTGTTTTCCTCCCTTACATTGGGAACACGTTGTCCACTGGAAACTCAGGATCAGCCGAGTGGAATCGGATGAATTCTGGACTCTCTGAGCCTCGGAAAGGATTTGCATTGAATTTCTCATGCCCGTGTTACGAATGAATTTTGCTGAATTAATTTTTGTGCTGTACGAATAATTTACTTATGAGATGGAAATTGTATAAATGGTCTGCGTAATTAATTATAAATGAGTTATTTCTTAATCTTCACAGAATATTGTTAGTGTAACGATTGTTAACGCCACACACCGTTTTTTCTTTCTTTCTTCCAGCCTGTGAAACGGCAGGCTACACACAGCATGGCACCTTGGCATTGATGTGTGCGCACTGACATAGGGAAAAACACATCCTCTACCCCGAGAGACAGTGTCGAGTGGTTAGACTCTTGAACTCAGATCTGGGGGACCTGTGGAAACAGATGGTATTGTACAAGAAGAATCAGGTTAGATGGTGATCAGTGCTGCGAACACACTCGTTCAAACAACAGCCCACTAGGTTTGGGTCATGTAGGGTTGCCGGTCTCCAGGTGGAGCCTGGAGATCTCACAGAATGTCAACTGATCTCCAGGCCACAAAGATCAGTCCCCCTAGAGAAAAAGGCTATTTTGAAGGGTGGAATCTACAGTATTATACCCAGCTGAGTTCCTTCCCCAAACCCTGGCCAGGATCTACTTCAAAGTCTTCAGGAATTTCCCAGTCTGGAGTCGGCAACCTTAATTAATTGAGTGATAATAACTCAGCATTCCGTGCACCTTGGTGTTTAGTCATGCCGGCCACATGACCACGGAAACGTCTTCAGACAGCGCTGGCTCTTCGGCTTTGAAACGGAGATGAGCACCGCAACCCTAGAGTCGGATTTGACTGGCTTTCGAGCAAGGGAACCTTTACTAATAACTCAGAACCAGGTTGTCATGAACCAAAAAGTCTGTCCGTGATGGCTCTGGATATGCTGTAAACCAAATCTTCTGAAGTACCTTCTACATTTTATAGGATTGCCAGGTTACCCTCTGGCTACTGGCAGGGGCCTGCAGGTTTGTCAGATCTGGGTTGGGAAACTCCTGGAGATTTGGGGGTGGAGCCTGGGGAGGACAGGGACCTCCATGGGGTGCAATGCCCCAAAGTCCACCCTCCAAAGCATCCATTTTCTCCAGAGGAACTGACCTCTGTAGTCTGGAGATGAGCTGTAAGTCTGGGGGATTCCCAGGTCCCACTTGGAAGCTGGCGTCACTAACAAACCCATCTCTTTACTCTGTGTGTTTTGAACTTCCTGGTTCAGTCTCTTGCATCTGCAGTTAAATAATCTCTGATATGGGGGTGGGGGGGACTTTTCCTGCTGCAGAGCTGCTGCCCATCAAGAGTGTGCAGAACCTCCCAACTGGAGGTTGTTCCAGGTGGACAGCAATATTGGTCTGATTCTGAAGCAGTAGAACAAATTTAGAGTCCAGTGGCACCTTTAAGACCAACAAAGGTTTATAAGTTGCTGTAGATTTTCTAGGTCGGCATTGTAGGACCTGACGTTTCACCAGTAGCTGTGACTGGCATCCTCAGAGGTATAACACAGAAAGATGGAGTACTCTCTGTGTCAAGGTACTGTCTGTGTCAGGAGAGTACTCCACCTTTCTGTGTTATACCTCTGAGGATGCCAGTCACAGCTACTGGCGAAACATCAGGTCCTACAATGCCAAGACCACGGCCACACAACCCGGAAAATCTACGGCAAAGGACGTGAAACCCTTTGACAACAACAAAGGTTTATTCAAGGTATGAGTCTCAGTTTACTTCCCACAATTAGAAAAGATGCCTTGACACATTTATTTCCTACTTTGACACATTTATTGTTTTACTGTTCTATCCCCCTTTAAATAAATCAAAAGAACTGTTGGCCTTATAACCTAAGCTTGTTATTTAGCTTTGTCTTTGCATATCTTAAAACACCTTCATCATGTTACAGGTTAATTTGCTGTTCAGCCTCTGTCTGTAAGTTTGAACTCTTACCTTCTGTTCCAATGTATTTGGAAAAGTGTGCCTGCACACGAATGCTCATACTTTGAATAAACCTTTGTTGATGTTAAAGATGCCACCGGATTCTAAATTTGTTCCCAACTAGAAGGTTCACAGAATGGAGCAGATTCCTCTCTTCATCATTTCTGCACGGAGGAGAGGTTTATCAGCAGCTAAATGGAACCTCCATGTTCTGTGGCAGTGTACCTCTAAATCCTAGTTGCTTGGAGCGGGGTGTGTGTGTGTCAACAACCAGTGGTAACTTTGGCCTCTCTGCCTCTGCATCTTCTGGTGATGCAACTGGTTGACTGCTGTGGGAAGCAGGACACTGGATGAGGTGGACATTGGGTTTGATCAGTTTTGCGTCAGATCTTCTCGTGCTCAGAGAATCACTTTCCACATGTGTGAGGTCAAAAGAAAATTTTCTGAGTCGGGTTTTTAAAAGGTGAAGTCAGCACCAGGCCTTTAGTCCTGGAAAGAGAACATTTTTGTCCCTAGTTCAGATGAAACTATCTTATACTGAATCAGACCCTTGGTCTAGCAAAATCAGTATTGTCTACTCCAACTGGCAGACGCTCTCCAGGGTCTCAGGCTGAGGTCTTTCACATCACTTAGTGCCTGGTAATTTCAACTGGAGATGCCAGGGATTGAATTTGGGAGCTTATGTACGACAAGCAGATGCTCTACCACTGAGCTACAGCCCCTAAAACACAGGAACACATGAGGCTCCCTTACACTGAATCAGACCATCGGCCCATCAAGGTCAGTATTCTCTACTCAGCTTGGCAGCAGCTCTCAAGGGTCTCAGGCAGAGGCCTTTAACATCATTTTCTACCTCAGTGTTATAATTGGAGATGTCAGGGACTGAACCTGGGGCCTTCTGTATGCCAAGCAGATATTCTACCAATGGGGGGTGCTAGCCCTTTTCACAAGTTACAGTGACCGTCCGTACAATTGTTGTACAATGTACATTTGGTTTTTCCTTATGTACATGTTGATTAATTCTCACATTGTATTCAATGCATGTACAACTGAACGTGAGATTAAACCCCACAGTAATCCAGGTACTGGTCCTTGGTTTCATTTGCAACATGAATGCGCATTGGCTCTTCTTCACAGACACATACATGCAAGATGTGCATGCATTCACTGTAACTTGTGAACCGGGCTACTGTGCGGCCCAGTCATAGGAGTTCTGTGGAGGCAGGAAAGCAGGGAACGTTTCCACACACAACACACACACATGGCCAAAGAAGGAAACAGTAATCAGAACTTGAGCAGAAAATAAAGTACGTATCAAAACAAAGCACATGAACACCAATACAAAAAGAGAGCTCGGAACAATCCAAGGCAGTACAGTGACCAGTGTCGGGCTTGGACTAGGGAAACCCGGGTTCAAACCCCTACTTGGACATAAAGCCCACTGGGCTCCATTAGGCCCTGTTCAAACCTGTGTCTCCCAGATCCACTCTACCTGAAGATTTGGGGGCTGGTCACTCTCTTCAGCCCAAGCTGCCTCACAGGGTCGTTGTGTGGACAAAAAGGGAGGGAGGCCATGTGTGCCACCCAACGCTGTTTGGTGGAAGGGGTGTGTGGATAAAAATCTGATATGTAGCCCCTCTGAAGATATTGGGCAAATATGGTGAGAGTAGCACTGAAAATAGCACACAGTGAAATGCGTAAATATGTCGGATGTGACAAAATGGGGACAAATACGGAAGATCACTGGAAGGGCGAGCCGTCTGTTTCCAAGGCAATTCTGTCTGCAATGTTTGTTCTTTCGTAACTGTGTGTCTGTGATACCGTGATGATCTGTTTTCAAGGGCAGCTTTTAAATAGGTTTTATAGGGTTGCCAGCCTCCAGGTGTGGCCTGGAGACCCCCACAGAATTACAACTCATCTCCAGACCTACAGAGATCAGTTTGCCTGGGGGGAATGGCTGCTTTGGAGGGCGGACTGTGTGGACTCATGTTTCTGTTGAGGTCCCTTCCCTTCTCTCCCCAACCCCCCACCCTCCCTTCTCCCCCAAATCTCCAGGAATTTCCCAACCCAGAGTTGGCAACCCTAGTTGGCATTCCTGTCTTCTGGGTATTTTTGGGGCGGGAGGGTGACTCCATATGATATTTCCACCCATCAAACAGGGTTGCCAACATTTTGCTTGACCTTACTTCTGTGCCTGCCTTAAGCTTGCCAGCCTCCAGGTGGTCGCTGGAGGTCTCCCGGGATTAAAAGTGATCTCCAGGCTCCAGAGGTCAGTTCACCTGGAGAAAATGGCCACTTTGCATGGTGGTCTGCATGACATTATAACCCATTGAAATCCCTCCCCTCCGCAAACTCCGCCCCCTTCAGGCTGCACCTCAAAAATCTCCAGGTATTTCCCAACCTGGGACTGGCAAGCCTAGCCTGCCTCTAACTCTACGGGCAAACCCATAAGGTCTTGGTGCTTGGGGGTCAACAGTGAGAGGGTTTCTGGAGTTCTGGCCCCACTGGTGGACCTCTTGATGGCACCTGGGTTTTGGCCACTGTGTAACACAGAGTCTTGGACTAGAAGGGCCATTGGCCTGATCCAACATGGCTTCTCTTATGTTTCTATAAGAGTGTCCTCTTAAAGATGCAGGAGCTGGGCCACAAAAGATGGTGGCGACATTAGAAATGCCACCCACTGCAGAAGTCCCCACAAAGCACCTTTATCGGCGCCATTCTTTCCTAGATATCGGTGCCGTTCTTTCACCCCACCCCAGCCTGAGTTTTCCAGCGCAGAAGGAGTTTTTAAATAGGAGCGTACGTGTGTTTCTCAACCTCCCCAGTCGCTGAACTTTACCTCCATTCAGTAGCTCCTAGAAACACAGCGAGGGAGGGGGGGGACAGGATGACTTTGACCCCGAAAAAACTGCAGCTGAAGGGAGAGCCAGAATTATCCCAGGGCATGCCGTGTGCAAGCAGAGGCGGTATTGTTGTCACACTGTGTACAGGAAGCTGGAAATGAAGGCTTCTAGTGTTGTTATTAAAAACGGTGCCGGAAGAATAGCTAGCGAGCTGGGTTTTGTTTGGTTTCTTTTCACCCTTTCTCCCCTCAGGGATTGCCAGGGGAAAGTGTTTGGCAATAGATTAATGGCTGACAAAAGAGAAAGTACTTCGGGACACGCCTCATAATTAACGTATGGAATTGGCTACCATAAGGAGGAAGAGAAAGATTTTTAAAAAACGAAGCAAAGATGGCACAGAGATTAGGGTTGACAACCTCCAGGTGGGGCCTGGAGATGGCCTGGAATTATAACTGATCTCCCACCTACAGATGTTCCCCTGGAGAAAATGGCTGCTTTTGAGGGTGGAGTCTGTGGTATTATATACAGGTGCTGCCCCTTCCCTGCCCAAACCTGCCCTCCCCAGGGTTCACCCCCCAAATCTTCAGGTAGAGTGGATCTGGGAGACACAGGTTTGAACACGGGGAGGGCCAGGACGGCTGTTTAGCTCAGGCCTCACATTCATGGAGGGCCTCAGAGTTAGACTTCTGATGTTCTCTCCAAATGAGGAGATAACATACAGTTGCAGAGATACACCGACAGGACAGAAAGAAGAAGACGTTCATCATACAACTTTAAACGTGTGGGCCACATTGCTTGTAGTGCGCACTATGACTTAATAGCATGGTGGCCTCTGTCAGTGGTGGCGAGGCCGGGAGCTAGGCCCAAGGCAATGGAGGAGATCATTTTCCCTGGAGAAAATGGGTGCTTTGAAGGGTGGACTCTATGACACTGTGTCCCACTGAGGTCCCTGTCCTCCCCAGGCTCCATCCCAAGATCTCCAGGAGATCGCCAACCTGGCTCTGGCAACCTTACCCACCAAGCTCCCCCCCGCCAGTTGCCAGGGGGGACCCAGAAGCCCTAGTTGTAGGCTTGCTGTGGCCCGCAACCCTGGACGATAAGGGCCACTTGGCTTGATCTATTTTTATTAGAAGAAGAGAAGAAGAGATTGGATTTATACCCCACCCTTCACTACCCAAGGGAGTCTCAGAGCAGCTTACAATCCCCTTTCCCTTCCCGTCCCCACAACAGACACCCTGTGAGGTAGGTGGGGCTGAGAGAGCTCTGACAGAAACTGCTCTTTTTCAAAAACAGCTGTGCTAGAACTACGGCTTGCCCAAGGTCATCCAGCAGGTGCAAGTGGAGGAGTGGGGAAACAAAACCAGTCCTCCCAGATTAGAGTCCGCACACTTAACCACTGCACCAAATTATTATTATTATTGTTGTTGTTGTTGTTGTTGTTATTGTTATTATTATTATTTGGATTTATATCCCGCCCTCACTGCCATTTAGAAGTCAGTAACCATGCGTGGCAATAGTTTGGGGTTGCAAAGCTACAGGTGGGACCTGGAGATCTCCCAGAATTATAACTCATCTCTAGACAACAGAGATCTGTTCCCCTGGAGGAAATGGAAGCTGTGGAGGCCAGTCACACACTCTCAGCTTAACCTACTTCATGAGTTGTTGTACAACCTGCTGAAAACCTGCCGAGGTCCCCCATCTCCCCAAACCCTGCACTCCTCAGGTTCCACCCCAAAACCTCCAGGAATTTCCCAACCCAGAGTTGGCAACCCTAACCAATGCTCCCTCTAAGCTGAGGAGTCTTGTGAGCCAAAATTCTACTTTGTGAGCTACTGGCATTAAAGTTGTGAGCGAGCGATTCGGCTACTGCATAAATCAGTTTGCTGGAGCCATCCTTCCTGAGCTAAGACAAAAATGTGTGAACTGGAGGCTAAAAAACTGTGAGCTAGCTCACACTAGCCCAGCTTAGAGAGAACACTGACCCTAACTATAAACTTTCTCAGGTCAGTCCCCTCTGGGCAGCCCCCACCTAATAAGGGAGGCTGGCCACATTCCTGGCCACGATGATACCTTCTGGACTCACACGTGGGCTTCTTGGAAGTGCCACGCTGCTCTCAGTTCGAAACAGGATGCTGGACTGTTGTGTACTAATGGCGACCACACATGGACCAGGTGAACTAGCATAGCTTTACATAGTTCTGGTTTCTCTTCAGGTCTTCTAGACAATAGAAGGAGAGGATCCTAGAACCAGCCTATCAGCTCACCCGGATCCTCAAGGGAACCTATGGTTGCAGTAACCTTGTACGTAATCCTATCACGTGTGTGTGTTGGGTGTGGTTTGTACTTGTACTTGTACCTCTGGCCGACTACTGTATCTCAGGTTTTCCTAATTCTTAAGTAAAGTATGAGCTGAAATCACTATGCTATGCTTCAGTCTCAATACTTTATACTGGTGACGAAGGTGGGATCCCGATGACCGAGCCCGACTCCCACTCCGCAGCCGAGAGCAACGCACCAAAATGCCCCCCGTCCCCCCCGTGAAAAGCCCCCCTTCCCGTCCAGCGCTGGCAGCCCCGGCTTTCTGCGAGGCGCCCAGAAAAGCAGGCGCGCCGCCAGGAAGGAAGGGGCGGGCGTTCTAACCCCGCCCCTTCCCCGGCTCTCCTGGGCGCCTCGCAGCTGCAAGGCACCCAAGAAAATGGCGCTGGGCCATCTCCAGGCCCCACCGGGAGCTTGGCATCCCCGGTGGGGTGGGCGCCCCAGGCTGTCCTGCCTAGGGTGCCTAGACACGTGGGGCCGGCCCTGCACGCACCGACCTCCAGGACACTGCGCCCTGCACCATTCCAGCTCCTCGAGTCATGGCTGCCGCTCTGGGACACATATCCACCTACAATCCAGCACATCCTGAACTCTGGGAAGCCTGGGTCGAACAGCTGAAACACTTTTTCAAGCTCCAAAAAATGGATGATGCCGATTTGAAGAAATCCTGGCTGCTATGCACATGTGGGGTCACCACGATCCGCTTGGTGCAGGGCCTCATCACCCTGAAAACCCTGGAAGCGGCCACCTATGATGAGCTGGTGAAAGCCCTGATGGACCATTCCGTGCCAAAGCCCTCCAAAATGGCGATGCGGATTAGGCTTGCCAAGTCCCCCTGGGGGGCGGGTAAACCCCTGCCCGAGAGGCCCGTTACCTGCCCCCAGAAAATTGGCCCCCGGGGGGAACTCCACCCCCTTCCAGCAACGTCCCCAGCGTGATGATGTCACTTGGAGGTGACATCATCACGCTGGGCACGTTGGGGGCGGGACTCTCTATGATTCAAGAGAAAACTCGATGTTTTTTCCTCAAATCCTGGTGGCCCCGCCCACAACGTCCCGACGCGATGACGTCACTTCCGGGTGGCGTCATGGCGGCGGTGTGCGCCCTTTGCACACACACAAAAGCTCCAGGGACGGAGCAGGACTCCCCTGCTCTAAGGTAATTCCCACTTGGCAACCCTAATGCGGATGGACTTCATGGTGTGCACCCAGAGGTCCGGAGAATCGGCCGTTGATTTCTTAGCTGACATCCATCGACTCGCAATAGACTATGAGTTCCTGGCCATCGAAGACACCCTCCTGAACCAGTTCGTCTGGGAGGTCTGGGAACCGAGACTTAGAAGGAAGCTCATCGGCCTGGAGGACCCCGAGATCGACAAGGCACTCAGAGCAGCTAGCGCTTTTGAGAAATCCCTCCAGGATCGTCAGGCCACCACTGCACACCAGGCCATTAGTGCCCAAGACGCCGACATCTTGGACAACGAGGAAGCTCACCAGGTATAGCGCCCAGCTCGGCCTGAAGGACGCAAATCAACCACTCCAGTCACACAACCCTTGGCTCAAGCGCCTGTCAAGACCAGCGCTCGTATGCCCTGTGCCAGGTGTGGGAAGGACCACGAGTGTCAATCCTGCTGGTTCCGCGATGCAATCTGCCAGACCTGGGGTAAAGCCGGACATCTCGCATGGGTCTGCCGCTCCCGGGGGACTCACCGGAGGTCAACCACTCACCAAGAAGCAACGGGCCTTCACACCTTGACCATCAACCACCACCAGCATCAGGTAGTGAATTTGTCCCCTGAGACCCCCAACAAAATGCATGTAACCGTGTCAATAGAGGGGTCCCCCTGTATAATGGAGGTGAACATTGGGTCTTCATTCTCTATCATTTTGGTGGAGACCCTGCAGAGGCTCTGCCCGAGGGGGGGACCCCTCCTGAAGACACCACTGGGCCTATCCCTACAGGACTTCCAAAAAACCCCGGTGGTCTTCAGGGGATGGGGCAAATTCAGGGTACAATACACGGACTTTGATGGAGTGTTAGACTTGCTGGTGGTGGAAGGGCAGCTCACGAGCCTACTGGGACTTTCTTGGTTTAGGCCCCTTGGTTGGGGGTTTGGGGTCACGGGGATCAACCAGGTGCAGCCGCAGGACTTTAACACAGTCTGCAATGAATTTCCAGGGGTCTTCAGTGGCATGCTCAGCAGCTACACTGGTCCCCCAGTCACACTCGATTTAAACCCAAACGTAAGGCCCATCAGAATGAAAGCTAGACGACCCCCGTTTGCGCTGTGGCCCAAGATCGAGGCAGAAGTAGACCGTCTGGTTGCACAGAGAGTGCTAGAGCCCATTCTGCATGCCCGATGAGAAACACCCATAGCCACCCCAGTTAAGCCAAATGGGGACGTCCAGATTTGCGCGGACTATAAATGCACGCTGAACAAAGTGCTGCAGGGCATGCCTATCCAGTGCCAGTCGTCAGCCATGTGCTGGCCTCACTAGTGGGCACCCAAGTCTTTGGGAAACTGGCCCTGGCCCAGGCATATCAGCAGCTGCCGGTGGACGAGAGCATCTCAGAGGCCCAGATCATAATCACACACTGGGGCACTTTCTGAGTTTGTAGGTTACAATTTGGAGTGAGCGTGGCCCCGGGGATTTTCCAAAATCTGATGGACTGTCTCCTTAAAGATATCCCCGGAGTCCAACCATTTTTCGACGATGTTTTGATTGTGGCACCTGACTCCACAACCTTGGCTTCCTGGCTCTGGACGGTGCTCACGCGGTTCAGTGAGGCAGGGCTGAAGGTGAAACGTGAGAAGTGTCTCCTGGGGGGTGTTGTGGGTGGACTTCCTGGGGATTGCAGTCAACGCTCAGGGCATCCACCCCACACTGGACAAGGTCCACGCCATCATGAATGCCCCTGCCCCTCCTCCAAAGCCAAACTGCAGGCCTTCCTGGGACTTTTAAATTCCTATCACTCCTTCCTGACCCACAAAGCCGTGGTCGCGGAGCCCCTCCACTGGCTCCTGGACAAGACTGCTCCGTGGTCCTGGGGTCCCAAGCACGCTGTCACCTTCCAGGCTGTAAAGGAACTGTTGTCGTCCAATGAGGTCCTCGCCCATTTCGACGAGTCCTTTCCGGTGATTCTGGCATGTGATGCTTCCCCATATGGGGTGGGGGCGTTGTTGCTGGGGCACAAATTAACCGATGTCTGTGAGGTTCTAATCACATACTATTCCTGCACCCTCTCAGCAGCCGAGCGCAACTAAGCACAAATTGACAAAGAGACCTTGGCAATTGTGGCTGGTGTGAAGAAATTCCACAATTACCTGTACGGCCGGGTCTTCACCGTGGTCATGGACCACAAGCCGCTTCTGGGCCTCCTAGCCCCTGACTGCCAGACCCCACAGATGCTGTCTCCCCGGGTGCTCTGCTGGCCCATATTTCTGGCTGGATACCAGTATACACTGGTCCATCCCCCAGGGGAAGCGATGGGCCACGCTGACGTGCTGAACTGGCTCCCCCTGCTGTCATGCGACCCCAATCCAGCTCCCGCACACCATGTCACCCTTCTGGAAGACCTGCCTGACTGCCCGGTCCAGGTCTCTGAGGTCGCACGGCACACTGGTCAGGATCACGTCCTCTCCCAGGTCTTGGACTGGGTGGGGAGGGGATGGCCCACCGATCCGGTGGGGCCAGAGTTTATGGCATTCTCTTCCTGGAGGGATGAACTGTCTTCGTACAAGGGGTGCCTGCTCTGGGGCAGCTGGGTAGTGGTGACCGCACCTCTGAGAAATAGAGTAATCACAGCCCTGCATGAAAATCACCCGGGAATTGTAAGGATGAAAGCCCTAGCCTGGAGTTATGTCTGGTGGCCGGCAGTGTTCCCTCTAAGCCGAGTTAGTGTGAGCTAGCTCACAGTTTTTTAGCCTCCAGCTCACACATTTTTGCCTCAGCTCAGGAAGGATGGCTCCAGAGCAAACTACTTTATGCATTAGCCCAATCGCTCGCTCACAACTTTAATACCAGGAGCTCACAAAGTAGGATTTTTGCTCCTGAGACAACTATGCTCAGAGGGAACATTGGTGGCCGGGTCTTGATAGTGAGATTGAAGACAAGGTGAAGCGGTGCCAGACATGCCAGGAGTCATGGCCGGAGCCCCCGAGGGCACTGGTGAGGCCATGGGAGTCTTTGCACAAACCCTGGGCTGGGCTCCACCTGGACTTTGCGGGGCCCTTCCAGGGACAGATTTTCTTTATCTTGGACGATGCATACACAAAGTGGTTGGAGGTGGTCCCAGTGCCCTCCATGTTGTCTCGCTCTGCCATCCGTGCTATGTGGCAGATCTTTAGTACGCACAGGATACCGGACTCCCCAGTGACGGACAACGGCATGACCTTCACCTCCACAGAGTTCCAGGAGTACATGCAGTATTACGGGATCAGACACATCCGCTCGGCTCCCTTTCACCTTGCCACCAACGGACAAGCTGAGCACATAGTCCGAACCACAAAAGACTTCCTGTGTCACATGGACCATGGGGACTGGGACTACAAACCAACTGCCTTCCTATTCAGCCAGCGAATGACACCCCATCCACCACGGGCTGCAGCCCAGAGGAGCTACTCATGGGACAGCACCCCATGTATAAATGATTTATACCAGTTTGGTGCAGTGGTTAAGTGCGCAGACTCTAATCTGGGAGAACCGGGTTTGATTCCCCACTCCTCCACTTGCACCTGCTGATGTGACCTTGGGTCAGTCACAAGCTCTGGCACAGCTGTTCTCTCAAGGACAGTTTCTGTCAGAAGTTCTCTCAGCCCCACCGACCTCACAGGGTGTCTGTTGTGGGGAGGGGAAGGGAAAGGAGTTTGTCAGCCGCTCTGAGACGCCTTTGGGTAGTGAAGGGTGGGGTATAAATCCAATCTCTTCTTCTTCTTCTTCTTCTAAAATATAGTTTGAAAGAGTCATATAGTATGTTCCATATAAATATAAATATGTTTATTATAAATATATGGTTTCTAATACAAATGATAATAGTATATATGTTATGTCTGTATGTTTTGTATGTTTGTACACTGAAATATATATATTTTTTTTACAATGTCGACCCACTCAGTTTTAACGCTCGCACCACTTTTGGCTCACAGGGTAAAATTTCTGCTCACGAGACTGCATGCCTTAGAGGGAACATTGCCCACCACCCAGCTAGACCACCTCCATCCGGATAGGGCGCCGGAGCAGAGTGCGGCCACGGAGGATCAGGAAGCATCCCGAGGGTTCTTTCCGGGGGACCCCATGTATGCCTGCAACTATGCCAGAGGTCCCGCGTGGGTCCCAGCCCCACGCTCGTACAAAGTATCCCGCGAGAACAGCCAGCTGCTGCAACAACATATAGACCAGCTGCGCCACCGCATCCTCCCAGCTGCTCCGGATATACCCAAAGAGAGCGAAGCTGACAATTGGAGCCCGGAGGAGCCAGAAGTGTCCGCTCAACCCCAGCAATAGTCAAGCGCCTCAATGGAGAGAGGCGGTGGCGGCAACCCTGAGCCAGCCTGCAGCCCAGATCCCAGCAGCTCATCTGCCCCGGCAGAACCCCCGGCGCTTTCCCCAGAAAACACCGGAGTGACACCGGACTGCATTGCCCCAGCCCCCGAAGTACGCTGTTCAATGCGAGAATGGCAGAGGCCCATATACCTCAAAGACTATGTTTGCTAGGGGAGATCTGAACCATGGAGGGAGGGGTGTTGTGTACTAATGGCGACCGCACATGTGGTCACCTTTCCACGTGGACCAGGTGAACTAGACAATAGAAGGAGAGGATCCTAGAACCAGCCTATTGGCTCACCCAGATCCTCAAGGGAACCTATGGTTGCAGTAACCTTGTACACGGGCGTGGGCGTTGGGTGTGGTTTGTACTTGTATTTAAAGCAGCCTCTGGCTGACTACTGTATCTCAGGTTTTCCTAATTCTTAAGTAGAGTATGAGCTGAAATCACTACGCTATGCTTCAGTCTCCGAGGTCCCCCTTCTCCCCAAACCTTGCACTCCTCAGGTTCCACCCCAAAACCTCCAGGAATTTCCCAACCCAGAGTTGGCAACCCCAATGCTCCCTCTAAGCTTTGGAGTCTTGTGAGCAAAACTTCTACTTTGTGAGCTACTGGCATTAAAGTTGTGAGCGAGCGATTTGGCTACTGCATAAATCAGTTTGCTCACACTAACTCAGCTTAAAGGGAACACTGACCCTAACAATAAACTTTCTCAAGTCAGTCCCCTCTGGGCAGCCCCCACCTAATAAGGGAGGCTGGCCACATTCCTGGCCACGATGATACCTTCTGGACTCACACGTGGGCTTCTTGGAAGTGCCATGCTGCTCTCAGTTCGAAACAGGACGCTGGACTAAGCAGACTTTTGCTCTGATCCAGATCTTTGTTATGTTCATACATTCTGTGCCAAACTCTTGAGAGAGAACTTGGCGAAGTGGGTAAAGATACCAGGAATCTCGGATTCTCCAGGGAGGTCAGGCTGGTCCCCAGAACTGCTGAACATAGGGATTAGGAACCCTTTGCTCACTCTTGGAGGAGAGAGGAATGAAACTGTATGGGACTGGAGCAGAAGTTGAGGGATCTTTCCAGGGCTTGGAAGGGAGCGGGAAACAGCAGCGAGTCAAAACAGGGCCGGAATGACGCTGACCCACGCTAATGGTCGAGCTCTGCTCCAGAACCTGTTAGGGAAGCCGGGGCTGAGCCTGGCAATGCAATAATCACAACAAAAGTGCCCCTGAGCACATGCAGTGTGCTTTCCCATCACCACCAAAATTCCTGAGCCGTTTCACACACGATTTCCAGATTTTTTTGTTTGTTTGCTGTTAAGTCACAGCCGATTTATGGCGATCCTGGAGGGGCTTCAAGGCCAGAGACAAACAGAAGCCGTTTGCCGTTCCCTCCCTCTGCATGACCACCCTGGACTTTCATCCGAGTACTAACCGGGGCCAACTCTGCCTAGCTCCCAAGATCTAACGAGATCAAGCTATCCAAGCTCCCAAGATCTAACAAGATCAAGCTATCCAAGCAATCTCCAGATGGGGGAAAAGGACGATTTTCGTAGCAGCGCAACCCTTTTGAGAAACTTAATCATCTGGCCCTGCTCTCGTTATGGCCTCGGCTCCTTATTCTCACACCAAAAGCCCCGACCACGTGAAGCTGATGCAGCTGGGATCTCGCACGAACACCCCAGCCCGGCTGGAGAATCCATGCAGAGCAGCACGTCTCTGGGTGGCAGTGCCAAGGCTGGGCATGGCTGGGCCCATTCAACAAGCCCTGGGAAAGAAAGGAGCGACTCAGCAATTCACAGGCCTTGAAAAGAGAAAAGAGGGGAGAATTGAGTTCCGTGTCCCGCCGGGGAGGGAAGGGAGGACACAGTGCAGGAACGGCAGCAGCCAGGCTACAGCGAGCAGTGGGAAACGCCGGTCTCTGCTCCTCCACCCACCCACCCACCAACAAAGCTTGCCAAATTGTAAATGGCTCCCCATCAGCCCTGCTAAGTCGACTCTCCAGGTTCTATTTGCCATAGCAGCTAAAGAGAAGCACCGTAGTAGCTTTGATCCATGGAACTTCCATATGGAGAAGCAGTACACCTTTGACTTCCCAATGTAGGGGAAGGCTGCTAACGGCAGGTGGAGATTGTAAGTGTCCTGGAAACCGGGGTCTTAACTAAGTGGATTCTTTGATCGGATCCAGCAGGGCTCTTTCGGAGTTCTGAGGCTTCTGTTTGTTGGCATCCCTACATGAAACCAGCAATTCTCCTTCAAAGAGAATAGGCCTGTTCGGTCAACACTGGGAACGTTGATGGCTCCTTCAGGGTGGGCTGGTGGCTGTTTAGAACAGGGACCCCTCAATACTTCCTCCTGAAAACGAATCTTTTTCCTGTGAGATCCTCACTGCCTCCTCTTTCCTGACACTTAAGCCTTGGCACAGGTATGAACTGCATTGGCTCACCTCCATCAGCCCGACCTTTTCTTTTCTTCCCACCTGTCTTGCAGGTTTTATGCTCCCGGAGGCAGCCTGTCCTTTCCATACACACGGGCCCTTCTTTATTTTACTCCATTAACATACACTGGTGGCGTATTATAATGATAACAGTTGTACTCTACTGATGGAAAATGCAGCGCATGAATGCACTTCAAGCTTTCTTGTACCGAATCAGACCCTTGGTCCATCGAGGTCAGTACTGTTTGGTCTAGTGGTTAGGAGCCCGGCCTCTAATTTGGGAGAACCAGGTTTGATTCAACACTCCTCCACCTGCAGCTGCTGGTGTGACCTTGGGTCAGTCAGACAAGTTCTCTCAGAGCTGTTCTCTCAAGAGCAGTCCTCGAAAGAGCTCTCTCAGCCCCAGCTACCTCACAGGGTGTCTGTTGTGGGGAGGGGAAAGGAGGTTGTAGGCCACTCTGAGACTCCTTCGGGTAGTGAAGAGCAGAGTATAAATTCTATCTCTTCTTCTTCTTTCCAGAGTCTCAGATGGGGGTCTTTCACATTGCCTACTACCTGATCCATTTAACTGGAAATGCTGGGGATTGAATTTGAGGCCTTCTGTATGCTAAGCAGAGGTTCTTCCACTGAGCCACAGTGTTTTCCATGGGACAGATGCCTCCTTGTTACCTTAACACTAGCACAGGGGCTACTCACTCCCTAAGGTCCCATGGGTATGTTGTTGTTGTTGTTCAGTCGCACAGTCGAGTCCGACTCTTTGCAACCCCATGGACCACATCACGCCAGGCCCTCCTGTCTTCCGCTGGCCGCTGAAGTTTGCTCAATTTCATGTTTGTTGCATCGATGACACTGTCTAACCATCTCATCCTTTGTCGTCCCCTTCTTCTTTGACCTTCAGTCTTTCCCAGCATCAGGGTCTTCTCCAGTGAATGCTCCCTTCTCATTGGGTGGCCAAAGTATTTGAGCTTCAGCTTCAGGATCTGGCTTTCCAGGGAACAATCAGGGTTGATTTCTTTTAGGATTGACTGATTTGATCTCCTTGCAGTCCAAGGGACTCTCAAGAGTCTTCTCCAGCACCATAGTTCAAAAGAATCTATTCTTCGGCGCTCGGCCTTCCTTATAGTCCAACTCTCGCAGCCATACATTACTACGGGGAATACCATTGCTTTGACCATGCGGACTTTTGTTGGCAAGGTGATGTCTCTGCTTTTTATCATGCTGTTTAGGTTTGCCATCGCTTTCTTCCCAAGGAGCAGGCGTCTTTTAATTTCATGGCTGCAGTCACCATCTGCAGTGATCTGGGATCCTAGGAACGTGAAGTCTGTCACTACTTCTACGACTTCCCCTTCTATTTGCCAAGGAGTGATGGGGCCAGATGTCATGATCTTAGTTTTTTTTGATGTTGAGCTTCAAGCCCACTTTTGTGCTCTCCTCTTTCACTCTGAGCAAGAGGCTCTTTAAGTCCTCTTCACTTTCTGCCATCAGAGTGGTATCGTCTGCATATCTGAGGTTATTGATCTTTTCCCCAGCAATCTTAACTCCAGCTTGTGATTCATCCAGGCCAGCATTTCGCATGATGTACTCTGCATATAAATTAAATAAGCAAGGTGACAATATACATCCTTGTCGTACTCCTTTTCCTGTGCTAAACCAATCAGTTGTTCCATATCCAGTTCTAACTGTTGCTTCTTGACCCTTATACAGGCTTCTCAGGAGACATGTGAGGTGGTCCGGTACTCCCATCTCTTTAAGAACCTGCCATAATTTATTGTGATCCACACAATCAAAGGCTTTAGCATAGTCAATGAAGCAGAAGTAGATGTTTTTCTGGTACTCTCTTGCTTTCTCCATAATCCAGCGAATGTTGGCAATTTGATCTCTAGTTCCTCTACCTCTTCGAAACCCAGCTTGTACTTCTGGCAGTTCTCTATCCACGTACTGTTGGAGCCTAGCTTGTAGGATTTTGAGCATGACCTTGCTAGCATGTGAAATGAGTGCAATTGTGCAATAGTTTGAACATTCCTTGACATTGCCCTTCTTTGGGATTGGAATGTACACTGACCTTTTCCAATCCTGTGGCCACTGTTGTGTTTTCCAAATTTGTTGGCAAATTGAGTGCAGCACTTTAACAGCATCTTCTTTTAAGACTTTGAATAACTCAGCTGGGATACCATCACCTCCACTAGCTTTGTTGTTAGTAATGCTTTCTAAGGCCCATTTAACTTCGCTTTCCAGGATGTCTGGCTCGAGGTCAGTGATTATACCATCGTGGTTGTCAAGGACATTGAGGTCCTTCTTGTATAGTTCTTCTGTGTATTCTTGCCATATTTTCCTAATCTCTTCTGCTTCTGTTAGGTCCCTACCGTTTTTGTCCTTTATCATGGCCAGCTTTGCATGGAACGTTCCCTTGATGTCTCCAATTTTCTTGAAGAGATCTCTAGTCCTTCCCAATCTATTGTTTTCCTCTATTACTTTGCATTGTTCATTCAGGAAAGCCTCCTTATCTCTCCTTGCTGTTCTCTGGAAATCTGCATTCAGTTGGGCAAATCTTTCCTTTTCACCGTTGCCTTTAGCTTTCCTTCTTTCCTCTGCTATGTGTAAAGCCTCATCAGACAGCCACTTTGCTTTTTTGCATTTCTTTTTCTTTGGGATGGTGGTGATTGCTGCCTCCTTTACAATGTCACGGACCTCTGTCCATAGTTTTTCAGGCACTCTGTCTATCAAATCTAGTCCCTTAAACCTATTCTTCACCTCTACTGTATATTCATCGGGGATGCGATCTAGGTCAAATCTGAATGGCTTTGTGGTTTTCCCAACCCAAATGAGCTACTCATTGCAAAATTCAGACTTAAATTGAAGAAAGTTGGGAAAACCCATGGGTATAATTATGAGCATTATTTATTATTTACTTCATCTATACCCCGCCCTTTCTCCCCAAGCGGGGACCCAAAGTGGCTTGCATCGTTGTCATCCCCCCCTTTGTTTTATCCTCACAACAACCCTGCGAGGTAGGCTAGGCTGTGTGACTGACTGGCCCAAGATCACCCAGCAAAGCTTCCAAGGCAAAACAGGGATTTGAAGGTGGGTTCCTCAGATGCTAGACTGACACTGTAACCTTTACGCCACTCTGGCTCCCCTGTACCGCACTAGCATAAGGACTTAGTTAATTAAGTCCCCAGAGCTATTATAAACGCCAGGACTCCTCATCTCTACTGTAAAATGCAAGAAAACCCCACACCTCCTTTTAGAAAAAGTCAGAATCAACCCCCTTCTCCTTCACTGACCTCCCACCACCCTGGCCCAAAGATTCCAAACTCCTTGGGGCAGAGACCTGTTATGTTTTCGCTTACGAGAACTCGTAAAGTACCCCGATGAAGTTTTATAAATCAGCAAGCCTGGGAGAAAGAATTCTGCAGGCCGCCAGACGCAGAGTGGTCGCCGTCCCGTGGCAGGGTCTTACAGGCAGATCTTCATGGATATGAATATTATAATAACATAATAATATTCCTAACAATAACATCACGTGACGGGAAGGACAAGCGGACGTGGGGCTCCCACGACTGCCAAAGCTTCAAGAAGTGTCTCTTTCTTCAGCCTGGGGGGGGGAGGGGCGGTCTCCTGGAGAGATCGCAGTCATGGGAAGGCAGTGAATGTAAAAAAGATGGGGCGGGCATGGCGGGGGGACACGCAAGAGAAGGAGCCCTCAAAGGGGAGGCCATTAAATTAAAAAGAGACGTAGGTAGACCAGAAGTTTAGGGTTTTAAATATGGATGCAGCATCTCTACAATGTCTCTAGCCTGGGGTGAGATCTTTGAGATTCTGTGACAGTCCTGGCGTTATGTGGTACAGCCTCACTCCGCTGCAGAGAGAGAGAGAGAGAGAGAGAGAGAATGAAGGGGTGGGTGGGCCAAAGCGGCCATATGCATCTCTTCCTGGCAGTCGTCAGATGTCTCCTGGACAAAGTGGTCTTCCCGACAAACAACCCTAGTCTGTTCCCAGCAGGGAATGGTCTCCACCAGCTATCTGTCTCAAGTCCTTCTTTCCAGATTCTTATCCAGGGGCAATGCAATGTGGGGAAGGGGGTATTCCAAAGCCCCCTCCTCCTCCTCCTCCTCCTCGATCGATCTCCTGTTGGATCACCTGCGGAGCTTCTCACACCTGCGGAGAGAAGGGGAGGACAGAACACTTCAGTTGGGGACCACTTAAAAATGCATTTTGGTATTTGAAACTTCCTTTGCAGCTCAGGGAGATGAACCTCGGGCAGTTGTCCCCGGGGCGCTCGATCAGGCATTGATGCACTGAAGTGGGTGTGATGGGCTACTTGTGAAAAGACAGGTCACCCCTTTCGCAGCCTCACAAAGGAAGCTGACTTGTACCAAGTCGGAGCCTTGGCATGTCGAGTTCAGGACTGTTCGTTCTGATTGGCGGCAGCTCTCAGGCAGAGAAAAGTCTTTGCTGCAACCTAAGAGCGTTCAGCCCTGACCTGGATGGCCCATGCGATCCTGTCAGCTCTTGGAAGCTAAGCAGGGTCAGCCCTGGTCAGTACTTGGATGGGAGACCACCAAGGAAGTCCAGGCTCGCTGTGCAGAGGCAGGCCATGGCCAGCCAGCCTCTGAACGTCTCTTGCCTTGAAAACTCCACGAGGGGGTTGCCATAAGCTGCCTGTGACTTGACGGCACTTCCCACCTCCGACTTGAGGGGACTTTTCACCACCATCAAGATGCTGCAGCGGGAGATGCCAAGGACTGAACCTGGGACACTTTGAATAAAAAGCAGGTGCTCCTCTGCCGCTGGCTTATGGGTCTTCCGGCAGGCATTCTTCCTAGCTTTACTACCTGGGAGCCTACAACTGGATATGTTGGGGATCGAACTTAGAAGAAGAAGAGTTGGTTTTTATACTCCGCTTTTATCTACCGGAAGGAGTCTCAGAGTGGCTTACAACTGGTTTTCCTTTCCCCTCCCCACAACAGACACCCTGTGAGGTAGGCGGGGCTGAGAGAGATCTCTCGAGAACTGCCCTTGAGAGAACAGCTCTGGACGAACTTATGACTGGCCCAAGGTCACACCGGCAGCTGCATGTGAAGGAGTGGAGAATCCAACCCGGTTCTCCCGCCACTCTTAACCGCTACACCAAACTATCTCTCTGGGGCCTTCTGTGTGTAAAGTTGGTGCCCTACTGTTGAGCTATGGCCCCCTGAAGGCAGAAAAATGTAGCTGTAGGATTTTTTGCTCCCGAATATATAAGGTTGTTTGAATATCTAACATTCATTCATTGGACTAGCTACCTCGGTACCGTGTTCTGCAGCTTTCCAGGGACCCAAACAGAGCAAGGATCTTTCCTACCACCCGCTGAACGGAATACTTTGGCTGGAGATGGAACCTGGGGATTTCTGCAAGCCAAACGGGTGCTGTGGCCCCTCCCAGGACTGGTCGTCAGGGGTGAGATAATGCATTCAGAAGATCAGCAGCAGAACCCAGTGACATCAGACCAAAGGTCCACTTAAGTCCAGTATCCTGGTTCCTACCACTGGCCAAACTGGATGTCACTGGAAAACCTACAAGTAGAGCACAGATGCCATCGGCTGTCTCTGTTGCCCCCCTTCCCAGCAATTGCTCTTCAAGGGTACACTGCACCTGAAGTTTGAAGGTTTGAAGGAATTCCTCAGTGGGTAGGTCTTTGTGGGGGGAAATTCCATCATGGAAGAAAGGATGCTGCAGGAGAGGTCACTAACTGCCTTTCCCCTATGAAGCTGTCGACACTCTCAGGTAGGTTGCCAACTATGGGTTGGGACATTCCTGGAGATTTGGGGGTGGAGTCTGTGGAGGCCAGAGTTTGGGGAGGGGAAGGACCTCACTGGGGTATAACGCCGTACAGCCCACCCTCCAAAGCAGCCACTTTCTCCAGAGGAACTGATCTCTGCTGTCTGGAGATCAGCTGCAATTCTGGGAGACCTCCAGGCCGCACCTGGAGGTTGGCAACCCGACTCTCAGGTCAAAGGTGCCTTGTTGAAGCAGGATGGGGGACCCATTAAGGGACGGTACCAAAGTGATGGAGCTTGTTCCTTGGGGATGTTTGGCTTGCTATGATTTTGCTGGGTTTTAGACAGCAGGGGGTGTTCCAGATGGTGTTAGTGCTCCGGTTTCTGTCCCTATCGTAATCCGGGTTCTTTCTGCACTCCGCCACAGCTTTGTTTCACGTCCCTGGCTGTGCTGCTCCCCCCCCGCCATGTCTTCCCCAACGTCTCTCAAATCTTCTTTGCTCCGATGCCTTCAAGATCAAAAGAAGGCTGGGGGAAGGAGTTCTCTCTATAATGGAGACTTTCGGCTGACTTCCAGAAATTTCTAAATGTTACTTTTGTGGGTCATTGGTCTGCGGATCACCTTGAATGTTATTAGAACCTTGAACGCTATTAGAAAGATTTTATTTTATTTTTACAAAAAATCCATTGTGTTTTCACATGCTGTATCATGAGGGTTTTATCACTGTTGTAAATTGTCTTTTTAGGGTTGTTGTATGATCTGCTTGGCAAGGTTTGGGGTCTTTGCTCACCTGTTCGCTGCCCCTGGGTAGGGTTGCCAACTCTGGGTTCAGAAATACCGGGAGATCTGAGAGTGGAACCTGGGAGGGTGGGGTTTGTTTGTTTGTTTATTATATTTGTGAATTGCCGAATCCCTATTATTGTAGGGATCTGGGCAATATACAACATAGTAAAACATTAAGACTATAAAATAAATACAAACAGTTAGTAATATTGCCTCTAAGCATTCAATACATTAATTTTAAAAAATCAAGTGGTGAAATCTGCAGATTTCCCTGTTTCTGGCCTGTGATCAGCGCTATTCTTGGGCAGGAACGGAGTTCTGGCTGGCTCCCAAGTTGGCCACACCCAGCAGGAACTCATTAGCATAACAGGCCACACCCAACAGCAGAAACTCATTAGGATTAGCTACTTTAGGGGTGTGTGGCCTAACATGAAAAGAAGTTACTGCTACAAAAAAAGCCCTGGGTTTTGACAACAAACAAGGTAAACAGAATAGGAAGCATAAGGTTGATGTGGCTGGATGACCACACGTCTGTTAACATGGGGGTGTGGCCTAATATGGTAATGAGCTGTGCTGTCAGTGGTGTGGCATAATATGCTAATGAGTTCCTGCTGGGCTTTTTCTACAAAAAAAGACCTGCCCGTGATCGCCTCCTGGGTTTGTGTGGGGAGGGAGGAACTGAACAGTCTGGGTAGAGCCAGTTTGGTGTAGTGGTTAAGTGCGCGGACTCTTATCTGGGAGAACCGGGTTTGATTCCCCACTCCTCCACTTGCACCTGCTGATGTGACCTTGGGTCAGTCACAAGCTCTGGCACAGCTGTTCCCTCAAGGACAGTTTCTGTCAGAAGTTCTCTCAGCCCCACCTACCTCACAGGGTGCCTGTTGTGGGGAGGGGAAGGGAAAGGGGATTGTAAGCCGCTCTGAGACTCTGTTGGGTAGTGAAGGGCGGGGTATAAATCCAATCTCTTCATTTTATTCCATCATGGTTTGACCACCCCAGTCAAAAAGTGGGATATAAATACTGAAAATAAAAAAGAGGTTACGGGGAATCCCACCTGCAGCTGTGCTCATTCAGTTCCAAGCCAAGGTTCCGGCAGCGTTGAGGGCGGCGCCGGCAGCGACACTTGCACGTCTGTGGGTCTGGCTGCTTCCGTCTGTCCAGACAAGGCGGGCAGGGTACCCTGGGTGGGACAATGGGTGTCTAGGTGAAACCAGGGTCCTTGGCTTTCATCCCTACAGGTCTAGTTTGTGGGAATACAAGTGACTTACGTTTCCCACCCTCTTCCCATTCTGCTGACAATGCTCCCATGAAATGCAGGAGTAACTGAATTTTGGTGGTGTATGCAGGGTTGCCAGCTCTGGGATGGAAAATTCCTGGAGATTTGGGGAGGGGGCGAAGCCTGGGGAGGGCGGGGTTTGAAGAGGGGAGGGACTTCAGCAGGGTTTAATGCCATAGAGACCAGCTTGCAAAGCAGCCTTTTTCTCCAGGGGGACTGATCGCTGTTGGCTGGAGACCATTTATAATTCCAGATCTTCCGCTACCACCTGGAGGTTGGCAATCCTATATACCTGTTGTCTTTCTTGTCTGTTTAACATGACAGCTACATCATAAACTGAAAATGGTTCCACTTGGATTTTAACCGCCAGGCTTTCATCCAAGGAACTCTGGGCACTTTAGCTTTGAGCCCAAAGAACTCTGGGAATTTCAGTTTTTAGAGAACGCTGATGCTTTCTAGTTTGAGATCCTTTGCTTCTTTACATAACTGAAGCTTCAGGACTGTCTGAAGCAATGGCATTCAAACAAAGCAAGATACTGAATTACATTTTTTAGGATAGTCGAGGATGATTCATCCCATCCTTTCCAACTCTGTGACACTAGGGACCAATACTCCCTCTAAGCTGTGGAGTCTTGCGAGCAACAATTCTGCTTTGTGAGCTACAGTCTGGCATGAATGTTGTGAGCGAGCAATTTGGCTACTGCATGGATTAGTTTGCTCTGGAGCCATCCTTCCTGAGCTAGGACAAGCATGTGTGAGCTAGAGGCTAAAAAACTGTGAGCTAGCTCACACTAACTCAGCTTAGAGGGAACACTGCTAGGGACCCCCAACCTTTTTTGAGCTTGTGGGCATTTTGGTGAGCACAATTGCAAAATGGCTGCCATGGGAGGCAAAGACAGCCACAAAAAGTCAGGGAGTGAGGTTATGCACAACCCTAATAGGAACTCTTCAACATTTCAGATAAAAGCTATGCTTAACAGGAGGCCTTTTAAAATGAACAATTTTTAAAAGATCCGCGCAGCCAGTCAGCTCTCCAATGGCCAATCAGAAGCAAAAGCCCCACCAGGCACTGCCCACTTCTAAAAACACTTGGTGGGCACCAGGAAAGATGCCAGTGGCCACCAGGGTGCCTATGGGCACCCTGTTGGAGATCCCTGCACTATGGGGCCTGTTCACACAACACACCATTCTCTGATTTGTTTTCACCAGGGGCCAAAATTCAGACCCCTGTCAATCTCACAGATGTGGATCTAGAACTGAAAGAAAGGATGTACTTCTAACAACTTTATGTCAGGTAGATGTTTAACAGGTGAAGCTTCGACTACTATGGAGCTGGAGGGAGAGGCAAAAGCTGCACCTGTTGGTTTCTGCCTGCCAAAAGCACAGAACCCCATTCATGCAGATCAGCCTTAGGGCTGACACCACTGGAGCACTTCGCTCTTCCCTCGTGTTCCTAGAACATTTTTTCCTTTGGGCTTCCTCCTCAGGAGAAAAAAAGCAGCAAAACAAATGGTTTTAAAATGTTTCAGCAACATCGCCGTACATTTATTGTACAAAACGACTGAAGCACGCTGAGCTCTCAGAATAAAATTACATAAACGCTCAGTAGGATTTTGATTCTATCAGCCATTTAATCTTTAACTGCCCTTGAATGAACTAGCTGATGAAGGGGAAGGGAAAGGGAACCGTCTTACCTTTCTGTTTTGTCTGCAATCAATTTCTTTGGTCTGAAGAGTAAAATAGAAAAGAGGGAAATTAATACATTGCAGGGGAGGGACCTCAGTGGGGTGCAATGCCATCGAGTCCGCCCTCCAAAAGACCCATTTTCTCCAGTGGAACTGTTCTCTGTTGTCTGGAGATCAGGTGCGATTCTGGGAGATCCTCAGGCCCCATGTGGCAATTGGCAGTCCTTCAGCAACACCATCTCAACATTGGGCACAGAAAACACCTCAGGACAACGTGAGGTGATATAAGTACAAAGAGGAGTCCCCGTTTCTTCCTTTGAAATGGAGGAGGGTATGGATTAAGGGGCATGGAAGTTTACACCATGATAAAACTGGTAGTCTTCTTTGCATTTTTATAATTATCTATCACATTGTTATAATTTATTTAGATATCTGTACCTCACTATTCTCTCCAGTGAGGATCCAAAGCAACAGAAGAAGAAGAAGAAGAAGAACAAGAAGAAGAAGAGGAAGAGGAAGAGGAAGAGGAAGAGGAAGAGGAAGAGGAAGAGGAAGAAGAAGAAGAAGAACAAGAACAAGAACAACAAGAAGAAGAAGAACAAGAAGAAGAGGAGGAGGAGGAGGAAATTGGATTTATACCCCGCCCTTCATTTGGAGTCTCAGAATGGCTTACAATCTCCTTTCCCTTCCTCTCCCCACAACAGACACCCTGTGAGGTAGGTGAGGCTGAGAGAGCTCTGACAGAAACTGCTCTTTTTCAAGAACAACTCTGACAGAACTATGGCTTGTGCAGGTGCAAGTGGAGGAGTGGGGAATCAAACCCGGTTCTCCCAGATTAGAGTCCGCGCATGTAACCACTATACCAAATTTACAAAATTGTTCTCTCCTCCTCCATTATATCCTCACACCCCTGTGAGCAATGCTCCCTCTAAGCTGTGGAGTCTTGTGAGCAAAAATTCTACTTTGTGAGCTACTGGCATTAAAGTTGTGAGCCAGCGATTTGGCTACTGCATAAATTAGTTTGCTCTGGAGCCATCCTTCCTGACCTAAGACAAAAATGTGTGAGCTGGAGGCTAAAAAACTGTGAGCTAGCTCACACTAACTCAGCTTAGAGGGAACACTACCTGTGAGGTAGGTTGGACTGAAAGAGAGAGTGTGGCTGGCCCCAAGGTCACCCAGGAGCTCCCATAGTAGAGTCGGGATTTCAAGATGAGTCTCCCAGAACTTAGCCTGACACCCTAACCACTACGCCATGCTGTCTCTGACTCTTTAATCCCACTCTTCATACAAGTAGTTGAAGGCCGCTGATGCGGTTCTCTTCTCATTTTATCAGTCTAACAACCCTGGGAGGTGGGCCAGGTTGAGAGTAGGGAGGATCGAAACCCCTGCAGCACACAGGCACTCTGCACCTTGACTCCAGTTTGAATTGGGGTCCCAAGGGGGACTCAGTTTATGCTGGAAAAAACGACTCGGAGAGTTCAGTTGGAGCATTCCAATAACCTTACCCAGTTAAGCCCTTAAACTGGTATAAACTTGCAGCTTTGCAGTGTGGGGCGTATTCTTTATTGTGTCAGAGTTCGCAATAGCACAGTGCAGTTAAGGCCCCCTTTTATGCTTATATTATGGACGAAGAAGAGAGGTGGGTCTGGTCACAGGCCTCCCCCCCCAGTTTCATGCAATTTCTTAATTGTACGGGTGGGAAGGGTGGCTCTTTCAGAGATATTCCACATTCCTTTCATTTACTTTGAGACAATTAAGTTGTCGAACCCTTTTATTTAGAATATACAGGGAGAATTCTACTCAGTTGCCCTGTGAAAAAGAATCTCATTCTTACCTCTCAGCATTCTTGTTTGTTTATTATTTTTTCCCCCAACCAGGACCCAAAGCAGCATATATAGTTTGCCTGTTGTCCATTTTATTCGCACAACAACCCTGCGAGGTAGGTTAGGCTGAAGGAATCTGACTAGCCTAAGGTCACCCAGGAAGCTTGCATGGCAGAGGGTGGGTCTTCAAGATCCTAGTCTGACACTGTGACCACTGCACCCCACCCCACTTTTCTCTGCAACATGGACCCAAGACAATTGGCAACATGGTTCTCCCCTCCTCCATTTTATCCTCACAACAACCCTGTGAGGTAGGTTAGACTGAGAGAGAATGATTGGTCCAAAGCGACTCAGTTAGCTTCCCCCAGCAGACTAGGAATTCGAACCTGGGTCTCCCAGATCCCAGTCCAACATGCTACACCACATCAGCAAAGGCGAGGAGAGAGTACTGAAAAGGACCTAGCATCGTTTTTAAAAACTCATTAAAATTAACTGCTTTTCTAGGCCCTCTTCCTTTAAAAATAAAATTTATTTGTATTTTTCACCTTTTTCAACATAGAGATTTAACTGAACAATTGCATACTAACATTGTTGATAAGTAGGCCTATGTAACAGTTTCATTTGAAATGTTTAACAATATAAATAGTTAAAAGAGTACAAACTGTGTAAGGGGTTGATGTAACTTATTATATAAATGAAACATTTTGGTATCTAATAATACTAATCTATATAACTGCTAAATTTCCTATAACGTGACAGTAGTATATTCAAAACAGTGCCAAAAAACCTGTAGTTAACCGGAGTAGTTCTTTCTGAGACAGATCTGTTGGTCATGTAATCCAAAAAAAGGAAGCTATTGTTTGAGAAATATAGAACAGTAGAGAGGGTGGTCTATGGATTTAAGTTGGTCTGATATTTTCTCCATGATTAAAAAAATCCCATATTTTCTTTTGCCATTGTGAAATCGATGGCCAGTCCTTTTTTTCCCACTTGGAGGCAAGCAAGTCTTTGGCCACCACCAGTAAAATTAAATCTTTCCTGATATCTGGGACCTCCAGGTCTTCCCATAGGTTCAAAACTATTGTTTCAGGGCACATAAGAACTGTGTATCCAGTAACAGTCTTAATTTGATCGATTATTCCCCCCCCCAGAAAGCATTCAATAGGCCCTCTTCCTAATCCCCAAACTTGCCTGTCCACAGCCGCTGACTCTCACCTGCATTCACATGCGCTGTGCTCCACAAAAGACATCTGACCTAGGTGGCTGCGTGGGAACCGGGTCTTCATCACCTAGGTGACAAGAGGAAAGAACATGAGAATCGCCTTCCTGGATCATATCAGCTGGGCCATATAACATGGTGCTCCCCCACCCCCCAGTGACCAACCATTCTCCATATCCCACAACTCTTCTTCAGAGGTTCTGAACACAGAGGTGCCATCCAGCTATCATGGCCAATAGCTGGGCATGGTGCTATATAGATTCCCTTTCGGATAAACCTAAGAAGGCCCCTGTGGGTTCAGACCAAAGGCCCAGCATCCTTGATCAACTGACCAACTAATGGTGGGCTCTCCTCCTTTGGAGGTTTTCGAACAGAGGCTAGATGGCCATCTGACAGCCATGCTGATTCTGTGAACTTAGGCAGATCACGAGAGGGAGGGCAGGAAGGGTTGCCTCGGTGCTTAGTTCTCGTGGCCCTTTCTTAGACACCCAGGGAAATGCCGATCACCACTGTGGGGTCAAGAAGCAATTTTTCTCCAAGTCAGTTTAGCTGGGGATCCTGGAGGCTTTTTTGTCATCTTCTGGGTGTTGAACAGGGGTCACTGGGTGTGTGTGGGCGGGGAGGTATTTGTGAATTCCCTGCATTGTGTGCGGGGTTGATGACCTTGGAGGTCCCTTCCAACGCTATGATTCTAATGTTTCCAGGGAGTTTAGAAGCTGGACGTGCCAGTGATGCTCTGGTTGGCACCCAGCATCTAATATCCACATTTAAGCTGCCTCTGAAGCTGGAGGCTCCATTCCTGGCTAATAGTAATTGATAGACTTGTATTCCACTGAATTGTCCAATCGGGTTTTGAGACCCCATTTAAACCTTCACTGCACCTCCTGATATGAGTCCAGTAGCACCTTAAAAGACCGACAACTTTTCAGCTTTTGTGAGTCACGGCACCCTTCATCAGATACAAGCAGAGTTGCCAACTCCAGGTTAAAAAATTCCTGGAGATTTTACGGGGGGGGGAGACTGGGAGGGGTAGGGTAGGGAAGGGACCTCAGTGCCGTATAATGCCATAGATTCCACCCTCCAAAGCAGCCATTTTCCCAGGGTAATTGGAGATCAGTTGCCATTATGGGAGACCACCAGGCCCCACCTGGAGGTTGGCAACCCTAGATACAAGCCTCGTCTCTGACAAATGCTTATACCCCGGAAATCTTTAAGGTGCCGCTGGACTCAAATACGGTCGGCCACCCACCTGAAACCTATCCTCCAAATTGTTCGTTATGTTTTGCACCATATTCTCATTCTCTCCAGCGCACCCATTATCTCTGGCCTGGCCAACTAAAGGGAGTGGCTATTATTATAAACAATTGAATGGGCCCTGTATTTGCTCCCTTTGCCAAAGGCACAACCCTCTTGGCTTAAAAATCAAAGGGTGTGTGTTTGCGTGACGGCCTCGTCTTTTGTTGAAACACATCTCTCAGTGGTAGGGCAATCGATTCACACACAGAAGGGCCAAACTCTGATTTGCTGGCACCTTCAATTAAAAGATCTCACGTGCTGGGAAAGACCTTTCTCTGCCTGAGGCTCTGGAGAGGCCTAGCAGACAGCAGCGCTGAGCTAGGTCAGGGATCCCCCAACCTTTTTGAGCCTGAGGGCATCTTTGGAATTCCAACAAGGCATGGTGTGCGCAGCTCCAAAATGGCTACCGCAGGGGGTGGAGCCAGCCACATTTTTTCCCCCATAGCTTTACTTAAAAATCTGCACAGCCAATCAAATCTCCAATAGTGATTCAGAAACCTTGCTGGGAAGAAGAAGAAGAAGAAGAAGAAGAAGAAGAAGAAGAAGAAGAAGAAGAAGAAGAAGAAGAAGAAGAAGAAGAAGAAGAAGAAGAAGAAGAAGAAGAAGAAGAAGAGGAGGAGGAGGAGGAGGAGGAGGAGGAGGAGGAGGAGGAGGAGGAGGAGGAGGAGGAGGAGGAGGAGGAGGAGGAGGAGGAGGAGGAGGAGGAGGAGAAATTGGATTTTACCCGCCCTTCACTACCCGAAGGAGTCTCAGAATGGCTTACAATCTCCTTTCCCTTCCCCTCCCCACAACAGACACCCTGTGAGGTAGGTGGGGCTGAGAGAGCTCTTTTGAGGACTGCTCTTGAGAGAACAGCTCTGAGAGAACTTGTGACTGACCCAAGGTCACACCAGCAGCTGCATGTGGAGGAGTGGGGAACCAAACCCGGTCCATGATCCTAACCACTACACTGAACTGGCCTTACCTGGCCCCACCCATTTCCTAAAAATACTTGGCAGGTGCCAGAAAAGTTGCTAGTGGGAGCCATGGCGCCCACGGGCACCATGTTGGGGCTAGACAGACCAACGGTCGGATGCCTTAGAAGGTATCATCAAATGTCCACCTGCATGTATTACACTGAAAAGAGCCCATAGCTCATTGGTGGAGTACATACATGCTTGAAATGCAGAAGATCTTTGGTCCAATCCCACACACACAGACACACACACACCACTTTAAAGGGTCTCAGGTCTGAGATCAGAGGAGAGAGAGCACCAAGCTAGCTGTTGTGGAATTAGGGCCTGGATTGAGCCTCAGTCCTCTGTTAAACCTATCTAATTTCTATAGTAAAGTATAGTTCACTCTTCGGTTCTGTTTCCCAGGAGGCTTCAGGACTCTGCTGGTGCCATGGCCTTCTGGTCCCGATAATCCTGCAGGTGACTTTTGCCTCAGAGGATGTTTATACATTCCAGAGGTTAGTGGTGTCACTATCAGAATCTAGATAGGTAAGGCATTTCAATCTAGCTTCCTTGACTCTCCTTGACTTTCTGCGAGCTTCCTGACCCCAAAGACAGAGAGAAGAGGGAGGGATTTGGGTCGGTGCATCAGGTCAGTTCTAGTTGGTTTTAGTGTGGCCTGTGTCACATCCATGATAGGTACATCAGCATATAGATCCAAGAAAGATATATACCTCTGGTTGACTAGCGGTAGGCAGCTGGCTATCAACAAGCTTGAAATGTATAAGATCTTTGGTCCAATCACACACACACAGACACACCTTTAAAGGGTCTTAGGTCTGAGATCAGAGGAAAGAGAGCACCAAGCACCAAGGGATTTGGGTCAGTGCACCGGGTCAGTTCTAGTTGGTTCTAGTTTGGCCTGCATCACATCCATGATAGTCCTACGGGATAGGTACATCAGCATATAGGTCCAAGAAATATATATACCTCTGGTTATATCTACCTCTTCACTATTTATATGCCTCTGCACTATTTTAAGTATTGGGTTTGTGTTGAAATATTCTGTGTTGAATACTGAAATGCTATAAAGTGTTTTCTATCTTAAGCGTGTATGATGGAATAAACTGAGCTTTGTTTAAGAACCACCGTCTCTCTCTAGGCTAGATTCAGTCCTTTGCCAGTCTCCACACAATCCATGAAAAAACTTAGGGGAACTGGGAGGTCCTAGGAAAAGTACCTGCCTCCCATAATCCCTCAACACTAGCTAAATCAGAGTCTGAAACGGCAGTATTTAAAAAGATAGGGATGGGGCCACGCCTCTATGGTAGAGCACCTGCTTTGCATGCAGAAGGTCCCATATTCAGTTCTTGGCATAATCAGTGATGGGAAAGACCTCTTCCTGAAACCCTGGAGAGCAGTGGCCAGTCAGATTAGATGACACTGACCTGGATAGACCAATGATCTGAAACCAGTAGAAGGCTGCTTCCCCTGCGTTTGAGGGATATGGACCGAGACGTGTCTTAGTGGTAGAATATCTGCTTCGTGTTGGAAGAGAAGGACTGGGCGCTGTCCTTTTGCCTCAGCCTCCAGAAGGGGTTACAAGAGGCAGATTGTGAGGCTTCCTTTCCTCCTCTCCTGCCTCTGTCCCATTGACGTGTAGATTGGTACATTCTTAGGGAGCAATTTCCTCTCTTCTGACCTCACACGTCCTCTCACCCACACACACAAAGAAGGAGCATGTTGCTCACTGTCTTTGAACAATGGATGCAGGGGCACTCTCCCCTGAATCCATATCCATCCTAGGGAATTAGAATAGATTCTATCCCCATCTCTCTTCCCTGCATCCAAACCCATCCTAGGGAGTTAGAATAGATCCTATCCCCGTCTCTCATCTATACTGTCTAGAATGGAGTTCCATATCATAAAGGACTCTTACTAGTTTTAAATCTGACCACTGGCTCTGTGTAACTTTGTAAAACTGCTAGCACACTCAGTAACAAAAGCTTTGCTGCGTGGTAAAGCTTAATGCACTCTGTGACACTGACAGAGATTCCTGGCTGCACAAAACCGGAGAATGCAACACTTTGCAAGCAGAAAGTCCCAGGTTCAATCCCTGGCGTCTCCAGTTTAAAAAGACAAAGCAGTAGGTGATGTGAAAGAGAACAGCTGGCAGTCAGAGTAGACGACACTGAGCTGGACAGACCAATGTCCTGACTCAGTAGAAGACAGCCTTGAGCACGTTCAGTCTGCCCTGCGTGCAGAAGGTCCCAGCTTCAGTCCCGGGCATCTCCAGGATCAGGTAGGAGGTGATGTGAAAACCCTAATCCTGCGACCCTGGAGAGCCGCTGCCAATCTGTGCAGACAACGCTGATGTTGATAGCTCAGCTTCAAGTATTCAGAAGGGAGAAAGGGAACCGGAATGCATACTCGTAGAAGGAATGCACAGGGCACTTAAAACCTTGCTGTTGTGCACCTTCATGTCCCCTTTCAGGCTTTCTGAGATTTAAAACGGCACCCCAGGATCTCACCTCCATGATCACCACGCGCATCTGGACAGGCACGCACTGCAACTCCTCATCCGAGCAGCAGCCGACGCAACGGCGCAAGGGCACGCAGGAGGGCACCAGGATGTGCTCCACCTCCCCGGGGTGCTCGGCACTCACGGGCACCAGCGTCTCCTTGGGCTGGCAAAAGCTGCGGTTATACACGTCCATCCACCGGATCACTGCAGGGAGAAGAGCATCGACACCATCAGAGAGCTGCCCTTGGGATGCCAGGCATTGAGCTATGGGGTCCATGTGCCCATGTGCCCTAGGAATGCCAGCCTCCAGGTGAGTAAATGTGGAAAAACACCATGTTAAGACAAAACACACAATTCCGATAGGCTACTATGCCTTCATATAGTCGTTTAAATCATATACAATACAGGTACAATAAAGACCCTAGTGTGTCTTATTAATTATAGTACATTGATAACAAAAACCTAAAGAACAATATAAACCTTGTAGAAAAGCCCACAGCTACAGAAACGAATATGCAGACAAGATTTAATGCTGTAGACTATCTTGCTTTCTGATGAGAGATGCAGCAGTTGTCAATGCCAATATTGTTGGCTGTTTTGCTTTCCAAAAAAAAGATAAAGGGAAAACGCTGAGCCTCCAGGTGAGGCCAGGCACTCACCCAGAATTACATAATGATGTTACATTGGCCTTGATAAGACGATTTTACTTGTACTCTGAGGACCTAAACTGGAAGGTACATCCTGGCAATATTACTATCTCCAATATATGTAATTGCTTCCGACACAAGGCCAGATTTTGTGGCCCCACAAAAAAAAATTTGTGTGACATTCAATTCCAGATTGGAACATTCTGTTTTTGGTCCTATATCAATTGTTTGCTGCCTTACAAGTGTAACAGGGGCTTTGCTGCAGGTTGTATTCTGTATTTGACCTCTGAAGAAGGCTCTTGTGGGCCGAAACTTGTCAGGTCATAGGGCCCCCTACATGGTTTTTATATGTTTTTGCAATAAGCACGTGTACTCTTGGCTACACCTAGCGATGTTCTTAATTTTTGGCCCTTAACTAGTTTTCGAAACTTCCTTTGGAGCTTTTTTGCTTGCTTGGTTTAGTTTTTCTTCCCCGCTCTTCGTGGTTGAACTATGGGGTACATGTGCCCTAGGAATACCAGCCTCCAGGTGAGGGCTGCCGGGAATCTCCCAGAATGACAGCTCACCCCCAGATTACAGGGATCAGTCCCCCTGGAGAAAATGGAGGCTTTGGAGGGCGGACCCTATGGCATTGGACCCCACTATGGCCCTTCCCCTTCCCAGGCTCCACTCCCAAATCTCCAGGAATTTCCAGACCTGGAGCTGGCAACCTTACCCTATGCCAGTGGCTGTGGAGGAGGAGGAGGAGGAGGAGGAGGAGGAGGAGGAGGAGGAGGAGGAGGAGGAGGAGGAGAAGAAGAAGAAGAAGAAGAAGAAGAAGAAGAAGAAGAAGAAGAAGAAGAAGAAGAAGAAGAGATTGGATTTATACCCCGCCCTTCGCTACCCAAGGGAGTCTCAGAGCGGCTTACAAACTCCTTTCCCTTCCTCCTCCCCAAAACAGACACTCTGTGAAGGTAGGTGGGGCTGAGAGAGCTCTTGACAGAAACTGTCCTTGAGAGAACAGCTCTGACCAGAACTATGGCTTGCCCAAGGTCACATCAGCAGCTGCAAGTGGAGGAGTGGGGGATCAAACCCGGTTCTCCCAGATTAGAGTCCGCGCACTTAACCACTACACCAAACCTGGCACCCCTATCCAACCCACTTAGCGCCATGCCAGGCGCGTGCACAGTTGCCAACTCTGGGTTGGGAACTTCCTGGAGATTTGAGGGGGGTGGAGCCTGCGGAGCATGGGTTTTGGGGAGGGGAGAGACCTTGGCAAGGATTTAATGCCATAGCGTCCACCCTCAAAAGCAGGCAGGCAGGCAGGCATTTTCTCTGGGGGAAGAGATTTCAGTTGCCTGGATATCAGTTGTAATTCCAAGTCTCCAGGCCCTGCCAGAAGATTGGCAACCCTCTGTGTGTGGCGGGGGGAGTACATTCAGAGGGGATAACCTTTGCTGCAAGTCCATCTCCATGGTTAGGGGTTTCGACTGCCCTGAAGAAAAAAATGTCCTGTCCCTTTAATGGAGGCACAGAGAGGCATGGAAACAGGCCACTGAAGCTCATCATGGCCTGGAGGTAAACAAAACCTCATTAAGCCTTTATTAAGGGAAGAGGACAATTTCCCAGGTATGCTCTATTTACGTCATTTCAGAAATGAAAAGGCGGAGGCCCATGAGGAATAATGGGAGGGGGAGGGGGGAAATTGGAATCTCCCCCCTCTCGTGCTCCCAAAATCACCGTTGCGAAGGTTTCATAAGGGGCTTGCAGCGTATTAAGTCCTAGGGCTGCCAAAGTCTAGGTGAGCCCGGAGATCTGTTGGAATTACAGCTGATCTCTAGAGATTATTCTTGCTGGAGAAAATGGCTGCTTTGCAGGGTGGACTCTACAGAATTACATCCACAGAGGAGGAAGAAGAGGGGGAGGAGAAGATTGGATTTCTACCCTGCCCTTCACTACCTGAAGTAGTCTCAGAGCAGTTTACAATCTCCCTTCCCTTCCCCTCCTCACAAGAGACACCCTGTGAGGTAGGTGGGGCTGAGAGAGCCCTTTCAAGGACTGCTCTTGAGAGATCAGCTCTGAGAGAACTTGTGACTGACTCACAGTCAAACCAGCAGCTGCATGTGGAGGAGTGGGGAATCAAACTCGGTTCTCCCAGATTAGAGACTGCGCTCCTAACCACACACCAAACTGGACCGGTGGGGGGGGTAGGGTCAATAGATTCAAAGTGGGAAATTCCTGGAGATTTGGAGATGGAGCCTGGGGAGAGGAAGGACCTCAATGGGGTATGATGCCATAAAGTCCACCCTCCTAAGCATCCATTTTCTCCAGGGAAATTGACCTCTGTAGCAGGCTTGCTGGTCCCCAGGCTCAGGTGGAGTATCCTCTGGTTTCAGGGGCTACTCCCCACCATCCACCAGCTGGCTGGCAGGGGAAACCCAGGCACTAAACAAGGATGTCAACGTGCGATGGCTTCAACGCGATGACATCACCCGGAAGTGATGTCATCATGTTGAGGACACTGTTTGAAGATACTCTGGCATTTGGGCAAACTCTGTGGTGCCAGAGCATCACCATGTGATTTCCCCACCCACCACTGGAACGCTCCCCAAATCTCCCTACCAGAGAAATGAGGGGACCTTGTAGCAAGCCTACTCTGTAGTCTGGAGATGAACTGTAATTCCAGGGGACCCCCAGATCCCACCTGGAGGCTGGCATCCCTAACTCTATGGCATCATGTCCGCCTGAAGTCCCTCCCCAGGCTTCACTTCCAAACCTCCAGGAACTTCACAACAACCCAGAGCTGGCAAGCCTATGTGCAAATTATCTGGGTCGTTGCCCAAGAATGACTCCTACCTTGCCTGTGGGTACCCTTGCCATGCTTTCAAGACTGGTTGGAGGGGGATGACCAGTCCCTTTAATATGAGGAGTGATGTTTTTTTCCTGACCCACAGAATTTTATATCCAGGTATGGGCTCAGTGTTATGGATCACAGTTCTTAGGGTTGCCAATTTCTGGTTGAGATTTGGGGGTGGAGCCTTGGGAGGGCACGATTTAGGGGAGGGAGGGGCCTCAGCAGAGTAATAACGCCGCACAGTCCACCCTCCAAAGCAGCGGCTTTCTCCAGGGGAACTGATATCTCTCATCTAGAGATTAGTTGTAATTGCAGGAGATCTCCAGGCTCCACCTGGAGGCTGGCAACACTGGACTTCACGATTCACATTTATATCGGGCTGAGATACACGTTAGGGTTGCCAGCTCCAAGCTAGGAAATACCTGGAGATTTTGGGGGGTGCAGCCTGAAGAGAAGAAGAAGAGATTTGTTTTATACCCCACTCTTCACTACCCAAAGGAGTCTCAGAGCGGCTTACAATCTCCTGACCCTTCCCCTCCCCACAACAGACACCCTGTGAGGTAGGTGGGGCTGAGAGAGCTCGCTCGAGGACTGCTCTTGAGAGAACAGCTCTGAGAGAACTTGTGACCGACCCAGGGTCACACCAGCAGCTGCATGTGGAGAAGTGGGGAATGACTGGAGCCCCAGATTAGAGTCTGCATTCCTAACCACCGCACCAAATAAGCATGGGGGAGGGCAAGGGAGGGACTTCAGCTGGGTATAATGTCATACTGTCCACCCTCAGCCATCTTCTCCAGAGGAACTGATCTCAGGCATCTGGAGATCCACTGTTATAGCGAGGGATCTCCAGGTGCCACCTGGAGGTTGACAACCCTAGAAATGATGCATGCCCCCCCCCCCCGCCAGCTAATCGATGATTTACGGACATAAAAAGGATTGTGTTCCACTACGGAGTTTGAAGGTTTTTCATTTCAAATACTAGTAAATGATATAATCTAAAGCGGGGGATTGTAACTTTCGGTCCACTGCCGCCCACTGAGTATGCAACGTTATCAAACATTCCCCAAGTGAAAAATTAGGACATAAAAAAACAGCATTCCGGACAGGCATTATTTAAATGTTTATACAGCATATTTATTTTATACATACACAACACGCAGGCATACATCCAAGGAAACCCTTATAACCGAAGGACGGCAGCCAACTCCTTAAAGTTAGGTTGGATTTCTATTAGCTGTTTACCACTTTTTTAAGGACCCGGGAGACCTGGGATCTGACCCTCAGGATGAGGCAATTACTCACTATAAAACAACTCTCCTTAGCTGTCAGAAGCCACGGCACGTAAGGCAGAAGGAACAATCCAAGATCCCAAATGGTGATCGGAAAGGGCCCTCGAGTCACAGCCGGCTTAGGGTGACCCCTCATGTCCCGGCCCCACTGCTGGACCTCCTGAGGGCACCTGGTATTTTTGGCCCCTGTGTGACAGAGTGTTGGACTGGATGGGCCCATTGGCCTGATCCAACATTGGCTTCTCTTACGTTCTTATGGGGTTTTCAAGGCAACGGACGTTCAGAGGTGGTTTGGCACTGCCTGCCTCTGCATCGCGACCCCGGTCTGCCTTGGTGGTCTCCCATCCAAGTATTAACCAGGGCCGACCCTGCTTAGCTTCCAAGCTCTGATGAGACTGCAGTAGCCTGGGCACCAATGGTATCAAGTGCCTTCAAGCTGCAGTCAACTTATGGCAAACCTGGAAGGGTTTTTTAATGTGTGTGTGTACGCATGAGTGTGTGTGCGCCTGAAAGTCATGGCGACCTCTGGTGATTGACCTCTGCTGGGGGCCTGGAGGATATTCAAGGAGGTGGCTGAATAATGCCTGCCCCCGCCTCCTGACTGCTGGTATTCCAAGGAGGTCTCCCATCCAAGTACTCCCCAGTCGACCCTGCTTAGCTTCTGAGATCTGACAAGATGGGGCTTGCCTGGGCTATCCAGGTCAGAGTACTAACCTGGAGGGTTTTCAAGGGGAGAGACCAATAGGAGTGGTTTGCCATTGCCTGTCTCTGCACAGCAAACCTGGACTTCCTGGGTGGTCTCCCATCCAAGTCCTAACCAGGGCTGTCCCTGCTTAGCTTCCGAGGTCTAAGGAGATCAGACTAGGCTGGCCCATCCAGGTTATGGCAAAATCACCAAAGCCCCCTCCCATTTATCCCCAAATCTCCTGAATGCCCTGCAGATTGCCCTCTCGGTGGTCTGTATGTAAAGAATCACTGGATCCAAAGCTATAGTAGCAGAGACCAGTTTTAACCAGAGAGCTAGAGTTTACATTGGTGTGTGCCCTGTTTTAAAAAAGCTGCTCTGGTTCCGGTGTGTTACTGCAACAGGGGGTGAAACAGAAAAGATTAAAGATGACCTTTTCCTCTGAACAATCTGACTTTTAAAAATTAAATGGTAAGTTCCCTCTCGTTTCCTTCAATATCTCTCAAAAGCATCTGCATTGTGGCTTTGTAGATATGTGAGTTTCTATAAGCCGAAGCGATTAATCTGCTGATGAATCACTTAAAAGGCAGACGATAAATCAAAATAAAAACCCGCTGTCCAATTGCTCGTTTATAATGCACTTTTGGGGGAAAAAACTGGGGGAAAGGATATGGTTTGACTACTCGCTAGAGTAAGAACTCCGGGGACTTCTCGGCCCTAGAAGGGGAGTGGGCACCAAATGTTTAGAGCAAGCAAGCCTTGGAACGGGAGAAGGTCTACAGGGGATTAACTGGGAGGGAAGGGAGCAAACAGATCCTTTGGTTTTAGTAAACTAGTGCAGGAGGAACCGACCTTTGAGACAAAAAAAAAGGCTGCATTTTCAGCTGGGGAAAAGCAATTGATGTGGCCAGTGAAAGCATTAACAGATTGCAAACCGGGACTCCTGGGTTCTTTAAATGCCAAGTGGGGCCCACGGTTTGGAGACGCCACTTGCCAGGACTTCTATATGCTTTAAAGCTCGAAGGAAAGGAATCGGTTGTAGTGGTCACAATAGAAGCAGGGTGGGCGCCAGGAAACGGGACTGGAGGGCTGCAACCCTGAGTTGAGTAGTTAAATTAATAGACTAAAGTCTGTTTTGCTTGGCCCTACATGTCCCTGATTACTCAGGCATCAGATTTAATCTCTTCCCCAAACTCAACTCCCTATTGTGTGTGTAAAGTGCCGTCAAGTCTCAGCTGACTTATGGTGACCCCCAGCATGGGGCTTTCAAGGCAAAAGAGAAGCAGAGGTGGTTTGCCCATGGCCTTCCTCTGCGGAGTCTTCCTTGATGGTCTCCCATCCAAGTACCGACCTGCTTAGCTTCTGAAATATGGCAAGGTCAGTCTATACCATGCTGCCTTCCCACACTCTAACTACTGTGTGTGTGCAGGACTTTTTTTATAGAAACTCATTAGCATAATAGGCCACACCCAACAGCAGAAACTTATTAGCATATTAGGCCACACCCCGACAGCACAGCTCATTAGCATATTGCCAGAAGTGTACTCATCCAGCCACACCTACTTTTTGCTTCTTATTCTGTTTACCTTGTTTTTTGTCAAAACCCAGGGCTTTTTTTGTAGCAGGAACTCCTTTGCATGTTAGGCCACACACCCCTCATGTAGCCAATCCTAATGAGTTCCTGCTGTTGGGTGTGGCCTATTATGCTAATGAGTTCCTGCTGGGCGTGGCCAACTCGGGAGCCAGCCAGAACTCCGTTCCTGTGCGTTCCTGCCCCAAAATAGCCCTGTGTGTGTGTGTAAAGTGTCATCAAGTCACAACCAACTTATGGCAACCCCAGTAAAGGGTTTTCAAGGCAGGAGAGAAGCAGAGGTGGTTTGCCATGGCCTTCCTCTTCAGAGCCTTCCTTGGTGATCTCCCTCCCAACTACTAACCCTGCTTAGCTTCCAAGATCTGATGACATCGGGCTCTATCCTGCCCCCTTCCTCAGCTCCCTATCAGAAGAGGGATTCTCCTATGTATGATATAAGACCAAATTCTTGTTAGATATTGCCCATTCGTATTACAGTAGACCTATCTCAGAAGAGGTATTCCAGAAAGAAGAAAGAATGCCTCTGCTCAGGCACTACCTGCACATATCAGAGCAAACACCATGTTAGAAGAGGCATGTCTCTTTTAGGACAGTACCTGTTATGACACATACATGCATCATCTTAAAACTAAGGTTGTCAGCAGGACTGGAGTAAAAAGTCCCGACCCTTTAAGAGAGGCTTAGTGTGTGGAAATGAGAAGGTGAAGTTCTTCACAGCATGGAGGTAAATCACATCCAGTTCAGCCTCTATTAAAGGGCAGGAGGAGAAGAAGAAGAAGGAGATTGGATTTATACCCCACCCTTCACTATCCAAAGGAGTCTCAGAGCGGCTTACAATCTCCTTTCCCTCTCCACAACAGACACCCCGTGAGGTAGGTGGGGCTGAGAGAGCTCTTTCGAGAATTGCTCCTGAGAGAACAACTCTGAGAGAAAGCATGGTATAGCCTGATCTTGTAATACCTCGGAAGCTAAGCAGAACCAGTACTTGGAAGGGAGACCACTGAGGAAGACTCTGCAGAGGAAGGCAGTGGCAAACCAACTCTGCTTAATCACTTGCCTTGAAAGCCTCTTGCTGGCCTGTCCATAAGTCAGCTACGACTTGATGGCATTTCGCGCACTCGCAAAGAGAAGAAGAAGAGAAGATGAGATTGGATTTATACCCCAACCTTCACTACCTGAAGTGTTTTAGAACAGTTTACAATCTCCTTTCCCTTCCCCCCCTCCCGCAACAGACACCCTGTGAGGTAGGTGGGGCTGAGAGAGTTCTTTTGAGAACTGCTTGTGAGAGAACAGCTCTGAGAGAATGTGTGACTGACCCAAGGTCACGCCAGCGGCTGCATGTGGAAGAGTGGGGAACCAAACCTGGTTCTTCCAGATTAGAGTCCGCCGTCCTAACTACTATACCAAACTGGCTGAATATATTTTATTCCAGGCAGCTGGGAACTCTATTCAGAACAAAGCTTTCATTTCTCTATAATGGCTGGGTTTTTCCCCTCCTATACAAATTGATACAATCTTAATTGATTAATTGTCTAAAACTGTGGCAAGATTTAATCAGCCCTAATAATGATAGTATTTAGCAATTAAACGGCATGTTTTATGAACTCAAAAGGGCTCTCCCATATTATCTTGGCTGTTCTGAACACAGCCCTCTGAGGTAGGCCAGCATGGCTCAGATTTTGCAGCTGGGGGACGCTCGGGCTAAGAGGGGTTTCCTAATTCCATCTAGTAAACCTATGGAAGAGAGGAGATTGCCACCTCGCAAGATAAGCTATTATGTTCTTTCCTGACCCAATTTGCTCTGCAGATCAGAATTCCACATGATGAACACACAAAGCTGCTTTATACTGAATCCAACCATCAGTCCATCGAGGTCAGTATTGTCTTGTAGCGGCTCTGTAGGGACTCGGGCTGAGGACTTTTACATCAGCTACAACTAGGGTTCCCAGGGAGCCAGTTTGGTGTAGTGGTTAGGCGTGTGGATTCTAATCTGGGAGAACCGGGTTTGGTTCCCCACTCCTCCACTTTCACCTGCTGGATGATCTCGGGCAAGCCATAGCTCTGGCACAGCTGTTCTTGAAAAAGAGCAGTTTCTGTCAGAGCTCTCTCAGCCCCACCTACCTCACAGGGTGTCTGTTGTGGGGAGGAGAAGGGAAAGGAGTTTGCAAGCCGCTTTGAGGCTCCTTTGGGTAGTGAAGGGCGGGGTATAAATCCAATCTCCTCCTCCTCCTCCTTCTTCTTCCCACCCTCCAGGTTGTATAACAAAAACTGGCTATACAATGGGTGTAGTATACTAAATCTGAAAAACACTGTAATGAAGGAATACACACAAAATTCTGTTTGAAATTACCAAAAAACCTCTTATTAACCATTATTTTGACTTTGTGGAGCCTGTTGGAACACGGAATAGGCTTTAGTGTCAAGGGAAATAGTGGAGCTCCTCAGCTTGGCATAAGGTTTGAGTGGTGGAGTGCTGCTGGGAACAGAGGATGAGTGCCTGTGCATGCCCTGCACTAGTCCCCTCAACTCTTTCCTGGCTTTACCGTATGATTATGGCCCGACTAAGGGTCAAAACGGAGATTTACCCGGGACACCCGTTGCCATGGTTAATACCGTGTGGCTAACCTCATGTATTATGGTTTAGCCAGGGCTTTTTTTGTAGCAGGAACTCCTTTGCATATTAGGTCACACACCCCCTAATGTAGCCAATCCCCCAAGAGCTTACAGTAGCCCCTGTAAGAATAGCTCTGTAAGCTCTTGGAGGATTGGCTACATTAGGGGTGTGTCGCCTCATATGCAAAGGAGTTCCTGCTACAAAAAGAGCCCTGCCCCATATGCTTAAATTTGACTTGTACTGCATCTTTAAAGAATAGTTAAGAAGAGGGTTCTTTTGTAATTTCAAACAGAATTTTGTGTGTATTCCTTCATTACAGTGTTTTTCAGGTTTAGTACACAACTCCCAGGTAGTGGCAGGAGGTTTCCTGGGATTACCACTCATTCCCAGGTGACAGAGATCAGTTCACCTGGACAAAATGGTAGCTTTGGCAGGGGGACTCTATGGCCTTGGCCTTATACCCTGCTGAGGTCCCTCCCCTCCCCAAACCCACCCTCCTCAAGCTCCACCCCAAAATCTCCAGGCACTTCCCAACCCAGAGCTGGCAAACCGACCTACAACCTGCTCCTTTTAACTGGAGACGCTGGGGATTGAACCTGGGACCTTCTGCTTGCCAAGCAGATGCTCTAACGTCGAGCCACAGCATTTATTCCACATATAACTTGTGATTTCTTGGGTTTACAAAGAAGAGATGTAAATGGTAATTCAGTGGCAAAACCTGAGAGCCAGTTTGGTGTAGTGGTTAGGGGCGCGGATCCTAATCGGGGAGAACCAGGTTTGATTCCCCATTCGTCCACATGCAGCTGCTGGTGTAACCTTGGGTCAGTCACCAGTTCTCTCAGAGCTGTTCTCTCAAGAGCAGTCCTCGAAAGAGCCCTCTCAGCACCACCTACCTCACAGGGTGCCTGTTGTAGGGAAGAGAAGGAAAGGAGATTGTAAACCGCTCTGAGACTCTTTCTGGTAGTGAAGTATAAATCCAATCTCTTCTTCTTTATCATTATCTCTGGGGAATGACTTAGCACCTATTCCTGGATGTTTGGGTAGGTCGAGTTTGCTCAGTGTGCAGTTCTGCCTGAGATCCCTTGGGCTGGGATGAACAATAATTGCATATTGTGTTGGGAGTAATTTGTGCATTGGGCTTCCACAACTAGTGTACTCAACTAGATTTGTACCAGGGTGCCCCAGGTGTGTGTGGGAAAGCCGTCTTTTCCTTACATGTGTCTCTACAGTAAAGATTCTCCTTATTTGGTAAGATTGTGCATTTTCCTTCATTCCTGATGCAAGTTCCTGCTCTACCCAAGAAATGGGTGCATCCCATGGGCAAATTATTTTTCCTGCATAGGTGAGGTACACCCATTACAAATGTTATGTTGGAAAATGAAATCCACATGGATTGTGGAGGGCATTTCTAAGGGAAGGATATTTCTCCTAATAAGTTATTTCTGGGAAGTGATTGTGTCGCTTCCAAACCTGCCTTGCTTACTTCTGTGGGCAGAGATGAGTTATTTTATTTGTATATTTATATCCTGCTTTTCTCCCCAGCGGGGATCCAAAGCAGTGTACAACAGCATTCTCCTCTCCTCCATTTGATTCTCATGACAACTGCCCTGTAAGGCAGGTTCAACTGAGGGAGGGTGACTGGTCCAAGGTCATTCAGTAAGCTTTCATGGCAGAGAGAGGATTTGAACTCGGAGTCTCCCAAATCCCAGCCCGCTACTCTAACCCCAACATGACACTATCTCTGTCGGAGAAACATGCACCATTTGTTTAACTGAAGTACTGCATGTTTGCTGTATGACCTTTAAAAACGTTTCTGTTTTCCTCCTTTATCACTACTTTTCTTGTGCTGGCTCTTTTCCTTTGTTTGTTTTTATTGGCTTGTAATTGTTCTTCAAGCATGGGAGGGGAACATAGGAGCCAAGGGACTGACGTGTAAGCCAGGACACAGGTTCAAATGTTACCTCAGACACAAACTCACCCGCTGGCCTTTGACAACTGCTTTCTCTCAGTCTTCCATCTGTAAACTGAGAAGATCAGTACTGACCTATCTTGCAAGGGTGTTGTAAACCTTACTGTACTAACCTATATGGAATGCTTTGTGCACCCAGTGCGAAACATTACATAGTCTTTGTGCCTACATGTATGGCAATTACAGTTCAAAAACTAATTATATAGCACATTCAGCCAGGGTTGCCAACTCTGGGTTGGGAAATTCCTGGAGATTTGGGGGTGGGGCTTGGGGAGGCCAGAGGGGAGGGACTTCAGCAGGGTATAATGCCATAGAGCCCACCCCCCAAAGCAGCCACATTCTCCAGTAGGATTCTCATCCCCCAATGGGGGTGGGTTTTTCCCACTTTTGGGGCCCCCAATCTACTGCCAGCCACCTGGCCAGTGGGGGGAGCCCCACCCCTGAAGAGCTCCAGTGCGCCTGATGTGATGATGTCACACAGAGGTGACATCATTGCGCCAGGCATGTCATGCGGGGGCGCTCTAGCATTTGGGAAACAACTCTATGGTGACCATAGAGTTTTTACCCAAATGCTAGAGCGTCCCCTGAACGCCGTGCCCGGCGCAATGACATCACTTCTGGGTGATATCAACATGGCATGCATACCAGAAGACCCCAGGAACTGGGCTGGAGCCCCCTGCCAGGACACAGGTAAGACCTGGCAACTCTATTCTCCAGGAGAACTGATCTCTGGGCCCCACCTGGAGGTTGGCAATTTTCCTTTCAGCAGGGCTTTTTTTGTAGAAAAAGCCCAGCAGGAACTCATTAGCATAATAGGCCACACCAAACAGCAGAAACTTATTAGCATGTTAGGCCATATCCCAACAGCACAGCTCATTAGCATACTGGGCCACACCCCCATGTTACCAGAAGTGTGGTCATCCAGCCACACCCACTTTTCGCTTCTTATTCTGTTTACCCTGTTTATTGTCAAAACCCAGGGCTTTTTTTGTAGCAGGAACTTTTTTGTAGCATGTCAGGCCACACACCCCTCATGTAGCCAATCCTGATCAGTTCCTGCTGTTGGGTGTGGCCTATTATGCTAATGAGTTCCTGCTGGGCGTGGCCAACTCAGGAGACAGCCAGAACTCCGTTCCTGTGCCTTCCTGCCCCAAAATAGCCCTGCCTTTCAGCATTCAGATCATGTGACACTGAAGAGCTGTACACAAAGCCCTTCGCATGTTGACTGAACGTGCAGAGGGAGAGCCTGCAGGAACAGCCTAGCCTTCCTCCCTCTCTTAAGATTGATGAGGATGATTGCTGGCTAGGGAGAATGGGGCCTCCACGCAAAGGGGCAACAAGGTCTGGAAAGCAGCAACCATGAACCTGGGGAAGGAGTAGGATTGCCAGCCTCCAAGTGGTGGCTGGAGACCACCTGAATTACAACCGGTCTCCAGGCTGCAGGGATCAGTTCCCCGGGAGAAAATGGCTGCTTTGGAGGGTGGGCTCTGCAGCATTGTACCCCACTGAACTCCCTCCCCTCCCCAAATCCCACCCTCCTCAGGCCCCACTCCCAAAATCTTCCAGTATTTCCCAACACGGACCTAGCAATCTTAGGAGGGGGAGTGTAAGTGTGGACATTTCCTCTGCATGTTTGTACCCTTCAGACAACTTGGCCCTCACACAGAGGTAGGGGGCACAGCCAGCATGCTCAGGCCCTCTGTTCCTCCCCGCGTGAGCACAGGGCCGGGTCATGTACAATGCTCCCTCTAAGCAGTCTTGTGAGCAGAAATTCTACTTGGTGAGCTTCTGGCATTAAAGTTGTGAGCGAGCGATTTGGCTACTGCATAAACTAGTTTTCTCTGGAGCCATCCCTTCCTGAGCTAAGACAAAAATCTGTGAGCTGGAGGCTAAAAAACTGTGAGCTAGCTCACACTAACGCAGCTTAGAGGTGGCAGTGTCTTAGGCTGCGGTCACACACACTAAATAACCCCAATCCTCTTTCAGTGCACTTTCCAACTGGATTTTTACCTCATGAACTGGCAAAATCCACTTGGATAGGAAGTTGATTATTTCGTGCGTGTGACTGCAACCTTAGTGTTACAAAAGCCCAGTAAGTATGGTTGCCACCCTCCAGGTTTGACCAGGAGATCTCCTGGAATTACAACTGATTTCCAGACAAGAGAGATCAGTTCCCTTGGAGAAAATGGCTGCTTTGGATGGTGGACTCTGTGGCCATACACCCTGCTGAGGCCCCTCTCATTACCCTCCCCTGGTTCCACGCCCAAATCTCCATGGATTTCCTAACCCGGACCTGGCAACCCTAGCAGTAAGGTAGGCCAGTCTTGTTATCTCCGGAGTGCAGATGAAACAGAAGGGTTGGTTTTATTCTTCGCCCTTCACTACCTGAAGGAGTCTTGGAGCAGTTTACAATCCCCTTCCTTTCCTCTCCCCACAACAGACACCCTGTGAGGTAGGTGCGGCTGAGAGAGCTCTGAGAAAACCGCTCTGAGAGAACGGTGACTGGCCCAAAGTCACTCAACTGGCTGCATAGGGGAGGAATCAAACCCAGTTCTCCAGATTAGAGTCCTCTGCTCTTATCTGCTACTCCACAATAGTTCTCCACGACTCCTCTCCCCACAACAGGTACCTTGTGAGGCAGTTTGGAGCAGGCTGAGAGATTTCTGACAGAAACTGTGACTGGCCCGGGGTCAGTCAGCTCGCTTCATGTGGAGGAGTGGGGAATCAAACCCGGTTCTCTAGATTAGAGTCCGCCACTCTTAACCACTACACCAAGAGGGGCTAGAGGAAACTCATTTCAGTGAAAGCTGGGAATTCAATGAACCTAAGAGAAGCCAATGTTGAATCAGGCCAATGGCCCATCTAGTCCAACACTCTGTCACACAGGGGCCAAAAATACCAGGTGCCATCAGGAGGTCCAGCAGTGGGGCCAGGACACGAGAAGCCCTCCCACTGTTGACCCCCCAAACACCAAGAATACAGAGCATCCCTTGCCCCAGACTGAGAGTTTCCATCCATATCCTGTGGCTAATAGCCACTGATGGACTTCTGCTCCATGTGTTTATCTAATTCCCTCTTGAAACTGTCCATGCTTGTAGCTGCCACCACCTCCTGTGGCAGTGAATTCCATGTGTTAATCACTCTTTGGGTGAAGAAGGACTTCTTTTTATCTGTTAACCTGATATGCAAGATTGTTATATCAGTACACAACAACATTCAATTGCCAGTGTTTTAAAACACTAGAAACTCCCTGGTGTGTGGGGGGTGGGGATGACTTTTGCCAGCAGCAGGGAAACTACAGGGATAACTCGCTGTGTGTAATCCCCGTTACTGCCACGCTGTGTGGGCCAGCCGTAGGAGCAAAGGAAAAATAGCACAAGCTTGTCCCTGTGTGGAAAACACCAGGATCTTGCCTGGTCTCAGAGCGGTAATCATCAGTCACTACAATTGTGGTTGCCCACTGTGTTTTTCTTGATTATGTTGGAATTTCTACATAATATTGGCCACATTTTCAGATATCATATGTCATACTTCACCTCAGGTTGTCAACTCGAGTTTGCCACAGTGGGAATGAGCATAGCTTATTTATCATGCCTGGGCAGGCCCCTCCCCCCATTTCTCCTCCCTCCCTTCTTGCACAGAGCACAACATCAAACCCCAGTTAAGGCTGAGTAGGGGCCAAACGAACTCCAGTTTGCCCAGGCACCTGAATGTAGATGTCACAGGGAACTCAGGCTGGTTTTCAACTGGGGTTTGAGTCTGTGTATGAAGAGAGAGGGGGAGGAACGAGGGAAGCGTACAGGCCGAGCAATGTTCATGCCCGTTGTAGCAAACAGGTGCTTAATTGTGGCTTAGAATGTCTGAATGCAATCAGTGTCACATCCTGGACTTAGATCAAGATGGGTAGCTGTGTTCAGTCTGTCCGTAGCACAGAAAAGAGCAAGAGTCCAGTAGCACCTTAAAGGCTAACAACCCTTGTGGCAGGGAATGAGCTTTTGTGAGTCACGGCTCACTTCTTCAGAGACAGCTAGAATCCTGGATTGAATTTCCTGGCCCTTTGACTTCTCAACTTTCCCCCCCGACTCAGCCTCATATACATATATCTCAGGGACTGTCTTCTCCCATATCTTCTTGCCCAGGAATTAAGATCACAGGGAGAGTCTCTCCTGACTGACCCATCAATCAAAGAGGCTTGTTTGGTGGGGACACAAGAGAGGGGCTTTTCCATGCAGCTCCACGATAATGGAACAACTTCACCAGGGAGATGCGGCTGGCTCCCTCAATGTCAATCTTTAGGGGACAGTTGAAACAGGGTTGCCAAATTCCAGGTGGTGGCTGGAGATCTCCTAGGATTATTGATCTCCAGGCAACAAATCAGGTCACCTAGAGAAAATGGCCACCCTGGAAGGTGGACTCTATGGCATTATATACCCCACTAAATTTCCCCCTCCCCAACCCCCCCCCAGGCTCCATCCCCAAAATCTCCAGGTATTTCCCAACCTGGAGCTGGCAACCCTAAGTTGAAAACAGTTTTATTTAGGACTGCATTTGATTAAAGCAGTCCTAAATTGTGATTTTAAATGTAGGTTTTATGTTTTTATGTAATCTATTTTGTGTACTTTATTTGTATTGTCAGCTGCCTTGAGCTCAGTAAGGAAGAAAGGGGCCTAACAGACATTTTAAATAAATAAAATATATACATCTGTCAACTGAGGTATTTATGCATAAGCCCCTATTAGATACACAGACAGGTTTAGAAGCTGGTTCATTTTGCAGAAGTGTAGCTTGAATTGCTCTGTACTCATCTACTGTGTGCAATAGATGACACACAGCTGAACTTTCAACTAAAAACTGTTTAAGAAGATACGGAAGCGAATTGTTGTCTGTGATGGCTCATTCACAGATGCAGCCCGTCATGGGTATTGCAGTCATGAGGTGACAAACATGCTCATGTGGGCTTTCTCTAACACCCCATTTACCCAAAATATCCAGGTTTAGTAAGGGAGATCTGGGTGGCCAAGGATGCTGACAGGAGAGATCAATCAGACCTTTTTTTGTGAACTCTCCCCATTCCACTCTACTTCTTGTCAACAGAAATCCAAGGATCTGGAACTTCACACATTTACAACCATCCTTAGAATCACAGAGTTGGAAGGGACCTCCAGGGTCATCTAGTCCAACCCCATGCACAATGCAGGAAATTCACAAATACCTCCCCCAGCCACACCCACAGTGACCCTTGCTCCATGCTCAGAAGATGGCAAAAAAAACCCAAAAACCCCTCCAGGATCCCTGACCAAACTGGCCTGGAGAAAAATTGCTGCCTGACCCCAAAGTGGTGATCCGCATTTCCCTGGGCGTGTAAGATAGGGCCACGAGAACTAAGCACTGAGGCAACCCTCCCTGCTCTCCCTCTCGTGTGATCTGCCTAAGTTCCCAGAACCTGCATTGCTGTCAGATGGCCATCTAGCCTCTGCATGAAAACCTCCAGAGAAGGAGAGTCCACCACCTCCTGAGGAAGCCTGTTCCACTGAGGAATCGCTCTGTCAGGAACTTCTTCCTAACGTTTAGCTGAAAACTCTTTTGATTTAATCTCACCTCTTTGGTTTTGGTCCAACCTTCTGGGGAAACAGAAAACAACTCCATACCATCGTCTATATGACAGCCCTTCAAGTACTTGGAGATGGTGATCATATCACCGCTCAGTTGTCTCCTCTCCAGGCTAGACAGACCCAGCTCCTCCAACCTTTCCTCATAAGACTTGGTCTTCTTGGCAGACATGCAGGCTTCCATGCTGTACCTTTAGCCACAGTGGCAGCCAGGGTGGCACATAGGTTGCCAACTCTAGGTTGGAAAATACCAAAGATTTTGGGAGTGGAGCCTGGGGAGGGTGGGGTTTGGGGAGGCGAAGGACTCCAGCAGGATACAATGCCATAAGCTAAGGTCTACCATCCACAGTAGCTATTTTCTCCAGGGAGAGTGAGCTATGTAGTCTAGAAATCATTGTAATACTGTGGTATTTCCAGGCCCCACCTGGAGGTTAACAACTCTAGTGGCACAGCCCTTTGGATAAACAATTTTTTTGTCTGATAACACAATGCAGCTTATTTCATTCTACCGCAAGAATTACTCATTTCTCTCCCTGGGGCCCAAGGGACTTTCCTCTCTCACCTTTCTTTCCATTTCCTCCCTACTGTCCAATTTTCTGTTTGTAAGCTCCTTGGGGCAGAGCCATGCTTATTTTGCTTACACTGCCCTGCACGGTACTACTGAGGGTGCTGTATCAGACTCTGAGCAGCCTCCTACTATCTCTACAAAGAAGCCGCATGGATTTTTACCCCGTTCCTCTCCCCTCCTGCATCTCTTTCCAACCTCCCAGAATGACGAGTCATGGGGATGCAGGATCTGTACAGAGGACAGGGTCAGGAAAATCCTGGACATTATGGGGGTGGAGCCTGGGTTTGGGGAGGGGAGGGACCTCAGCAAGGTATAAAGCCAAAGAATCCACCCTCCAGAGCAGCCGCTTTCTCCAGGGGGACTGTAACCTGGAGATCAGTTGTAATTCTGGAAGGTCTCCAGGCTAGGGCCGGCACGGTCAGGAGCAGTATTCCCTCCGAGCTGAGTTCGTGTGAGCTAGCTCACAGTTCTTTAGCCTCCGGCTCACACGTTTCTGTCTTAGCTCAGGAAGGAGGGCTCCAGAGCAAACTAATTCATGCAGTAGCCAAATCGCTCATTCACAGCTTTAATGCCCATAGTTCACAAAGTAGAATTTTTGCACAGGAGACTCCCCAGCTTAGAGGGACCATCGGTCAAGAGGTAGGTGGCTCGGAGTGCAGAGAGAGACAAGGGGATGAAACCGACCCCTTCCCTTGGCAGAGCTGTGCTTGCGGAAGGAGGACGGAGGAGCAATCCTTGTCCTCCTCGCTCCATCTCCCCCCACCCCAACCCTGTTCCTCTATACTACTTGATCCTGGGAAAGGATCTTTCCAGGGACTGGAAGGGGCTGCAGAACCATGGCTAGGGCTGCCAAACTGCAGGCTGGGCTCCGAGAGCTCTTGGAATTACAACGGGTAGCCACAGAATATAGAGATTGGTTCCCCTGCAGAAAATAGCTGCTTGGGGAGTGGGGGGTGGACTCTGTGGAACTCTATCCTGCCGAGGTCCCTCCGCGCCACAAACTCTGCCCTCTCCAGGCTCCACACCCCCCCCCCCAAATCTCTACAAATTTCCCAGCCTGGAGTTGGAAACCCTAATCATTCTGTGAACTTAGTGCAGATCACGAGAAGGGAGGGCAGGAAGGGTTGCCTCAGTGCTTAGTTCTCATGGCTCTTTCTTACACGCCCAGGGAAACGCTGATCACCACTTTGGGGTCAGGAAGCCACTGTTCTCCAAGCCAGTTTGGCCAGGGATCCTAAAGGGTTTTTTTTTGTCATCTTCTGGGCATGGAGCAGGGGTCACTGGGTGTGTGTGTGTGTGTGGGGGGAGGTATTTGTGAATTTCCTGCATTGTGCAGGGGGTTGGACTAGATGACCCTGAAGGTCCCTTCCAACTCTGTGATCATGGAGGAACATGGGAATTGGAGGTGTGGGTGGCAGGATACCATTCTGTCTTGGGCGACCGATACATGTTGGGATGAACTTTCTATCAAGTGTCAGCTCCCCAACCTCCTTGTGATGAGCAAGGCTGCAGTGAGGTAACCCTCAGTAAGACACCGGCTAGTACCCTACCACTACCACTCTGAGTTCTTCCCTGCAGCCCCTTTCAATGTGTAGAAAGTTCCTTCCCAGGGTTACAGGACCCACATGCAGAGGAATAGCTGCACTGGCTGGGAGGAGTTGGAACGAAGAAGGAAAAGGGTGTGAAACTGCTCTTTCTCAGGAATCCGCTCCGGAAACGGGGGTTGATTTCATCCTCTAGTCTCTTCTGACTCCAGCCCACTGTTGGGCCTGGCTGTTCCTCTGCACAGGGTGTGTGACCCTGGAAATGATCTTTCTGGGAATCGGAAGGAGCTGCGGGAACAGACAGGAACAAGGGGAAAGTTCCATAACTTCGATGGTGGGGTGCACGTCAGAGTCTTTGAGCCCTTCGTACCCCCCCCAACACCCCACAGTGTCAATATCTAAGCACCCCTTAGCAGGATCAGGTTGTAGGTGACGTGAAGACCTTGAGACCCCTGAAGAGCCACTTATCAGTTAGGGTGGACAGTGCTGATCTGGGTAGGCCAAAAAGGCAGGCACAGAGACCTTGAGAATCTGACTCAGTACAGGATGGCTTCGTATGCACTGTCAACATCACAAATGCGTGACACAGTTTAGTATGCGGTGGGTGGTCCCAAGCCGGCCCAATCTCATCAGATCATGGGTGGGAGACCATCAAGGAAGCCCAGGGTCGCTACGCAGAGGCAGGCAATGGCAAACCACCTCTGTCCGTCTCTTGCCTCGAAAACCCTCGAGGGTTGTCAGGGCTATTTTTGGGCAGGAACACACAGGAACGGAGTTCCGTCTGGCTCCTGAGTTGGCCACACCCAGCAGGAACTCATTAGCATAATAGGCCACACCCAACAGCAGAAACTCATTGGGATTGGCTACATTAGCAGTGTGTGACCTAACATGCAAAGAAGTTCCTGCTACAAAAAAAGGTAAACAGAATAAGAAGCAAAAGGTGGGTGTGGCTGGATGACCACACTTCTGGTAACATGGGGGTGTGGCCTAATAGGCTAATTAGCTGTGCTGTCAGGGGTGTGGCCTAATGTGCTAATGAGTTTCTGCTGATGGGTGTGGTTTATTATGCTAATGAGTTCCTGCTGGGCTTTTTCTACAAAAAAAGCCCTGCGGGTTGTCATAAGCCAACCGTGCCTCGATGCCGATGGTCCATCACGGTTTCGAAATGACAAATTCGTTAATAACCATGAATGCCAGTCCACTGAAGACCTTGATCATCATACTCGGTACCCGGCAGCTTTGTACGTTCACGTGGCGCACGGCATGTCAACATCGTAAATGCCTTACCTAGTTTCGTGTGTCGTACTTAACGAAGAAAAATTTATTAATAACCATGAAGGCCAGTCCACCCGATAAGCAAAGAGGTTTCACGTTGGACTCTGTGAGCCGTTGCCCTGGGGCTCAAAGGTGGGGCTGGTACTAGGTTGCCCACTGCCCTCAGGTGATAGAAACCAATATGTCGGCACCCTAGTGGTGGGGAGTTCCGGGACAGTTTGCCCGCATTCTGTACCCCTGGCGATGACCACAGCCCTCACCCCCCGTTCTTACCTTCCCCAGATGGATGGGTCGCATCAGCCTCAGGACGCATCGTCTGCAAACAGACCAGAAAGAGAATCGGGTCAGAAACGAGAGGGCTGACTCCCACCTTCTGTGTAAAGTCCGGTTTGCCGCTTTCTCTGCTCTTCCTTCTCAGGGCCAGCCAAAAAAAAAATGATTCATCCTTTTATCTCCCCCGCCCCATGACCGGTACAGGCAGACACAGCCGGGACAGACCAGCGGTTGCGGCAATCTTACAGGGGCAGCAGGGCGATGTGTGATTGTGAGCTGGGGTGTGAGGGAGGTGAAAAATCGCTGCGCGGGATAGGTGGATGTGAGGCCTCCGTTGGGAGGATTGAGCGAAGGGGGGTGGGGTGGAGTATGTTTGTGAGAGTTGTGAATCCCACAGTCATCCCAGATAACAAGCAGAGCGTGCGTCCATCCATTACGTGCCGCCAAGTCTGTTCTGACTTACGGCGGCCCTATGAATGGATAACCTCCAGAAGGTCCTGTCGTTAACCGCCTTGCTCAGGACTTGCAAAGGGAGGGCCCCGTGGCTTCTTTGGCTGGGTGACTCCGCCTCATGTCGGGTCTTCCTCTTTTTCCTGCTGCCTCCGTAAACTGCGCATAGTTGGGTTAGAAGAAGAAAAGACCCCCGTTTTGGACCCAATGAAACCAAATGTATACACGATGTCCCCTCACCTGGATGGTCCAGGCTGGCCTGATCAGATCTCGGAAGCTAAGCGGGGCTGGTCCTGGTTTGTATTTGGAGGGAAGGCCCCCCCCCGCAAGGCAGCCCAGGGTCACTGCGCAGGGGCAGGCAACGGCAAACCATCTCTGAATGTCTCTTGCCTTGAAAACCCTACGGAGTTGCCATAAGTAGGCTGTGATTTGACGGCACTTTAGGAAAGGTAAAGGTTTCCCTCGCTCGAAAGCCAGTCGAATCTGACTCTAGGGGTGCGGTGCTCATTTCCGTTTCTATGCCGAAGAGCCAGCGCTGTCCAGAGGTGTTTCCGTGGTCATGTGGCCGGCATGACTAGATGCCGAGGCGCACGGAACACTGTTACCTTCCCACCGCAGCAGTACCTATTTATCTGCTTGCAGTTTCTTGCTTTCGAACTGATAGGTTGGCAGGAGCTGGGGCCAGAGACGGGAGCTCACTCCGTCTTGCGGCACTTGGGTCTCAAACTGCTGAACTTCCAGGCTGCAATTCAGTGTCTTAACCACTTGAGTCAGTGTCTTAACCACTTGAGCCACCACAGCCCCTTGATGGCACTTTACACAGACACACATAAACGATGTAAACTGAACTCATTTGCATGGTGTATCTGATTTTATATAATTTATTCTGGATTTTGCATGATCTATTTTGCATGATATATGTTTGCTTCTGCCAGGGAGGAAGTGAGGCACTTTGAGACTTTCCTTCCTGACCATGGGGAGTCTCAGTCAGTCCAGGCAGAGTGGTTTCTCGGTCAGTGCTTTGGTCTGGGTAGACACGGGTCCAAATTTCTGTGAAGATCACTAGGCAGCATTGGGCCAGTCATCACCGCAAGTGGTTGTTGAAAGGAATTTCCACCCCCATCAAGTTGCATCTGTCTTATGGCCACCCCACAGAGTTTTCAAGGCAAGAGACATTCAGCGTTGGTTTGCCGTTGCCTGCCTCTGTGTCACAACCCTGGGCTTCCTTGGTGGTCTCCTACTCCATCCAAATAGTAATTAGGACTGACCTTGTTTAGTTTCCGAGATCTGACAAGGTCACAGTAGCCTGGGCTATGGGGGGCGGAGGGGAATTATACCACTGGAATTTCTTGGAGAAGGCTGAATTAACGTCTCATAAACAAACCAGCCCAGCTTCTTAAGCAGACATGGGCCGCATGTCTTTATGCAGAGAAATTAGCAAACCTAAGGACTAGAAACTTGTTATCTTTAAAAAGCAGAGATGTTCAAGGAGCTGGATCTGTTTCCTACCCAGTTTGCTGCACCCCTATGGAATTAAGACAGACTCGCCGCTCAGAGAATTAGGATAAAGAGAGGAAATCTTGCCAAGGGAGAAACCTGGACAATCCAAACAGAAATCTCTCCCCCAAATCTCCATCCCTTTGAACCTTCCATCCCCTCCTCTTTGAATTGCTCAGATTTTCATGATAAGGGCATAAAGAGTTCTGCTGGACCAGACCGTCGAGTCCTGCGTCCTGTTTCCAGCCAGATGCCTCTGGAAGTTCATAAACAAAAACGTGAAACCGGCGGCCGTCCCCCATTCCCACCCGCCCAGTTTATTCGCCTCTGCACGGAGCTCGCTTTTCCCTGGGGATCTGTCGGAGTCTCTCCTCAAAGGCGTCAAGCTCTGCGGCTGCCACCACGGTCTTGTGGTAACACATTCCACAAGCTGCTCATGTTTCGTGTGCAATGGGCACTCCCCCCAACACACACACACTCTACCACTGAGAGATCCCACATGGGGGCAGAGGAAATCCAGGCTGTCAGGACGGTAGGGAAAAAAGCATCTGGATTCTTGGAGCGCGTGGAAGTTCTCCAAGGCATGTCACAGCGCCGATTCTCTGGTGCGTGTTTCATGAGCCAGGAAAGCGCAGCTGGGTGACCCACAGGTGAACGGCCTTTACCGAAAGTGAGCCTGCTGGTGTGTGTGTGTGTGGGAGATGTGTTGCATCACGGGATGCGCTCAGAACGGACGGATTCACCGCTGCACATGCATGGGCTCATGTGCATGATAGGATATGCTAGGAAAGAGGGGGCAGGGAAGGGACACTGGCTTGTCAGAAGCCACGTGGCAGCGACCTCCCGTCCTTGTGCAGGGAATGTGCAATGGCAAACCCCTCTGGGTGGTGCTAACTGCAGGGATCGGTGCAAGGGACGACTGTAACCTGGTGGCTGTGACCCGGCTGTGACCTCGGAAGACCCTGGTTCAAATCTCTGCTATGCCTGTCACTCTGATCTCCAGCCTCCTGTCTGCAACACTGTGCTGTCCTACCTTATAGGGCTGTTGTCAAGATTCCCAATTGTACGGGGAGTGCTTTAAGCAACTATATCAGGGTAATATCGTAACCTCACCTTCTCTCAAAGGCCAGATCCGCACTTATTTTCCAGCAGCTAAACCTGAAATGTCTTTCGCAACTATTTAAGGCAAAGCTGGAGAAGAATTTGGAAGGACAAGCAAAGACGGAAAGCGCTGGGACCGTTTCAAGGGAGAAGAGAAGAACAAGCATAGCAAATCGGATTAAAACCTGGGGACGAGATGAAAGATTCAACCTTTTCAGCCATTGGGGATAAAAGGGTGGCAAGATTTCCTCTCTTCTTTTTCTTTTTGCCAAGGTTCAACCCTGGAAAGCGGTTCCAGGGCTGAAACCTGGAATACAGGAAGTAAAAGACCTTTGGAGCAGTGTTCTCTCTAAGCTGAGTTCGTGTGAGCTAGCTCACAGCTTTTTAGCCTCTGGCTCACACATTTTTGTCTTAGCCCAGGAAGGCCAGCTCCAGAGCAAACCAATTCATGCAGTAGCCAAATCACTCGCTCACAACTTTAATGCCAGTAGCTCACAAAGTAGGATTTTTTGCTCACAAGACTCCACAGCTTAGAGGGAGCATTGCCTCTGAGCATGTGCAGACAGCGTTCCTAGTAGTTCCTTTTGGCCTCCAGATTCAGTGCCTCTATGGCAATGGCCACCTTTTGGGGTCTGTTGTTAGACCCTCCAATGGCCTCTCAAATGGGAAAGGGGGTGGGAGAGATGTACAAGCCACTCCTGGGCACTGTCTAGAGCCCTGGTGACCCCGGGTGCAAAAAGAGGCGTGGCTAAAGAGGATTTAGAGGGGACGAATTAGAGGCGACTGGTCTTTTCCAGGTTGCCCTTAAATCCTATCGGTTCTTTAAGGAACGTTGGTCGGCGTTTGAGGGCAGAGCAGTGCCCGGTGGCGATAAATCGGAGCTGCAGGAAGTTGGATCAGTGAATCATTCCTACTGGAGGACGCAACTCCCCACCCCCCGCGCCAGCTGAGTTCCCCTCCCAGAGGGGCACCGACGGGTGGGCACACCATGTCGGACCAGGGACCCTCCCACGGAGGAAGGAACCACACCCCCTCGCCTGCAGCCCCATCAGTCCTTCCTCAGCTCGCCCCCCTCCACGACACCCTCTTCTCTTCGTGCCACACTCCGTTGGCTGCCAGCTGTGCCCTCTGCGGCTCCTCGCTACCGCACCAATGCCCGCACCTCCGAGACCTCCCGGTGCCAGCTGTCTGCACCTCGTTTCCGGCCAGCTCCTTGTCCTTGCTCCCTTTTGCCCCCACCCCGCCCAGCAATGCTGGCCGGCGTCCCTCGGTGCCAACTCCCACCCACCTCGCGCTCGGTGCCCACCTACCGTAGCGGCGCAGCGCAGGATCAGCAAGGTTGTTACCAGGAGAAGCTGAAGGGCGTTGCAGGGGGCATTCATGGTGCCCGGGCTGCGTGGCTTGGGGTGGGCGGTGGTAAGTGGGCAGGGGCGTCTTCAGTACTCGTGCCCCAAGGGTCCGGGCAGCCCCCTCTCTCCGGTCTCCTCCTGGCACCCTGGCATTGTAATCCAGGCCGAGGGGGACGAGGCGAGCCGCCCCCCCTTTCCAGCCTCGTCTTGAACGCAAAGACACTTTGCCAAACTTTTTTTTGTTGGGGGGGGTTCCACTGTCAGTTCAAAAAAACCCTCAATCCATCGAAAGGACAAAAATTATTCCCAAGATCACGGGCAATGCCCTCCGAAGTGGCGGCGGCGGCGGCTCAGCTCCTCCTGGGCAGTGCCCCTAGGCAAGGGCATCGGTGCCCACGGCTTCCCCCGCCGGTCTGTAATCCATGCTGGAGGTCCAGCGAAGGGGGGAAGACGAGGGGGGAGCGGAGGAGCCCCCCGGGGGAGGGGGAAGCTGCAGGTGCGCCGGCGAGCCCCCCCGTCTCGCCCCTGCCCGGGCGCCGGTGTGCCAGGCGGGGACGGCCAGGGAGAAGTCACCCAGGCTCCGAGCGGGAGAGCGACAGACAGGAGCTGCTGGCCAGGAGCGGCGAGGGAGCCGAGAGGGCTCATGTGACCTCCCAATCCCACCCTGCGGAGGGGAGGGAGAGCCGGGCGGCGGGGAAGAGGCGGCGGCGGCGGGGTGGGGTGGGGGAGGCCCGAGAGAGCGAGGAGAGGAGGCCGGGGAGGCCGCCCGCCAGCCTCGGGGAAGGGGCTTCGGGGCGCTCCTCCGGGCAGGCGCTGCAGGGCAGCCCCGCGGTTCGTCTTCCCGGCGCCTCGGCGTTCGGGGGTAGACTGCCCTGGCGCGTGGAGGTTCCGCCCTCGCCACGGTGGCTAACTGGGAAGGGAAACCCCCGCTGGAGGGAGGTGACCCAGGGTCTGCCTAGCGTGCTGACTTGCGATAGCGGCTGGCCAGAGGGGCTCAGAAGAGGAAGGCGACCCCGGTCTGTTTGTCCCCGGTTGTCTGGTGTACGGAGGCGCACTGTCCTTGAACGTGGAGGCTGCCTTCAGCCTTCGGGGCGAACAGCTCTGTCCCAAGAGCCCTGCTGGGTCAGGCCAGGGCTCCACTTAGTCCGGCGGCCGAGGGAATATTACCCGAAAGCCTCCAAAACAGGGCTTGGAGGCGACAGCCCTTCACTGCTGTCTACCCGGCCCAGGGGGGTATACTGCCTCTGGACAAGGAGGTTCCGTTTTGTCCTCTTTGCCTCTCCCGTGGATTTGGCTAACATGGAGGACAATGTACAGTGCCCCAAATTCCGTCGGCAAAGAGCAGGATAAAAACGTTAAGAGGTTAGACGAGTTCGAATTCTCTTTCAGCACAATCTTAAGACATCAGATCTTGTGCCAGTGACCTCCATAAGCCCATTATGCACTGCCTGGGCAGCGAAAGCAAAAGGCCGTGGTTTATACCATCGTTACTCACCCCTTTCTCTGAGGGTGGCCTAGACGGTCCTCCCTTCATCATTTTGTCCTCACAACAAGCCTGTGAGGTAGGCTGGGCTGGGAGAGTGGCTGGCCCAGGGTCATCCGGTGAGCTTCAGGGCAGAGGAGGCATTTGTGCCCCGTCTCCTCAGTCCTCAGCTAATGCTCTAACCACTACTGATTACTCTCAAGCAGGGCAGGATAATCCACCACAGGAGGTGGTGGCAGCTACAAGCATGGACGGCTTCAAGAGGGAATTGGATAAACATAGGAAGCAGAGGTCTATCAGTGGCTATTAGCTACAAGGTATAGATAGGAACTCTGGGGCAAGGGATGCTCTGTATTCTTGGTGCTTGGGGTAGCATTATTGGGAGGGCCTCTGGTGTCCTGGCCCCGCTGCTGGACCTCCTGAGGGCACCTGGTATTTTTGGCCCGTGTGTCAGAGTGTTGGACTGGATGGGCCAATTGGCCTGATCCGACATTGGCTTCTCTTATGTTTTATGTTGATAGACTGAGCCAGCAACCCCCCCCTGCACTTGGGGCAATAATATTTTTAGGAGTTTCTAAAAGAGCAGCCTGCAGTTTGGCAGAGGGCCTTCCCGGATCCATCTGCACCAGAGAGGCAAAATGGGTAGTAACGGTTTAAAGAAATGAAGGGAAAAACCCACCCTTCTTGTAGCATCTTAAAAGACTTAACAGATTGTGGCAGAAGTTCCTGCAGCCATAAATCTGTGGGCTTTTCGAGAGGCCGCAAGGCTCCTTTTTTGTTCCTCGCTGCCAGCGAGTAACGGCTACCCCTCTGGAATTCATTACCAGAAAGCTATTCTGTGCCCAGGGTTGGCACTGGCGTGCACGGCTCCCCGGTCGCCTGCAGAAAAAGAATGCCCCGCTTCCAAAGGTTCCATCCTCAGCAGGTCACAACTTCTGCCTGGCACCGATGCCAGCAAAGCGAGCCCCAGTTCAGCCTGGCACAGGAATCTCACTCGAGGGAGGAAAGGTTGCCAGCGGAGTTCCATTCATACTGCAGCAGCCTGGTCCGGATGGACTAAAAACCAAACATCAGACGCTGCTACGAGCCTCCATGTTTGCTTTTCTCCCCACCCACTCCCTGTCCCCAGGCAAGGGCTTGAATCTTGGGCTGTGTGAAGACAACAGTGTCCTTGAACATACGCAGAGTGCCCACAAGGACTGCCTTGTGTGTGAATGTATACTGAATTTTTTAAAATGAGGAAATACCCTGTATCAGCTGAAGGGCACATAGTTTTCTGCAGCTGTCCCCATGAACAGGGGTCTTGGTTCACAAGGACAAATCTCCCCACCCTGGCTCACGTGCATATTTTTGCACACATGCCAGCTTTCATGCATGTTGCACACATGCCTAGACTTTCCATTAAATTACCCTGAGAAACCAAAAACCACACTTTGTGCTTACGGCTCTAGGAATATTTATTTATTTAAACCATTCCTTCATTTATACCCCACCTTTCTCCCCAAAGCAGCTTACATCGTTCTCCTCTTCTCCCATTTTATCCTCACAACAACCCTGTGAGGAAGCTTAGGCTGAGAGTGTGACTGGCCCAAGGACATCCAGGGAGGGTTCAAACTTGGGGTTTTCCAGATACTAGTCTGACAGTCAGCTTGGTGTAGTGGTTAAGAGCGGTGGACTGAAATCTGGAGAACCGAGTTTGATTCTCTACTCCTCCGCATACAGCCAGCTGGGTGAACTTGGGTCAGTCACAGTTCTCTCAGGACTCTCTCAGCCCCACCTGCCTCACAGGGTGCCTGCTGTGGGGAGAGGAAGGGAAGGAAATCGTAAGCCACTCCAAGACTCCTTCAGGTAGTGAAGGTTGGTTATAAAACCAACTCTTCTTCTTCTTCTTGATCATAACACCACACTGGCTGTCTAACTGGGATCTTCCAGTTTTGGGGCACAACTTCCAATTGATGTTTAAGCCCCAGCGCCTCTCAGGTCAGTAATGAAACACGGATGACAATTCTTCGGTTGCAAATGGAATCCAGCAAATGACCAGTGAGAGGTGTGGTTGCAGTGGGGTACTTTTTAAGTCGAATCGGGGAGGGGAAGGGAAAGTCTGTACTCTATCCAGGTTGCTGAAGACCAGCATCTTTTCTATTTTGTTTAAATGAACATCCGCCCTTTCCATCCCCTTTGTCGACTCCAAAACATTTCTTCATTGGCAGCTCAAAGTCATGTCAAATGTCTGAGAGAAGAGTGGCAGATTCCAGATCTTGCAGTCACATCTGGGGAAACGGCTGCACCCCCACACAAGGACATGCTGATTTGATGGGAAAGTGCTTCCTAAATCAGCCAGCAGGGGGCACTGTCACTATAAATGCACACACTTGGAGAAAGAGATTGTATGTGCAAGTTTCACACATTACACAGAGACCATGGTGGGTCTGCCACGAAGTGTACATCCAGCAGTACATCACAGCTGCGCACGAAAAGCTAGCATGTCAAGGAAAACAGCTCCAGTTGTGCTGCTTCAGACCAACATGGCTACCCACCCAAATCTAGCTCCAGTTAACCTCCGCTTTTTAGCCTGATATTCTAGCTTTCTGCTTGCAGGGAACTTCAGAAATGTGCGCAGAAGAAAACATTCTAGCAAGCAAACCCCCCACATGGGGGCCACTGTTCTTTTCTGGACGTTTGCATGGGCTGGACAGGTACTGGATCACACGCCTACCTCCAGATGCATTAATTTTATCTATTTCTTTTATAACCCTTTCTCCCCAAAATGGGGCCCAAGGGGGCTTACATCGTTGTCTCCTCCATCTTACTCTCATGACAACAATCCTGGGAGGTGGGTTAGGCTGAGAGTATGTGACTGGCCCGAGGTCACCCAGCGAGCTTCCAGGGCAGGGTGGGGATTCGGGCCTGGGTCTCCCAGATCTGAGTCCGACACTCTCGACCACTACACCGCGCGGGCTCTGTTTCTTCCACGTTCATCCTCTGGGTGTCCTTTCAATACAGCTGTCCCTTCTTCTCCTCTTCTCCCCACTCTTTTCTGTTTTCAACCATTCCAGCATCTCCCCCTGCCACACACTTCACGCAAGTATACGCAGACCCTTCCTGGGGGGGGGCCCTTGAGGGCAGGTGGGAGTTGTGAGGCCTACTGCGTGGCGGGGTGTGCTCTTTTCCTTCCTCTTCCCCCCAACCCAAAAGCTGTGAGCCTTGTGGCTCAGGCCCTTGCGCACAATAAGATTAAACCTGCATTTCACACATAGTTCCCATTGCAGCGGGGTCTTGCTAATCCTCCAGGCGCGTCACTCCTCGCCACCTCCAAAGTCCTTTCCCCTCTCCTCCCCCCAGCAGATGCCTCCCCCCTTTTTCAGGAGGAAACGGCCCCCAAGGCAGAAAAACAACATTTCAAATGCCTTGAAACCCCCCTGCCCCCCGCCCAACACACACACAATTGCAGCAGAATCTGTGAATTCCCCCCCCCCCCCGGGGACTGCTATGCCATTCTCTTTCTGCATCCCTCATTATTCCCAGAATGCCCCACTTCAGGGGTCCCCGACATGGTGCCCGTGGGCGCCGGCTGACATCCTTCCTGGCATCTGTCATGTGTTTTTAGAAAGTGGATGGGGCACGGTGAGTGGGGCTTTTGCCCAGCATGGCTTCTGAGCGGCCACTAGACATTTGGGTTTTTTTAAAACCTTGGGTTGGGAACAGCTGCCGCCACAGCTCAAGGAGCTTCACTGTGTGAGGGAAAGGTAAGCTGTGGGAGCCACTGGCTGGCTGACTGGCCCCGCCTCCTGCGGCAGCCATTTTGTGGCAGCGTTTCTGTAGCTGCGCCCACCTGGCTGTGTCAGAATCCCAAAGGTGGCCTGCCCAGGCTCAAAAAGGTTGGGGACCCCTGCCCTACTTCACCCTCCACCCGTGAGCAAGGCTTTGCTTCAGGTCAGCCATTCCCAGAAACGTCTGAGGGGGAAAGCCAATGTGTGAAATAACTGAAGGCTCCCACGGACATAGAGCCCCAGTCCACTCAGAGGAGGATTCCCAGTGTGCCTCTGTGTGAGTCAGGGGAGACAGCCATGACTACAGCAATCAGCTTCTGCTAGGCCTCTGCATCGGCTGGCAGTTCCATCGCTCCTGATGCAGAGACAGAAGAATCACCTCAGAGGACTGAGTCTGCTTCCGGCGTGAACTGCTGCTTGGGCTTTGTTCCCCTTCCGATAACCCTCAGAGGATGTCTCTATAATGGGTATGGTTGGATCACTCAGGATGCAGTCCTAAGGACGCTTTCCTGGAAGTAAGCCCCACAGACTAAAGTGGGGCTTACTTCAGAGTAGAAGTCTGCTTATGATTGTTCTTTCACGGTGCAGAGACCACAGCAGGACGACCCGACTCAGAAGAGGGTTGCTTGCTGCATCTCTGTATGATTCACTGTTCTGGCCTCGCTCTCCTCGAATGAACCTCTGCCTGGCGGCAAGTGCGATGAGATCACTTCCGATACAGGAAGGCAGCAGAATAATGGAAGGCTGCCTGCCGAGCTTCTATGTAAATTGCCTGCTCTGGGCTAGTTTTCTTCCCATCAGGTGACGCGCTCCGGACAGTGACTGTGCAGAAAAGCAAAGGGGTGGGGGCGGGGGCTCCTCGGTGAGTAATTCTCGCTCTTTAGCAGTCTGGAAAGCAAATCTGTTGCTGCTTCAGATTTAATTCGGGGGTGGTGGTGGGGGATGCAGAAGTTTGACGAAAACACTGCCTGAACGAATGCTGACAGCGCGGTTTGACTTCCTGCAGCTTGCCCAGTGAGCTCCCGGCAGCAGAGCCTCCCCGCCAGCCAGCCAGCCCGCTCCCACGCCTGCCTGGGCACGCCTCAGAGCCACACTCCCCCTTGCTCCTGAACTGGATGGAAAGAGACACCTGCCCCACAGCTGAACTGAGGCTGGTGGAGTGGGCTAGTCCTTTCAGGGGACGGAGCCCAGAGAGGGAGCCCGGATAGCTTGTCCTGCCAGGGTGAACTGACACGCCTTGTGCCTTCTCTGGGGTTTGGCTAAGTGAGGAAAGGGCGCCAGAGAACGTAAGAAGAGCCTGCGGGATCAGACACTGGTCCATCTAGCACACAGAGGCCAGCCTGTTGCCCTGGAAGGCCAGACAAACATGGCATGTAGAGGCCGTGGTCCTCCCTGGCTGCTGCCTCCCGGCACTAACTAGTCTTGAGAGGTTTCCTGCCCCTGTAGATGGAGGCTCCCTTCAGTCGCCGCACCTAGCAGCCACGGATGGGCCTCTCCCCCATGAAATCTGTCTGAGCCCCCTTTTAAAACGATCTGTGCTCCCGGGGCATCGCTACCTCCACTGCCGGTGGATTCCACCGTTTAGTTATTCATCAAGTGAAGCAGTGTGTCTTCAGAGCAGAAGCCAGAAATAGCCAGCCTGACCTCCGTGGTTGGGCTTCCAATCCAAGTCCAATGGGAGAAGAGCTTAATTGGGGGCGGGGAGGTCCTGCAAGGAGCAGGCTGGGGCACAGGAAGGTGCCTACCAACAGCAGGCCATGGTCTCACTCTGGCCCAGTATTCTCTATGCCAGGGGACTCCAATGTGGCACCTGAGGGAGCCACGGTGCCCATAGAACACCTTTTCTGGTGCCCGCCAGGTGTGTAGAGAAAGTGGGTGGGGCTTTCGTCAGCAGGGCTTCTGATTGGCCACTGAAGATCTGATGGGCTGTGCAGAGGACTTTCACTCTGTGACTGAAGGTAAGCTGCGGCTGCCGTTCTGCGGCTGGCCCCGCCTCCCGTGGCCGCCGTCTTGTGGCTCCACCCACCGCGTGGTGTCAGAATTCCAAAGGCGCCTGCGGGCTCTAGAAGGCCAGGGACCTCTGCTCTCCTCTGATTGGCTGCCAAGATCTCAGGCACCACCTCAGCGAACGGGAGTTTTGCCAAGAATTGAACCTGTGACCTTTGGTGTGCAAAGCGGGTGCTCTGCCACTGAGCTACAGCTTCTCCCTCCATAAAAGCAATGGCCAGAGACTAATTCTCACAGTGGAACATGGTTCTATTTTACAGACAGAGGGGCAGCGGTGGGGGGGGCACTCAGCCCACAGTCCCCCACCCACCCACATATCCTCTCCTCCGTACTTGGCTTCAGACACTCTCCAGCAACCGTCAGGAGACACGAGTCCAGGACCTGGGCTTCACTTGGCAGCAGACGAGGGATAAGCTGGGTCCTCGACAGAGTCCAAGGCTCCTGTTGCTTGTGGGGGTGGTTCCTGCCGGATGCCGTAGCGCTGCCTGTATTCGGCATGCTTCTGCCGCAGCAGTTCCTGTTGCTTCTGGAGGCCGTTGGCCCTGCAGGGAAGCGCAGAGGTGAGCAGAGAGTGGCCGTCCACTGGATACTCGCCCCTGGTCTAGTTTGATTTGTATTACAGGACTAACAGTTCTCGTAGCCCACGTGTACGTGTCCTGTGCTGGATCCTGAGAGTGCTAAAACAGAGTCCTCAGAAAAAGCAGCGACAACCTAAGTAGGATGTGTGACCTTTTGGGGTTGGAAAGCGCAGTCGAGTTGCCGCTGACTTACGGTTTCCAAGGCAAGAGAGGAACAAAAGGAACAGAGGTGGTCGGCCGTTGCCTGGCTCTGTGTCACAACCCAGGACTCCCTGTGCGGTCTCTCGTCCAAGTGCTAGCGAAGGCCGTCCCTGCTTAGCTTCCACGACTGGGTTAGCCTGGGCCATCCAGGTCAGGGGGCGTATGGCTTTTAATTTAGGGGGAATGGCAGTGAGTGCTGAGGTGGGGGAGGAGAAACGATAAAGAGGTCTGCCAGCCCCCAAGATAGCTAAGTATGCTGCGACCAGAGCCAGGGCTTTTTCGGTGGCAGCCCCTACCTGGTGGAATGAGCTCCCGGAGGAGATAAGGGCCCTGAGGGTCCTTATGCAGTTCCGCAGGGCCTGCAAGACAGAGCTCTTCCACCAGGCTTTTGAGTAGAGGCTGCCATCGCTACTGTAACATCATCGTATAGCCATCTCGAGGCCCTGGTATGGGACTTCAGTCCTGTTTGGACACCACTGGAGCAGTGCCAACTGTGTGTATTGGAGTGCTGTGTAGTGTGGACCTTACACTGGGAAGTTTGTTTTGTTAACCTCTGTTTTAATTATTTTATTCGTAATGAAGTATTTATGGTTTTAGTATTTATTCTTGGCTTATGCCTCTATGTTTTAATGTTGATGTATGGCTTATGCCTCTTGTTCACTGCCCTGAGCCCACGTTGGAAGGGTGGGATATAAATCCAATAAATAAATAAATAAACTTCTGCATTGTGCGGATAAAACGTATAAAGAGAAATCCCCCCTGCTAGAATGTAGGGCCACCTTGTGGAACTCCCTGCCACAAGAAGCCAGAAAAATTCATGGAGGGTGGAATTAATATTCACTATCCACTAGTTCATAGGCATAATAGCTGAATGCGTCCTCCAGATTCAGAGGCAGAATACCTCTGTCAGATGCCGGGATGAGGACCATTGCTAGCAACCTCTGCTTGGGGGCTTCCCTGTGGCATCTATGCTGGAGTAGATGGACCACTGGTCGGATTCAGCAGGTCTCCTCTTATGTTGTTATGGCTGGAGTGAGCGACTCAGCAGGCCTGGACATAAGGGGGCGCTACGTCTCTCTAAGGGTGTATAGGTGTTATCTCCTTGAATGGGGTGCCTCTCTTTGTCTTAACCTGGGAACCACTCTCTAACCGCTCCTCTCCCTTTGTCCTCTCACTCGCCTCACATGGCCTTCCACGGAGACACATGCCTCTGCAGGTCTCTCCCATAGAGACAATGCTCTCCCATAGAGACAATGTCCTCGTACTCCCACACACGATGCCGGACAAGCTGCAGCAGAAAAGAAAAACAGGGTGTAGAAAAACTGTTTATTCTTTCCTGATCCCTTGATTTACACCGTGTTTTTCTTTTCTGCTGCTACTGCTGGTGGGGCCCTGACTTCTTCTCTACTTGTTGGTTTCCAGCCAGACAAGCTGGCCATTCAGCAGAGGGAAAGTACTCTGTAGATGAGGCTTCTTTCTCTTCTTTTGATGGCAACCTGAACGGGAACTGGATCTACTTGAATAAATGTAAGTTTGCCTCTTTTTTTGCAATATACTTCTCAAGAGATTTATTTACTGCACTCAGTAGCGTGCCTCTATGACGGGGCAAAACTCTGCTATATGAACCAAAGATCCCAATGGTGATGTTGTTATGACGTCCCACTGGCCTTCTGATACTACAGACCTGGTTTTAGAGTAACAGCCTCTCCCAAGGGAATTCTGGGAGCCAGCTCTGTTCCCAGCATTCCCTTGGGAGAGGCTATTACTGCTCTGCCTTTCCTGTTGTCTGCAGCTTTCTATCTAAATACGTCTGCTTGACTGATGACTACTTTATGCGCCTGACGCAGAGAGAGCAGTGATTCGCTTATGCTAGAATAAACATCATTAACCTTTCAAGTGTCACTGAGCTCCTGTTTTTATTCCACTATGGAAGTCTCAGCACCTTCAGCAAACTACAACCCCCAAGATTCTTTGGGGGAAGCTGCGACAGCATGGCCATAAGAACATAAGAACATAGGAGAAGCCAATGCTGAATCAGGCCAATGGCCCATCTAGTCCAACACTCTGTCACACAGATGACACGAAGTTGTTCAGGGTGGTGACAACCAGGGAGGATTGTGAGGCCAATCATTCTCAGGGGAAAGGGTGCAACTTCTTCCACCCCAGCTGACTCCTCTTGTCTCTTCACACTGTTATAAATCATCCAGTTGTGCACATATCTGCCTATCTCCCAAAGAAGATATCTTTTTAAAAATATGTAACGGGGTTGCTCGCAGTCACCGATTCTGCATGGAAAAGCATGGAGTCTGGTATTTTACTTTATTTGTATCCTTTCACCCCAGTGGGGACCCAGAGCTCCTTACATCATTCTCCTCTCCTCCATTTTATCCCCACAACAACCCTGTGAGATAGGTTAGGCGGAGAGTGTGTGACTGGCCCAAGGTCATCCAGCAGGCTTCTGTGGCAGAGTGGGGGGATTCAAACCAGGGTTTCCCAGGTCCTAGTCTGACACTTTAACCACTATGCCACGCTGTCATCTGGTGCCACAACCAGCATTCTGGCAGATCACAATTTAGCAAGCTTCTAGTCCTCATGGCTGTGAAAGTAAGCTTGACTGTTTGTCGGGAAAGCCTGTTAGAATCTCTGCAGCCAGAGGATGGAAGGGTTTCAGGAGTGGTCAGGGGGCGGAGCTTCAGGGCCATCCAGAGCTCCCCCCAGCCCCCCTGTGACTAAGGGCAGTGGAACAATTGTACGGAGTAAGCCAGCACGTTCTCGTCGTGGCACGCTGGGGATGGATGACTGTTGATTGGGGATGGGGCACAATGTGGGAGTGGGGCCGAGGCCCAAGGGGGAGAGATACCACCAAGCCCAGGGACACAAAAGGGTCCCGCCTCCCCCGCCCCCAGCTAATCCATACCAGGCTTGCTCCTTGCTCTTGTTGTAAATCTGAGTTATGGTTCGGTCCTTCTCATCCATGAAGCGGTTGTGAACTTCCTCCAGCTTCCTGCAAGCAAATGGTGGGGGCAGAGGTAGAAACTTAATAGGGTGTGCTGGCCGCACGCTAAAAGAAGCGAGAAGCAGAACATGCTGAAGCAAACCAGGATTCAAACAGTTCGGCTCTTCACCTCCCATCTGTTCATTGTTTTCCACCCCCACAGGAACCGGGGGGGGGGGGGCTCTACCTCTTGTTTTTCCAAAGTCTCTGCCTGAAGCATCTCTTTCCCCCCCAACTAAAAGGTGGTGTGTGCCCCCTCCTTCCCCACCTGGCCCTGCAGACAGACAGCGTTCAGAGAAGGCAGTCCAAAAAACTGCAAGAGGTTAAAAAGCTACTCCTGCATGGTTGCTGACCTTGGGGGAACGGAGGCAGAAACAGACCCGCAGGAGCCCAAAGACACACAAAGCTGTCAGGAGGAGCAGACACCTGTCCGTCTATCCCTTTTGGCGACACCTCTCCAAGGTCTTAGGCAGAACAGCCCTGCCCTCCCCCAGCCCTGGAAGCAGAGATGCTGGAGCCAGAGGGGCCAGGGAATGTCCCCATTCCTGCGCCGACAGGAGCCACCGCAAGAGCTGCCAGCTCCGGGCTGGGAAATACCTGGAGATTTTGGGGGTGGAGCCTGAGGAGGACGATGGGGCTTGGGGAGGGGAAGAACTTCAATGGGGTAGAATGCCATAGAGACTGCCTTCTGACATTGCCATTCTCTCCAGGTGAACTGATCTCTGGAGATCAGCTGTCAAAGCGAGAGATCTCCAGCCACCACCTGGAGGCTGGCAACTCGAGCCACGGCTCAGTTGTAGAGCACCTGCTTGGCCCCCAGGATCAGTCCTCAGCACCTCCAGTTTAAAGGAGGAGATAACAGATGATGTGAAAGTCCTCTGCCAGGGAGACCCTGGCAAAGTAGAGAATCCTGGCTCTGATAGTCCAGCGGTCCGATTCAGTATACGGCAGCTTCGTGTGTCCAACAGCATGATGCTTTTCACATGAGAACAAGACGAAGAAGAGGTTGGATTTATACCTTGCCCTTCGCCACCCGAAGGAGTCTCAGAGTGGCTTACAATCTTCTGTCCCTTCCCCTCCCCACAACAGACACCCTGTAAGTGGGGCTGAGGGAGTTCTTTTGAGAACTCATGAGAGAACAGCTCTGAGAGAACTGTGACTGGCCTAAGGTCACCCAGCTGGCTACATCTGGAGGAGTGGGGAATCAAACCCGGTTCTCCCAGATTAAAGTCTGTGCTCCTAACCATTACACCAAACTGGCTCTCATGTCTTGTGACCAGCCCCTGTTTCTCCCAGTATATCATGGTAAACACTTATGCTATGCTTCAGTTCTTTCCTGGTGGTTCCAGACTTCTAAAACCCTAAAGCGCTGGTTACTGGATGTCCCATTTTGAAGACTGTACTGACTCACCATGTTTAACCCGCCTTGTCTCCCTGTGAGAAAGGTGGACTATAAATCACGTAAATAAATAATGAATGAACAAAATAAGTTGTCAAGCAGGGACTGGCTGGAACAGGCTGTTTCTTCCACCTCCGGTTCCGCTGGCCAGCTTCTCCCTCTCTCTGAACCTACCGAGCACACTACATTCAAAAGGAGGATATTACATGCAAAGCGTGTCGTCCATACGGTTACCCGTCGCCACTGCCCTCTTCTCCCCCTGCTTCCCCGAAAGAGACACAAAGGATTGCGTGTCCCTCATCTAATAAATACTGAGCTCTGTCAGGCTGTGCACGGAAGGGCTAATTAGGGGGCAAAGCCCCCTCCTTCCCCAAGCCCCATTTCCATTACAAAAGGACAAAAATGTTTTGCCCCTTGGTGCCCTCTGGTATGTTTACCCTAGGCTCTGGAAAACTGGGATGGGTGGACGGAGAACCAGGGTTCGGCCTGTTGAATAGGCAGGCGGCATTGTCCCTCCCAGAATCCTTTGCAAACCGGCCCATTCTTTGTTAGCCAGCCAAAGAAAAGGGGGGGGAAGCTTGTGAACTGATTGATGAGCGTGCCCCCACCCTGCATATTTCCACCGCCACCACCCCCGCCCTTCCTCCAATTCTTTCTCCACGGGATTCACTCAAGGGATTTGGAAGAGAGTTAAGAATAGGCTGGCAGACTTCTGGGGAACCGGCTGCCCCAAACAATGCTTGTGTGGCCTCCCTGGGGAGCGGAAGGGGGCAGGGTGTGTGTGGGGGGTGATCTCGGTATCTCCCTGAATTCTTGCAGGCAACGGGTTTGGAAGCAATGCTCCCTCTAAGCTGTGGAGTCTTGTGAGCAAGAATTCTACTTTGTGAGCTACTGGCATTAGAGTTGTGAGCCAAGCGATTTGGCTGCTGCATAAATTAGTTTGCTCTGGAGCCATCCCTTCCTGAGCTAAGGGGAAAATGTGTGAGCCGGGGGCTAAAAAACTGCGAGCTAGCTCACACTAAGTCAGCTGAGAGGGAACACTCTTTGGAAGTGCAGTTGGGTTGGAGGCTCCCTTCTCTAGCACCAAAGGCAAGCCTCCGTGACCCAGGATGCATCCATACTAAGCATCTGGGGAATGGAACTCACCCCATAGTGGGATCTCCTCCGCTATGCAGACACAGTGTTGCACAGAGAGAGTTCCCCCTGGAGCGTCACACTGGCTCTTTTACAGGTGTGCAAAGCACTGTGCCGGCTTTAGGTTTTTCTATCAGTTGAGAGAGCGAAGAATGATTTCTTCTTGGGCGATGAGGGAAAGAAGATGCTTGCTGGTCAGCGGCTGGTAGCTACTAGCTGTGCCGCACACACAAACGCGCACGGAGCCCAGCAGTTTGGAATGCGGCCCACAGAGGAGACAGACGGCTGAGCTCTTGCAGCAGAGGAGGGGGACGGGGACGGGCAGGTGGTGTCCCAAAGGCCCGCTCTTTGCCTGGGGTGGGCTGCAGGTGAGCCTGAGCTGCTTTGGAGACTGGCACCTGCTGGGCTCCTGGCTGCTTCCTCCTGCTCAAACCTGCCTGTAAATAAACAGACATGGCAAAAGGGCCATCAATCTCCACTGCTCACCTCTCCTCTCCAGGGAAGCAATCTTGTGAAAGGGCAGCATCTGGGTTTCCCTGCCATTCGGGAGAGGAATGGTAGGGCCCGCGGATCTGCGCTCTGCCCTGACAGGAGGTCTGTCTTCCTTCACTGCTCATCTTCCGAATTGAACCCTGCAACATCCCCCCCCCGCCCTCCCCATCCCCGTCCTCTCCCGCGTCCCCTCCCCGTTTCGGACTTAAGTGGGCATGTTTAATTGCATTAGGCTTGATTAAAGGCTGCTCACAATTAATCTCTCCCTGGTCATGGCCGGCTAATTAGGCGATGGATTAGAATCAGGACTGGCTGGCAGCCGGCCTTGGCAGGCTCCGTTGTGCAGGGAGGGCACCGATCAGAGGAGGTTTTATAAAAAACCTTTTTAAAAAAGCTCCCCGGACAAAACCCCTACAGCAGGGATCCCCAGCCCCTTTATGCCCGTGGGCACTTTTGGAATTCTGACTCAGCGTGGTGGGCACAGCCGCAAAATGGCTGCCACAAGATGACTGTCGCTGGAGCTGGCTACAAAATGGTTGCCCCAGCTTGCCACCGTCCACATGGTGAGGAGCCTCATGCTATGGCAGCAGCTGCTGCTGAAGCAACGTTTTTTAAAAATCTGCCCAGCCAATCTCTAGCCTTGCTGGGCAAAAGACCCACCTGGCCCTGTTTGCTTTCTCAAAGTACTTGGCCGGCGCCCGTGGGCACTGTGTTGGGGACTGCTGCCCTACAGAAACCAGTCCCAGTCAGCTGCACAAGGATCCCCCCCCTCCGGGTGATGATACCAGCAGGGACTGGTTGGAGAGGGAATTAGATAAACATATGGAGCAGAGGTCCATCGGTGGCTATTAGCCACAAGGTATAGATAGGAGCTTTTGGTCTGGGGCAAGGGATGCTCTGTATTCTTGGTGCTTGGGGGGGAGGGGCAACAGTGGGAGGGCTTCCGGTGTCCTGGCCCCACTGGTGGACCTCCTGATGGCACCTGGTATTTTTGGCCACTGTGTGACAGAGTGTTGGACTGGATGGGCCATTGGCCTGATCCAACGTTGGCTTCTCTTATGTTCTTATGATGCAAGCAAAGGGTGCGGGGACAGCTTCTTGAGTGCTCTCAGGGCCCATTCTCCCTTCCTCTAAGCCTGCCCTTCATTACACTCACATAAATGTGTAAACGTAACCCTGGTGCCCTGCCTTTGTCTAGCAGGTCCGTGACCCGCAACCGGGTGGCATCCTGACCTGCTGTGGCTGGCATTAAGGGTGCCGATGCCATACTCCTGTTTGCTTAGAGTGTGGAAACAAAGATAAAGGCGGAGTTTTACCACAGCTCTTCTGGTGGCCAAAAAGGTTGACGCTGCAGGCTTGGGAAAGTGAGCTGGCACTCTCCATCTCCACGCCGGCAGACTGAACTTCTTTTGCCGCCTCGGAATTAGGATACTGCAGCAGACTGCTACGGTTAGATGTGCAGTGAGAGATCTGGATGGTTTCTACAGATGTGTCTGCACCGTCTGTTAACAGTATGAATCCAGGACTCAGATCCTGCATGCGTAAAGGCCTGGAGCAATGCAAGTCTCCTTCCCTTTTGCCTTTTCTGTTTATTTTATTTTGTTGTTTTGGGGGCGTTGTTTTTTGTTCCAGCCTGCCATTGTAGTATAAAAGGAAACAGAAAATAATTCAATAAACAATTCTAACACAATCTGGCAAGGAAGAAGGAACACAGGGAGGAGGGTAAAGTTGGGAGAGGAAAGAGGAGGGAAAGAGAGAGAAAAGACGTCAGAGAGTTGCAGGGGGATTCTTTAAAATAACACTTCCCATGTGCTCAAAGCGCTTCACATCGCGTATATTGCCATGTTCCTTACAACAGCCCTGTAAGGTAGACCTGTGCTACGTTATCCCCACAGTGCTGATGGAGACTCAAGGCTGAGAGAGATAGACGGACACTTCCCTGAAGCCTCCCTGGGTAGTGACCTTCAATATTCCCAGACCCAGGATCCACCTTTAACACCCAGGTAACGATACGAGACCTAATGACCTGTAAGCCCATAACGGGAAGTCATGTGACAGCACAGTCACATGACAGGAAGAGGGGAGAGTCAGAACGGAGCCCTCACTGGTGTCAAGGTCATGGCTCTGGGCACCGTGGGAGCTGCACCATTCTGAAGGAATCCTCTCTGCTGCTAAGCGACATCACCTCAATGTCCTGCTTCTCCTTCTCAGCATGCAGAGGGTGTGGTACTCTTGCTCTCTATACATGCGCACCAGCAGTGGGTCTTTGCATAAAGCAGGAGAACGAAAAAAAAGACAGATCTATACGGGCTCAGGGACCTGGCCTGTGAGTTGAGCACACGAAGCCGCTTTATATGGAGTTAGAACGTTGGTCTATCAAGGCCAGGAAAGGGAACCTCCATGTTCAGAGGCAGTCAGCCCCTGAAAACCAATACCAGGAGACAACCAGGGAAGGCCTCTGTCTCTATAGCCTGTTGTTGGCCCTCCAGAGGAACGGGGTGGCCACCGTGTGAGACAGGCTGCTGGACCAGAGGGACTACTGGTCTGATCCAGCGGGGCTCTTCTTATGTTCTTAGGGCTGTCTATTCTGCCTGGCAGCCACTCTCCAGAGACCCAGAGATTTTTCACACCACCTATTAAGCTGATCCTTCTAACCAGAGATGCTGGGGACTGAACCTAAGTCTTTCTACATGCCAAGGAGATGCTCTACCATTGAGCCGGAATTGAGCCAGCTGGGCTGGGAGAAAGAACACGGGAGAGCGCTGCTGGGAAGGTGAGTGGGTTTTTTTTTTTTTGGCCTTTCCTAAACTACTGGGGAGCATTAATTGAGGTTACTTTGAGAGTGGACAGAGTTTGAGGGTGAGTAGGTGCTTGTAGCCTGCTGGAGAGTGGGTCTGTTTGGGTCTTTTCTCTGGTCTGTTGCTCATTGAACAAGGTCTGTTTGCCTGGGGCTGATTTCAGAGGAGACAAGGTCCTATGACTGGTAGACAATCTAAAAACTGATAAATCACCAGGCCCGGATGGCATACATCCAAGAGTTCTGAAAGACCTCAAATGTGAACTTGTGGATATCCTTACGAAAATATGTAATCTTTCATTAAAGTTTGCCTCCATTCCTGAAGACTGGAAGGTAGCTGATGTCACTCCTATCTTTAAAAAGGATTCCAGAGGAGATCTGGGAAATTACAGGCCTGTCAGTCTGACATCGATACCGGGTTTCAGCTCTATAGGCAGGACAGGGAAGGATGGGTTCTGGGAAGTGTTGTGCTGTACCTCAGAGGGGACATAGAATCAAATGTTAGAAAACTTCAAGGACATTAACTCTCCAACAGAAGTGACATGGGTAGAAATACTGGGCCCTAAGGGATACTTAAAAATGGGGGTGTACTATCACCCATTTGATCAAACCCTTGAGACTGATCTTGAGATGGAGAAGGAAATAAGGGAGGTGACTAAAGCAGATAACGTTATTATACTGGGAGATTTGAACTACCCTCACATTGACTGGGTAAACATGTGCTCAAGTCATGCTGTAGAAATGAGATTCCTAGACATCATAAATTACTGTGCACTGGAACACTTGGTCACCGAGACTACCAGAAGAGAAGTGATCTTGGACTTGATTCTGAGAGGGTCTTAAGACCTGGTGAGAGATGTTACACCAGTTGGGAACAGTGACCACCACAGGTCAACGGAAAGTTACCCCTAAAGTCCAAAACTGTAGCATATGATTTCAAAAGAGGGAACTTTACAAAAATGAGGGGAATAGTAAAAAGGAAGCTGAAGGGAAAACACAAGAGAGTCAAATCCCTGGAGGATGCTTAGGAGTTACTTAAAATCACACTAATTAAAGCCCAGATAGAATGCATTCCACAGGTTAGGATAGACACTGCCAAGTCTAAAAGAAGGCCTGCGTGGTTAACAATGCAAGTTAAGGAAGCTATAAAAAGAGGCTTCTTTTTTAAAAGTGGAAAGTCTGGCCCATTTAATTGAACAGGGGAGACTACATACTTTGGCAAAAGAAATGTAACTCAATAATTAGGCAGGCAAAAAGAGATTTTGAGGGGCAGGTTGCTAAAAGCATCAAGACAAACCAGCCAGAGAAGCAGTGGGGCCTTTGGATGACAAAAGAATAAAGGGATTGCTAAAGGAAGATGGGGAAATGGCAGAGAAACTTAATGCCTTTTTCTTTCTGTGTTCACTGTGGACAACATGATACATGTACCCATGCCACAGCCCTATTTTCAGAGAAGGGAGTCTGAAGAACTGAGCCAAATTGAGGTCACCAGAGATGAAGTTCTAGAGAGGTTTAAAAATTATACTAGAACTCAAGGGCATCCAATGAAGCTGATGGGCAGTAGGTTCAGGACAGACAAAAGGAAATACTTTACATAGAAAGTGATTAAAATGTGGAATTTGCTGCCAGAAGATGTAGTGATGGCCACAGGAATAAACAGCTTTAAAGGGGGATTAGATAGATTTGTGGAGAATAAGTCTATCAATGGCTACTAGTCATGGTAACTGAGGGGAACCTCCAAATTCAGAGGCACTAAACCTCTGAATCCCAGAACCAGGAGGCAAAATCAGGGGAAGGCCTCGGCCTCTATGCCCTGTTGTTGGCTCTCCAGAGGAACTGGTTGGTCACTGTGTGAGACAGGATGCTGGACTAGATGGACCACTGATCTGATCCAGCAGGGCCCTTCTTATGTTCTTATAAGTCATACTGAGATTCAAACCAGGGACTTCTGGGTTTACTGTAGCTTATTCTCTTAGCCATTTTACTACAGCAGCCTTCACAGAATGGCGCCTGTATTCGGGTTGGTGTTTAAAGGAGAGTTCGTGACAACTGAGAAACGGACTGGTTCTCACTCTAAACATTTCTCTTGTATGGCGGGGGGGGGGAGGAAGAGATGCAAATCCTTTTTGGATGGCATCAAACGAAACATTGAAACATCGCAAGCAAGATGTAAAGAGAACCAAAGTGCTTTGCGTCATTTGGGCTGCCGCTCTTTTAAGGAGGATGCAAACAAAACCCGGGGAGGATTTAGAAGAGGGCATCAAAGGCGACGAAAGGGTATGGAATGCGCGACCTCAGTGGGGAGAAAGTGTAGCTCAGAGAAAAGAAGATTAAGGGGAGGGGAGGTTGACAGCAACACAGCCTAGTGAGATCAGTGGAATCCTCCTTGCTGGACTCAAAGACGGCTCTTTGCATCAGGACGGCGAGAAGACAAGGCTTACAGGGGAAGACAATAAAGTGGGAAGGCAGCAGGAAAAAAGGAAGACCTGACATCAGATGGATGGACTCGATTGATGTTCCCTCTAAGCTGTGGAGTCCTGTGAGCAAAAATTCTTCTTTGCGAGCTACCGGCATGAAAGTTGTGAGAGAGCGATTCGGCTGCTGCATACATTAGTCTGTTCTGGAGCCCTCCTTCCTGAGTGAAGACAAAAATGTGTGAGCTGGAGGCTGAAAAACTGTGAGCTGGCTCACACTGACTCAGCTTGGAGGGAACCATGGATCCGATCAAGGCAGCCGCGGCCCTCCTCCCTTTGCAAGACCTGAGTGTGGGGTGTTAACGACGGGGTGTTCTGGAGGCCACAGGGTTGTTGTAAGTTGGAAGCGAGGTCACGGCACGTCTCAGTGCGTCACCCTCCTCAGAACACCGAGACTGCCAATATCCCTCTTCCAGTTTATGCTTGTAATCTGTGTGGTGGCAAAGCCGGGAGTGGATGAGAACTGTCTATTTCCCGGGGCACCTTGGTGCAGCCTCCGAACATGCGACCGAATCTCAAAAACAGGGGTAGGGTGAGCCTTCCTGTGCAATCCGAGCGAACGCTTGTCAAATTCTTATTCGAGATGTGTTTTAATAGGAGGAAGTTTATGAAATGGATGGCCAAACAAAAAGACACCTCTGTGTCTGAAAAGGACTATTGGAGAGGAAGAACTGCAGCACCGGGTCAGGCCAAAGGTTCCTCTGCACTCTCTCCGCCAACAACTGGCACCCAGACAGCATCAGAAGCTCTGCATGGAAGGCACGATCAGGCTATACACCCCTTGTTGCTATTTCCCACTAAAGGTCAAAAAGACTTGCAAACAGCTATTTGCCTGGTGGCACCATGGGCCAGCTTGACCAGCCTGAGCCCAGTGTGGCTGAAGACTCCTGAGGAGTCGAGGAACCACATGCAGCCAGCTCTGGACCAGCTGAAGTTAGTGAATTAGAGACACAGGAGCCTCGAGATTCATTGCCAGCAGCTGACCTTGACCCACCCAGCACAGCTCTGAAGTAGCTGAGAAAGCACAGCTGCAGGAAAGTAGCCCACCAGGCTCCTGTTCCTTAATTGAACAGCGAAAGGAAAGGCTCTGGCAAGACTTAAGGACATGCAGACAGAGTGCTTAACTCTTGGGCTGGTGCCAGCTGCTTAGTGACACCAGTTCTAAGTAAGTGCAGGAGCACCTCTGAGCAGATGGGTGTAAATCAGGCTTGTTAAGAAATGTCTATATAAATCAGACCTGGAGAACTACAGATTGTTGAAGCAACTTGTTACAACCCTGTGAACTTTATGACCACAACACTGGACTCTTCCTGTCTCCTGTGACCTTTGAACTAACCCTTGACTCTACTTTTTGGACCCGCCTGAACCTTGCTGATCAATGACCTCAGACTGCCTTGAATCTGCTTTCCTGAACAACCCCTGAACTCTAACTGCTGCTAAACTGGTATTTGATCTCTGGACTGGCTCTGGCTTTGTGGCCTTGCTCTGCCTGTATCTCCTCGAGATGACCAGGCAGGCTTACAGAAGTTGGATCCCACCCACCCAGCTCCCAAATTATGAGCTTAAGTGGATTAGTACAAATGTTTTTCTGGGCTAGTGGATTTATTTGGAAGGTGGCATATAAGACTGAGCTCACTGTGCGACTCTGCAAGGCCTCAGCGTACGTGCAGGATTTGGCACTGGGTGCAGTACACAGCACCTTGAGAATCACAAGTATGCTTTCTTCTTCTTAAAAAAAAGATCACATTGCAAGGTTGCAAAAACAAGCTTTATTGTCTGTGGGCCAGACAGGGGAGATGGTAGGGGAGATAGAGGAAGGCAAATGGAGAGATGGCAAGAGAAACGGAATGGGTTCTTTCTGTCTGTTTTCAATGTGGCAAATGTGGGGCTAATACCCAAGCTGGAGGGGGGCCACTTTTTTTGGGGGGGGTATTTGAGTCTAGTAGAGAGGATGAGAGACACACATGAAGCTGCCTTATAAATCAGCCCTTTGGTCCATCAGTATTGCCTAGTCGGACCAGCAGCAGCTCTCCAGGGTCTGAGGCAGGGGTCTTGGACATCCTACCCAATCCTTTCAGCTGGAGGTGCTAGATAACAAACTGCCAAGCAGTTGCTGTACCACTGAATGCAGCCCCTCCACAAAAGTTCTTGGACTGCTGGGCACAATAAAAACCTTCATTTCTGGTTTACACAGGAACACACGCCACAAACAGAGCGACTGCCAAGGACAGAATGGTGGCTCACAGTTACCATCTCTGATGAGCATGGGCTCCTCAGTATACACAAGCCTGATTTACAAATATTATTTGGAGCTACACTTTTTCCAGTGACTCATATACAACCTGCTTGGCCTGAAAAAGATATACTTATATTTACATTTTTATGTGTGTTAGTACAATTTAGATCATTGAAGAAGGCCCTCTGGGCTGAAATGCATTTGTTGTGGTTATTATATACGTGTAACCATTATTGAAACCCAGTAGTTATAAGAACATAAGAGAAGCCAATGCTGGATCAGGCCAATGGCCCATCTAGTCCAGCACTCTGTCACACAGTGGCCAAAAATACCAGGTGCCATCAGGAGGGCCAGCAGTGGGGCCAGGACACTAGAAGCCCTCCCACTGTTACCGCTCCCCCAAGTAGCAAGAATACAGAGCATCACTTGCTCCAGACCAAAAGTTCCTATCTATACCTTGTGGCTAATAGCCACTGATGAACCTCTGCTCCATGTTTATCCAATTCACTCTTGAAGCCATCCATGCTTGTAGCTGCCACCACCTCCTGTGGCAGTGAATTCCATGTGTTAAATCACTCTTTCAGTGAAGAAGTACTTCCTTTTACCTGTTCTAACCTAACTGCTCAGTAATTTCAGTAAGTGCCCACGAGTACTTGTATTGTGAGAAAGGGAGAAAAGTACTTCTTTCTCGACCTGCTCTATGCCATGCATAATCTTATAAAACTCAATCATGTCACCCCTCAGCCGCTGTTTCTCCAAGCTAAAAAGCCCCAAGCATTTTAACCGTTCTTCATAGGGAAAGTGTTCCAACCCTTTTATCATTCTAGTTACCCTCTTCTGCACTTTTTCCAATGCTATAATATCCTTTTTGAGGTGTGGTGACCAGAACTGTACACAGTACTCTAAATGAGGTCACACCATTGATTTATACAGGGGCATGATGATACTGGCTGATATCCTATGTGCCACTCACACTTATTGCTATATACTATGTGTTTTTTTTTAATTATTTTTAGAGAGACTGATAATACAATAACTATAAAAGCAGCCATGAAAATGTGCCGAGTGAGACAATACAATATTACCGCTACGAAGAATCTGGAAATATACATTTTATAAGTTAAAAACTAAAAAAAAAAAAAATCAAATTATATGGACCAAGATCAGAAGGAGGAATGGGCCAGTGCAAAGTAAAAACTTTGGGGCCACCAGGGTCAAACCTAAAGCAAGAACATTAACAGATCATAAGTCTGTATACTATGTTCTGAGCTTTTACTTGCATTCTATGCATGTTGTTTTTAACCTGAAGTTTTTGTGCATGATGTAATGAACAGCTGTATTTTATTTCATGTTTTAGCTGCTCAAATTTTTGGTTCCTGACTTGATTTCCAGGTTGGTTTCCCCCCCCCCTTCTGTTGTTCCCTTTTAAAAGGGATACATGGAGGAGAGGTTCATCAGTGACTACTAGCCGGGGTGATTAAGGTAAGGTAAGGGTTTCCCTTGCTCAAAAGCCAGTCAAATCCAACTCTAGGGGGCGGTGCTCATCTCCTTTTCCAAGCCAAAGAGGCAGCGCTGTCCGATGACTTCTCCGTGGTCATGTACCCGGCATGACTAAACACCGAAGTGCATGGAATGCTGTTACCTTCCCACTGAAGTGGTACCTATTTATCTACTTGCAATTTCTTGCTTTTGAACTGCTAGGTTGGCAGGAGATTAAAGGGAACCTTAATTTTCAGAGGCAGTAAACATCTGCACCCCAGTGCTAGGAGGAAACAGCAGGGGGAAGGCTTGGTCTCTATGCCCTATTTGTTGGCCAGTGAGTGAAGCAGGATGCTGGACTAGATGGACCACTGGTTTGACCCAGAGGGACTGGCTGTTCTTAGGACTGAAGTCTCTGCAACCAGAAAGAAGGATGGGATGGAACAAGTTGTGACGAGGTTTTCCACTGGCCAGGCCTTTTGGAGCTACCTTCTCTGACGTGGGCAGAAAAGGGCCCCTCCCCAGTGTATCCACACAATGTACTGGTCAAGGACCACACAAGGTCCCTGTTGATCTGAACGCCTCACTCCCTGCTTTCTCAGACAGACTTGGACCAGGAGCCTTCTAGTGCCTTTGTGCTGATGTCTCTCTGTAGTGAGCTACGACTCGGGTAGGTTTGGTGGGGAAAGGGGGAGGGTCGGGTCATCTTACCTGAAGGCCACGTAGTGGACAAGCAGGCTGGCCAGCATCACGAGCAAACAGTAGCCGAAGAGCTGCTGGTTAGCGCGTTGCTTTTGATCCCACTCAGGACCCCAGCAGGGCTCTGGACGGGTCGCGTGGAACTGCTGCCAGTAACGGATGTTGTCATTGGGCTCCGGCTCATGTCTGTGGGGGAGACGGGACCAGAAGAAGGATCAAAATGGTGAGTGAAGGATAGGTATTAATGTGCAAGGCAGCCCCACACAACCCTCCAGACTGCTGCTTGGGGGGGACAAAGAGGCGGAAAGAGAAAATTAAGAGGGATTGTTTAAAGCACCAGGAGGGCATCGGAGGGTGGGGATCAGTCAGTCAGAGAAGAAGCAGGCAGGTCACCAAATTATGTATTTGTTTAGAAGAAGAGTTGGTTTTTATACGCTGCTTTTCTCTACCTGAAGGAGTCTCAAAGTGGCATACAATTGCCTTCCCTTTCTCTCCCCGCAACAGGCACCTTGTGAGGCAGTTCTGAGAGAACTGTGACTGGCCCCAGGTCACCCAGCAGGCTTCTTGTGGAGGAGGAATGGGGGAACCAAACCTGGCTCTCCAGATTAGAGTCCACTGCTCTTAACCCCTACATAACGCTGGCTCTCAACATGTAGATGGGATCCATATCCTGCTTTTCTCCCAAAGAGAGACCCAAAAAGGCACATGACTTCATTCTCCTTGCCTTCATTTTACCCCCATAACAACAATCCTGTGAGGTAGGTTGGGTTGACAGAAAGAGAGTCAGATGTGGGGGAGAGAACACCACCGGCCTGAGGTCACTAATGAGCTTCCATGGTTGAACAGGAATTCAGATCTGTGTCTCCAAGATACTAATTCTATCTATTTCAACTCCAAGGGGCTTATAATTTAGAACAATGAAGGAAAACAGCAGAGGGGAAATGAGAGACAGAGAAAGAGAGCAAGCGAGCAAGAGAGAGACAGCGTGAGAGAGACAGAGACAGACAAAGAGTCAGTTTGGTGTAGGGGTTAAATGCGTGGACTCTTATCTGGGAGAACCGGGTTTAAGAACATAAGAACATAAGAGAAGCCAATGTTGAATCAGGCCAATGGCCCATCTAGTCCAACACTCTGTCACACAGCGGCCAAAATATACCAGGTGCCATCCGGAGGTCCAGCAGTGGGGCCAGGGCACCAGAAGCCCTCCCACTGCTGCCCCCTCCAGCACCAAGAATAGAGTGCATCACCTGCCCCAGACTGAGAGTTCCCATCCATACCCTGTGGCTAATAGCCACTGGTGGACTTCTGCTCCATATGTTTATCTAATTTCTTCTTGAAACTGTCCGTGCTTGCAGCTGCCACGACCTCCTGTGGCAGTGAATTCCATATGTTAATCACTCTTTGGGTGAAGAAGTATTTCCTTTTATCTGTTTTAACCCGACTGCTCAGCAATTTCATAGAGTGCCCACGAGTTCTTGTATTGTGAGAAAGGGAGAAAAGTACTTCTTTCTCAACCTGCTCAATCCCATTCATAATCTTATAAACCTCGATCATGTCACCCCTCAGCCGTCGTTTCTCCAAGCTAAAGAGCCCCAAGCATTTTAACCTTTCTTCATAGGGAAGGTGTTCCAACCCTTTTATCATTCTAGTTGCCCTTCTCTGCACTTTTTCCAATGCTATAATATCCTTTTTGAGATGTGGTGACCAGAACTGTACACAGTATTCCAAATGAGGTCGCACCAATGATTTATACAGGGGCATGATGATACTGGCTGATTTGTTATCAATTCCCTTCCTAATAATCCCCAGCATAGCGTTGGCCTTCTTTATTGCAGCTACACATTGTGTAGACATTTTCAGCGAGTTATCCACTACGACTCCAAGATCTCTCTCTTGGTCAGTCTCTGCCAGATCAGACCCCATCAATGTGTATTTATATTTAGGATTTTTGGCTCCAATGTGCATCACTTTGCACTTGGCCACATTGAACCCCATTTGCCACGTTGACGCCCACTCACCCATCCTCAACAGATCCCTTTGGATTGATTCCCCACGCCTCCACTTGCAACTGCTGGATGACCTTGGGCAAGCCACTGTTCTGTCAGAGCTGTTCTCTCAAGGACAGGTCTGGAAAGACCTCTCACAGCCCCACCTACCTCACAGGGTGTCTGTTGTGGGGAGGGGAAGGGGAAGGAGTTTGTAAGCCGCTCTGGGACTCCGAGTGAAGGGCAAGGTATAAATCCAATCTCCTCCTCCTCTTCTTCTTCTTACAACCGGCACTGCCTCATCTTCAGGCAGAGCACGAGCCCACTGGACTCCATAGTGTCTACCCTTCTGACAGGCCACACCTCTCCAGGGACTCAAGGAAGAGCAAGGCCTCCCTCAGCCCCTGTTGGCAGCCAGCACCCCTGTCCCTTGCCTTGCTCCAAAGCTGCTGAAATCAAAGGGGCTTCCCTTGGGGCCGCAGTTCTGGCTGCTTGAGGAAGGCCAGGGCCTCTGAGCTGGTCTCAGGAAGTCGTATTGCCGCCGGCTGCTCTCCTTGCTCAGCACCTGGTAGGCCTCGTTCAGCTTCACGAACTGGTTGTGCAGGTCCGGGTTGGCCGGGTTGCTGTCAGGATGGAGCTGAAAGGGAAGGGAGGAATCAGAACCGGAAGGGGCCCCAACTCGGGCAACAGGTACATTGCTGCGTCTCTGTGACGGCAGGCTGGACAGATGGACCATACTATCCATCTGTACACCTTCTCTCCCTGAAACATGAGATCACAACATGCAAGGATTGGGTGTTTTTTTTTAAAATGAGGGACTTTAAAAAAAATGACAAAATCATGCACACACACACTGCCAATCTGGGGTGGTACAGTCTGGAGTTCTACATGGCCACCTCATCCTCTAGGATCTGTTGCCAACCTTCAGGTGGGACCTGGACATCTCCCAGAAATACAACAGATCTACAGATGGCAGCAATCAGTGCCCTGGAGAAAATGGCTGCTTTGGAGGGTGGATTCTACGGCGTTATGCCCACTGAGGTCCCTCCCCTCCACAAACCCAGCCATCCCCCCAGGCTCCACCCCCAAATCTTCAGGAATTTCCCAACTCAGATGCCCAATGTACAATGGAAAGGTCAGCTCCTAGCACAATCATGATGGTCAACAGAGCAGTGGGGCCAAATGGTGCACAGAAGCAACCACCTCACTGCTACGTGGAGACAGGCCCTGTCATCAGGGCCAGCCCGCCATTCACCTTCATAAGGGAACCAATCCCTACGCACCTGGGAATGTGGATAACAATGTCTTTTGCAGGATTGCCCGGTGGGGCTTGGAGAACTCTTGGAATTACAGCTCACTTCCATGCAATACAAATCAATTCCATTGGAGAAAATGGTTGGCGTGGAAGGCGAACTCTAGGGCAATATACCCTGCTAAGGGTATATACCCTTCCCGCCCCAAACCCTGCCCTCCCCAGGATCCACCCCCCAAATCTCCAGGTATTTCCCAAACCAGAGTTGGCAACTCTACTTCAGGGGCAGTTGTGGCCTTCTCAGCCTCTGTCAGATGTGGAACGAACACTTCGGGTATGAGATAATGCTGCAACTGGGACCCAACAACTTGGGTCAGTCAGCACAGTCGGAGGGCCAGCACACAGGCAAAGCAGCTGAGCTATGACACAGGAAGTCCTGGGTTCGACTTCCGTCTCAGCTGTAAACACAACTAGGTGAGCTTCGGCATGCACCCCTCACTTAGCTCCCCTGCCCTCAACCTGCACTATACTGGAAAGCGGCCTCAAGTCACAGCCAAACTATAACAACCCCTTATGGGGTTTTCAAGGCAAGAGACGTTCAGGGGCGGTTGGCCATCGCCTGCCTCTGCGCAGCAACCCTGGACCCTCCATGGTGGTCTCCCATCCAAGTACCAACCAGGGCCGACCCTGTTTAGTTTCTGAGGTCTGATGAGATCAGGCTAGTTTGGCCCATCTGGGTCAGGGCACAGTTGACTATTGGTGGAAAGTACTGTCAACTTGTAGCTGATTTATGGTGACCCAGTAGGGTTTTCAAGGAAAAAGAGGAACAGAGGTGGGTTGACATTGCCTGCCTCTCCACAGCAGTCCTGGACTACTTTGGTGGTCTCCCATCCGGGTACCAACCAGGGCCGATGCTGTTTTGTTTCCGAGGTCTGATGAAATCGAGCTCGCCTGGGCCATCCAGGTCAGGGGAAATCTGCAGGGTAAACAACACCTCCCTCCCTGACGGGGCTGTAAGGCTTAGTGTGAGGTAACGTTCGCCAAGTGCTCTCACTGTTCAAAAACGCTATATAAATGCTAAGTATTCTTTGCGCAGAGAATGTTTGAATCTAGGCCTTTCTGCTCTGAGGCAAATCCCCACTCAGCGACTAAGCTCCTAGAGTGACCTTGAGCCTGTCGTGATCTTTCTCCTTCTCTCTGAGCCTAACGTACTTTGTAAGAACTTAGCAGGGATTTAAAAACAAAAAGAGATAATCCCCCACGTAGGTCACCCTGAGCTCCTCAGAGGAAGGGCGGGATACAAAATGTGGTGCCATGGCAACATGTTTGCCTCTGAGGTAAAAAATAAATAAATAAATCCAAAATGGCGCTCTGCACACTCCTGGTAGTTAACCCAGGGCACTGTGCGGCTGTTAAGTTCTCAAGCCCCACTGCGATGGAAGGGAAAGGGGCCCAGACGGTCCCAGTGATCAGAGTGTCGGACTTGGTCCTGAGAGGTCCTGGGTTCAAATTCCATTCTGCCATGAAAGAAAGCTTCCTGGGTGATTTTAAGTCCACTGTCCACTGTCAGGGTAACCCTGAGGCAGAGGAAAGCATGTACGCCACCCTGAATGCCTGGGAGGAAAGGCTGGATAAAATGTACTAGGAAGCTAGATAACGGCAGTCTGTCTCCCAAGGTGTTGAAAAAGACAGTGCCGTGAATTTGGTTGCTGTAAATGGGGGGCAAACATCAGCCCCTGCCCCCTTGCTGGCCCGACCAGAGACCAGAGCAGGAGACTAGGCCTTCGTTGCCTCAGGAATTTAACACCCAAGTGGGAACACGGACCAGGCCTGTTGGCAGTCCCTTGTCAAACGGTTTGAGCTTTGAAGATTGGGGGGGGTGGGGGGGATGCAGACAGGACTGCCTTGAAGAGCCCTGGAGGGTAATGGGGAAAAGCTGTTTATTGAGCCTTCCTCCCCATGCTCTCTCCCCCAAGTGTCAAGCTGTAGGTTGAATGCTTGTACCAAAAATGCACGAAAGGACATCTCTGAGTGTCCAGCGAGCATTTCCCAGCACCCGTGACTTGACATCCTTTAAGTGGAGATGCTGGGGATTGAACCCTGGAACTTCTGCAAGCACGGAGCCAATACTGCACTGCCCTCCCGAGTCTGTTTCATTTGTGGCAGCTGGAAAGCCTTCAGGGAAAGGATTCTCTGGGCGATTCTACACTGGCTTTCCCCTCCGTTGTTTTCAGAAACCCACGTTGGAACCAGTGTTCCCTCTAAGCTGAGTTAGTGTGAACTAGGTCACAGTTTTCTAGCCTCCAGCTCAAAGATTTTTGTCTTAGTTCAGGAAGGGTGGCTCCAGAGCAAACTAATTTATGCAGCAGCCAAATCACTTGCGCACAACTTTAATGCCAGGAGCTCACAACGTAGAATTTTTGCTCACAAGACTCCTCAGCTTTGAGGAAGCATTGGTTGGAACAGAAACTCCCCCCTGCATTGCATGCTGCTTTCACTTTCTTTGATCATTGGGTTTTATGGTACCTTCTGCATAGATTTATGGCCGTTCAGGGGTGACTTTGCAGTCAGAATGTTGTTGCCCCAAGGCATCTGAATGTGGTTTTGAGCTGCACCTTTTCCTCAGTGTTGAGAAAATGTGGAGCGAATGTCAGATGCAGAATCACTCTCTCTGCCTCTTTCCAATTTCTATACTGCACCTGGGCAGGTGCTACTTTGAGGTCCCATACAATAATGGAAAGACAAGGTTAAACAAAATACTCCTAATAAGAATGAACACACGTTGTTGGCACAGGCCTGGACCTGCGTGCCAACTTCATTCTCCCAATTGTCTTCCCTCCGCGCCCTCAGCTAAGGTGATCAGATTGGTCTTGGCAGCGTCTCCGCTTCTTTGGAACGGAGAAACGAGGAGGGCACTGACTTTGGCAGTTTTCAGGAAACACCGCAAAGCAGCACGATTGAGGAGAGTGTTTGAGGAAGGTTAATCCTCTCCCTTACGGCAGCTTTACATTCATTGGGGTTGGGAGGGTAGTAGACTAACAAATCATAGACAAATCATATTGAAATGGTCTGGTGTTTTATTCATTGTTGGGCTGGGGTTGGTTTCTGTAAGCTGCCTTTAGTCCTCGCACAAGGCGATAAGATGGAATACAACTTTTTCAATCAATTCACCAAGTTAATAACCGTGAAACAGTTGTACCCTGGTGGGGAAGGCGGTGTGGTATAGCCCGATCTCGTCCGCTCGCGGAAGCTAACCAGGATAGGAGACCATCAGAGAGGGCTCTGCAGAGGAAGGCAATGGCAAATCACCTCTGCTTCTAACCTGCTTCGAAAGCCCCCTACTGGGGTCATTGTAAGTCACTTGTGAACCTGACAGCACTTAGGTATGTAGCTGTACCCTTGTCTTCCTCTCAAAGAACCCAAGGCAGTTTACAGCAAATAGGCCAACAGGCATCGAGTTATATTAAAAATGATCAAGTACACGCAGACAGAGAGCCGACATGAAGAAAGAAATGCAGTGTTGGAGGACAGTTTTGCAGATGCCGTGAACCGCCAAAAAGACAAATCAATGGGTTCTACATCAAACAAAGCTCGAACTCTCCCTAGAAGCTAAAATGACTAAACTGAGGCTGTTGTACTTTGGTCACATTATGAGAAGACAGGAGTCACTGGAAAAGACGACAGTGCTAGGAGAAGCAGAAGGCGGCAGGAAAAGAGGAAGACCCGACATGAGATAGACAGACTCCATCAAGGAAGCCACGAGGGCCCACGTTTTGGAGGTCATTAATTCATAGGGTTGCCATGTCGGAAGCAACTTGACGGCACTTAACACACAAACACACGTGCGCCCAGACAAGCTCTCAAATACTGCCGAGATGTTCCCTGACATAAGGGCTGCCTTCCAACCTCCGTCTAGAAACCAGTGGAGATTACGGCCTCCTGATCTGCTCAGTCGATCCATTCCACAAGGCCGGAGCTGTTCCCCGGGCTAAGTAGGGAAAACTGGTCCGGGGGGGGGAGGTGGCAGAATCGCTGGCCTTAGTCAAGCTACCCTGGCACCCCCTTCGCTGCAGAGATCCCTGCCTCACAGGGCTGTTGTAGCATCAATGTACATGAAGCAGTTTGAACACTGGGAAGCTCCATATAAATGTATTATTGTTACTACCAAATAAGTACGAATGATGCTATAAGTAACATTCATGCATGGTGCAGAATATGGAACCACTGTGGAGATCTGCCAGCCCTGTTCTTTCACAGCTCACCTTTCCATATCTGCTTGGGTGCTTAAACCCACGCTTGTGCCCGCTTGTCCTCCCTCTGCACATTGGCCTGGCAGCAGGAAAGGGCCAGACTCTATCATCCCTGCTTACATCTGGCCAAGCTGCAATTGTCTCTAGCAGAGAGATCTGCCAAAGCTGCCAGCGAAAGAGAAAGGGCCCTTGACGGCTTCCAGGAACAATAACCCTGGACAGAGGCCCTGGAGGCCCGAGGCCGCTGGCCGCTCCTTTGTTCCCAGGGGAGTCACAGGGCAGAAGCAAGGTGGGGAGGCCAGCTACAGCTGTCTGCCAGAGACCAAGACTAAAAGGTACAAGGGGGCAGCATGGGAGCAGCCATTGAGAGAGGCAGGAAACTCTCTGGGAGAGAGGGCCACCTTGGGTGGGCAGCATGTGACAGTGTCCCCACAAACTGCAAAGGTATACATGCACACATGCCTCCGATTAAATCACACATTACCCAAACTCTCTTCCTTACACACCTCAGCTTTTAGGAGCGAACCCCCCCCCCGCCCGGTTACTGTTCAGATAGCATGGTAAAGCCAGAGAGGGGTAGTGGTTGTAGACAGTGTTCCCTCTAAGCTGAGTTAGTGTGAGCTAGCTCATAGTTTTTTAGCCTCTGGCTCACACATTTTTTTTGCCTTCACTCCAGAGCAAACTAATTTATACAGCAGCCAAATTGCTTGCTCACAACTTTAATTGTTTTAATCTACATTTATATTCATGTTTTATTGCAAACTATGTATTGATTTTATGTAAGCCGCCCTGAGAAGGCCTTGGCTGGGAGTGTGGGGTAGAAATCCAATAAATAAATAAATGCCAGTAGCTCACAAAGTAGAATGTTTGCTCACAAGACTCCACAGCTTAGAGGGAGCATTGGTTGTAGGGTCAGACTAGGATCTGGGAGACCCAGGCAGAAATCCCCACTCTGCCCTAGAAGGTTGTTGGGTGACCATGGGCCAATCTCAGCCTGACCTACCTCACAGGGTTGTTGTGAGGATAAAACAGAGGAGAGGAGAAGGATTTAAGCCACTCTGGGTCCCCGCTGGGGATAAATGGGGTAAGTAAATAAATACTGAACTGTAATAAGGGAAGAGGGGAGAGAATTCGCACTCATGAGAATGTCTAAATACAAGAACAGCCCAGCTGGATTAGACAAAAGGCCCATCTGCTCCAGCATCCTGTTTCTGACAGTGGACAGCCACGTGCTCCGGGGAAAACTCACAAGCAGGCCACGAGGCCAACAGCTTTCCCCTGTTGTAAGTCTCCCATAATTTCATATTTACAGGAACACTGCCTTGGGACACGCACACATTTTCCTGATGGTTTCTCACTAGACAAGAACATCCTCCAGGCGTCCGCGTGTGCCCCTAGGTGAACAAAGCGTTCAAAACTGCTAGGATGAATCTGTCACAAGAGGACCTCGTATCTACACGCCGCCCAGCCAATCCTCTCCACATCCCCTCCCCATCTAGCATTTAGTACAAGCAATTAAAACAAGTCTTGCAGTTAAAACCATGGAAGCGGGGGGGGATTTTCTGGGGCAAAAAGAAACAAGGGACATTCAGAATGGAGCGCTTGTTCTCTCTGGAGGTAATCCTTTGGCTAAAATGAGTTCCCACAGTCTACTTGGGAGATGGGTGGGCACTCGGAGAGGCCTGGAAATCACTTGGGAACTAAGGCTACGTCTTGGGTGTGGAGGGACGGTAAGACCACCTGACAAGACAAGACAAGCTCCTCCCTCCCGGGGTGGGGGGGAGGTGAGGGCCTGCTCAAGGGCTCCCTTGGTGAGGCTTGCCCTGAACTCTTAAATGGTTCCGCAAAAATCCCTTGAAGCCAGCCGGGGCTTTCTTTCCCTCTTCACAGCAGCCTCCAGCGGAGGGGGCCAGTGACAGATGACGCACGGCGCTCTGATGACGGAGGACCAGGAGGATAGGTCCCTGGCCCGAGGAGTTTACAATCTGAAATTCCACACAAGGGAGACGACGAGGGGAAAGCAAGGAAACGGAGGCAGGGATGCAGGGCGGGGGGGACATATTAGGTTCAGTTATGTTTCTGCGGGGGATGGGGACCAGTGCTCCCTCTAAGCCGAGTTAGTGTGAGCTAGCTCAGTTTTTTAGCCTCCGCCTCACACATTTTTGTCTCAGCTCAGGAAGGATGGCTCCAGAGCAAACTGATTTATGCTGTATCCAAATCGCTCGCTCACAACTTTAATGCCAGTAGCTCACAAAGTAGAATTTTTGCTCACAAGACTCCACAGCTTAGAGGGAGCATTGGTGGGGACCCCTGTTTTTCCCAGGCATCACTGTCCACAACACATCCATGTATTTCCTTTTTGGCCCACACGGTCACCTCTGCAAAACCCACTTGGCCATAAGTGAAAGGAGAAGGAGTGTATACATGTGTGCTAGATGCCCACAGAACAGTACAATAACGAAAGAGACTAGATTAAAGCCATAACATCATTGAGTGTCTGGTAATAAAACACAACCACTTATTCCTTCATAGAAAAAACACAAAGGTCGATAAGATTTCACACAGCACAGTCCGCTCCAGACTCTCTCAGTCTATACCCCTCTTAACAGTCTTGTATTCTCAAAAGCAGCCTGGACAAAATTAGCCTGTTAGAGGGATATAGACTGAGCGAGTCTGGAGCAGACTGTGCTGTGTGAAATCTTATCGACCTCTGTAATTTTTCTATGAGGGAATAAGTGGTTGTTTTTTATTAAAGGCAAAGGTTCCCTTGCTCGAAAGCCAGTCAAATCCAACTCTAGGGTTGCGGTGCTCATCTCCGTTTCAAAGCCAAAGGGCCAGCGCTGTCCAAAGACGTTTCCGTGGTCATGTGGCCGGCATTACTAAACACCAAGGCGCACAGAACACTGTTACCTTCCCACCAAAGTGGTCCCTATTTATCTACTTGCAATTTCTTGCTTTCAAACTGCTAGGTTGGCAGGAGCTGGAACTAGAGACGGGAGCTCACTCCGTCATAGGGCACCCCGGTCTCGAACTGCTGAACTACTGACCTTCCACAGCTTGCAGTTCAGCATCTTTCTGTGGGCATCTAGCATCCATCTGTATATTTTTTCATACCAGACTGTTTTGGGATTGTGTGTTATTCTTGTGGATTATATATGTGTCTAAACTGCTGTCAAGCTGCATCCAGTTTACACAGACCCACCCAGCAGAGTTTTCAAGGGAAAAGATGTTCAGAGGTAGTTTGCCATTGCCTGCCTCTGCCTAGGAACCCTGGACTTCCTTAGTGGTCTCCCATCCGCGTACTAACCAGGGCCGATCTTGCTTAGCTTCCAAGTTCTGATGAGAACGGGCTAGCCTGGGTCACCCAGGTCAGGACCCTGTTCCGTACTCCCGAGCACATGCTTTCTAAAAGCCTTCAAATTCTCTCCACCACCAACCCAATCTCCAGCCTCTAACTTCCTGCACCGGTTCAGCTCCTGCACTTTCTCGCTTATCTCTATTCAAAAACGACCTTGATAGTCTGAAAAGCCAGGCCGCAGCTAACAAAACGAAATTTGGCAGAGACAAATGGGGGTGGGGGTGGGAAACCCTGCACTGAAGCTGAAAGAATCAAAAGCCCAGGTGCTGGACGGGGGAAACCAGGCCTGGCAGTGCAGTACACGTGAAAAGGATCCCTGGAGCACGGTGGATTAGAAGAGGAACAGTGAGCATCCATTAATGGAGCCTGAAATTGCACTTGGCCTTTTTTTTCTTCAGGGAGACGCGGCTGAAGAAAAAAAAAGGCCAAGTGCAATTTCAGGCTCCATTAATGGATGCTCAGGATCGGGTCCTGCCAGCTTTTCTGTTCAAGCCTGCCTCTGTGACGAGCAATCCTCCAATCTCCCTTCCAGTGTCGCCAACATACCATGAGCCAGTTTGGTGTAGTGGTTAAGTGCGCGGACTCTAATCTGGGAGAACCAGGTTTGATTCCCCACTCCTCCAATCGCAACTCCTGGATGACCTTGGGCAAGCCATCGTTCTGTCAGAGGTGTTCTTGAAAAGAGCAGTTTCTGTCAGAGCTCTCTCGGCCCCACCTACCTCACAGGGTTGCTGTTGTGGGGAGGGGAAGGGAAAGGAGTTTGTAAACTGCTCTGAGACTCCGAGTGAAGGGCAGGGTATAAATCCAATCTCTCCTCCTCCTCCTCCTCCTCCTCCTCCTCCTCCTCCAAGGGGTGCTCCAATCCTCAGTGTAGCCTCTTTGGTGATCTTCTCCTCCTTTCCCCAGAGAGAAAGCTGGTACACATGAACACATGAAGCTGCCTCACACAGAATCAGGCCTTTGGTCCATTTCAAGTCAGTATTATCGACTCAGAGCGGCAGCAGCTCTGCAGTTTTTCAGGCAGGGGTCTTTCACACCACTTACTGCCTGGTCCTTTCAACTGGAGATGCCGGGGACTGAACCTGGGACCTTCTGCATGCCAAGCAGATGCTCCACCACTGAGCCACAGCCTCTACTCAGGCTGGCAGTGCCTCTCCAGGGTCTCAGGTAGAGGTCTTTCACATCACTTACTGCCAGATCTTTTACCTGGAGATTCCACGGATTGAAACTGGGACCTTCAATGTATCAAGCAGATGCTCTTCCACTGAGCCATGGTCCTTCCCCCTGATAGGGCAAAAGCCCACAGTATCCAGGGCACAAGAAGTAACAGTCCCACTCAAATCTGCACTTTTGTTGTTGTTCAATCGCGCAGTCAAGTCCGACTCTTCGCAACCCCATGGACTACATCACGCCAGGCCCTCCTGTCTTCTGCTGTCCTCCAGAGTTTGCTCAATTTCATGTTTGTTGCATCGATAACACTGTCAAACCATCTCATCCTTTGCCATCCCCTTCTTCTTTGACCTTCAATCTTTCCCAGCATCAGGGTCTTCTCTAGTGAGTGCTCCCTTCTCATTGGATGGCCAAAGTATTTGAGCTTCAGCTTCAGTATCTAGCCTTCCAGGGAGCAGTCAGGGTTGATTTCTTTTAGGATTGACTGATTTGATCTCCTTGCAGTCCAAGGGACTCTCAAGAGTCTTCTCCAGTACCATAATTCAAAAGCATATAATCTTCAGCACTCCGTCTTCCTTATGGTCCAACTCTCGCAGCCATACATTACTACTGGGAATACCATTGCTTTGACCATATGGACTATTGTTGGCAGGGTGATGTGCGCTACACAGATCTAGATGTTAAGTGCTCCCCGACTGGAGGTTTTCAAGCAGAGGCTGGGCAGACATCTGTCAGCGATGCTCTGCCTCTGGATTTCCTGTACTGAGGAGTCTAGATGGCCTATCAGGCCCCTTCATCTCTATGATTCTATGCCTCTCAGGGCCACAGTTCAGCAGCAGACGGTCCCAGGCTCAATCCCCAGAGTCTTCAGTCAAAAGAATCTTGGTGGCTGAGTGGCAAAGGACCTGTCGTGCATGTCAAAATCTTCAGGTTCAATGCCCAGCATCGCCAAATTAAATTTTAAAAATGGATCTCACATTGTTAGGCTGGGAAAGACATTTCTCGGCTGGAGACCTTGATAAGCCGATGTCAGCCAGGGCAGAGTATTCTTAGCTGAATCGCAGAGTTGGAAGAGGCCACACGGGCCATCTAGTCCAATTCCCTGCTAAGTGCAGGGTCAGCCTGCAGCATCCCTGACAAGTGTTCGTCCAGCTGCTGCTCAAAGACTGCAGCTGATTCCTAGACAGCTGATTCCACTTTGCCTTTGGATTTCCTGTACTGAGGAGTACAAATTTCCTGTGCTGCTGAACTACCCTTGCTGTAAAATTTTCCCCTAATATTCAGCCAATACCTTCCCGCCCTTAATTTAAACCCATTATTGTAAGTCCTGTCCTCTGCTGCCAACAGGAACAGCTCCCTGCCCTCCTCTAAGGGACAGCCCTTCAGATACTTGAAGAGAGCCATCCTGTCCCCCCCTCAACCTCTTCTCCAAACTGAGCATCCCCAAGTCCCTCGACCTTTCCTCCTAGGGCTGGGTCTCCAGGCCCCCCCGGATCATCCTCGTCACTCTCTTCTGCACCCGCTCCCTTCCGTCCACATCCTTTTTGACGTGAGGCCTCCAGAACTACACACAGGTGTGGCCTGACCCATGCATTGTACAGTGGGGACTATGACATCTTGCAATCCGGATCCATAATGGATCGAGTCTGAGACGGCACGAGGCGGCTTCATACAACCTGCCGAGAACTTAAGCTCTCGAAGTGATCAGTCCTAACCTGGGATTCAGGTCGTTTTTCTGAAAAGCCTTTTCCCTTTCTTTAAGCCATTCAGTTTTATTATCCAACCTGCTGCAATTTTATTTATTATTTTTTTGCCCCAGCGACACCACTTGATGGCTTCGGTTTCAAAACACAAAGCACCTGCCTTGGGCGCTCAAATAAAAAACAACCTCCCAGCGCACTAGTATTTTTTCACAGCCACACAATGGCAGGCGCTTGACGACAAACACCCATATCCTCCCTGAATGGAGCTGGCTTCGCTAGCGATAAGGAGGGCTGTGTAAACCCAAAGCAGCTTGTGTGTTCCCCCCCCTCAATGTGGGGGGAAATAACTCACCCGAAGGGGGGGAACCCACCCTCCATTTCAGGACCTCTGGTAGGTTACTGGACTGTCAGAATGCTAAAAAGACTCCAGAAGAAATGATGGGGCTCACCCACCCATCTGAAAGAGAAACAACATCAAACTCCAACGCCCCTGGTCGCCTGACAAGCCAATAAATCCTCCCTAATGGTTAATTAAGCAACGTGACGCAAGGAAACAAGTGGGCCGGAGGGGGAGGCTATTGTTTTAAAGCGACAGGTCAGCACGCACAGAAGGACCTTATTCCCCTCTCATTAAAAATGCCAGGGTGGCCGGGAAAGCGGGAGGGAGGGGGCTGAGCTGGAAGGCAGGAATGTGCCGAGCCGACAGAGGCCCCAACTGCGACCCAGATTCTCTGCCCAGCTGAAGGAGCTCGGAGTGAGGCCCAGAAGTTCCCAGCTCTTTTTTTGGGGGGGGGGCACTCTTATTTCTTGTTCCCTGTCCAGCGAACACTGGCCAAGCTGCTATTGGGGTAAGGTTGTCAACCTCCAGGTGGCATCTGGAGTTCTCCTGCTATTACAACTGGTTTCCAGATGACCAAGATCAGTTCCTCCGGAGAAAATGGCTGCTTTGGAAGGTGCGGACTCTATGGCATTGTGCCCTACTGAGGTCCCTCCCCCACCCCAAACCCTGCTCCACCCCCAAAATCTCCAGGTATTTCCCAATCCAGAGCCGGCAACCCTACTTTGGGCTTGCCACAGACAATCCTTGGAGACCAGCTTGCACAACCTGAGAGGACGTTTCCCAACCCGGCCAAGGAAGTGAGTGGCCAAAGGCAAGATTCTGACCGCCAAACGGCAAACACCTGGGGGCAAGACTGTTATTGTCAGGAGCTGTGAGCAACTGTAGCCAAATCCAGACCCAGAGGCTACGTTTTCCAGCCTGGGCCCCAGAGATTGGGGGGGTCCCCAATGTGGTACCCACAGGTGCCATGATGCCCACCAACACCTCTTCTGGCATCCACCAAGTGTTTTTAGGAAGTGGGCGGGGCCAGATGGGTCTTTTGCCCAGCAAGGCTTCTGACTGACTACTGGAGATTTGATTGGCTGTGTAGATTTTTTTTTAATGTTGCTTTGGCAGCCCACCGCAGCACAAGGATCTACACTGTGTGACTGAAGTTAAGCTGTGGCAGTCTTCTAGTGGCTGGCTCCGCCTCCTGAGGCAGCCATTTTGTGGCAGTCATTTAGCTGCTCCACCTACCATGTGATGTCAAAATGCTGAATGTGCTTGCAGGCTCAGAAAGGTTCAGAGAAAGTTACGCTTTTTATACCAAGTCAGAAGACCAGACTCACCGCATTTAAGAACATAAGAGAAGCCAATGTTGGACCAGGCCAATGGCCCATCTAGTCCAAGTCTCTGTCACACGGTGGCCAAAAATACCAGGTGCCATCAGGAGGTCCAGCAGTGGGGCCAGTCCAGTCCAGACAGCTAGTCACACAGAGGAGCACTGCACGCCCTGCCCTGTTCCTTTCTATGCTAAGACCTTAGTTTTAGCACAAGCAGTTCTAGACTAGTTCACCAGGCCAGCCCCCAGGGACTCATCACAAAATTCCTGGTTCCAACTTGAAACGTTCAGGTTGATTATTAATTTAAATGATGAACTCTTAAAAACCAACATATAAAGCACCCTGAAATGCTTACACAAAAGTCAGTCTATGATTTTATTCATTTATTCATCTTTATACACTGCCTCCCCGCCCCCCCAAGGGTGACCCAAAACAGCTTATAATATCCTCCTCCCCTCTTCGATTTTAACCCCACAATAACACTGTGAGGTAGGTTAGGCTGTGACTGTCCTATGTTCACCCAGCAAGCTCTCATGGGCAAAGTAGGGATTTGAACCTGGGTCTCTCCAGATACCCTACTCCACCACCACACTAAACACTACACCACACTGGCTCCAAGTACCCTTTCCTAGCACATACAGAAGACCACAATGGGGGAAGTTAAACTGCTCAAGGACTGCAAAGCCCCCCGGCTGTCCCAGTAAGGAACAACCAACAAAAGTTTCCAATCCCATGAGACCAGAATTAGATTTTATGAAATGCTTATTTCTTGAAAAAGCAACCATGCAAACCGTTGTATGACCTCTTTCCAAATAAACAGGGAACTGTCAAGATGGCATTCTTGGCACTATGTTAGAGAGCGCGATGAGGAAGCCAGTGTGATGCAGTACTTAATAGTGTTGGACTAGGATCTGTGAGACCCAGGATCAAATCCCTACACTTCCATGGAAGCTTGCCGGGTGACCTTGAGCCAGTCACTCACCCTCTGACTAACCCCCCTCACGGGGTTGTTGTGAAGACGACATGGAGAAGTGGCGTATGGTGTATGATGCTTTGGGTTCCCACTGGGAAGAAAACTGGAACAGACAGCTTTAAAAGGGGACTGGATAGATTCACGGAGGACAGCTCTATCAGTGGCTACTGCACATGGTGACCGATGGCAACTTCCACATTCCGAGGCAGCCAGCCATTGAACACTGGTGCCAGGAGGCAATGTCAGCAGAAGGCCTCGGCCTCTATGCCCCGTTTTTGGCCCTTCAGAGGAACTAGCTGGCCACCAGAAAACAGCAAGAGTCCAGTAGCGCCTTGAAGACTAACAAAGTCTGTGGCAGGGGACGAGCTTTCCGTGAGTCACTGCTCACTTCTTATGATCTGAAGAAGTGAGCGGTGACTCACGAAAGCTCATCCCCTGCCACAAACCTTTGTTAGTCTTTAAGGCACCACGGGACTCTTGTTCTTTTCTACTGCTACAGACTAACACGGTACCCATCTTGGTTGGCCACTGTGTAAAACAGGATGCTAGACTAGATGGACCACTGGTCTGCTCCAGCAGAGCTCTTCTAAGGAAGGAAGGAAGGAAGGAAGGAAGGAAGGAAGGAAGGAAGGAAGGAAGGAGGGAGGGAAGGAAGGAAGGAGGGAGGGAAGGAAGGAAGGAAGGAAGGAAGGAGGGAAGAAGGAGGGAAGGAGGGAAGGAGGAAAGGAAGGAAGGAAGGAAGAAGGAGGGAAGGAGGGAAGGAAGGAAGGAGGGAGGGAGGGAGGGAAGGAAGGAAGGAAGGAAGGAAGGAAGGAAGGAAGGAAGGAAGGAAGGAAGGAAGGAAGGAAGGAAGGAAGGAAGGAAGGAAGGAAGGAAAAAAAACATTTTTGGGGGTACAAAGAATACTTGGGTGACTGCCCCCTGCCCCGGACAGCCACATTACTGTTGTCCCCACATGGCTCTTGGGAAGTTCCTCTTTGGCCCTCGGGCATGGGTCTTCTCTCTATTTACCTTGCAAGCTTGTGAGTTTGGGGAATGGCGCTAGAGAGCAAACATTGGCAATCTGGCCACCACCACTTACAGGAAACTTGGCGGGGACAGGAGGGAATTTTATGCAAACAGAGTGTAACCGACTCTTAACTCCTTCGGAGAAAGGCAGCCAGTCTACCCACTGGCCCCAGGGAAGTGGTCCAGGTTAACCAGAAGAGGAACAGAGCCACTCAGGGTCATAAAGCCAAGGCACATCCCACCTCTCCACCTTGCTACAGAATGAACACATCTGAACCCAACAGGCCTTTCGGCAATGCTCCCTCTAAGCTGTGGAGTCTAGTGAGCAAAAATTCTAGTTTGTGCGCTACTGGCATTAAAGTTGTGAGCGAGCGGTTTGGCTGCTGCATAAATTAGTTTGCTCTGGAGCGATCCTTCCTGAGAGAAGACAAAAATGTGTGAGCCGGAGGCTAAAAAATGGTGAGCTAGCTCACACTAACTCAGCTTAGAGGGAACATTGCCTTTTAGGTCCTTTCCTGAAAGGTGGCAGCCATAACAAGTGGGCTGACCCCACGCCCGTTCTCTGCTTTCCAGCCTGTGGCCTGAAGGAGATCCTTCGTCTCGCGTTCTCTCCTAGAGCCAGGGCTGTGATTCTGCAGAGAATCAGTGCAAAAATAAGTATGCTTTGTTTTGGAATGGCTTTCATTTTTGTCTTAATTGTAAGCTGCTTTCAGCGGGTCACTGGGGAGGAAGTGTAAACATTTTTTCTTTGAAAAAGAAAGGAATCGGGTACAGCGGAGTCAAGCTTTCTGAGCGTCTCTGCTCTCCTTTTAAGATAAGAAAGGTTCTTGCCCTTATGGTTATGAACTTATGCTTGAAACGTGTGGGCAGTCGCAGATAAAATGGATCGGCATCTGCTGGTAGTCCCCAGCCCGAGGGACGTCTGTGTAGCCTCAACCAGGGCCAGGGCCCGGTGGAACAAACTTCCATTTGAGATCAGGGCCCCAAGGGACTTATTATTGTTCCCCAGGGCCTGTAAGACAGAGCTGTTCCATCAGGCCTTTGGTTGAGGCAGAGGGCGCCCAATGAAGTCGGCCTACCTCGCTGAAGTCTGTCATCATTATTCAGACCAGATTAAGAAGATCAGACCTTGCCACCCCAGCTGCAATTGTGTTTGTGTTTATACACAGCTGTTTTAAACTGTATTGCTTAGTTGTTTTAAAAATTGCTAATATTTATTAGTGTATGTTTTTTATCTATTTACGATGTGACCTGCTCTGAGCCCATTTGCGGGGAAGGCGGAATACAAATCCAGTAAAATCTCAGAAGCCCAAAGGGTCACAGGATAAGATTTCTGGTGGTCCTGTCTATTACTATCAGGTATACAAAACACAGGGCATCGCGAAAGTACAATTAAAGTAGGATGTGGAGATTCTACTTCCAGGTCAGAGGCAGGGTTTGTGGGTCATGCCTGGAAGAACTTGGAGTTTGCAGCTGGGATTGTTTGGACCTGACACAAGGCTCCTGTTCTGACTGGGTGGGTAAATTACTGGGAAGCCTAGCTGAGGGGGGGATACACCAGTCTCCTCTCCTCACATGTCATCATCACAACAACCCTATGAGGTAGGCTAGTCCGAGAGTGAGTGACTGGGTCGAGGTCACCCAGAGAGCTTCCGCAGTGGAGTGGAGATGAGAAACTGGGTCTCCCAGACTCTAGTCGGATATTCTAACCACTGCACCATTCTGGATCTCTTTCAGTCAGAGCCTCACATCTAGTGTGTGTGTGTGTGTGTGTGTGTGTGTGTGTGTGTTAAGTGCCATCAAGTCCCTAGGAATCAACGTTCCCCAAACCAACCAGCCAATGTTCCTTTTTCTCCCAGTTGGAAGATTCAGGACAGATAAAAAGGAATTACTCAGGAGGAGGAGGAGGAAGAAAAGATTGGGTTTATACCCCGCCCTTCAGTGTGAGTCTCAGAGCAACTTACAGTCTCTTTCCCGTCCTCTACAACAGACACCCTGTGAGATAGGTGGGGCTGAGAGAGCTCTCAGAGAACTGCTCGAGAGAACAGCTCTGTGAGAACTTTTGCCTGACCCAAGGTCATCCAGCAGCTGCAGCTGGAGGCATGCAGAATCAAACCTGGTTCTCCCACATCAGAGTCTGCACTCCTAAGTATTACACCAAACTAACCACTACACCAAACTGGCTCTCACATCATACCGGCTCTCACCTGATCAAGACACCTGATCAATTCTCTTGCACGAGAGGTGACCAGGCCTTTGAAAGTGAATTTACAATTGCGTGCAGGAGATTAGGGCCATCAGCGGCTACTGGCCGCAATGGCTATATGGAACCTCCATGTTCAGAGGCAGTACACCTCTAAGTGTCAGTTGGGGGGCAGGACGGGACACCGTAAGGAAGGGCTACTGCCTCTGAGCTTGCCTTAGAGGAAGCACCTGGCTAGCCAGTGTAGGAAACGGGATGCTGCACCGCTGAGACCTTTGGTCAGATCCAATACCCTTATGACGAACGTTGCACAGGTCAGGTCTCGAAAAGAGTTGGCGGGGGGGCTGTTATTTTCCCTCTGCTCTGGGAATAGACAGGTAAGCCATTCTACTCCGAACATGTGGAAACGTAAGAGAAGTTTGCCGTCAGAGAATAATTACCAAAGAATTGAACGGCAAACAGATGCTAACTTATTAACCATTGATCCCTATAATGCATTCGTAATAGCCAGCAGCGGATCTCGTGACTACAGAGGACGGGGAAGACTCTGTTTTTCCTCTGGCCTCCTTCGGTTCCACCTCGTCCTCTTTCCCAGCACACATCCTGGCCGCTGTGATCTTCCCATCACATGCAGCTCCTGACCCACGTTCTCGTTCCTGCGAGCGACTGAAGATGCAGGACCGCTGAGCTTTGTCTCAGATCTCCTGGCTGATAAAACAGATTATAACAGCACTGTGGTAAGGGGCTGGGGGGGGGTTATTACAAAGATGGAGGGAATGTTAACAAATACCCAACGGCCCTCTGCGAGCATTAGGAGTTTGTCCTCTGAGCCAGGTCTGCAAAATTTTGCAACGCTGCCTGGAACGCCCCCAGTCGTACAAAGTTTGGTCTGTCCCATAACTTTTTATTTCCCCACCGACATCTCCCCTGTCTCCTGCTGGCCTGACTCACCCTCCCAACACATGCTGCTCTGCGACCGCCAGATGGGGATAGAAGACGGAGCCGGCGGGAGGGCTGGCGAAGGAAGAACGTGCCCCTAATGGGTAACCTCATGTTAAAAATCTACTGGGGACGAGGGAGCCAAAGCAAAGAAAGAGAAAAGGGGGCCCGGTTAAAGATTGATCAGCAGGGCTCGCTATCTCCGCCAAGGTTTCGACACTGCCACTCCGGCCCACTTTATTTCCCGCCCGCGTTAAGAGAAACGAAGCCAAACGGGGCTCCAGATTGGCCGGGGGCAGAGCAGCCCTCCCGGGCGAGCCAAAAAGATAAAGATTTCCAATGCTGGATTCCTGGGCAGGCCTCCAACGTAGCTGAGGCCGGAGATGGGTTAAAGGAGGGAGCCGGCCAAAGGCGCCGAATCCTTCCCTCGTAGCCGTGCCAGAGCGGTTCGGGGGCTGTGGGATGCGAGGAAAGGAGGGCAGGGGTTCTTAGAAGGCGGTCTAGTAGAGGGAGATGAGGGACAGCGGTTAAGAGCGGGGTGAAGAGTGCTTTTGTCGTCGTCGTCGTTGCAGGAGGCCGCACAGACAAAATGGAGGGCTTGTGGTACCAGATGCTGCACAGTTATACAGAATGGCAGCCCCCGCCTTAAACCAGTGACAAAGAGGAGAGGCTTTGGTTTTAGTGGCACTGTACATGCAGGAAGGCCCAATTTCCACCCCGGCATCTCCCGTAAAGGCCGCTCAAGGGGCGGGTCTCAGAAAAGACCATTCTCTGCCTGAACCGGAGAGTGGCTGCCAGTCAGGGGAAGCGATCCTGAGCTCGGACCAGTCGCCTAACTCAGTAGGAGGCAGCTTCTTTTGTTCGTCCGCTGCGACTGACAGGAGGGTCGGAAGTAACGTTAAACAAACAAAGGCTCCTGCGTAAAACGCCCACCCACAAAGGAGGCTGCCCGCTGCGTCTCCGCTCGATCCACAGCTTTGGCCTGGCCCTCTTCCAGTCAGCTTCTGCTGCTGGCAGGCAGGCGGGCGATAATTCCGCCACGTTTCCCCCGTCCTCGCTGGGAGGCTGTCCTGTTTTATTGACTCTTTAACCAGATTTATGCTGCCTGTTCATCCTGGCTGACTAGTTTACCCATCTATCCATGCCGCAATATGTTATTAGATCTTGGGGAAAGAGGGGAGGGGCAGCTTCACTGTATTGCCGTAGGACCCCACTCTGATCGCGAGCCGCCGCAAGGACCACCGACCGAAAACGCCGGGTGTAACTATTTTAAATAAAATCAGTGGCAACGCTTTAAATAAACCTCCGCTGACAGATTTATCGTCCGTGATAATCTCAGCCTAATCCTGGTACAGGGCTACTATCCCACATGGTAAACTATAAATGCTTCCTCCCCAAAATGAGGCCAGGGGAAGAGAAACTGTGAGAGGATATCCCTTAAAACTGCGGTTGTCTGGCTCAGCTGCTGGGTGGGCTCCCCAGCCCACCCCTTCCCCCTTCCATCTGCCCAACAGAGCCCTCTCCTGTCTCCTGAAGTGGTTTCCCCGGAAGCCACAGGCACAACTGCCAGTCACACAATGTCCTCTTATCACACTGCACCTGCAGAGGCTTATAAGGCAACACGGTGCATTAATTTTAAGAAAACAGGGACTGAAGTTGCATCTGAGTTCCTTCACCTGGCCCGCTCTTTTATTCTAAGGCTGTGGGACGGGCTGCAGTTCCTCAGTGAGAAAAAGACACAGCTTGGGGGTGGAGTACCTACCTGGGATGCAGAAGGTCCCGGGTTCAATCCCTGGCATCTCAGATAGGAAGAGATGTGAAGGACCTCTAATCGAGACCCGGGACAACAGCTGCCAGTCTGAGCAGGCAATACTGACTTTGAAGGACCAAGGGTCTGATTCAGTATAAGGCAGCTTCTTGTGTTCATGTGTGTGAGAGGGGCTGTAGCTCAGTGGCAGAGCATCGGCTTGGCAGGCAGAAGGTCCCAGGTTCAACCCCAGCATCTCCAGTTAAAAGGTTCAGGTAGAAGCTGATGTGAAAGACCTCAGCCTGAGACTCTGGAGGGCTGTTGCCAGCCAGTCTGAGTAGACAATCCTGATCTTGATGGTCTGATTCAGTATTAAGGCAGCTTCATGTGTTCATGTGTGTGTGTTTGGAGCTGTAGCTGTAGCTCAGTGGCAGAGCTTCAGCTTGGCAGGCAGAAGGTCCCGGGTTCAATCCCCGGCATCTCCGGCTAAAAGGTTCAGATAGAAGGTGACACTAAAGACCTCAGCCTGAGGGCTTGGAGACCCATTGCCAGTCAGAGGAGATGAACCTGACCTTAAAAGACCAACGGTCTGACTCAGTAGAAGGCAGGTTCATGTAGAAAGGCCTTTTGTATGGTCAGGGGTTTTTTTTGTATAGTGCCTTAGAAAGAAACTAGAAAAATGTAGGTTTCTGGTCCAAGGAGCTTACACTCTAAAATTTGAGATGAAAGATGCAATAGAAGGAGGTTCTGTTCAGTCATACACAGGCTTTGCTTCAGTGGGAGAAACAGGACTAAGAGGCCATGCTGAAGGCTTTGCAGAAAAGGTAGAGCTTGAGGTGCGCACGGATGTGACGGACAGCCAATAATGGGAAGTGGGTGTGCACAATAAGCTCAGTTAAAGGTGGAGGGATGAAATGACAACATCAAGAACAGCGCCACCAAAGGATTTTGCCTTCTCTGAATCTTCTCTGCCTTCTGCTTCTACCACTGTGTCTGGGAAGGGGCTCAGCTGAAGAACACCCACTTGGTATGCCAAAGGATAAACATATGAAACAGAGGTCCATCAGTGGTTATTACCCACAAGGTATAGATAGAACACTATGTTTGGGACAGTGATGCTCTGTATCCTTGGTGCTTGGGGGGGGGCAACAGTGGGAGGGCTTCTGGAGTTCTGGCCCCGCTGGTGGACCTGATGGTACCTGGGTTTGGGATACTATGTGACATAGAGTGTTGGACTGGATGGACCATTAAGCCTGATCCAACATGGCTTCTCTTATGTTCTGATGCAAGGCCCCAAGTTCAATTCCCAGCATCTCCAGTTTAAAGGATCTTAAGCAGTGGATGTTGGGAAAACCTTTCCATGCCCCAAGTCACAAGGAGGGGCTGTGGTTGAGTGACAAAGTACGCAAGAAGGTCCTAGATTCAATCCCCGGCATCTCCAGTTATAGTAGCATCGGGTGGTAGGTGCTGTGATAGACCTGAGAGCCGTTGCCAGTTTGAGGAGACAATACTGAACTTGATTCAGTACACGCAGCTTCCTGTATCCATGTGTAGCAATTGCCAGTCAGAGCAAATGATACTGAGCGAAGAGCGGCTAATGGTTTGCATCAGCAGATTTTTTGAAGAGGGCTGTAGAAAAGCACCTGTTTGGGAAGCAGAAGGTTCCATGTTCAATCCCTGGCATCTCCAGTTCAAAGAGCTCAGATAGCAGGTGACAGGAAAAACCCTTTCCTGTTTGAGACCCTGAAGAACTGCTGCCATTCACAGTAGAAGAAGAAGAAGAAAAAGAAGAAGAGATTGGACTTATACCCTACCCTTCACTACCCAAAGGAGTCTCAAAGTAGCTTACAAACTGCTTTCCCTCCCCCCCCCCAACAACGGACACCCTGTGAGGTCGGTGGGGCGGAGACAGCTCTTTCAAGAACTGCCCTTGAGAGAACAGCTCTGAAATAACTGTAACTGACCCAAGGTCACACCAGCAGCTGCGTGTGGAGGAGTGGGGAAATCAAACCCGGTTCTCCCAGATTAGAGTCCGTGCTCTTGATCACTACACCAAACTGGCTCTCAAATAGAGATCATATCGAGCTTGAGGAACCAATGGCATGAATCACTAAAATTTTATTTCTATTTATTTTATATTTACATCCCACCCTTCTCCTCAATGGGGACCCCAAGTGGCTTACATCACTTCTCGTCTCCTCCCTCTTATCCTCTCCTCCCTCTTATCCTCACAACAACCCGGTGAAGTAGGTTAGGCTGAAAATGTGTCACTGGCTCAAGGCTATTCAGCAAGCTTCCATGGCAGAGTGGGCATTCAAACCCAGGTCCTCTAGATCCTAGTCCAACCTTCTAGCCCAGGGCTGTCAAAACATACAGCTCGCGGGCTTGAACTGGCCTATCCAGGGTTCTTATCTGGCCCACGAGACAACTAGCCATTACCTTTATTGCTAGACGACAGAGGCTGCGCATTATGTTCCTGTTTACTGTCCCATTGCTAATGAGTAACGGGGGGGGGGGATCTGGGAGGGCAGGCACCAGGGAGATACTGTAAGGAAATACTGTAAGAGTGTTAATCTATAAGCATGTTTGTATTGTGAGTAAAAATAATATCGTTAATTGGGCATTAAATCTTATGGCACACACGGCCTGACCTGACATTTATGTCACATCTGGCCCTTGTAACAACTGAGTTCAACTGAGCCTAGCCACAACGCCACTCTAAGGCAGCTTTGCAAGTTCACTGCTCTACCCACCATCTCAGCCTCACCCCCACGCCAACTTGACAGCCGCTGGCTTTGACTCCCCCTTCTTCCTCGGCTCAAGAACTTGGTTTGGAAACCCCCTCCTGCTCCTGATGTTGCTACCGGGAGCCAGCCTCTTCCAGAAGTTAAGAGAATCCCCCTTGACCGCAAGCTGGGAGGGCCAAGTGCTACTTGGAAGCGATCAATTAAATACTGGGGCCTCCAGATTCCTTTCAGGGGGAGGGCGGGCCTGGGTCCGAAGTGTCGCTTCCTGCAGTTTCAAAGTCACGGAGACAGCTGTGTCCAGATGGTGGGAGAGACCGGAGAGGGGAGAGTCTACAGAATCCTTGGGTTGGGGCGTGTTGCCGCAGCCGCTGCTGCACAGCCGGGCATTCTGCATCCCCCCCAAACATCCAAGTTTTGTGATTTGACACTCAGCCATTACGCTGTTGCGTGTGTGTGTACAAGTGATCCATTCACCCAGTGCTGCCCGTTGTCAATAAATGGATTTCAGCAAATGTCTTAGCATTTCAGATGAGACTGACTGGAATAGCAGAGGAGAAGGCAGGGAGCTGTGGAGGAGAGTTATGGTGTTCGGGGCTCCCAAAAGATCATGTAACGCCCAGGCTTGCTTCTTCTACTGCTAGACACCAGCCACCATCCAGTCTCTGTACTCATGAGGTCTGGAACCATTTCTTCTTTACACGAAGGCTGAGATTTCTCATGATTCTACACCAGTCAGTAAGTTCTGTGTTTTCACAATGTAGAAGTATGGGCATCCGGAAGCTAGAAGTTATGAGAAGGCCAGAATCACTGGAGAAGAGGAAGAGCCAACAAGAGATGGATGAACATTATCAAGGAAGGCACGGCCCTCAGTTTCCAAGATGTGAGCAGGGCTATTAAAAGGCAGGACGTTTTGGAGGTCACTAATTTGTAGGTTCGCTGTGACTTGACAGCACTTCACACACAGAGAGAAATTAGAAAACACGCAGCCCTACCTGAAAGCACTTCTCCACCCTGGGCATTCGCTTGTTGCCCAGATGCAAGGAAGGAAGCAGACTACGGAGAGTTCGCTTTAAGGCCTGCTCTGTAGCCGATGGGATCTGAAAACGTTTTGGCCCCACCAATCTGACAGCCGGCGCTATCTTATCCGGCACTCACCCTGATACCAATTGAGCCCAATGAAGGAGACATAACTTAAAGCAACAGAATGAGCGATGAACTGACTGCTCTGCGAAACGTCTTCCAGCCACAGCAAAAAGGTCCAAAGAGCTCCCTGGCCCTGAAAGGTTCTGCCTCCTCCTCCCTTGGAGGCAGGTTAGCCACCCAAAAACACCTGATGGGTGGGGGTATTATTATTTGGGATGCAGAAGGTGGCTGCCTCAATCGCCTGCCAAGCACCCCCCCCCCCCGCTGGCTAGAGATTTTCTCATCACTCCAAAGGACGTCAGTCAGGTGTCTCTGGTGGCTTTCGTCAAGGCTGACTACTGACAGCCCAGAAGCACTTTTCAGCGCTTCAAAAGGTTCCTGGGTGCAGCCTCAGTTCGCCCCGGGGAACTGGATGTACTAAAAGTGGACTGTGAGCTCCAAACCAGGTTGCCTTCTTATAGAAGGCACAAGGGTTTGTTGAATACAAACAGAGGTTGTCTCTCTTTCTCATTCTCGATCTCTCTCTTCACACAGACAAATGAAAACCTGGACCAGAAAACGAGTGCACTCCGGTGACCAACAAAGCTGGTTTTCCTATAGGAAGCCACTCGAACGCACTTCTGGCCCAACACTGCCCTCTTCAGGAAAGCTGAGGGAGGAGAAACTCAAGCGGTCTCCACGAAGACGCTCGGAGGCAAAAGGCTGACGGATGGGTCACTGGGTTTATTTTATTTTAAAGACATGCTCCAGGCTTAGTTGCTCCCTTTCCCCTCAGAAGCACTCCACTGTGTTTCCTGCAATTATTCTACAAGCTACATAATCCATTCGGTTCTGCCGGGCTAAAGACTGGAACCGAAGAGGGGGAAATTCCAAAAAGACCAAGAGGAGCGTTAACACCTTTTTAAAAAAAATTAGAATGAATGAAACTGTTGCAAGGTACTGAGCAAGCTTCTGGACTCTTAACCAAGGCTGGATATCAAGAAAATAAAAAAGGGGGAGGGGGAGAGGAAGAGAAAGAGTCGTTTCAACCAACGGCAGGCGAAGTCTACAGTTTTTCAGCTGACTTGAAAAGGAGGCAGGCAGGCGCTGGAGAATTAATTAAATGTGATGGCGGCGAGCAAAAAGCAGATTTCAAGATGCACCAGAGATTACTCTCTCTCTCTCTCTCTCTCTCTCTCCCTCCCTCCCTCTCTCTCTGAGAAAATGGAACTCATCAGATCCTTCCTTGGCACATGTGCGCATACACACACACACAAATGTCCCTCATTCAGGCTTTAAGCTTAAGATTGTTGATGCAATCCACAGGGCAGCTCTCCAGAGGAAGCCCCGCTGCAACAAATGGGAACGGCGCTCCCATTTTGTAGGATGGGGCTCGTGCAGGAATGCACCCTTTGCTGGCACCGGAGTCCTAAGGAGAGGAGAGGCTGATGCAGGGTGGGGCCCCCTGACCTGTACTGCCTCTAAAGTAAACATCAGGAACTCTACGTGGGCTTGATAATAGCAAGCTCTAGGTACCAGTGGTCTTCAAACCCATGGGCTGGGGGCCCTGCAGGGCTGCCAACTCTGGGCTGAAAAACACCTGGAGGTTTTGGGGGTAGAGACTGGGGAGGGACCTCAGTGGGGTGCAAGGCTGTAGAATCCACCCTCCAAAGCAGCCACTTTCTCCAGGGGGACTGATCTCTACGGTCTGGAGATGAGGTGCAATTAGCGTGAAATCCCCAGGCCCCACTTGGAGGCTGGCAACCCTAGGCTAGATCCTCATGGTGAGGGTCACAGAGGCCCTTGGTGGAACAATGTTTTTTTTTAACTGCTTTTTTTTTGGAAGGGCCTGCAACTTGTGTGCTCGTGGAAGGAGCTTCTAGCTAGATAGCATGCATGGCAGAAGCGGTTAAAGCGCCAGATCAGGATTTGGGAGACCCGGCTTCGAATCCTAGCTCTGTCACGGAAGCCCAGTGAGTGGGTAGTTTTCAAGCAGTTCTCAGTGATTTGGAGCTGGGGAGCGTGATGTGGAACCGAGAAGCTCCCCGTGGGGAAAGAGTTAAGAGCCTCCTCTTGGCCTGCTCATTTGCTGTTCCAAATGTATTTATTTAAGATGTGTAAACGCCACGTTTCCACCAAAATAAAAATCACAGCAGCCCAAGTGGATTGGTCCAAAGGCCCATCTAATCCACCATCCTGTTTTCTCACAGTGGTCTAAATTTTAACACCAAAAATCAATGATTCAATAGATTATATCGATTGTTAGATTTCACAGAGCCAGTTAGAGAGACTGCATGAAAATATAGCTCAGTTTCTTTTTTGTCTGTTTCAAAGCTACATATTGCGACCAATCAGATCTATTGTCAGAGAGTGCAGTTAAAGAAGTAGGAAAATTTGCAATAATTCTATCTTTGTCCGCATCTGACAGTGCCAAAATACTCATACAGTCTGCCATAATGGAATGGGATACAAGATACAAGAAGAAAGGTAGTGGCACTGATTTTTGGTGTTACAATTTGGGCACGTGCATTTTTTCCCCCTTGTTTACATATACTGCTGTGCCACTGCCTTTCATCTCGAGTCTCACAGTGGTCTGCTAGATGCCAGCAAGTAAGGTAGGACGGTAACATCTGTCTCTTGCTGCTGCTCTCCAGCAACTGATATTCAAAGGTATACTGCGTCCGAACATGGAGGTTCCACTTAGCCAACATGGCTAAATAATGATGTCTTATTGACCTACCCTCCTGCATGATTTTTTTTACCAGTCCACTGGTATTAAGTGGCTGCATCTTGTGACAGCAAATTCCATAAGCTACTTATGTATGACAGGCACAATCATACGGATACAGTACCGACCATCTGAAATGACGTTACGGAGCAGTGATGGACTAGCTATCTTCTTTTGCAAAGGCTTTTACAAAAGGGCAAGATTTAATTTAAGTGGCTTAAAACTCATCATGGAGGAAGCCACATGATTCCCCCCCCCTCGCTCCAAGAGAGAGCGCCACAGTCTTGGGACCACTACTGAGAAGGCCCTGTCTCCTGTGAACACCCGCTGGTCTGCAGAATACAAAGCAGTGAAGCCAACAGGTAGGCCCAGACAGGAGAAGGTAAACCTTACGACACACTGGCCTCAGACCAATGAAGGCTTTTGGGCTCAATAGCAGAGCTTCGAACTGGGCCCAGAAACTAAGCAGAAGCTCGTGAAGCTGAGACAGTAATATGCTCCATGCACAGAACCCCCAGTGAGATCTCTGCTGCCCTATTCTGGACCAGTTGCAGTGGCTACCTGCTTTTCAAAGATAGGCCACCATACAGCACATTTCCTTAACTTGCAGAGCTGCTTATCAGCCACTGCCGAGACCATCAGAAAAAAAGAAGGGAGCAGCAAGAACAAAATGAGGATGTCTGAACACGATGCCAGGGGAGGTCCCTGTTGCAAGTGAAAGCGCAGATGCCCACAAACCCCTTCTGCCTTGGCTGCCTGGTCTAGACGTCACGACAGCAAAAACAACCACTGCGAAATACAACGCTATTACGATAAAGGCCAAAATAAAAATTGTACCTACTCAAAGTGTTACTGTAATGTATTAGTTATTTCCAGTATTCCACATGAGACATTCAGTACAAAAATACAGTTATCTCCATCAGTATCAAAATGGGATACAGAAAACCCTCACAAGGGAAAAAGTCCAAGGAAAATTTATAAGTAGAATTGATCAAATTCTTGTGAGAGTTTTCCGTATGCCAGAATGTCTCACAAGGAATATTGGAAATAACTAATACATTACAATAACACTTGGAGGAGAAGGAGGAGGAAGAGAAGAAGAAGAAGATGGGGAGGAGGAGGTTGGGTTTGTACCCCTACCCTTCACTACCCGAAGGAGTTTCAGAGCGGCTTACAATCTCCTTCCCTCCCCCTCCTCACAACAGACACCCTGTGAGGTAAGTGGGGCTGAGAGAGCTCTTTCGAGGACTGCTCACGAGAGAACAGCTCTGAAAGAACTTGTGACTGACCCACGGTCACACCAGCAGCTGCACATGGAAGAGTGACAACCCGGTTCTTCCAGATTAGATTCCGCGCTCCTAAACACTACACCAATTTTTACTCATTTTTACTTTGGCCTGTATTGCAATAGCACTGTATTTCACAGTGGATGTTTTTGCTGTTGTGTTGTCTACGCTGTGATTCCTCTGTAGTATGCTCTCAGCATCACATCAGCCCAGGTATTCACTCCTCTATCCGTCGCTCGGGCTGGTGCTTCCTCCTGCAAGCCCCCCTCTCCGTTTTGTAACGTACCTTCTTGGATTTGCTGAAGAAGGCATGCTTGATCTCCTCCACAGTGGCATCTGGTTTGATCCCCAACAAATCATAGTAATTGCTGTTCCTGGCTGGAGACCTAGGAAGAGGAGAGCAGAGTTGCTGGGCATGGCTGTGCCAGGGGTCCCCATTTTTTTGGTGGTGGTATTTTGTGTGTGTGTGTCTGCACTTGGAAGTCACAACCTCTGGTGACTGACCCCCTACTGGGGGCCTGGACGATATTTGGCGAGGTGGCTGAATAAAGCCTGCCTCTGTCCTCCCGACCTGGTATTCCAAGGAAGTCGCAGCTGCCAGACCTGCATTCTTCCATCTTAGGCAGATCAGGCTACTGAAGCCATGCCTTTCCCCCCCAAGACATAGCTACGGTGATCCATGCAATGGGCACCTCCAGGCTTGATTACTGCAATTTGCTCTACACAGGCTTACCCCTGAGGCTGATCCGGAAATTACAGCTGGTCCAAAATGCAGTGGCATGCTTGCTGACATCGACGCCTGTGTGGGCTCACATTCGGCATGTGCTTTGCCAGCTGCACTGGTTACCACTTGAGTACTAGATCCGCTTCAAGGTATTGGTAAAAACCTTCAAAGCCTTATACCCACCTGGGACCAACACATCTAAGGAACCACCTCTTCCCGTATACGCCTCAAAGAGCTTGACGCTCTAGTAATCAACATCTCCTGGTGGTCCCTGGCCCAAAAGACGTCGGTCTAGCCTCGGCCAGGGCCAGGGCCTTCTCTGCCCGGGCCCCCACCTGGTGGAACATCTCCCCATCGAGATCAGGGTGCTGCGGAATCTTGCAGAATCTTGCTCAGTTCCGCGGGGCCTGCAAGAGGGAACTGTTCCGCCAGGCTTTTGGTTGAGGCGGCCGTCCAGCCGCAGCCAACTTATGCCGACCCTGCAGGGTTTTCAAGGCAAGAGACGTTCAGAGGTGGTTGGCCATTGCCTGCCTCTGCACAGCCGCCCTGGATTTGCTTGATGGTCTCCCACCCAAACACCAACCAGGGCCAAACTTGCTTAGCTTCCAAGATCTGATGAGGCTGTGCTAGTCTGGGCTATCCAAGCCACGGACGTCATCATATGGACCTTCACATCTGGAAATGGAGCAGATGCACAAAAGCACTAGCAAGAAGTTATCAACAGCTTCATGGAGGAGAGGCCCATCAGTGGCTACTAGCCATGGTGCCAGAAGGAAGCCTCCATCTATAGAGGCAGCAAACCTCTAAGTACCAGTGCTGGGAGGCAGCCGCAGGGAAGGGCCTTGGCCTCTACGCCCAGTTTGCTTGGCCTTCCAGGCAGGGCCGGCTCGCCTAGGGTGCGCCAGCCCACAGGGGCGCCAAACCCCGCCCCCCACGAAAAGCCCCCCCACACACTGCCAGCCGCCACCTCCCCACCACTGCCACCAGTGAAGAGTGCCCCAGCGGGGCGCAGGAGGCAGCAGCGGAGCATGCCCGCTCTCCCCCCTCGGGGGGGGAGAGGCGGGGGTGGTGGCCGGCACCGCCAGCGAAGAGTGCCCCGGTGGACAAAAGACTTTCCAGGCCCCACCGGGAGGTTGGCATCGGCGCCTGCCTAGGGCGCAGAACCACCTTGAGCCGGCCCTGCGTTCAGGGCAACTGACTGCTGTGGGAGACAGGATGCTGGACCCGACAGACCATGGGTCTGATCCAGCTGGACTCTTCTTATATTCTTATTGCTTGCGTGGAACTTGCTGCTCAAGAGATGTGGTGACAGTCACAGGCTAGGTGGATTCAAAAGGGGAGCAGACAGATTTATGGAGGATAATCTGTCACTGGCTATTTGCCATGACAACTGAATTGGACCTCCAAATTCAAAGGCAGAGTACCTCGGATTGAGGAACTGGCTGGCCATGACATGAGACAGGATGAGGGACTAGATGGACCACCGGTCTGATCCAGCCGGGCTCTTACATAAGAACATAAGAGAAGCCAATGTTGAATCAGGCCAATGGCCCATCTAGTCCAACACTCTGTCACACAGCGGCCAAAATATACCAGGTGCCATCAGGAGGTCCAGCAGTGGGGCCAGGGCATCAGAAGCCCTCCCACTGCTGCCCCCCCCCAGCACCAAGAACAGAGTGCAGCACCTGCCCCAGACTGAGAGTTCCCATCTATACCCTGTGGCTAATAGCCACTGGTGGACTTCTGCTCCTTATGTTTATCTAATTCCCTCTAGATGTTGGGGAGCAGTTCAGAGGTGTGGGTGGCTGTCTGTGAGCTTTCCTATGACAGCTGCCCACGATTTTGCTAGAAACAGGCGCTAGAACTGATGGACCACTGGTCTGATCCAGCATGGATGCTCTCACATTCTTATCACTGTTGTAACTTCTCTACCGTTTTCCAGAGCAGAAAAGAATATAATGGTAATAGTGTGTGTTCAGTGCTGTCAAGCCGCTTTTGACTTATGGTGACCCTCTGAATGCCCTCCAAAATGTCCTATCGTTAACAGCCTTGCTCAGGTCTGGCAAACCGAGGGATAGCGAGAAGGTTGGAATCCAAGTCTTATGAGGAAAGGCTGAAAGAGTTGGGTATGTTTAGCCTGTGAGGAAAGGCTGAAAGAGTTGGGTATGTTTAGCCTGGGAAAGAGAAGACTTAGAGGGGACATGATTGCAGTCTTCAAATATTTGAAGGGCTGTTGTGTAGAAGATGGAGCAGATCTATTCTCTCTTGCTCCGGATTGCAAGACTAGATCTAATGGGTGGAAATTACAAGGGAGTCGTTACCGGCTAGATATCAGGAGAAACTTCCTAACTGTAAGAGTGATTGATCAGTGGAACAGCCTGCCTTGGGAGGCGGTGGATGCTCCTTTCGCTGGACATTTTAAGTGGAGGCTGGATGACCACCTTTTGGGTATGTTGTACAGCTCTCTTTCGGCTTTGTTCCTGCAGAGTGCAGGGGGGTTGGACTAGATGATCTGCAAGATCCCTTCCAACTCTAACGTTCTATAATTCTATGAGGGTCGTGGCTGTTTAATACAGTACAACATAATGTTTTAGCAAGTTAGACTGGGACCAGGAAGACCAGTTCCCCATGCCACTATGAAACACACTGGGTGACCTCAAGTCAGTAACTCTCTCTTAGCTGAACCTACCTTACAAGGTTGTTGTGAGGGGAAAATTGGGTCGGGGAGAGAGTCATGTCCACTTTATGAACTCATTGGAGGAAGCATGGGATAAAAACCTCAAACTGAGTAAATGTAAGAATCGTCTTGTCAGATCAGACCAGTGAATCATCTAGTCTAGCACCCTGTTTCTAACAGCAGCTGACTGTAGGAAGCCTACAAGCAGGGTAGTGAAAGTGATGGCCTTACCCTGTTGTTTTCCCCCCAGCATCTGGTACTCAGAGGTAGACTGCTCCTGAATATTGCAGTTCCACTCTAATCCTTTATTAAATGTCTTCTAAGCAAGTGGACACAATCATATCATGCAGCTTCATTTATCACACGAAACCAGTTAAGAAAGCATAATTATGATAAAGTGTGACATCCGGGTTGGCAAAATCACAAACCACAGTTTAAAGAGGGTTTGCAAACCACAGTTTGTGCAATGATTTGTCAAGATGCCTGAACTGACAAACTAGAGTTATGGCTGTGGTTATGTTATCATGCCTCCAAAAACCACCTCAAGGGAAAAACAAAACCAGCTCTCCAGTATAGTCTGCCTGCTGTATGCTTGGAAATATCAAACCATGGTTTGGGTTCTAAACTGAGGCATAATGTCTGAACTGAACCAGTATGTCTAAATGCAAGATTCGAGTCCAGTAGCATCTTACAGACCAGCAAGATTTCCAGGGTATGAGCTTTGAAGAGTCAAAAGCTCTTTGTCAGAGCTACGACTTTCAAAAGCTTAAACCTTGAAAATCTTGTTGGTCTAAGGAGTTACTGGTCTTGAATTTTGCTCTCCTACTGCAGACCAATGTGGCTACCCATTTAAAAAGCATGTTTAAGTGCTTCACAGGGTGTTATGAAGAGAAATGCAACACTGTTTGCGATCCTGCATGCACCGAGGCAGTATACCTACAAATCACAAACACTACTGGAGGCAAAAGTGCCTTAAAACAAATTTAGAGTCCAGTGGCACCTTTAAGACCAACAAAGTTTTATTTGAGGTGTGAGCTTTTGTGTGCACGCACACTTTTTCAAATACTTTGGAAGGAAGGTAAGGTTCAAACTTATAGATGGGATGAACAGCAAATTAACATGCAACCTGATGAAGATGTTTTTAAGATGTGCAACACAAAACAAAACAACAAGCTAAGGTTATAAGGCTACAAAGGTGCCACTGGGCTCTAAATTTGTTCTACTGCTTCAGACCAACACGGCTGACCTCCTGGATCTAACTTCCGTGTCTTGTTTGTGAGCAACCAGAAGTATCTGACTGGGCCTGTCGGAAACCAAATACTGGCCTAGATGGACCTTTGTTTCAATGATCCTGATATTCCACTTCGATGGGACGGTCTCCATGGGGATTGTTTTACAAAATGTCATCCCAAAAGCACTTATAAGTGCTGCAACCGCTAGGCTGGAAGATGCCCAGAGATACAAACGGGCAGAGAAAAGGCAGTGGGTTTAAATACGTGGCTCCCCCACTACCACCACCCTTCTCATAGTGAATTAAGATTCGGAGGAGGTGCCCTAGGGGCCTGGGGGAACTGCGCACAGCAGCGCACGTTTCTCTTCCTGACACACGGATACCAAACGTGAAAAGAACAGGAGGTTCATCACAAACTTAAGAGGACAGGGCTGGAGAAGGATATTTATAACATTCGCCAGCTGTGTATATAATATCTCCTGAATCAGCCAACCAAAGTGCCTCCCCTTTTATCAGGACAGCCTGGAAGGCGGGAAAATTGCCAGCAGAAGTGAGGGCTTTTTCCCTTTCCTCCCTGCTCTTGAGTGCTCCCCTGTTATTCTGGGAATAAATCTCGCTAATTCACCCAGAGTAAATAATTGCTTTATTTAAACAGGTGGGGCCCTGAGGCATGGGCGGCGTGATGCTCTCCGCCACTGGACGAGGCCGTGGGAAGGATGTTTAATACACTGGGGAAACAGGGATGGGGTGGTCCTCTGCAGGAAGTCTGAATCCAGCCCTGGGGCATTGGGCTTTCCGACTCTCTGGGCCCCGGGGATGGAGCCGCAGGCAGAAGGTCCCTCCAGGTCAGGCTTGCAGTATTTATGTTAGGCTTGGAGAGTCAGGAGGCTGCCGACTCCAGGGGGCCCAAGAGACACGCAAGCATGTATTTATTTATATCCCATTTTTCTCCCCAGTTGGCACGCAAAGTGGACTGGAACACTGGTCCCCTCCTCCATTTTCTCACAAGAAGGAGGAGGAGGAGGAGGAGGGGAGATTGGATTTATACCCCACCTTTCACTACCTGAAGGAGTCTCAGAGCGGTTTTAATCCCTTTCCCTTCCCCTCCCCACAACAGGCACCCTGTGAGGGAGGTGGGGCTGCGAGAGCTCTCTCGAGAACTGCCCTCGAGAGAACAGCTCTGAAAGAACTTATGACTGACCCGAGGTCACACCAGCAGCTGCATGTGGAGGAGTGGGGAATCAAAGCCAGTTCTCCTACATTAGAGCCCGCCCTCCTAACCACCAATGCTCCCTCTAAGCTGTGGAGGCTTGTGAACAAAAATCCTACTTTGTGAGCGACCGGCATTAAAGTTGTGAGCGAGCGATTTGGCTGCTGCATAAACTAGTTTGCTCTGGAGCCCATCCTTCCTGAACTAAAGACAAAAATGTGTGAGCCAGAGGCTAAAAATCTGTGAGCTAGCTCACACTAACTCAGCTTAGAGGGAACGCTGCTAACCACTACACCAAACTGGCTCTCAACCCAGTGAGGCAGGCCAGGCCAAGAATGACAGGCCCAAGATCAACCGGCAAGTTGGGTGGGGATTTGAACCTGGGTCACCCAGAGTCCTAGTCTGCCCCGGCATCCGCTACGCCTCACTGGCTCTCCCTATGCTCCCCGGGCCCCTTCTGTGCCTGAAGAGAGCTCTGAGGCTCTCTGTCCCAGGTAGGCCGTTAGCCAGGTCCCTCCCAACCTGGTCCAAGTCCCAGGCAGCCTGGACGAATGAGAGGATGAGAGCTCACCAGTTGCAGAGGGCACTGGAGAAGGCTCGGCGCCTGGCATGTTGACCCTGTCGGTAGCATCTGCAGATGAGACAGGGAATGGCTGAAATCATCTTTGGCCTCAAGGAGCACCACGCCCAGGTTCTGGGAAGTGGAAGATCGGCAATCACTGGGAAGAGAAGAAGAAGAGATTGGATTTATACCCCGCCCCTCACTACCCAAGGGAGTCTCAGAGCGGCTTACAAACTCCTTTCCCTTCCCCTCCCCACAACAGACACCCTGTGAGGTAGGTGGGCTGAGAGAGCTCTGACGGAAACTGCTCTTTTTCCAAGAACAGCTCTTGTCAGAACTATGGCTTGCCCAAGGTCATCCAGCAGGTGCAAGTGGAGGAGTGGGGAATCAAACCCGGTTCCCCTAGATTAGAGTCCGCTCACTTAACCACTACATCAAACTGGCTCTACTACACCAAACTGCCTCTCCAGTTGAGAAAGAGCACAGGGAGACAATCAGAGTTATTCCACTGAATAAGACTACTCGGCACCTTGTTCCCAACTGCACCCAAGCTGGAAGCACTGCTCCCTGCTCTTCCCCACAAACATCCCCCCCGTCTATTATTGTGGCTTTATTTTAAGATTGTACACTCATTTGAACGGGAGTAAGGGACCTATCTATTTGTTGCACATGCAGGTTTGTAGGCCACTGTGTGGCACAACGATGATGCTGAACAGGGAAAATAGTATTACAGCTCTTGAGGTCATCAAAAGACTTGCCCCTACGTGACAGCCCTAACCACGGCCCTGTCACTGTCTCCACGGCCACCTTTCTCACACGGACTCTAGGCAGATTACACAGTGTGAGTCGATACAATCGACGGACGGGACATCCAATAAACAATGCAAGCGGCTTAGGGTTGTAGAACCAACCAGAAGTCAAAAAATAGAAGCAAAGTGTAAGTATTAACACGTACATGATGCAAAAATTTCACAGCAGGAACCTAGTTTCAGCAAGCTATACACAGTAGTATGGACCACTGTCCCTAATAATTTATCCCAAGTAACTTTGTGAATCATTTACTACGGTGCATCTCTACTGCCCGTGAGGAAAAACCCTCTTGCCCTGACCTGCACAGCCTAGGCAAGCCCCATCCCATCAGAACTCAGAAGCGAAGCAGGGCCAACCCTGGCAAGTACTCAGATGGGAGACTTCCAGAGAATACCAGGGCCGGGAGGCCAGAGGCAGACTATCAAGCCACTTCTCTGAATGTCCTCTGTGCCTCCGTAGGAGTTACCAGAGGTCGCCAAGACTTCTAGGCACAGGCATGCGCGCACATGCACGCATGCACACACGCATACACACAAAGCAAAGAAAAGCTCTCTTGAATAATTCAGTTTTGTGCAGTTTGCAGAGCAAACCAGAGCAAACCATGAGAGCGGGAGCCTTCCCAACCTCCTTGGGCAGGCCGTTCCACAAGGTGGGGGGCCACAGTAGAGAAGGCCCATGTATGGATGGTTGTTGATTTTACCCATATGCAGGTGAACACCTGCTGAAGCCCCTTCTCATGATCTGTGCAGGACTGAGCTACAAGGCCTAGAGACCTGTGTGGGAGTGGAAAGCAGGCAGCCTACAATCCCCACAATGCTTAGCGACGGTTGTAACCAATCGGTGCCCAGGGATTGTGTGAGGAGATGTAACTTAAGCTTTGTGGGCCATGAAACTGTGTTCTTTTCTCTTCTGCAGTCTTGTCACACAGTTAAACTGTCTGGTCTGAGAGAAAGATCCCTCACTTGGGGCAGAGTGAGTACAGGGACAGGCCTGGTATAATAGGGCTGTGGGCCTTGAAACAGTAATCAGTTAAGAGAAATAGGTAGTCGCATTAGATTTGTTTATTTTGCCTTTAAACACTGTTATATATTTTAAAGCACCTTGGCTTGTTTTCCTTGCCACAGTACTGTATTAATAAACCATTTGCTTAATGTTCTCTGCCTGGTCATCACGCCTATGTTTCTCAGCTTAAGAGGGGCATTTTGGTTGGGCTTGGGAGGGTATTCTGGGCCTTCTCAAGGGACCCGAAGTCCAGAGTGGTGGCAGCTGAAGGTAGCAACCCGCTGGGGTCATGACACCCCTGCTCCAATGAGCAAAGCACAGGGGGAAAAGCCTGAGGCTTACTTACATGCACAGTAAGCCACCCAGACACTTTCCTGCTTTGCAGTAAACCACAGTTAATTGTAACACGATGCCAGCTTGCCCGGCAAACCAGAATTCCAGTCCTCATTTGTCCAATCAGACTGAAAGCATCCTTTACAAGCCACAGTTTGTCAGTCACTGCAAAGCGTTTTATTGACTCAGTTTGACTTCTCTCCCTCCAAATCCCACCCTACTCTGAATTGAGCTCAGAGCATCTTGCACGAAGAGCTCCACGCATTTTATTCTTACAATGAACTTGGGAGCAGGGGTGGACTGAGAGAGTGACTGGCCCAAGGTTACACAGTGAGTGCCAGAGAAGATTGGGGATTTGAGCGGCAAGCTCCCCAATCCCAGTGGGGTTTGTTGCGGACCAGGAAGCATCTAATCATCCCACTGCGTGCGAGAGAGGGGATGAGAAGGGATCACACAACCATGTCCCAGGCTGCGATCACACACACACTAAATAATCCACTTTCAAGGCACTTTCCAACTGGATTTTACTGTGTGAACTGGCAAAACCCAATTCGAAAGTGCTCTGAAAGTGGATTATTTAGGGTACGTGATCACAGCTCCAGACTCCTCCCTAACCCTAACCCTAACCCTTCCTGTCTCGTATTTGTTACATGGTACCAAAAACCATGGCTTGGCATTATGTCTTAACTAAGCTTTAACCACTATGCAACCCCAGCTCCCATTTACCCCACGCGTCTATTGACTTATCCAAGAATGCGCAGGAGCACTACGTAACAGGGAGGTGCCTGTTGACAAATATGCACGGCAGAAGCTTTTAGGCAACAAGCTACTGCGGGGTACATGATTGGGCCAAGAAGATCCAAGTTCATCCCCAGTCAGTTATAAACTTCAGGGCGTGACCATGGGCCAGCTCCTATGTTTCCACTTGATCTCAGCTTGCAGGGTTGGCGGAACTGGGAAATCCTGGCATCCTTTGCTCTGAGCTCCTTGGGAGAAGGAGCAGGACACAAAACAGAAGAAAGCACCACTTGCCTTTGTTTGTGTGAACGTAATGTTTAGAGGCAGCATATGCCTGGGGGCACCACTGGCAGGCTCTGGGCAGGTGGGTTGGGAAATAAGGGCTTCCGTCAAGGATCCACTGCCGATGCAGCAACGTGGGAAGCGCAGAACTCAGCCAAGGAGACCAAAGGGAGCCAAGAATAACACGGCGGCGGTACATTCCAGGCCAGAGTCTGGCAGCTACTCGAAGGACAATGGCGGATACAGTGCCAGCCTGCCAGCTCCTCAAGGCAATGACCGGCAGTGACTTTTCCCTGTCCTGCCTGCCTTTTAAAACACTTACTAACCCAGATCAAAGAAGGGGTACCACCTCAGTTTGGTGTAGTGCCAGTTTGGTGCAATGCTCCCTCTAAGCTGCGGAGTCTTGTGAACAAAAATACTATTTTGTGAGCTACTGGCATTAAAGTTGTTAGCGAGCAATTTGGCTACTGCATAAAGTAGTCTGCTCTGAAGCCATACTTTCTGAGCTAAGACAAAAATGTGTGAGCCGGAGGCTAAAAAACTGAGCTAGCTCACGCTAGCTCAGCTTAGAGGGAACACTGGTTTGGTGTAGTGGTTAAGTGCGCAAACTCTAATCTGGGAGAACTGGGTTTGATTCCCCACTCCTCCACATGCAGCTGCTGGTGTGACCTTGGGCAAGCCATAGTTCTGGCACAGCTGTTCTTGAAAAACAGCAGTTTCTGTCAGAGCTCTCTCAGCCCCACCTACCTCACAGGGTGTCTGTTGTGGGGAGGGGAAGGGGAAGGAGTTGGTAAGCTGCTCTGAGATTCCCTTGGGTAGTAAAGGACAGGGTATAAATCCAATGCCTTCTCTTCTCTTTTCTTCTTCAGCCAGACCAGATTGTATGTCCAGTCTGAAACTGAACTAGGTTTTTTGCTCTGGGTTCTGACGCAAAGCATATGCACCCAGTTATGCCAACATAAAGCATGGCGCTGCTCTATGTCTACATATATAGATTTCAGTGGTAGCTTTCAATCACTTGCCCCTACCAACAGGACATGGTTGAAACAGTTGCTCATGTGTTATTGTATGGTCCTTTATATAGGGACACTGAGTCACAGAATCATAGAGTTCGAAGGGGCTACAGAGGCTATCTAGTCCAACCCCCTGCTCAATGCAGGATCAACCTAGAGAATCCCTGACAAGTATTTGTCCAGCCGCTGCTTCAAGATCCCCAGTGAGGGGGAACTCATCAACTCTCTAAGCAGCCGATTCCACCACTGAACTACTCTTACTGTAAAAGAGCTTTTCCTAGTATTCAGCCAGTACCTTTCCACTTGCCATTTAAACCCATTATTGTGAGTCCCACCCTCTACTGCCAACAGGAACAGCTCCCTGCCCTCCTCTAAGTGACAGCCCTTCCAATACCTAAAGAAAGTCATCATGCCTTGGCCGGGAGGTATAAATATAGATCGATAGATTGATCGATAGATAGATAAATGTGTCCCCCCCTCCCAACCTCCTCTTCTCCAGAATGGACATTCTCAAGTCCCTCAGCCTTTCCTTGCAAGGCTTGGTCTCTGGGCACCTGATCGTCCTTGTCACTCTCTTCTGCATGCGCTCCATTCTGTTCATATCCTTGTGGAAGGGAGGCCTCCAGAACCACGCACAGTACACCGGGTGCAGCCTGACCGACATGGTTTACAGTGGGTCTCTATATATAACTCTAACCTTATCGAACTTTCCAGGCAAACAAAATGATCTTTATATTTTCCTCCTCCTCTTGGATTGTTCTAACAAAACCATCTTTAATGTGGCCAAATTTTGCGCCTCTGTACAGATACCTGCTCCTTGGGAGGAAAGCGATAGGAAACCTAGACAGCATAATAAAAAACAGAGACATCACCCTGCCAACCAAAGTCCATATGGTCAAAGTAATGGTACTCCCAGTAGTAATGTATGGCTGCGAGAGTTGGACTATAAGGAAGGCTGAGCGCCAAAGAATAGATTCTTTTGAATTATGGTGCTGGAGAAGACTCTTGAGAGTCCCTTGGACTGCAAGGAGATCAAATCAGTCAATCCTAAAAGAAATCAACCCTGACTGTTCCCTGGAAGGCCAGATACTGAAGCGGAAGCTCAAATACTTTGGCCACCAAATGAGAAGGGAGCCCTCACTGGAGAAGCCCCTGATTCTGGGAAAGACTGAAGGTCAAAGAAGACGGGGACGGCAAAGGATGAGATGGTTAGACAGTGTCATCGATGCAACGAACATGAAATTGAGCAAACTCCGGAGCACGACAGGAGACAGGAGGGCCTGGTGTGATGTGGTCCATGAGGTTGCGAAGAGTTGGACTCAACTGTGCGACTGAACAACAACAACAACACACTCAACAAGGAAGCAGATGGTTAACTCTTTCTATTAATTAGGTCTGCACCGCTGAAATCAGCCTATTATATGGATCTGAAATTTTATTGTGTGTAGACGTGCTGATGACTCTCCGTGTGCCAATCTCAGCTGATCTATGATAGTAACAAATCAAGATTGATCGGATGATCAATTGATCTCTGTTGAATACCAGAAACCCAGGCTGCGTTTGTCCTTCTAGTCTGCGCCAATATGTATGACCCCTTCCAACTCTATGATTCTATGATTCCATAGAGGACAGGACTCACAATGATGGGTTTAAATTATGGGCAGAAAAATACCAGTTGGATATTAGGAATTTATTTTTTACAGTATGAGTAGTTTAGCAGTGGAACTGGCTGCCTAGGGAGGTGGTGAGCTCACTCTCACTGGCAGTCCTCCAGTAGCAGCTGGACGGACGCTTTAAGCTGATCCCGCATTGAGCAGAGGTTTATACCATGTGGCCCGTATGGCTCCTTCCTCCTCTATGATTCTAGGATCTCTAAATGCTTCCACAGCAGGTGCAAGGAACCCCTGACCTACGGCTCTAGAGCCAAATGTGCCTCAGCAAAGAACTTTGGCGCTTTTAAAGAGAAAACGAAACCTTTAAGGTCTACTGGAGGGGCCCGTGGGATGCTAGAATAACCAGCAGGCAAAGCAGGCAAAGATCTTCACAGGACTCGAGGGCTTCTTACCAAAGCTTTACAGAAAGCAAAACGACAAAAGTTGGCAGTAACTGAAGCGCAAACTGTGCACAGATTTATGCCACTGCACTAAAACGATCACACGAGGTGCTCCCGTATCTCTTTATTACTTCCTGCGAGACCTCGTGTGTGCTGCTTTCTAATGAAAGACTCGCAACCGTGTTTGGGCTGTGGAAACTTGATGGGATTACACAACCACATGTCAAGTATCGGTAATGTTGAAGTGCATCTTTCCTGTTATGCTTTCTTATACTGGCTCCCTGTTGACGTCTCGCTCAGAATTTCGATGCCCCCAAGTTCCTTCCCCGCAAGGGACTCAGATACACTCTCCACTGGTCTCTGACCTGAGTGCAGTAAGCAAAAGAGAGAATGCCAAGGCTGCAGTTGCTGGTTCTTGGTTGGTAGATGTGAGTCCTACCACCTGCTCAACCTCACCAAAGTGTTTTCACCCATGGGGACAGGCCTGAGACAGTGCAGCAGCAATGATACTTCCATTTGGCAGGTTTCTGTGCCCAGGGAGGGTGGACTGGCCACTGTAAGTTAAGGAAACATGTTTGCTGGGTGGGTGGGTGGGACTGGGAAAACCCAAACTGTGCCAACCCCCTGGAGACCGTCCAGGCTTCGCTCAGATCTTTCCCAAAGCTTCAGAGCAAAGCCAGGGTAAACCTACACCACAATGGTGTTGGTACAGTTGCCAACTCCTGGCTAAGAAATTCCTTTAGATTTGGGGGGGGGATGGAGCCGGGGGGGGGAACCCAGCCGAGTAGAAGGCCATAGACTCCACTTTCCCTGGAAGCCACTTTCTCCAGAGGGACTGATCTCTGTCGTCTGGAGATCAGTTATCATTCCAGGAGATCCATTCCAGGAGGGCGGAACCTGCTTCTCAAAAGCATGAAGACAACTCAAAAGGGAGCCAGTGAGCCAGTGTGGAGCAGTGATAAGCAGTGGTTGAGAGTGTCAGACAAGTGTCTGGGAGACCCAGGTTCGAATCCCCACTCGTGCCATGGAAGCGCGCTTGCGTGACCTTGGGGCCAGTCACACACTCTCTCTCAGCCTGATCTACCTCACAGGGTTGTTGTGAGAATAAAATGGAGGAGAGGAGAATGAGGTTAGGTGCCTTGGGTCCCCAGGGGGGAGACAGGACAGGGTACAAATGAAGTAAACAAATAAACAAAATAGATCGATGATCAATGATGGATGGATGGATGATGTGGTATGAACTTTCACGTGCATGCACAGTTTTTCAAACGCAATGGAATGGGAGGTAAGGTTCAAACTTATAGATGGGCTGATTTAACATGTAACATGATGAAATTAACATGTAACATGATGTAAACATCTTCATCATGTTACATGTTAATTTGCTATTCAGCCTGCCTATAAGTTTGAACTTTACCTCCCATTCCATTGTGTTTGAAAAAGTGCGCATGCACACGAAAGCTCATACCTCGAATAAACCTTTGTTAGCCCTAAAGGTGCCCCACTGGGCTCTAAATTCGTTCTACTGCTTCAGACCAACACGGCTGACTACCTGGAGGATGATGAGGATCAATGCTCCCTCTAAGCTGTGGAGTCTTGTGAGCAAAAATTCTACTTTGTGAGCTACTGGCATTAAAGTTGTGAACAAATGATTTGGCTACTGCATGAATTAGCTTCCTCTGGAGCCATCCTTCCTGAGCTAAGACAAAAATGTGTGAGCTGGAGGCTAAAAAACTGTGAGCTAGCTCACACTAACTCAGCTTAGAGGGAACACTGATGATGACAGACAGACAGACAGACAGACTCAGGTGGGGTAGTCGTGTTGGTCTGAAGAAGCAGAACAAAGTTGGAGTCCAGCGGCGCCTTTAAGACCAACCAAGTTTTATTCAGAGTGCAAGCTTTCCTATGCAACCGCATTTCCTTCATATGCAAGCACACTGATGCTCTGTCTTCTTGGTGCTTGGGGGGGGGGGAGCAGTGGGAGGGCTTCTAGCGTCCTGGCCCCACTGCTGGACCTCCTGAGGGCACCTGGTATTTTTGGCCACTGTGTGACAGAGTGTTGGACTAGAGGGGCCACTGGCCTGATCCAACATTGGCTTGTGTTCCTCAGACAAAACAGAATAAGATCTCCTCAAGGACTACTTACAGGCAGGGCCAGCTCGCTCACTAGGCGAACTAAACATTCGCCTAGAGCGTGCCTACCCTTAGGGGCGCCAAAAGGCCCCCACCCCCTGCCAAAAGCCCCCCCAACCCCCCCCCCGCCCTTTCCCCTGGCCTGCCAGCGCTCACACGGAAAGGACGGGAGTTTAAACCTCCGCCCCTTCCCCTGGCTTGCTGGCGCGCCCCGCAGGAACAGGAAGGGGTTCCTTCTCTCCAGGCCCTGCCTGGAGGTTGGCAGGGGTGTGTGTCAGAAGGTAGCCCCACCTAGGGTGCGAAAAACCCTTGGGCCAGCCCTGCTTACAGGGGAAAAAGAGGGTTGTGGGCAGCCATTAGGAGGGGCCAGTCAGAGCCAAGATGCATATGCAGAGCTGAAATTAGACCAGGTGGCCAGTGATATAAATGGATGGCAGCAAATTAGCACATAACTGCAAGAGTTAACAAAGAGATGCGAGAATGAAGCTAGAGTCCAGTGGCACCCCCAAGACAAACCGAGTCCAACTTCAGGCACTACTCATGGGCTAGTTTGGTGTAGTGGTTAAGTGCGCGGACTCTTATCTGGGAGAACCATGTTTGATTCCCCACTCCTCCACTTGCACCTGCTGATGTGACCTTGGGTCAGTCACAAGCTCTGGCACAGCTGTTCTCTCAGGGACAGTTTCTGTCAGAAGTTCTCTCAGCCCCGCCTACCTCACAGGGTGTCTGTTGTGGGGAGGGGAAGGGAAAGGAGTTCGTAAGCCGCTCTGAGACGCCTTTGGGCAGTGAAGGGCGGGGTATAAATCCAAACTCTTCTTCTTCTTCTTCTAACAGGCACTACTCACGCCTGCTACAGCTCAGAAGCAATTTAAAAACCTCCCTGTGCATGGAAAAAAGCGTGTCAAGGAGAAGGGGCAGGCTGAACGCTTTCCTTCCATGTGCTAAATTTGGCCCCCAATCCACTCCCGAATGAATGCGCCTTCAATCAGGCTGTCGTTCTTTATATCCCCCCCACCCATGCAGCCAGATGACAACAAACTCTTGCAGAATGCCGTCCGTTATCTCGTTCTGACCTTGAAGTGCCCACAGCGAATAGGGAGCCTAACTTCTGCCAGGCGCCTCCTTGATCCAGAGTCAAATTATGAGGAAATACTTTCCATTTCCACCCCCCCACACACCGTTAATTTGTTGCTACAGCAACCGCCTGAGACCCTTCCTCTGTCACGTCCCAACCTTGCAGACCCGTCAACATGCCTCCCCCGCCCTTTCTCTTGAGACCATTTCTTGCCATCTCTGGCGCCCGGCCCCTCTAGCTGCCCTGCAATCCAGAGGGAGGGGGAGGAACCCCCCCCCGCAAACCTTCCCGAAATTCACATGTGGCTAGCCCCCAACAGATGTCCCACTAAGGCAAACAAGCACCGGGGCTTCGGACACATTCTCTGCAACCCCCCCAAAAAAAGTTAAATTAAAAAGGCCCCCAGCGAAGTGGAGCTGCCAGAGGAGGTTATGGGTGGCTGTCATTTTTCTTGCCATTTACAGATAAAAACGGACCGCTTGTCTGTTTGGCTTTCCAAAGCTGCTTGCGGTGACTGGCATTCTCGCCTTGCCATTCCCCCCCCCGCTCCCGTAACTGTGGGTTTCTTTTCTCCCCCTTCTGAAGTTAAAAATATAACTGGATGGAAAAAAATGGAGCGGCCTTGGATCAAATATTACGGAGGATGGCAGACGGTGGCATTCTTGCGATGCCAGTTTACTCACAGGTCGCGTTCCGTCTTACACACACACACACACCCTTCTCCTTTGGCTTCCCTAGCAACAGTTTCTTCCATGCTGGGCGGCGGGGGGGGGGGGGATTCCAGCTAAGGGTTAAGGCTTTTCAGGAACGATCTGCGTTTTCCACACGTGTGAGCAAGCAGCCCTCCCAGAGCTGCCCCCACCGAACTCTCGGGTGCCGCCGCTGCCAGTGCCGGGTGTATTTTAGGCAAACCGCTTTGACTCCCTGAGTCAGAGATGCCCGCCTGATGCCAAGTTAATTAATTATTGTGATTAAAATCATTCCAACGTACCAAGCGCTGGGCAATTCTTCTGCCAACTGACCCCAACAGCGGCCGCAGCAGCGAGGGTTTGTCTTGAATGACAGCGGCATTGAACTGCCTAAGGGTCTGCACGTTGATCAGGGAGGGGATCCTAATGAATATAATGAGACGTCGCACGTGTGCAAAACAGGGGGGGCCCGTTCCAATGTGGAGGGTTTGATGTACGTCAGTTTGGTGTAGTGGTTAGGAGCGCGGACTCTAATCTGGGAGAACTGGGTTTGATTCCCCACTCCTCCACATGCAGCTGCTGGTGTGACCCTGGGTCAGTCATTCATAAATTCTTTCAGAGCTGTTCTCTCAAGAGCCATTCTCTCAGAGCTCTCTCAGCCCCACCTACCTCACAGGGTGTCTGTTGTGGGGAGGGGAAGGGAAAGGAGATTGTAAGCTGCTCCAAGATCCCTTCGGGTAGTGAAGGGCGGGGTATAAATCCAATCTCTTCCTACTCCTCGAATCGAATGAAGGGTGGCCAGGCAGGGAGGAAAGGTCACAATCCCAGTTCAACTTTCCTGGGCTTTACAATACACACAGGTTTTCGGATTTATACCCAGTGTGTTATAGTGGTGAGTGTGTCTGTCAGGCTAGGATCCAGGAGATCCAGGTTCAGACTCTGCCTCTGGCGTGGAGGCTCACTGGGTGACGTTGGGCTAGTCATATATTCTCAGCCTAACCTACCTGACAGGGCTGTTGTGAGGCTAAAACGGGGGAGAAGAAAAGGATGTAAGCTGCTGTGGGTCCTCCCACTGGGGCGAAAGGTGGGGTATAAATAAAATAATAAGCAAACAAGTGCACACAGGATTGCAGCTTGAACCTTCAGTGGAAAACATACGTGTGTGTTTTGAAAAAAGCACCAAAAGGCTGAAATGCAAATAGCACATCCACCCTTCCTGTGAAGCCACGTGGCACTGATCGATTCAGAAACCTGACACTCACACATTTAGGGCCAAGCGACACCACACACCGGACACGTGCTGGGTCATGGGTTACGTGACCAGACTCACAGTCAAAGGTACACGGGGGGAACTCACCTTAAACTCACCCTTTCTTACACGCCCAGGGAAATGCTGATTGCCACTTTGGGTTCAGGAATCAATTTTTCTCCAGGCCAGGGATCCTGGAGGTTTTTTGCCATCTTCTGGGCATGGAACAGCGGTCACTGGGGGCGTGGGAGGGGAGGTATTTGTGAATTTCCTGCATTGTGCAGGGGATTGGACTAGATGACCCTGGAGATCCCTTCCAACTCTACGATTCTATGATTATAAGTGTTCCTTCGCTTGGTGCCACAAAGGAGCATCATGAGGGAGGGAGGGAAGAGGTTCTAATTTCCTTCCCATCCAGCTTTCACCAGAGGAAGGGGTGGAGCTTTTGGTCCCTTTTCTCTGAGTCCAGGTGCTCTATAGTTTATGGTGGTGGAAGTGCCTGCAAGTTGCCGTCAACTTACGGCGACCCCATAGGGTTTTCAAGGCAAGAGAACAGAGGTGGTTTGCCATTGCCTGCCTCTGCGTCACAACCCTGGACTTCTTTGGTGGCCTCCCGTCCAAGTACTAGCCAAAGCCAACCCTGCTTAGCATCCGAGATCAGGCTAGCCTGGGCCATCGAGGGCCCTGTAGTCACACCCTTAGCTTTCTGCTTTTCACACATGAACAGGAAGGGTGGAGGTGCATGTGAATTCCACCTTAGGACAAAGACAAGCAAAGCTTTAAAGAGAGAGAAGGATGTAAAAGCAGGGCTCTCTGGTGGAAACGAGGGGCCAAGGAGGTTTGGGGGTGTGGGAAAAGAACGCACAAAGGAATGACAGGTCAGGAGGGGCCTGTGTACTTTTCAGGTGGCGGTAAAAGCACTTTAAGGTGCGCAGCTGCTTTGTGCAGCCCAGTTTAAAGAAGACCTTGCAAGGCACAATGCCCCACCGTGCCTAAATCAAGCCTTAGGGAAGAGGCAGCAGAGATTAAAAGGGGTTGGGGTGCTGGAGACCTGGATTTGGCTAGGTGGCCCACACCCTTTTATGCCTTTAAAGATAGCGGAAAGGTTACCATTCTGCACAAAAAACCCCAAGGCAGCTTGCAAAGATTCGGGAGAATAAACAGAACAACTCAATTTATGCAATCAATAAACTAAAACCGGCGGCATCAACAGTTAACCGACAAAAAGCCCAGGTGACTCAAAAAGCCCGGTTTTCTAAAAGAAGCCAAGCTTTCTTGGCAACTAAAAATATAGCAATGTGGCTGGAAGAGGGGGATCATAAAGCTGAAAAGGGGCTTTGCAGGCCATCTAGTCCAACCTGCTACTCAGCACAGGAGATTTAAAGCTAAAGAGTCCCTGGCAGACAGTTGCCCAGCCTCTGCCTGAAGACTGCCAGCAAGGCGGAACTCAACCTCTCTGCTGCCCCCCATCAGTGGTCTCTCTGGCAAACTGCTCTACCCATTTGGAGGTTTCGCCTAACGTTCCGCTGAAATCTTGGGCCTCTTTCAAATGTGTCTCTCTCTGGGGACGGTATTTTGCAAAAAGCAGAAAAGCCGATAAACAGAAAGATTGCATTCTCGGAGTAGTTTCCTGTGATGGACGGCTATAAATGGAAAATTCAGGAGGGGAGATCTTGCTAGGAGGTTTTGTTATCACAGATGACACTTTAACAATGTCACTCACCCCAGAGTTGCAGCTGATCTCCAGACTACAGTGATCAGTTCCCCCGGAGAAAATCAAGATGGGTAGCCATGTTAGTCTGTCTGTAGCAGTAGAAAACAGCAAGAATCCAGTAGCACCTTAGAGACTAACGAAATATGTGGCAGAGTATGAGCTTTTATCACTGCTCATTCCCTCAGATATCAAGGCAGGGCTCCCTGGAGGAAACGAGGGGCCAAGGAGGTTTGGGGGTGTGGAAAGAGAACACACCAAGGAACGAGAAGCAGGAGGGGGCTGTGTCCTTTTTCAGGCTGGCATCTGAAGAAGTGAGCCGTGACTCACGAAAGCTCCTTCCCTGCCACATATTTTGTTAGTCTTTCAGTTGCGTCTGGACTCTTGCTCTTCTCTCTACTCCTGGAGAAAACAGCTGCTTTGGAAGACGGACTGTATGGCATTATACCATACTGAGGTCCCTCCCACTCCCCAAGTCCAGCCCTCCTCATGTGCCACCCCCTGATCTCCAGGAATTCCCCAACCCAGAGATGGCAACCATTCTTTTGCCTCTAGACCGGCAAGAGACTGGGGGATGGAGGGGACAGAGAAAGGATGCTTCATTTCCAGTGGGCTGATGTCGCCTCAGGGCCCTGCCGCTGCAGAACTTCTACGCAAGAGCACCTGACAGAACCAGACAAATTCGACAGCAGAAGACATTGTTGTGGTGGTTAGAGGATCCAAGAAGGCCCTTCCTGGTAGTTCTCAATTTATTTATTCTGGGGGGGGAGTTCTATTTCCTTCCATTGTTGCCAGCCTCCAGGTGGGGCCTGGAGATCTCCTGGAACGACAACTAACCTCCAGACTACAGAGATCTGTTCTCCTGGAGGAATATGGCTGCTTTGCAGGCTGGACGGTATGGTCAGAATTCTGTTCTAATCTTAACTTGGTTATAGCATTTTTAAAATGCTTCACTTTTCTCTTTTGCATTGTTATCAATCTCTGTTTCCTGAATTACCTTGTATTTGTTATTGTGGTTCTGAACTGGTTTCTATGTCCCCCTCGTTGGCTTTATTGCTTTGTCTGTTGGAAAATTTGGAAATAAAAAATACATTTTTCTTTTAAAAGGACAACGTGGCATCACACATCTGCCGAGCTCCCTCTGCTCCTCAAACCCCTTACCCTCTTCCAGGCTCCATTTCCAAATCTCCAGGCATTTCCCAACTCAGAGATGGCAACCCTGTCCCCTCCACACAGATATAAAATCTGCCATGGTCGTTTATAGATAAATAAAAAACAAACCGTTCTACAACAAATTTTTGTAAAACCCTAAATCACTAATGGGCCACGGTGGATCAGGAGTTAAGATGCTGAGCCGCAGACTGGAAGGTCTGTAGTTCAGCAGTTCGAGACCCGAGTACCACGTGACGAAGGGAGCTGCTGTCTCTGGCCCCAGCTCCTGCCAACCTAGCAGTTCGAAAGCAAGAAACCACAAGTAGATACAGTGGGAAGGTAAGAGTGTTCTTTTGTGTGCCTTGGCATTTAGTCATACCGGCCACATGACCACGGAAACATCTCTGGACAGCGCTGGCTCTTTGGCTTGGAAACGGAGATGAGCACTGCCCCCTAGAGTCAGATTCGACTAGCTTTCGAGCAAGGGAAACCTTTACCTTTTTAAATCACTAGAAAACACACACACACACACAGCACGTAACAGGCATGGAAAAAGACCCTGAAAACAACAGAGAGTGTGTGGTATAGCAGTCAGAGTGCCAAGCGTAGGACTTGGAAGTTCTGGGTTCTAATCCTCACACAGCCACAAAGACCTGTCACTCTTCCTCAGTCTAATCCATCTCACAGTGTTCTTGTCAAGATAAAATGGCTGGATTAAAGGAGAAGATCCTTAAAACTGCCCTGGGCTCCTTGGAACAAGAAGAAAATGAAGAGCCACCTGCACCTATTGGAGCAAAGAGGGGAAGAAAAAAAACGACGTCACGGTGGGAAGAAATTTTTTATTCCAAATATCAATACCCCTACGTGTTTCACTGCGGCATTTATATTCTACAGATCCCCATGAAGAAGCATAACGCGAAACGTGTAGGGGTACTGACATCTGGAATAAAATTTTTCTTCCTGCTGTACCATGGGTTTATTTTCTTCATCTCTGAGCTCCTTGGGAGTAAGGACAGAATAAAAACAGAGCAATAAAAATGCTTCAGAAAATTATGAATGAAACCACATCAGCCACACGTAGATTTTAAAGCCCGAGAGACAGGGAACCAGGGAAACCGAGAAAGCAGAATGTTAAGAGCAGGCCAAGCCAAATGCTTCTTTGGGCAGGGAGGAGACAGTTTCGGCACTGGTGTTATTTCGCCAGCCACACGGACTGCCACCCTCTAAGTGCTGTGCCCAGCTGGCGCTCCCCAGCCCGCACTGTGGAGGTGAAGCAGCTGCTCCCTCTTTGCCCCTCCCTCCCCCGGCCACACATCCCCTCCCCCTCCCTTCCTTTCTGCCACCGTTCCGCCTTGTCTGCACTATTGGGTGTTTATTTGTTCTCCTTGCAGAGTTTGCAAAAACACCATCTGGCTCATTACGACTCCGGAGCCCTCTAAATCAATTCTACACCGTTAACCAGGTCGAAAATAAACAGATAAAAGGGATGCCAAGCGGAGAGCTTCCAAAGGGCAGTTCTGGGTGTGAGTGTGGGTGGGGGGTGTCTACAGGTTCTGGAAAGCAGAGCGTGAGCCCCCCCTGGTCAGCAACCATTTTATTTTTTTAGACAAAAGGGCCCTGTTTTGGACAGAAAGGGCGGCCATCTTAGATCTGCCCATTCACGACGTTCATCAGGCTTGGGTCTTTCCGCAGACACAAGGACTTCCACCTGTGGGGCATGACTTTCTCGCATCCCCCTCCAACAGAAGCCTGGAATGCATTTCTTGGGAGATGAGGACCCCAGGAAGAAGATTTTGGAGAGGGATGCCAGCCTCCAGGCAGGGCCTGGGGATCCCCCAGATTTACAGCTCATTCCCAGACTACAGAGATCAGTTCCTCTGCAGAAAATGGATGCTCCGGAGGGTGGGCTCTACAGCCATTGTACACCACTGAGGTCCCAGTCCTCCCCAGGCTCCACCCCCAAATCTCCAGGAGTTTCCCAATCTGCAGCTGGCAACCCTACACCCCCTACCAGTGGCCAGGGGGACCTGGCAATCCTAATTTGGGGGGGGGGCGTATTTAGAGGCTGCTTTACATAAGAACATAAGAGAAGCCAATGTTGGATCAGGCCAATGGCCCATCTAGTCCAACACTCTATCACACAGTGGCCAAAAATACCAGGTGCCATCAAAAGGTCCACCAGTGGGGCCAAGATACTAGAAGCCCTCCCACTGTTGCCCCCCCCCAGGCACCCAGAATACAGAGCATCACTTGCCCCAGACCGAGAGTTCCAATCTATACCTTGTGGCTAGTAGCCACTCACTGATGGCCCTCTGCCCCATACGCTTATCCAATTCCCTCTTGAAGCCGTCCATGCCGCCACCTCCTGTGGCAGTGAATTCCATGTGTTTAATCACTCTTTGGGAGAAGAAGGACTTCCTTTTATCTGTTCTAACCCGACTGCTCAGCAATTTAATTGAGTGCCCACGAGTTCTTGTATTTGAGAAGTGACAAAGTCAGGCTTCACGGACAGAAGTCCTTGATCCTTTAGCAGGGTACAGAAGCCCTGACCAAGCTATCCCCTTTATGCATCTTAGCAGCAGTAGCAGTAGTGGTAGTAGTAGAAAGAAGAGGAGGAGGAGGAGGAGATTGGATTTACACCCCACCCTTCACTACCCGAAGGAGTCGCAGAGCGGTTTACAATCTCCTTTCCCTTCCCCTCCCCACAACAGACACCCTGTGAGGTCGGTGGGGCTGAGAGAGTTCTCTCTCAAGAACTGCTCATGAGAGAGCCATGACTGACCCAAGATCACACCAGCAGCTGCATGTGGAGGAGTGGGGAATCGAACCCAGTTCTCCCAGATTAGAGTCCATGCTCCTAACCACAACACCTAACTGGCTTTCTTCATATTGTTGCGGTGCACAGGAGTGAGCAGCTGGTGACCCAGCCATGGTTGCAGCTGTTCCAGCCACAGGGTCAGTCAGGGGTTAAAGAACCAGGGTCACCCAGAGGTTCACAATTCAGCTGCCCTTCGTTAGGTGGCCAACATGTCTGCCCATCACAGACAAGACTTCCCCACCTCTTCCTCAAAACCAGGGAAGGGCTGTGTTTGTGTGTCTCATCTTCAGTTTTCATGCTAAGCTTTGGAACCACTTCCTGCTCTTCAGGAGCCCAGAAGGTCTCAGGTTCAATCCCCGGCATCTCCAGTTAAAAGGACCAGGTAGCAGGTGATGTGAAAGACCTCGGCCTGACACTCCGGAAAGCTGCTGCCAGTCTGAGTAGACAATACTGACCTTGATGGGCCAAGGGTCTGACTCAGTGTAAGTCAGCTTCATGTGTATTTACCTCCAAACGGCCAGCAATGTGTAGTGACTAAAGCGTCAGACTCAAATCTGGGAAATCCAGGTTCGAATCCCCACTCGTGCCATGCAAGCTCAGAGGGTGACCTTGGGCCAGTCAGTCACACACTCTCAGCTTAACCTCCCTCACAGGGTTGTTGTGAGGATAAAACGGAGGAAAGGAGAATGATATAAGCTGCTTTGGGTCCCCACTGTGGTGAAAGGCGGGATATAAATAAAGGAAGAACAAATTAAATAAAACGTGACTGGGGTCACCCGGGCCAAGCTCCAGGAGGGCACCCAGGGCCATACAGAGCGGGGGTGTAACTCAGAAAGCAGAATTTGAGCTGAAGACGTTCCCTCTCTTTTGGAATGGCGGGGGGGGGACAAAACAGTTATAGAAACAGATGTCTTCCCCTACTTTTTTTAAAAGGAAGATTTTTAAATTTTTATTCAACCCAATAAATGACAAAATTCACACACCAGACATAAAATAACAAATCTAAATACACAAATATAGCGCATAAAGGAAATGCCAAATAATATAACAAGATTCCAGTAGCCAACAGAAGTATACTTCTTCACCAGAGGAAGGTTCCATTTAACTATAAGGTTTGAGAGAGAGAGAGAGAGAGAGAGAGAGAGAGAGAGAGAGAGAGAGAGAGAGAGAAATACTGATTTAGGAAAAGGTACCCTTTCCTATCAGGGAAGGAGAACTACTGGCAGTACCGTAACGTGACTGCACAGTCCGGCAGCCCTAGCAGCAACAGAGACATCTCTCTCGCGCACGCTGTTTGCCGGAGCCCTTCGGACGCGACCCCGTGTCCTTTTAGCAGCGGGCACAGCTGGCATTTAATCAAGCTACAGCGAAACCTTCCGAACCGTTTGTCAGAAGGCCCCAGAGCTCCTGTCACAAAGCAGGTGGCGAGACGGCAAACCGAGGAGATTAGGGCACAGCCTTTTCTGTCTCTCCCCATAAAGGGCCACAGGAGGTCAGTCGCCTGGTGCTGAGTGGCAGAGACGTTTCAGCCCGCCCTCAGCAGCCATGGCCTCAGCGGGCAGCCTCCGGCAAGCTACCACTTGCTCAGCCTCTGCAGTACGCGTCCTGGATCTCTTAAGAACCATCTGCTTCCTTGTAGTCTCTTGAGAGACCCTTCTGCTTGCACCATCTGATATATGAGGGGCAATCCATCGGGACAGGGCCTTTTCTACAGTGGCACCAAACTGACGAAACCTCCTCTTGAGGGAGGTTCATCCAGCTCCTGCCCCCCTAGTGCTCAGGCACCAAGTCAAGGCATCTCTTTTTTCAAAGGGTTCTCAGGGCGCAGGGACTGCTGTGATTTGGACAGCTGCTGCTATTAACTGTTTGTTTCCCCTGTTCTGACAGGACTCTGGTGCTTTCTTGTGTGTGTTTTATGTGGTTTCAGACTGTATTTTAGACTGTACACACCCTAGCCTCATTGGGGACCCTATTTGGGTAGAGTGGCAGCCTAGAGATATTTTACACAAGTAAAAAATATTTTGGTTCATGAGGAACTTTTTTGCTAAATCCCCTAGATAAATGGCACCCTATCCTGGAAAAAATAGACGTCAATAAGTTTGACTGGGAAACAATGAAAGATATTAAATACCGGTTACTGATCTACGGCTAGCACTGTAAGTAACTACGAAACAGTTGACCAATCTGTCCTAATCAGGCGCTCTTGGTTAATTATATTAGGCTATATACCAAGCTGAATACTGCTAAATTACAAAGTTTATTGATTGTTTGAATGACATCACTAGCTGGTTTGATTTAAACTGCCTATCTGCATAGTATTATACTGTAATGTATGTTAAAATTTATTCTTTTTTCTTTTCTTTTTGAAAAAAAAAAACAGATTATTTTTTAAAAAATGAGGAACTTTTTTTGCTAGCTGCCTTGAAGATTTTAAATGGAAGGCAGGGGCTATATTTTAAGAATAACAGATATTTTAATAATAAATGACCTGTCTCAGTGTAGGTTGCCAGCTGTGGGTTGGGAAATTCCTGGAGATTTGGGGGTGGCGCCTGAGGAGGGCAGGGTTTGGGGAGGGACTTCAGTGGGATATAATGCCAGAGAGTCCACCTTCCCAAGCAGCCATTTTCTCCAGGGGAAATGACAGCTGTTGCCTGGAGATCAACTGTCATCCCAGGAGATCCCCAGCCTTCTCCTGAAGGTTGGCAACCCTATATTTCACAGGGCTGTTTTAAGGATAATGTCTGTGATAAGTCTGGAATATGCACCCTAAATGAGAAGTATTACTTGTCGGCCGCAGCAGAAGCCAAAGGGAGAGGCAGCTGCTGGGGAAAATAAAGCAAACCCCCCCCATCTCTAAAAGAAATCTTCATGGCACAGGAAGAAGAGATCGAGAACCCACAGGCTACAGTGGCAAAATGAGAGCTAGAGTAGTACTGAAGCCAGCTGGCTAGACAAATACATGAGACCTAGGTTGAAATAACACTTCTGCCATAAGCTCATGTTTGCAGCCTTGGTCATATCACCCAGTGTTAGTTTCGTATCTAATTTTAAAAACAAACAAACCCTGCTCCCATGTGGGGCTTTTGCCAGTCTTTCATCCAGAAGACCAAACAGGTCCGTCCACGTCCGTTTAGCTTTAGCAGTGCTGCAGTGTTAGGTATACCTCGGACCATCAGTTGGCTCCTTCAGTTGCCGTCTACAAAAAGTCAACCTCGCATGGCCGTTGTGACGGCAAATATAATCAAGAAGTTGATGTACTTTGCCAATCAAGTGTGAGAAACGGTAACTGGCAGGATTAGAGGCCTGGCCCTGACCTGGATAGCCCCAGATAGCCCAATCTCGTCAGATCTCAGAAGCCAGGTAGGGTCGGCCCTGGTTAGTATTCGGATGGGAGACCTACCAAGGAAGTCCAAGGTCACGATGCCGAGGAAGGCAATGGCAAACCCTCTCTGAACGCCTCTCACCTCAAAAACCCCACAGGATTGACATGAATCAGATGTTACTTGACAGTTAAAAAAAAAAAGGACTAGAGGCTTAGAATTTATAAAATGAGATATGGTTTTAGAAAAGAAAATAATGAAATTTAAATGATTTGGATAGAAAAAGGTAAAAAAATGATTTCTAGAATTGATAAGATTTTGTTAAAATGGTATACAGAGGATGAGACTGTAAAAGAACAAATGGTGAAATGGGCTATAAATATAAATAGAGATATAGAAATGTCATCATGGGAATGTTTGTGGAAAAAATTGATCAAAATTTCAACATGTGTTAATGTTAAAGAAAATTGTTATAAAATGATGTATAGATGGTACATGATGCCAAAAAAAAATGCTAATATAAATGAGAATATGTCTAACAAATGTTGGAAATGTAAGAAAAAAGAGGGCTCGTTTTACCATATGTGGTGGACATGTGAAAAAGCAAGTGCTTTTTGGACTGAGATTCATAATGAAATTCAGAAAATTCTGAAATGTACTTTGAAAAAAGAGCCAGAAATGTTACTTTTAGGACTTAAATTAGAAGAAGTCAAAATGGCAAAGAGAACTTTGTTATGGTAATTAATTTCAACTGCAAGAATGACTTATGCTCAGTTTTGGAAGCAGGAGCAGGTACCTGACAAATGGGAATGGATAAAAAAAATGATTTTTATGATTGAAATGGACAAGCTGACAAGAAAACTTCATGGAAAAGAAGACAAAGAATTTTTAGCAGATTGGAAAGATTTTAAAGACTATTTAGAACTTAACTGGGATGTGAAAAATAGACTGCTATGTTTTGATAGTTATTAATAATAGAGGTATTGTAAGAAAAGGGATTGTAATAGAAAGGTTACCTAACAGTGAAAAATTGAAAAGGAAAATATTGAAAATTATGAATTGAATATTGAAAATGAATTGAATGTAAGAGAATATTGATAGAAATGTTAATGGGGGTGGAGCATCGTTGGAAGCCAGGGGAGGGGGGATAAAATTTTTTAGAAAAG